>ML682004.1:30018633-30618633 GCA_007922195.1 Podocnemis expansa | reverse complement strand
GAGGCAGGAATGAGGCTCTGGGTAGCAAAAGGGAACATGGAGACTCCAGAGAGTACTCCTGCGGAGGTGGGGGAGGAAGGGATAGAGGGCTGCCATTTCAGATTTTGGTACTGAGGGAAAAAGTCCTGGCCAGTGAGGGAATGAGGGAAGCGCCTCTGGTGTTGGAGGAGAGAAGTAACTAACTGGGGGTTGGGGGCCACTCCCGGCTGGTAGTATGAAACTGTTTACCCAAATGAAGTGCTCTGACTGCCACTCAAGTCCTGAGCTGCTAGTGTTGTGTGGGGGCTGGCAGGGGGATTTCCAAAAGGCACAGGCCCTCAGCCACTGAACTTGAGGGGGCTTGGAACGTCAGTAGATTTGTTTGCAAAGGGGAGAGGGCAGAGAGAAATATGGACAGGTCTGAAGCTCCCAGCCACTGGGGAGCTGCCATCACAAAAGACAAGGAATTTATATTGCTTAGCCCCCAGAGCAGAGGGGAAAGGGCAGCCACTCAACCAGTTCCTTTGGGACAACCTTGTCAGCCAGCAGTAACTTACCAGGGAACAACAAAGAGCTCTGGGTTTCTCCAGGGGGTGAGTGCACAACAGCAGTTCACTGCCCTTGTTTGCATTCCTCTATGGTAGGAGACTTGGAGTGGGGGCACTTCCCTAAATGGTGGCCCTGGGAGACACTGTTCCCTTCCCCTAAACATCACTGCTCACCACTGATCATTCCTTGGCACCCCACAACCCACCTTTTTGGGCATAACTGGGTATTTGTCCCACTTGCTCTTGCCAACTCATGAGCTGGATCATAAGTTGGCAAGTTTTCAGGTTGATGCAGGTGGCCTCTGGAATCCTGCCTACAGGGCACTATATATGGGGCCCTGCTACCTCTTCTGTCCCTTCTTGCCAGTTGGCTCCAAGAGAGAAGAAGGTTGGTGAGTCTTGGCTTGGAAAGCTTGTGAGGAAGACATTTTGAAGAACAACAGTTAAAAAAAGATAAGAAACAGTTACCTACTTGTTTGTGAATGCTTCCTCATGTTGATTCCAAGTAGGTGACTGTAGCAGAAAGGGTCAGAGCTCACTGGATCACCAACTGAAGCATCATTTCTGGCCTGTTGGGTGATAGCATGATGCAAGGTGAACATGTGGATTGACGACCATGTTGCAGTCCTGTAAATGTATAAAGACATGAATCAGAAATGCTGCCAAGGATACTGCGGACAATCACAAGTCCTAATGCAGGATGTATTCCAGAATGAAATTCTCTGGGACGACACCAGGAGACCTTTCATATTGTCTGCTATCATGAGAAAGAGTTAGTTTGATTTATGAAATGGTTTTTGTCCTTTCAAAGTAGAATGCCAATGCCTGTCTGATGTCTAGGGAGTGGAGACTTTGCTCCATGAAATTTGGCATGTGGCCTGGGGTAGAACAGGGGGAGAAAAATACCCTGATCATATATAACTGAGATACCCCCTTAGGGAAAAAGACTGGAGGAGGCTGCAACTGGACCTTTTTCTTATAGAAAATCATATACAGAGACCTGGATGTCAGGGCCTTGAACCCAGACATTCTTCTGGCTGATCAGGAATGCCACTTTCCATGAAAGGTAAAGGAGCTAACAGGTTGCTAAGGTCTCAAAATGGGGCCTTGTTAGCCTGGGAAGCTCCAGACTAGGGTCCCATGCTGGTATTAATAGGCAAGCTTGTTGGTATATAGCCAGTTCAGGCTCCTGAGAAAACAAGTCATTATCAGATTAGCAAAGACTGATCCCTGGAGGCAACACCAAGATCATTCCTAGGTGAGCTTTTAGAGATGACACAGCCAGATTTAGCTACTTCAAGTGTAGCAGTTTAATGGAAGCACCATCTTTTACTGAGAGATGCCCTTGTTTTTTTTCTTTTTGGGCAATGCACAACTTCTTTCACTTGGCCAAGTATGTAGCTTTTTTTGTTGGATGGTTTCCTGCTCCCAGGACTTCTCTAAAAGGCTCCAAGTATGTTAAAAAAACAACAAGGAGTTGTGTGGCACTTTAAGACTAACAGATTTAATTTTTGCATGAGCTTTCGTGGGAGAAGATCCCACCTCCTCAGATGCTTCGAAGATGGGTGAACTTACAGAAAGGAACGAAACTAAATGCAAGGGGGTGTAAAATATAGGATCAGGTCATAAAGTAACAGCAAATCAGAGCAATTTACAAGTTGACTCTATGTGGTTGAGCCATAAAGCTTCCACACTTTAAGGTGAAGAGACTCAAGGTTAGGATGCTGAAGACAGCCATGGTCCTAGGTGATTAGGTCCAGCATCAGTAGCAGGGAGACTGGAGCAGCCACCGACAAGTCCAGTAGCATTGTGTACAAGGGTTGTTGAGGTCAGGTGAGGACTATAACTATGATGGATGCTCTCTTTCTCCTGACCTTAAGCAGGAGCTTATGAATGAGCTGTATGGTGGGAATGCATAGACCAGCTGATCTACCCAGGGAAGGAGGAACACATCCACAATTGAATCTAGGCTGTGATTCAGGAATGAGCAAAACTGCCAACGCTTCTTGTTGAGTCTTGTCTTGAAGCAATCTAGTTGGGGAGCTCCCTACCACCAGAAGATGTTGTTCATGATGTCCAGGTGAACAGACCACCCATGGCTGCAGAAGAAACTACTTAAGTGGTTTGCCAGATGATCTGGGATCTCGGAAGATAAAATGTCTCTAGATGTATGAAGTGGGCTGTATAGAAATCCCACAATTTGAGGGCTTCATGGCATAGTGGAGAAGAACATAGTCCACCTTGTTCATACAAAACATCACAGTTCTGTTGGCCATAACGACTGATACACATCTGCCTTACGCATGGTCCTGGAAGGTTTGGCAGGCTAAGCAAACTTCTTTCAGCTTCCTGACATTGATATAAAGCAAAAGCTCTCTTTGGGACCAGAGACCTTGAGTCCTGAGGGTCCCTAAATGTACTCCCCACTCCAATACTGATGCATCTGTGACTAGAGACCTTGAGGACTGGGGCCCTTGCAAATCCTACAGCAATCTATCTGTTAGAATTCACCCAGATACTTCAAACAGAATTTGTGGGGTTCATGGCAGGTGACACATGCCTTGAATCATTGGGACAGCAGCATGCCCTGACTTCTGGGTGGGTGGAGGGGAAGAACTTAATGGGAGTGGGAAATTCCCCAAACAGAAAACTGAAAACAAATAACTGAATCTAATCTATTTATGGGTTCAGTAATAGAGGCCACAAGGGGAACACTTGCCAAATCAAGAGAAGAGACATGTAGCTTCAAAGATTGTCACAGGAGGTAAGTGAAGAGATGGGGGGTTGGTAGGGCCCTATATATGGCACTTGTGGAGATACAAGTCCAGGGAGCACATGTATTGACCTGATGGGTACTGCTGGGGCGGTGGGGGGAGAACCTTCTGATGACTGTATATGCGGAGTGAACACACATATTTGTAATCAATGTCAGCAAGCACCTGAAGAATGGTGGGATATATGGTCATTAATTGTAGTCAAAACTTGTAAGGAACTCACACAGCCGCTCTGGCTCACCCTGGTGCAACTAATAATTTAAGGAAGATGGAGATGGGGAATTCTTCACAAATGTGTTTGGGAGGACCCTGGACTTCAGAAAAGCAGAAAAGGGAACTGATAGGCAGGATCCCTTGGGAGGCTGATCTGAAAGGGAAAGGCGTCCAAGAGAGCTGGCTGCATTTTAAAGAAACCCTGCTAAAGACACAGGAAGATACCATTCCAATGAGCAGAAAGAACAGCAAAGGTGGAAGGTGCCCAGCATGGCTTAACAGAGCACTCTGCAATGAGCTAAAGCATAAAAAGGAAGCTTACAGGAAGTGGAAGCTTGGACAGGTGACTAAGGAGGCATATAAAGATATTGCTTTGGACTGCAGGGATAAAATCAGAAAGGCCAAAGGACAATTGGAGTTACGGCTAGCAAGGGATGTGAAGGATAACAGGAAGGGGTGCTAGAAGTATGTCAATCACAAGAAGAGGATCAGGGCTGGTGTAGGTCCCTTACTGAATGGGGCAGGTAGCCTCATGATGGAGGATGAGGAAAAAGCTGAAGTCCTCAATGCCTTTTTTTTTTACTTCAATTTTCACAGGCAGGGCCAGCTCCCAGCCCACTACACTGGGTATAGCAGATTGGAGAGAAGACGAGAGGCCCTTGGTGATGGAAGCTCAGGTTAGGGACTACTTAAAGAAGCCGGATCTGCACAAGTCCATGGGGCTGGATGACGTGCATCCGAGGGTGCTGAGGGAGTTGGCTGAGGAGGTAGCAGTGCCACTGGCCATTATCTTTGAAAACTCATGGCGAATGGGGGAGGTGCCGGAGGACTGGAAAAAAGCAAATATAGTACCTATCTTCAAGAAAGGCAAAAAGGAGGATCCAGGGAATTACAGACCTATCAGCCTCACCCCAATCCCTGGACAAATCATGGAGCAGGTTCTCAAAGAATCCATTCTGAAACACTTGGAGGACAATAGAGTGATTAGGAACAGTCAGCATGGATTCACCAAGAGTAAATCATGCCTGACCAACCTCATCACCTTCTATGATGAGATGACTGGATTTGGGATGTAGGAAGTGCCGTTAATATGATATACTTAAACTTTAACAAGGCTTTTGATATGGTTTCCCACAGAATTCTTGTCGGCAACTTAAGAAAGTATGAGTTGGATGTGTGTACTGTAAGGTGGATAGACAACTGACTAGATCAATGGTTTCAGAGTGTAGGAATCAATGGCTCCCTGTCTAGTTGGCAACCGGTAATGAGTGGTATGCCCCAAGGGTCGGTCCTGGGGCCGGTTCTGTTCAACATTTGCATTAATGATCTGGATGAGGGGATAGACTGCACACTCAATAAGTTTGCAGAGAACACCAACCTGGGGGGAATGGTAGACATGCTGGAGGCAGGGACAGGATTCAGGGACACCTAGACAAATTGGAGCAGTGGGCCAATAGGTTCAACAAGGACAAGTTCGAAGTCCTGCACTTGGGACAGAAAAACTCCATGTACTGCTACAGGCTGGGGAACGATGAGCTAAGTAGCAGAACTGTAGAAAAGGACCTGGGGGTCATTGTGGATGAGAAGCTGGATATGAGTCAACAATGTGCTCTTGCTGCCAAAAAGGCCAATGGCATACTGGGCTTCATCAGAAAAAGTGTTGCCAGCAGATCAAGGGATGTGATCGTTCCCCTCTATTCTGCACTGGTGAGGCCACATCTGGAATACTGTGTCCAGTTTTGGGCTCCCCACTACAAAAAGGATTTGGATGACTTAAAAAGAGTTCAGCGAAGGTCAACAAAAATGATCAAGGGGCTGGAGCACAAGACCTATGAAGGAAGACTGAGGGGGGATTTGATAGCAACCTTCAACTACTTGAAGGGATTCTCCAAGGAGGATGGAGCTTGGCCGTTCTCGGTAGTAACAGAGGACAGAACAAGGAGCAATGGTTTCAAGTTGCAGCTGGGGAGGTTGAGGTTGGATATTTGGAAAAACTTTCTTACTAGGAGAGTGGTGAAGCATTGGAATGGGCTACCTAGGGAGGTGGTGGAATCTCTGTCTTTGGAGATGTTTAAGACCTGGCTGGACAAAACTCTGGCTCAGATAATTCAGTGGGAGTGGTCCTGCTTTTTTGGCAGGGGGTTGGACTAGATGACCTCATGAGGTCCCTTCCAACCTTATGATTCTATGACTTTTATTTTATCAGTAGAACCTGGTCCTAAGGTTAATTGCAATCTGTCTACAGGTTTCTAGTCATAGCAGTTGCTATTTATACTCAGTGCTAACACCATGTTTAACATCATGTAAGTAAATATGTATTGTAACAGAATGTCATTTCTCAGTGCTGATAAACTCACTATAGAGAAAGAACCTGTCTCCTTGTGGAGCAATAACTTCACACCCAAGAAGCCAAAATTCCAAGGGCAAGGATGTAGATGACAGTTGTATCAGTTCTATGATTGATGAGGGAAGTCAAACTACAGGTGCAAAAGTAGAGGCAGTGTGAAAATCTGGTCCTAAAATTACTCAGCTCAGCCATTTGCACACAGTCTACTTTATACAGATCTGAGCAAGTACAACTGGGTTTCTTTTCTCACTAGCCTGCTGAGTCTCCATTGCTGGAAGTGACTTCTTTAGAAGTTCTCATGCATGGAGCTGTTATGGTTTGCCTCAAACCATGGGATACACAAGCTATAGTGATCCATCAGCTGCAAGTTCCTGTTGTTGGTGAGTCAGCTCTGCAAGCAAACTAGTCAGACATCTTGACTGAGTCCTATACCTCATACAAATTGAATGCACTAAATGCAGAGAAACTCAAAAAAAAATGACTTTTAGCATACTGTAGGAAAAATAAGGTGCAATGTGATAATGAGGCTAAAATTGAAACTCATGAACAGCAAGACATCTTAAATTTGGTACATGCAAAGAAACCCCATGACATCAAAACCCTTGAGGGGAGTCAGTTGAGAAGTGCTATCCGCTCGGCAGCTCTCACAGGCCCTTTAGTAAAAAGAACCATCTATTGTAATGCAGAATTCTCCAACTTCTCCATAAGATTTCACAGGCTGAGCATCCTTGGCAAGCCTCCCAGGGAGCAATATTTCAACTGTCCCCACTAGATTAAAAAGGAAGACTGGACTAATAATAGGTTACAGAATTATTTTGCAGTACACAGCAGAATGGCTGACAGGAGAGTGAGCTATTGTACTCTGTTGGAAGAGGCAATGACTATAAGACCACGGTAGAAAGCTATGACACACTGTGCATGGCTACATCACTTAGACAGTTTCAGGAAACTCCGGGGGACATACCTAGGAATAACAAATCAGAGAAATACCTGGTCCAAGGGACAGGCTCCACAGAAAATAATTATCTTTGGAAATATATGAAAGTAATCATACAAGGATAGGAGGTGGCATTTTCTAGTGTGATGAATGAATAAGTCTGCCTTAGGTTTTTATAGCTAAGCTGTTTTCTTCCTCCTTTGACCTGTGTTAAGAAGATTAGTTCAACTAAGCTGCTTTTAGTTCTCAGATATGCACCAGAGATGTGAGCAAAGCTCTGCTTGCCATCTGTAATCAAGGCAGAATGGACTAGCATAATCTTAAAAATATAATATTATCAGGGACAGCATGTGTTGTCTTAACTCAAAGCCAAGTACTTGGGGGCTGGTGAGTTCTGAGAGAGATCAGGACAACCATATTTTTCAGTTCTTTCCCTGAACTTGTTGAATATATATATTGCAAGAGGCTGTGTTGTTCCCCTCTGCAATGGTGACTGGTGCATAGCTGGGACAACTCAACCCCTCACTCTTGCAGCCTATTTCACTATGCCCCACTGTGTAAACCCTGCCCCCATGCCCCTGCCCACATATGGACTATATAAGGCAAGCTGCTTCCAATTAAGTGAGTAAATGCTTCTGGCCAGCCACTCTTGGGATTATGCAGCGGGCAGCTCCAACCAATCCCCTCAGTACCAGATGCTCGACTTATGTTGGAACTGCTGTTTTACACCATTCAGTGCTGCCCCATGCTAGCTCATAGGTTCATCAGTTTATAGAAGAAATTGACATGCACTGGCATTTTCATTTCAAATAGAGTCCCTAACACGCCTTAAACCAGGGTGGACAAAATTGGCCCACAGCTAGGTGCCAGCAATTTTACTTTTTGTCACTAGAGGGCACTCTTCCATTAAACTTCTGCAGTGGAGCTAGGTGACAGACTACTAAAACTGGTCACCTTGGTGACCAGTAACATAGATTTGTTGAGGCCTGCCTTAAGCCACATACACTGTTTTAGGCAAAAGGAACAAACACATGTATTCAGTACAGAAAGGTTCTGTGTGATTATAATTAAGAGTCAGATTTGATCAAGATGAAATCTCATTGTTAGTTTAACACTTTCAGCAACCTTACTGTATTAGATAATTCTTACCACAGGCTGGCTAGTTTCCCTCCAGTCAGGAGCTCTCCCATGATCAGCGCTTCACTTGTTTGGTGATGGTTGCAGATGGAGATGTAAGAGAGACTGCATGAGCAGCAAATCGGGTCCAATTTTAAATATCTTCCATCACCCTCCACCCTGCTTCAGGGTCAGATGACAATCAATGTCCTCATACAGCTTCCTCCACACCTGAGTCAGCGACTATCTTCATATCCATGCTTAGGCTGGTCCATTGTCCCTGGAAGGGCTGATTTGTTTTACGCATGCAAGTGAGGAAAAAACTGCCCTCAGTGCTGTAGCACGTTGCCTGAATCTGCTTCAAACTATGAAACACACTTTTGGGAACGTGTCATGGCAAAGCCTCAAAGAACCATACTTATCATGCTGCAAACAACATTACTGTAACAACAAGGTTATTATGGCATAAACAGTCCAAAAACATCTTATAGTACACACTGTGTGTTAAACTATACAACGTTACACTACCAGGCGGGAAGCTGAATGATACACAATCACACCAGAAGGGGTGTACCGGGGGGTGAAGTGCATCACATGGGCATACCCAGTCTGCCTACTGCTTAGTGTTGATTTGAATAACATGCTAGCAAATGCTCTACTGTCTAGCAAGTGTCACTTGTACCTTCATAGGCGTGAAGTGCAGGATCAGGTATCCAAATTCTTATTCAGCCTCATAATCAATAACCGCTAATCAAAACTTCTGTCACTGCACCCTGCTATGCAACAGCAAGGTATCTGATACCTTCATATATTAAATGGCATCTGCCATTAGGGCCTCAGCTCCCCCTTCTTTGGTGTAAAAAAACTGCAGTGTTATTTGGGGAACCTGGAGAAATTGCCCCTTCCCAACCTAGCTAGTCCCTATTTTTGTATTCACTAAATTCCATGTAAGAGAATGCATCTTTCCCTTACCTCCATATTTTGCTGTGGTTTGCATGATCTGTTTACTTTGGTCTGTGGCTTCAAACATCTGTGTAGCGTCTCCTCTAGGGGTTTCATAAATAAATTGTTTGCAAAATGGCATCTGCTGCTACCACTTGTGATGCACTTAAACATCTCAGCCCTGCTGCTGGTTGCACATGAGGCTGGGTGAAGGGATGTACTCAAGATTTATACAGGTCAAGACAAGGACTACACTTTCAATGCCAAATCCCTACAACTTCTGCTGCAGATGGTCACTGACAGTGCCCTAGGGCATAGAGTCTGGAATCCTATCAGTAAATACATGATTTTTGTCAAAGAGCTTGATGCCTTGTATATTGGATCAAATAGGAATGCTCACCTATTTTAATTAGAGACTTTCCTTACATTGGTCTGATTATAAGGGATATTTGAAAGAGAAAGAGAGCCCCTAGGAGATGAGCATTTAAGAAAATCTTTTTATCCCTCAGACAGTGCAGAAATTTGTTCATGCCTCTTTGTAGATTACTCCTGTGATGTTCTCTGCTGCAACCTGAATTAGTGTCTCACTGTGTCACTCTAGTCCATCACTTTTGGAGCCTGTCTTACCCTGCTTTGCTCTGAAAACCCACATTCCTGGGCAACACACACACTGCCTATAGCATGATGGTTGCTCTCAATTCAGTGAGGGAGTACCTCTCACTAGCTTCTCATGAGATCACGCAATGGTATGACCCCGGCCAACACCCTTAGTCACAGATGCAGCCCAAGCAAGTACCATCTTACAATGTTTAGTGTTGTCCACTGAACACCACAATCTCATATGTTCATCAGTTTATCAAACAAATTGATATACAACAGCCTTGTCACTTCAAATGGAGTCTCAAACACCTTCAACCACATGCACTGCTTTAGATCAAGCAAGCAAGCAAATTTATTAAGTAAAGACAGATTTTAAGTGATTATAAGTCAGAGGAAAGCAAGGCAGATTTGATCAAGAGGGAAAAAAAGCAAATTGCATTCTAAACTAATTGAACACATTCAACAACTTTACAAACTCAGATGCTTCTCACCACATGATGGCTGGATTCCCTTCTAGCTAAGTGCTCCCCTGGGTCAATGCTTCTGTTACCTGGTGGTGGTTGCAGATGGAGGTGGAAGAGCAGGAACAGCAAATTGTGCCTCCTTTTAAAAATGTTCCTTCTTTCCTTTGTGACTTCTCTCCCCCCTTCTGGGTCAGTAGACAAACAGTGTCCATGTATGGTTCCCTACATGTCCTGAGTCACTGTGGCCCTTTGTGGACTGTTTGTTGATGTCTCGGCCAGCCCTTTGTTCCTGGAATGCTGAACTGAGTTGTGCTATCCAAGTCCTAATAAGGTGCAAATTGCACCTCAGCTCTGTAGAGTTTTGCCTTTTATTGTGTCTCAAGCCACGTAACACATATTTGGGAACATTACCTAGTGAAGCCTCATGAGTCTACATGACACTGTAACAACCATACTACTATAACAATAATGTTCAGTATCCCATGAACATTTCCAAAACATCTTACATGACATTACTGTGTATTAAGCTATACATAATTACACCATTAAGGTATATGTGGGGGGTGTAGTCACAACTATCCCACACCATATAATAATGTCCAACTCAAAAGATAGATTTGGCAGCATGCCTGAAGCATGAAAGTAATTATTACAGCAAAGAGCCCCCAGGCATCTTATGATATATGGACATATAATAACAAACTATAATAGGATAAGCATATGTGACAATTTCAACAGGTTATGAGGAGTTTTGACACATAGAAACCCAAAGCTCTGCCAACACATTGACTGGAAACAATGCTGAAAACGTTTGGTTGGCGACTGCTTGATCTTCCTTCAGGGAAGCTTAACATGGTGTTGATGTGTCCACAATCCTGGTGACCATTCGCAGAATCCCTCTGGCTAGTTTACACCAAATGACATTAGGAAGGAATGTGATAATTAGTTACCAAAGCAAAAATTCAAGTTCTTGTATCTCAGATTGTTAAACAGGTGCATTTGCACTTTCCATTATACATACAGGAGCAGTAAGAATTCTGGGACAGAAGTATGGTACATAAGAAGCAGATCTAATCCTTCCTGTGGTTCAAAAGTTTTCATATGTTTCTCTGTGACCTCTGGTGCAGCATAAATAACATTTTTTTCTTTTTATATAGCAAAAAATAATTCTGCAAGTCACTTATCTGTTCATCAGCCTTCTTGAAAACTGATTATTATTATTATTATTAAAACAGAAAAAGACAAACTAAATTAGATAGTACAAAGCACTAGAAAGTATAAGGTACAGAATGAGCCTGCTCTAGAATGAGGAATGGCCTAGATAACCTAACATTTCCATCTCTGAGTGTAAAATATGATACATGTTCATACAAGTTACTGAACATCCCACCTGAGATCAATGAATTCCTAAATTACTAAGTTCCAAAGGGTAGCCATATTATTTTAGTCCAACAAAACAAACAAGGAGTCTGGTGGCACTTTTAAAGACTAACAAATTCCCATTCTGTAAGTATCCCATCTTCAAGCTTCTAACAAAGTGGGATTCTCTCCCACAGAAGCTCATACAATAAATAAATATATTAGTCTTTAAAAGTGCCACCTGAACCCTTGTTAGTGTTGTTAAATTACGTAGCCAATCTACATGATTGGAGAACAGCTATATGGTTTATCACCCTAGTATTAACAACAAAGAGTGTGATTTTTTTCTAACACTCTCAGAACTGGCTTAACTCTGTTCCACTAGTTAGTTGATACTGGGTGCTTTTTAAAATCGCACCTTCAGGGCATAACTTTTTAAAAGTCATTGTAGTGACCCTTTCAATTACCAAATAGATTACACAGATAAACTACAGCTTATTTGTCCAAATGGCCGTTACAGTGGTTCATACTTCCACCCATTAGCTACTCAACCTAAAACTGACTGCAAAAGGAAATAAATTCTCATGGGGAAAAAAGATTTTTACCCTAGCTAGATATTTAGCACCAGCATCACAATAGTAACTCACAAACATTGAAGAATGAATCCTCAGGATTCCCTATGAGAAGTTTAATATCTCTTTTTACAGGTGGAGAAATGGAGGTACAAAGAAATTAAATGACTCGCTCCAGGTCACATAGGAAGTCTGTGGAAAAGCCAGGACTGGAACCCAGGTCTCAGGCCAGTCACTTAATCACAAGATCCAGCCTTGATTTTGGTTTACTAGTGTCAGTTTATTAGCAAATAGGTATGGGTGAGCTTTACAAGGTTCAGTTCAGAAAAACTATACAGACTGGATACAGGATCATTCATAGTCATTGGCACCAGCCCGGTGCTGCAAGTTACCTTGTAGGTTCAAGTTCTACATGTTCCTTGAACTCCTGCAGAGGATCCAGAAACCGAAGGCATCCCATAATGCATTCTGCACTGATGACTAATAGATACCATACTAGAAATATAGTTTGCTACCTACCTCTTATTCTGTAAAGCATGGAGACTGTAGAAGAACAATGTTTCTCCTCATTCAGTGCCCTACTGAGGCAAGGTGGCAGGTGCTTTAGTTTCACTATTTGGTTTAGAGGTCCCCAAATGCCAGATAGAGACAATGTCAGGCATTTTTGCAGGCTGGCATGGGGGTCAGGTCAACCCTCCCCACATTAACCAGATGATATTTTGAGAAGCCAACAGGGAATGGTGCATTGCTTGGGAAATGGGCTGTGGGAACTCCATCTGCTCTGGTGTGATCAATAATTACTAAACTGGGTTTATAACCTAAAATCTTAGTCTCAAGCAGATTGAGTTTTCTGTTCAAAATTTTACATGGCCATAGTTTTAAATCTAAATTCTATATGAATATTGTCACCTGGTAGCTCTATGGATGCACACAAATCCCTCTCTACAGGCAGATTGACTTCTTCTCCATTGACCCATTAACTGTCAGCATTCAGTTAGAGAACATGAGTAAATGGCTAAAAAGAAAAATCTTTTATTCCTTTTTCAAATATGTTTTCAGGCTGTATTTTCAATAGCTGGGTATTGTTCAGAGATATAGTGTATGAAGGACAATTTGGGTGGAATTCTGGTTCTCTGAATTATGCAATGGAAGAATATGAGGCATTCTTTCATTTGCAATGTATTTAAATTTAATCCATACCAGAAAAAAAAATAGGAAAGACACAAAATTTCTCTTCCAAGGACGTGAAGTACAAATACATAAACATATATACAACTTCAAATACTTCTGATATAAAAATAGTGTTTAATAAGACAAAAATACTTTGAGAAACCAGTGTTTATAGTTCAAGTGATTTGACCAGTTCTTTAAAAATGGTTTGGCAAAGTACATTTGCTGTGACATATTTTCCTGCAGAAAGAAGGGCATATGCATTCACTTCAGAGAAATCAGAATGCGTGTATTCCATTGTGTTGTTATGCTAATGTTCCACTCCTTTCTGAACTCACAGGTCATTATAGCATACCTTAGTTTAACTGCGTGTTACTCTACAGAGCGTGTGCAATCCCATTCAATTCCAACATGAGAGTAACAGTACAGGAATCCAAGAACAGACAGTGTTGCCCATGGCCAGCCTGTGAATAGAAAGATCAACACCACTCAGAATAATTAAGCTAATCAATCAATACAAGTGCAACGAAATACATTAAGAAAACATGTCTGTGGGTTGAACACTTGATGGCTTTGCATGAATAATTTTGTTGAACATTTAATACTAGAAGCAGAACCACACCATAGAATTTGAAACCAGAGCTGATGATTTCCAAACTTCAGATGCGGTTAGGCTTTGCTTGACTTTTTATAGATCCAGGTGCTCCCAAACCTCAGGGGCAATTGGTGTAGAGAATCTGAGTTAGGTTAATCTCTATTATTCAAAAAACAACCTGCCAAATTAAGTAGGATTGTTATAAACTTGGGTTTTTTTGCAGGTAGTATTCAGCCACTGAACTGAGTCCTGCTAGTAAAAGGTTCTCTAGCCATATAAACAGGAAGAAAGAGTGGGACTGATAAACACTGAAGATGGGACAGAGGGGTGTTAAAGATAATCTAGACATGGCCCAACAGCTAAACAAATACTGTGCCTCAGTTTTTAATGAGGCTAATGAAGAGTTTAGGGATAGTGGCAGGGTGGCTAATGAGACTGAGAATCTGGAGGTAGAAATTACCACATCTGAGGTAGCAGTCAGACTCAAACTGCTTAAAGGAACTAATCTGCAGGCCTGGCTAATCTCCATGCAAGGATATTAAAGGGAGTGGCATGTGAAATTGCAAACCCATTAGCAAGGATTTTTTATGAATCTGTAAACTCTGGGGGGTTGTACTGTTTGATGGAGATTTGCTAACATAGTTCCTGTTTTAAGAGAGGGAAAAAAGTGATGCAGAGAATTACAGGCCTGCAGGTTGAACTCAGAAGTACACAAGATGTGGAAAACATTTTGAAAGAGAAAGTAGTTGAGGACCTGAAGGTTAATCACAATTGGGACAAAATACAATATTACTTTACAAAAGGTAGATCATGCTAGACTGACCTGATCTCCTTTTTTGGGGATATAACATTTTTTAGACAAAGGTAATGCAGTAGATCTAAATTACCTGTATTTCAGTAAAGCATTTGATGGCTCCACATGGGAATTATTAATTAAATTGGAAAACTTGGGGATTAATATGAAAACTGGCAGTTGGATAAGGCACTGGTTAAAGGGGAGACTAAAAGGTGAACTGTCAGGCTAGAAGGATCTTATTAGCTGAGTTCCTTAGGGATTGCTTTTAGGATTAATTTTTATTTAACCTTTTTATTACTGACTGTGGCATGAAACATAGCAGTGTGCTAATCAAGTTTGCCGATGGCACAAAGTTGGGAGGTATTGCTAATATAGAGAAAATCAGAGATATCATAAAACAAGATCTGGATGATATCATAAACAGGAATAATAGAAATACAATGAAATTTACTAGTGGAAGGTGCAAGGTCATGCACTTAGGGCAGGGGTGGGCAACAATATTAAGGGGGGGGGGGTCTGGTTGTGGCAGCAGAGATCTGGCCTGGTGTCAGGGTGGGGCAGGGATGCTGGTGGGTGAAAGACAGGGGTGAGCTGTTGGGGGGCAGGGAGACTGGAGTGAGGGAAAGCTGGCTGGCGGAGGGCAGAATAGGCAGCGCAGCAACAGGGCGGTGGAGCTGGCCCCAGGGGCGAGGGGAGTGCTGGATGGAGGGGAGGGTGGAAGGTGACAGCTGAGTGCTGGCCCCGGCCATGTGCACCACTGGCTGTGGAAGTGGAAGGGGACAGCGCCAGCCCCAGCCCTGGCACCACAGCCATGCCAACTGGGGGAGTGCAAGGGAGCAGCACAGCAGCAGCATTGGCTCTGGCTGGCCCTGGAGCAGTGCGGCAGCAGTGGAAGTTGAAAAGGGAGGTGGGAGCAGGCCAGGGGTAGTGTACTGGACCCTATTTTGCCCACCCGTGACTTAGGGACTAACAACAAGAATTTTTGCTGTAATTTGGGCACATATCAGCTGTCTGTGATAGAGGAGGAGAAGGACTTGTATTGGTTGATCATAGGATGACTATGAATCTCCATTGGGCTGTGAAAAAAATGTGGGTGCAATGGAGAAATAAAACAGTAGAATCTCAAAGACAGAAACACCTCAGAAATGGAGGCTGTTTGTAACTCTGAACAAAAGATTATGGAACAGTAAGTTGCGGTCAGCATCTTCCAGCTGAGGCTAGGAGAGATCTTGGCAAAGGTTGCACGTGGCAGCACTGCCTGGTTTGCTAGCAGCTCCCTGCCCTATTCCTGTTTCTTGCTTTTGGGCTGAACTGGAGAGAACGGGGACTGCCCTGTACCTTTGGCACTACAACCCTCAGCCCTTACCTGCTTCTTTCCAGGATCCACCCTGCTCAATGCATGGCTTTCCATGCTCCAGAGGAAGCACATGGCAGGGGGGGTTGATGCCAGTTGGCTGCCAGGACCCTCCCTTTTCACTCCCAGAGGTGCTGGCAGGATCCAGCAAAGCTTGGGCTGCATTCCTGTACATCCCTGTCTTTAAAACTCCTTCAGAACACAGCTTCTCCACTCCAGCTCCACAGTCAACTGTGGTGGCTTCCTTTTCTGGCTCTGGACTGACCCTCTTGCTAGGGATGGTGATGAAAACAGCTTCTCCCTCCCATTTGGGTGCGTATTGGTGGGAAGGTAAAACAGCACCCTTGGCTTTCAGGAAACAGCAGAGACCCCAGGCTGCTTCTGTTCTGCATGATGATCTTTAAGATGTAATACAGAATACATACAGGTATTTGCTTCCTTGCCATCTCTCCACTGCTACCTCATTGCTTACTTCCAATTTCAAACTGTCCAGCTGACTGGTCAGTTTGTAATCCTGGTGTCTGTATCTTTAAGACTCTAATGTAAACACCTTCTAAAACACACACACACACACCCCATAATAACTTTAAGCCTTAAGAAAAGCCTGAAACAGGAAGTAAAAGGGGTGCAGAATGTGAGTTCTAGCTTTCAAAGTTGCTGATGAAAACCAGGAAATGTTAGCTCTACTCCAGTGTCAACCACTACAAAAATAAGTAGAGCATTCATCCTTGGCTCTGCTGTGGTCCCATATACTTCAAGAAGGTACATTGTAATGTCAAGTGTTCTGCATAAATTTGTAACTAAAGAGTAAAAATCCAACAGATGGGAAATCCACATTAGGGGTGCCAAGGAGGAAAAGGGTATGATAGATGCTAGTCCAGCAATATTTGCATATTTGCTTAATTTTATGCTTGTGTCACCTCCTTCACATCAGGGGGATTTGTTTACTTTCATAAGGTCAAACACAAGCATACATGTTTGCAGGAGTGGAGCCTTAAAATACAATACGGCTGGTGATAATCTAAAATCCTTCCCTGAACCAGCCTTTTGGAACAATTCTTCATAATAGAACTCAAGAGATCCTCCCCATTGGTTCAGGGTGCATCCAAACTAGACACACTTGTACCTTACCTCAGCAGTGATGAAGCTGTACCAATACAAGGACTAGTACAAACAGGCCTCCGTCATTTTAACTACCATAATGAAAACCTGCTTCACCTAGGTTACAATGCACTGGCAAAAACTCTGGAGCCTTGTTCACACTTCCTTTCAGTGGTGCTGGCTCTGACAAATTGTGTCTTTAGTGCTCTCTTTTCCAGTACACTTTTTCTTGTCCCTTTTCCATAAGCATCCACTTCCTAACTATATCTCCTCCCTCGTTCTTCTGCCACCTCAGAGACAAAAAGAAAGAGCAGATCATTACACAAGGAAATGTTTTCTGCATTCAAAAACTAAAGTCTTTGTGTTTCCAGTCTTAGGAGATGGATGCATGCTCCCCAAATCCCTCAACCTTCTGGCTGACTCAGTGAAATCTCATAAGAGAGTATGTTTGTAAGCTTTTAAAAAAATGAAATCCCAGCCTTAACAATTCTCCCTGGAGTGATTTTGCTGACATCTATATTCCTGATTAGAAACAGCAGGAGGTGAACCACTGAGTCCTTGTCTAAAGACCTTTAACTGTAGATTCTTGTCAGAGTTTTACTTTAACAAATTTGCTCTCTAGCAATTTCACCCATTAGACTTCTTTACAGTTCTCACCTTTGTCAGATATGGGGCTTGATTTTGAGCACATTTTGTGACACGCTGCGTGCTTGCACACCCCTGTAATGTGATCTGTGTTCACCCTGGCAATATAATCATGTGGTTTAATGCACAGCATGTCACATGGGGCATTTCTGGAATGCTCATGACATGCTCTCCATTACTGTTATGGTAGCAAGCTTCCTGCAACATCATACATATATACAGATCTGAAACATATCCCCAAGTGTATTTCACATGGCTCAGGTGGGGCAGGCAATCAGGGCTGCATGGGCCCAGAGGAAATATGCATAAAGAAGAATGCAGCTCAAGTACGTTGGCCAGAAAGGGAAAGTCAGCTGACTGTGAGAAGGGAGAGAAGGAGGTTTGAAAAGAGAAAAAGACACCCTTTGAACAGGTTGCGGCTTCGGATATGGGACTCCATTTTGCAAGCAACCTCAAGGACTGATACGTATCCACTTGGCAAGAAGGACCCGGCTGCAAAACAAATCAGTAGCCAAAGCACGTGAACAAATTCCAAAGGGGTAGTTTCTCATCTTCAAAATGTCTGACGAACTGGGATTTTCTCCCACAAAAGCTCATGAGATAAATACATTTATTAGTCTTTAAATGCCACAGGACTCCTTGTTTGCTTTGCAAAGCATGTGGGTAAAGGAGCAATGAACTGTACCTGTGATCTTAGTTTAGAATGAGTTACCTTTTATTTGATTGTATCTTCTTGACTGATTATCTGATTTTGCACTGATTTGCCTTTTACTCACTTCAAATCATGTTCTAATCAATGAACTCATGTTTGTTTTATCTAAAGCACTGAGATGTAGAATGTCTAAGTGTGAAAGTCATATTGGGAGCAAAAGCTAATGCATTATTAATTTATTTGTTAAATTGACACACCAGTGTAAATGAGCTTGCAAGGCCCCGTGGGTATGTGCTGAACCTTGCGAGATGAAAGTTCCCAGAATTGCATCTGGGGGGGTGGGGGTGCTCACTAGGGGACCAAAGTGTGAGTGGCGAGGGAAAGCATTTCTAGTGCCTTAGAGACTGATTACACACTGTGGCTGGGCATGAGCTGGTGTGGTAAGTTGAGGCCAGGGAGTGGAGTATTGGGGTGGCCCAGTGGCACACCATTCCAGACTGTAGGAGGGTAACACCACGCACTTACACTGGTGTAACTGGGGATAAGTCAACACAGTTCAAGTGAGAGAAATTGGTAGCATCAAGCCCATAGTACTTCCACTTGGCTTCCCTATCAGTAAGTTTCTCTGACTGTATAGAGCACTCGAAAATCCTTCAGATGAACAGAATAATGGACCTGATTCACATCTCCTCTGGTCTAGCATCGTGCCAGTGTAACTTCATTAAACCAGTTCAGTTATACCAAAAAAAGAGTTGGAGTAATGCACAAATGAATCAGACTCCAGGTTTTAAATATATTGATATGCTGCAATTTGTTCACAGAATCTTTTTACAAGTTGCAAACTATGAGCACAGTTTGTTAAATTGTCTCTTCTATCTCAAATGACCATCTCCTCTCAGATTTCTAAATATAAAATCTGAGCTAGATTGCTCTAGATTTCTTGTCAGAATTAAGTTACAGCATTCAGCAGAACATAGTCAAAACACTTAAAATGCCTAATTTTCATTTTAAAATGTCCTACCATAGCAATTTAGTAAGGCAAAAATGAAAAAGATGTTTGCCAATGATAGCCAGCTGGATGACAATGGGACAGAGACTGAAAGGGGAAGAAACAGGTTTACGTGCAGAGTTCAAAACTAGGGCTCTTTTTTTTTAATTACCTTCAGAGAAGCTGCAATTACAATTTGTACAGTACATGTTTTGTGGATGGCAAGAAATGGAAGTGATAACACTCATTTCTGATTTGTAAAACCACTATTCTCTTTCCTATTAGAATGCAGGACATTCAATATCTTTCTTTACACCTACAGAAGATAGCCTTCATATAATGAACTCAAAGGGTATTGCAAAGGTATTCCCCCCTCATCACCCAATTAACTGATGGGAAAAGTACACTGAAGTCAATGGAAAGACTTGACTTCAATGGACTTTGGATCAGGCAACAAGGTCCAGATTTTAAAAAAATATTTAGGAATCAACAAGCAAGTGGACAAGAGTGATCCAGTGGATACAGTGCACTTGAACTTTCAGAAAGCCTCTGTCACGATCCCTTGCCAAAGGCTCTTAGGCAAAGTAAGGAGATGTAGGATAAGAGGGAAGGTCCTCTCAGGGATCAGTAACTGGTTAAAAGGCAGGAAACAAGGATAGGAGTAAATGGTCATTTTTCAGAATGGGCAGAAGTAAACATCGGTGTCCTCCAGGGAGGATCTATATTGGGAACAGTGCTGTTCAACATATTTGTACTTTTGCTGCTGGCAGTCCATCGCTGACAATGATGAAATTGCTGCAATACTTATCTATGACTATGTATTTGACTCTGAATTGCAAATCCTGATGCACGGAGCTGGCTGCACTGATGATACAGGAATTCCATATCTGTGATGTTTAATGATGGAGCTCTATGGCGCCTTTCACATGTAGCCTGGAGATGATCTTATTGGTCCCCTTCAATAGCCTACTCCAGTGGTTCCCAACCAGTGTGCCATGGCACACTGTGTGCTGTGGCAACACTCAAAGTGTGCCACGAGCACCCCCAACAGCTGGGATTAAAGTTCCCTCCCTGCTCAGCCCAGCCAACTGGGCTGTGCAGGGCTGGGAAAAGGGAGGGGTTAAAGTAAGGGGGAAGGCACCTGAACACAGTTTCAGGGCCCCTATTTTTAGGGAGGCAGCATTCTGGCCCCCATAAAAATAGAGGAAGGCACGAGAACGCAGAGTTCCAGGGGTCCCCCTAAAAATAGCAGGAGCAGTGGGAATGCAGAATTCCCGTGGTTCCACCTTAAACCCTGCTCCACCTTAAGGCCAGTCAGTCCAGAGCTGTGGGAGGCTGGGAGTGTGTGAATCTCCCCCCTGCAGGGTGGAGCAGCTCCCAGCATGTCAGCTAGCCTGCAAACAGCCCAGGTAAGGGCTTTGGGCGGGGGGGGGGGGCTGCTGGGGATTGTGTGGGGTAAGTGTGTGTGTGTGGAGCAGAGATGGGTGGAAGTGGATGTGTAGCGGAGTGTGTGCAGCTGGGGTTGTGGGGTGGCGGTTTAGTTGGGGGGTGTAGCTGGGGGCTGGAGGCCTAGTTCTGGCCCCTGCAGTGATGGGAGGGTCAATCACAGACAGCAGGGGGCTGGAGGAGGGGATGACAGGACCCACTGGGGTGGGTGGGAGCAGCAGTGGGGTGAGGATTTGCCCTGGGTGGCAGAGAGCCACTGTGGAGAAGGGGGAAGTGGATGCTGTGCCATGCTCCCCTGCCCTACCTTCCCACTCCCCGGGTTCCCCCTGCCCCCCCACAAAGCCACTCTTGTTTTCCCTTCCTCTGTCCTCTCTTGCCACCCTTGTGCTGTTCCCCACATGGCTGCCCTTGTCCTCTTTTGCCACCCCTGCCCTACTCTGTTCCCCGCACTCATTCCTGCCACTGCACATGACTCCTGACCTCCTCTGTTTTGCCACCCCTGCTCTGCTACCCCAACTACCCCACACAGCAGCATTTCCAAAACACTATGCTATGGTTCATGAATATTTACAAGTAATTTAAGTTAATTTGAATATTCATGAGTTTTGTAATAGTGGTGTGCCTTGAAAAATTTGAAGGTATCAAGGTGTGCCATGGCAGAAAAAAGGTTGGGAACCACTGGCCTACCCAACAGACTATGCACAGTCAATTGTCATGTCCTTGATTAACTATCCGAGAAACTCATTAAAGAAGATTTCATTCTCCCTCCAATCAGTCGAAGAGCTCATGAAAGGCAACAACTGAGCAATTGAACTCCGTCTGTGTGTCTGGAAAGGATGGTGTTCCAGCAGGCTCGAAGGCTACTGAGGTGTTTCATGGCATCCTAAATAGCATTTGGGAGGAAGAAGAAATGCCACAGAAGTTCCAAGATGCTGCCGTTCTCTCACTGTTCAAAGCAAAAGCAGCAAAGCTGACTGCTCACTGGCATTTCTCTCCTCTGTACAGCAGGGAAAATGCTAGCTCACATTCTACAAGGCAGACTCATTGCAAACATATTTGAAGAGAATTTGCCAGAAGTTCAGTGTGGTTTCAGCTCAGATTGTGATTCTAAGGAGTCGGACATGAGTTTTGTTGCAAGGGTGGTCCAGGAAAAAATGTTTAGAGCAGAACATGGACCTGTATGCAGTCTTCCTGAGCTTGACCAAAGCTTTTGATACGGTCCATAGAGAGGGTCTGTAGGCTATTGTACATAAACCTGGCTGCCCAAGAAGATTCATGCAAATATCCATCTGTTCCATGATCACAAAACAGTGCAAGTGCTCTCCCTTTGGAAATCCCCAATGGTAACCTGTGAAGCATTTGAAATCTCAAATGGAGTGAAGCAAAGCTACATACTTGCTCTAGAGCAATTCAATTTGTTCTTTGGCTTTGTCCTCATCCATACCACAAGACGCTTAAATCAGGGGTTATATGCTTGTTACCAACTCAATGGCTCCCTCTTTGATCTTAGAAAACTCAATGCTAAGACCAAGGCACTGGACAGCTTTCTTGTTAAGACATTTCTTGCAGGCGACTACCGCTGAATGGCCCAAAGACAATGATGACCTTCAGGTCATCATTAAGAGGTTTACTGAAGCCTACCAGCTCTGTGTCCTCATCTTCAGTCTCAGTCAGACAGAGTTCTTCTTCCAACCAGCACTTCATTCACATGCCCCATCACAGCCATCTTCATCCAACAATGCAGTTGGAATACATGGATCAGTTCAAGTATTGGGCTGCACCTTCTTCAATGATGATCTTGATAAGGAAATTACTTTCAGAATTGGTAAACCCAACCGGGCCATTGGCCAACTCTGAACACAAGTCTTTAACCAATGCAACATTTGTCTCTACACCAAGTTGAAGATATACAGTGCAGTGGTTCTAACATCTTTTCTGTACGGATCTGAGATTTGGGTTCTTTATATACAGCATTTTAAACAGCTCTAGTAATTTCACATGCATTCCTTCCATTCAATAAAGAGCATTTACTGACAGGACAGAGCTTCTCTTTTCCAAAAGATAGTGCAGTCACCACCTAGCTCACTAATGGAAATCTTCTCCAGCCAGTCTAGTCTCACTCCGTATTGCAGTGTCAATACTGTCATTCTCAATGGTGTCAATAAGGCAAGTTCTCTGGAGACAAGAGCTGTTCCTCCCTCAGGCCTTTGTGCATCACCTACATCTGTAAGTGCATGGAAATTCCATGCTGCTAGAATTTTTCCCTTTTTCATTGTTTTCCTGACTCTTATAGGATGATCTGCACTTATGATAGGCTGGACAGATGTTATGTGGCAAGCAGTGTTAAGGGCATCTTTTCTAACCTCCTTCCTTAAAAAGGGTGAGCACTGCTATACTAAAAAGGGTTGTTCAGTCACCTAGGATGCTGCCAAATTTCTCCTCTGCCCCAGAGCTGAATGATCACTAGTCTTAAGGCTGCTTACATGCCTTATGGCTATGATGGCTAGTGGTTAACTACACTTGTTGCTTCACCACACTCCCATAACTGCAGGAATTGAATTAATGATATACCATTAATGATGATGAGAGTTGGATGTAAATGGGATAAAATTTGTGCAAAAAATTGTTTGGGAATTAAGTGAAAAAGCTGTTGCACAGGGGCAGTCTCACTCTCTGGGCCATGGATGCCTGATTCCAGCAGCATGAGGAATTGACAGTGGGGACTTCCTTACATACAGTGGATGACTAAGATCAACATACTCATCAACAATCTGGAAAAAGGGGTGAACAGTTAGATGGCAAAGTTTTTTTATGATACAAAATTACTCAAAATAGTTGACTTCAAAACTGCCTGTGAAGAGTTACAAAGGAATTTCACAAATCTGGCTGACTGGGCAACAAAATGGCAGATGAAATTCTATGTTGATAAATGCTGAGTACTGCCTACTGGAAAACACAAACCCAACTGTGCATGTAAAATGATAGGGTCTAAATTAGCTATTATCAGTCAAGAAAGAGATCTTGAAATCATCGTGTTAATTCTTTGAAAACAGCGCAATTTGCAGTGGCAGTCCAAAAAGAATATTGGGAACAATTAGGAAAGGGATAAATAGTAAGACTGTATACATCGTAATCTCACTGTATAAATCCACAGTATGCCTACACCTTGAATACTGAGCACAGTTCTGGTCACCCTTTCTCAAAAAAAGTATTTGAAAAGGAGAGGGTACAGAGAAAGGCAACAAAAATGATTAAAGGTATGGAACAGTTTCAGTATAAGGAGAAATTTAAAAGACTGGGATGTTTCCACTTAGAATTTCTAAGAGACAACTAAGTGGGAGATATGAATGATAAATATCTATAGAATCATGGATGGTGCGGAGAAAGTGAATTGAAAGCATTATTTATCCCTTCACACAACATAAGAACCAAGGGTCAAACAATGAAATTCACAGCTTTAAAATAAACAGAAATAGGTATTTTTTCACATAATGCAGTCAACCTGTAGAACTCCTTGCCAGGGGATATGGTGACAATCAAAAGTATAACTGTCTTTAAAAAAGAATTAGGTAAGTTTATGGAGGATAGATACGTAAGTGGCTATTAGCCAAGATGCTCAAGGATGCAACCCCACCCTCTGTGCATCCCTAAGCTTCTGACTGCCTGATCCTGGGACTATATGACAGGGAACTGATCACTTGACAACTGTGCCATTCTGTTAATTTCCTTTGAAGCATCTAGAATCTGCCACTGTCAGAAAACAGGATACTGGACAAGAAGGACCATTGGTCTGACCTGATATGGCCATTCTTACGTTCCAGGTGCATAAAGATCAATTAGACACTTAGCAGATGTTCAAAAACACGCAGACACACAGATTTTTAAAAGTATTGAGATGTTGTTGCACTCAGAGTTGCCTAAATCTCTTTTAAAAATGAGGTTTAGTCTTCTGAATCAGTTAAGCTTTGCAGTGTTAAGTACATCATCCTCAATACGATTTTAAAGATCTGGGCCCTAATTCCTGAACTCAGTGGCAGTTAGGCACTAAAGAGTTTAAAAAAAAAGAACAAAAACTCACTTTAGGCACCTAAATATCTTTAAAAATCTGGTATCAAATAACTTCCCCTATGTACTAAATATTGCCTTTGTTTACATCTGTATGCCTCTATTTCATTTAATAGAGGTGTACAGATATCAATGACTACAGAAGTGGGTCTGTCAAGTCAGTGTCAGAGGCAGGAATAGCCATCCAGATCCAGATCCAGGTCCCTCCTTCCTGTTAAAATCAATTACAAATACAGCAACAAACACACATTTGTGTTCTTCTGAATTTCCAGGGACAGACAGATTTACAAGGGAGGAAAAAAAGGCTTTTGACAGTCAGCTGGGAATGATGTCAATTCTGAATTAATTTTACACTGATGACCCATCTGTCATCATGGAACTTCTGTAATCAAATACAAGGAAGCATGAGCCACTCTTTGACAAGAGTCATTTCAAGGGTGATTTTGTCTTGTTTAAAACACTTGGTCCCTGCAAACCCAGGCAAAACATAATGAAGTACCTGATCTAAATTCTAAAAGGAGTGACTCTCTTTTTCCTCTTATTTTAGCATTGCAAGATATATTCCCTGAATTCTTTTGTTCCCTTTCATCCTGATCTGACTGGCAAACGTATTTTAGAAGGCACTTATTTCTGCTCTTCATTCATTTTCTTCTGAAGCCATACAAAGTTGGGTCTGCGGGACCAAACAGAAAATCTTCTGATATAAAATGTCATTCCTGGTATAACCTTGTCCAGTTATCGCATACAGATACACATTTTATGTCCCTATCTCTATACAGAATGACATACAATAACCAAACTTAAGGCTGCAAACCTGCTGCAACCGCTCAGTAGTTAAGAAACAGCAGAGATAAGTTTTCCTTTGCAATCTTAGTTCACCCTGCTTGTAGCTACGTGTTACAATACCATTTAGTTGTTTGATTTTTGATTGGAGGTCTCCATTTTGATGGCTGTACCATATTTTCATCACCTTTGAACAACAATAAAAGATGAGTAGTACATTAATTAACACTATCTGCAAATAAAGGACCAAATCCTGAAATCTTAACCTGCACAACTCAGCTCTTGTTACTAAGAAATGCCTGCCTAATGAAGCTTTGCAGATTAAAGAGAAAGTTCTGCACTATGGCAGGTATATACTTGCATAATGTCAGAAACAAAGTTCTAAACAAAGCAATAAAAAAAGATTATGCATTTTGTGCAGAAATTCTAGGGCGGGGTTCAGCAATGCAAAAGAAAAGCCATTGTAAAAAATTCCTTCAATAATCAACTGCTTTGAGAGCTGCAATGGGTGTAGCCTCCTGGTGGGTTGTGGGTGAGCTTAAGTCTTAAGTGATTTAGGGTCCTAAGGGCCTAATTTTCAAAAGTATTTAGGCACCTAACTGCCATTGAAATCAGTGGGAGTTAAGTGCCTATGTAACCCATGTGCCTAAAAAGGGAGCACCTTCTTTTAGGGATCCCTTAAGGCTGGGTTACATTGCTTGGCAGATTTAGCTGCCTAGAAACCAGAACCTTCTGGTAACAGACAGTGGCAGCATTTTGAACATGCTCTACAAGTTTTTTGCTATTGTTGCTGGAGTCGGATGCCTGAGCGTAGCCTGAGCAGCAGCAGCAGCCTGGAGAGGAGCAACTGAAGAGAGCTGCAGAGTCCAAGTGCTCAGTGCCTGAGTGAAAGGAACTGAGCCAAGAGTGGACTGTAAGATGTTTTCTCCAAGCTGTGCAGTATTTTGCAGAGGAGTTTTCTCTTGTGTGACTGAGAGCTGGATAACCAGTAAACAGACTGTGTGGTGCTGGTTGCACAGGAGAAAGACTGGACTGCGTGTAATTTGCCCGAAGATTCCTGCAGTTAGAGAAGAAGAAGATTGTGACTTCTTTCTGCTTAACTCTCAAGGACTTGAAAAGGGACTGCAACTGAGATAAGGGTGACTCCACCTGAACTCTGGCACTCTTGGGTACCTTACTATTTCCTTTAAATTCATTTCCATTTCTTAGGATAAGGTTTGTTAAGTTAGTTAATAAAGTTCATTGTTATGTTTATTCTAAGTAGTATTTGTTGTGGGATGGGAACTCTGAGCAGTATTTGCCATGAGTCCTGTACAGACTGGATCCTGGCTCTCCAGCTGCTTTCTACAGAGGTTTAACCTCTGTTAGGCACTGGAGAGGGCTAATGAATGAATTCTAGCTCACCTGAAGGTTACACCTAGATAACTTGTAAAGGTATCTTTAAAAATACTTAGGTACTTAGCTTCAGATTCATAAAGAGCTACCACCTAAGAACCCATACACACCTATGCTTTCACCAGTTGTCCTGATTTGGACCTAGAGCTGCTGAACCGCCCAGAGCCCTAGCTCAAACTAAAGCATGAGTCTCACCACTGAGGCTTATTATCAAAGGCATGCTCTGAGCATGCCTCAGACCAGATACCTCTCATTAAAGGTAATCCGGAGGAGGTGGAAATAAAGAAGATGGGGTGGGCGTGTATAGCCATCTGGGTGGGAGTGTGTAGTTTTCCAGGTGGCAGTGGTTTCAAACTTTCTTCCTCAGGACCCAGTTGAAACAAACAATGTATGCTCACAAACTAATAATTACATCTTTGAGCAATGCATTCTAGTCTTTTGGCAGCAGCAACAGGGAGTGCCATGACTCAGTACCTGAAGGTTTGCAACCCAATACTGGGTCCCAACCCTAACTTTGAAAACCACTGGGTTAGAGCACTCAGCTCAAACACAAGAGACCTGGGTTTAAGTCCTCGCTGTGAATTACACTCAATTTTAACCATAAGTGAAACTTTACGCAGATGGCAGATTACTGAACAGGATGTCCTGGAGGGCAGAAATACAGAGTGTGAAGTGAATTCTTTATAGGAAAATAAGAGAGCACTGTAGGGAATTAATGGATCAAACAGCATAAAAAGCAAGAGGAAACCAGGATGTTAGGTCAAGTGTCTTTTTCTCCTTGTTTTTACATTGCTGATGTCTTTACAAAAAGCTCAGCATCTCTGGCATATTTTCAGTGAACACAGCACCAGGAAAATATAGCATTCAAACTTGTGTGTTCTATAGGCTGAGTTAGGCCCTGTTTACAGTAAGGACGTTGACACTGATAACTCTGTAATACCCTGAAATAAGATCGACCCCTATTTGCACTGCTGTTCTGCAACTACATTAAGACTTTATACCACAGTTACAGCAGTGTGAATTCCCTTTTAATGGTGACAGGATCTAATGAGACATATAACCACACCCATTCCCAGCCACTTACTGATATATTCTTTAAACTTGTCCACCCTCTGAAACACCTATTGTGCTTCACCTGAACTGGAATCTGTCACTGCAGTAAGCAGGTTTAAAGTACTGACTCCAGACATGTTAATTAATAATCCATTTCAGAGTTTATCCAGCTGTAGTCCAGTGAACTCTACTGCCTAAAGAATTTGATTAGAAACATTGGGTAGGTAGAATGCATACTCCCTTTATGATTTTTCTTGATAAATAATTTATTAGTATTGCAGTACTGCCAAGGCTGCTGTTAATTATTTGTACTGGACTGTGCTAGATGGTGTCTGATGTAGACAGAGTTTTGAGAAAAGAGTGCACCTAACACCAATTTAAACTGACTTAGACCTACTCCTAGGTTTGATCTCTGTTATGTCTGTGTTACAGTACAGGCCCGGGGGAGAGGCGGGGGTCAGCATGCTGGAAACTCTGACTAGCTCTGCACAAGGCAGGCTCTACTGGCAGGGCTGTAACTATGGCAGGGCTGATGGGGCTTTGCCCCGGGCACGTCAGAGGGGCTCAAAGGAGCCACTCTATTAAAGGAGCATTTCGCAGTGCCGACCCCAACTGCCACTAATAGCAAGGGGCACGTTCCAATCAGAATGCGCCCCGGGCACCAGAGCACCACGTTACAGCCCTGTCTAGTGGCGTGCCACTTTTACAACTATGCTCTTAAGATCTAGCAGCACTGTATTGTGCTTGGTTTTAGTGAGGCTGGAAATTGAACTTTCCACGCTCTGGGTTTAAATAGTGAAACTACAAATGTAATAATGTTTCTTAATAGGGCATTTTACCAATGTCTGCCTGAATCCTGCTGCTGTTTAATTTTTTTTTTTAACCTAACACATACTTATTTCTGAACAATCACCTCTCCATTTTCTGAAGACATTTTATTATTATTCATGTACATTTTATTCTTGTGCACTTCAGGTTGAGCTGTCTAGCCAAAAAGTCATCCCACTGACCAAGCTTTTGTTGGTGACAGTTGGAACATAGAAAATTGGCTGCAGTAGGAGATCTTGCTTGAATGTAACTTGCTACCTGAAAAGCCCCCAAGAACCCTAAAAGTCACAGAGAAAAGAAAACACAAAACAGTGCATACTGAGTTGACCAAATCCTAACACTTTTTTAGAGACAGCTACAGTGATGCCCTGGCTGTGTGCTGAATGAAGTGGATTAGGTTAAAAGGAACATTCAGTTGGTACTAAGATGTTGGTGACTAGTTTCAAACCACCCACTCCAACATTTTGCTTTGGGTGGGGACTCCTTGCTCAGTTTTGGGAGGCAAGAATCCACCCAATGCTGTTATCGGCAATGCAATCAGCTTTATCACCAAACACACAGTCCCAGTGCCCACCACCACCAGTCCCTCAGTCCCTGATGAGTGGTTTCCTTCCATTTGGGTTCTGGTTGATCATCATGTGCAGCACAGAGAAGGTTCACAGGCTCAGATGGCTGCTTGGGGTTGTTGGCCTGCTCACAGCGCAGACTATCAGCCTGTTGTAGCTGTTGCCTTTGCCACAACTGCTACTGCCACCATCCTTTCCTACCATATAGTTCCCTACTCCAATCCCAGGAGAGAGAGCAGTTCTCTGGCCAACCAGAGCTCTGAAAGGGTGGAGAAAGGGTCTACTTAGTTCCTGCCAGACAGTGTTTCGAGGACAGTGACAGCTTTCACATCACCACTGCCAATCTATGGAGTGGGGTTCCACAGAAACTTAAGAACAAAAATCAGGAGAAAGCAAAGGGGCTTGTAGCGTGGCCGGCCCTGACAGCAGTTGGAGTCGGCCTCCTCACAGGGCAGGCACGCCCTCAATGTCCTCTGCCTTCCAGCCCCTCCAGGAGGGCAAGGCAGCACAATCAGAGAGTTTTTGGCCTCTCAACCCTCAGGTAGGGTAAGGCAACATGAACAAGAGTCTTTGGCCTCTCAACCCCTCAGGCAGGGCAAGGCAGGGCACAAGTCAAGTCTATAGCCTTCAGCCCCTCAGACAGGGTAGGGCCACACAATCACAGCATCCAGAAGGTGACAGGGAGGAAGGGGGGATGCAGGCCTGCCCACTCCACTGCGCTCAAGCCCAGGGCCCTAGCAGTGGCAGAACAGTGTGCCACTAGGTCAGCGGAGCTCCTGCCGAATCACACTGATCCCCAAAACAGCTGGGCACTAACCTGCTGTCCCTGGGCTACTTCCTCCCATTTCCCGTCCAGGTTACTTGGGTTCTGTGATCCTCCTTGTCATCAGGGTAAACAACCAGCCGGAGCCCTGTCAGGGCTTCACTATCTATGGGTGGAAGGTCTGGTAGCCCCTCCAGTCCACCCGCCAGTGGTAACTCTTCTAAGTCGCAGGGGCCCAACACCATCAGATCTTCTATGGCCTCAGCAGAGGGCAGCCCCTCCAGGTCACAGGGTCCCTCTGTGGTCTGTCCCCTGGTCTGGTTCTCCAACTCCTCTGCAGAAGGCAACTGCTCTAGGTCCTCCCCTTGTGGGAAATATAGGTCAGGGCCTGCCCCCTGGCTTCCCCAGGGTTTCTCTGGTACCCCAGGAGGGATCTCAGGCGTCTCCGCAGGCTCAGGCTCTGTGGCTGGTCAGTCCATTTCCTAAAAGGCTCCCTCTTGAGACCCTGGTCTGCCTTTTTATCCGGTCCCCCTTCCCCTGGCTCCGCCCTTGGGTTCCCAAGCTGAGTCCCATGCAGGCAGCTTTTCTGCCAGCAGGGGGAGTGCAGGGGCTTCTTTGTGCCATGTGGCAGGCACGGCAGCCTCTCTCTACTACTGGGCTATTTTTAATATGCATGTCCAGGACACTTATTTCTCCAGAGAAGGTAGGAGAGGAGAAACAGCCATAGCTGCATCTTCCTGTGGAACAGGCCTGGTGGCCCAGGTACTTTTGCACTGGGTTCAGTTGCCAGAATCCTCCCCCACTTCAGCCTGTGCTATAGGATAATACATATTCAAAAATGCTCTGCTCTGGTCTAGCTCTTATGCAGCTACACTAGGTTAGCATTAGTGACAGTGTAAACTGAGTGCTGAGGTTTATACTGCCATATGGCCTAACCCTGTTTTGAATAGATGGCATGCCAGTAAAAATGCCTGTGTTGCGCTGATGGGAAAAGTCTAGTTTACATCCATCTTCCAAACTGTGTGTGTGAAAAGAAAATGAAAATAAGTATAAATTGTAAAGAGGAGACAAAGAAATGGATGTGCTTGTCAGAGACTAAGATCACAATGTAAGCAATAAAAACTCTTGCTGGGGGGGGTGTGGTGGTGGTAGAAATGGGGAAGAGTATGTCTTTTGTCTTTCTGTCTTTGCACCTCTTCCCACCACCATCCCAAATACCCTGGTTTAGGGAGACAGAGATCAGGAATCAAATCTCTGCGTGGAGAAGCGAAACACTGTCCCTAAGTCCACCAGCCTGTACTTTTTACCTTTTAATATATTGGGGATACTTATATAGCAAGCAGGAGCAGGGTTGAACTGTTCAAAAGAACACAGATACACCATGGAAAGAATCCCGACAGAACAGAGAGCTAACAGACCTGGGAAACTACTGTGGAAGGACCCAGGAGCAATGCAAAAGATCAGAAGAATGGAGCTCTAGACGATGCTATTGCAAGTCTACATTTGGAAATTGGTCTAAAATGGATGAAAGCCATAACCTCTAGGGGACAAGCCAAAACACATCCAACTCTACTGTTAATATAATAACAATGGCTTGATCCTAAATTGTTACTGTCCATTTCCTGACTTAATTCAGATATATCATTTGGTATCAGATATGTGGTTTTGTGTGCATGTGTGAGAGACAGAATATAAATTTTAATTAGACCATCCTGACGCATTTTAAAATCTGTGGTCTACTAAGGAACACTATGATCAGTGAGAAGAATTGAAGATGGATGATCCCCAATCAAAGTCTACATTCTGAGGTTGGCAATGCACAGAATTACCATGTTCATCTGCACCAAGGTAGTTGGGGAAGACAGATGTAATCTTCTGGGTTTTTTTTCAGAATGCTCTGGATTTCTTTTAGCAGGCTACACAAAACCTCGCTGCCTAGTCTTAGATAAAGTCACAGCTCTTCTGCTTTTTACCTGCAGGGAAGATACCATAATCCACAACAGCTAAAATCATTTCATTTTTATGTGAATAAATGCATTTATGTAAGGTGTTGATGTTATTGACAAGGATTGTCTTTAAAATAAAGAAATCAATCCATGCTAGTGACAGGAGAGTGAATAAGGATGTCGAATGGTATTTGTATTGTCAATTAGCAAAGCAAATCCTTCACTATATTGTATGAATATGATAAAGAGGTTTGAACAGTAGATTTACTCAAAATTACTCTTCACTTATTACAAATGTAAGAAGCTTTTCATCAGCTATTTAGATGACAGCTTGAAGCTTACTGTTTATAAGGCAATATAAAAGTCTTCCCTGCCCTAAATGAACACTAAGACTGAGTTAACAGGAAGTGTCCTCAAGGAGTTGTCATACTGAAAAGTCTAATCATTAGATAGGTCAAAGACCTTCAACTTGATTCTGAACTTGGCAACACCAAGATAAATTCAGAGTAACCGTTGACAGCAACACTTTTTCTAGGTGTCACTGCTATATGTGGATTGAAATGTTGTTCCTTTTATTTAACTGGGGGCGGGGGCTGAATGGGCATTGGATATGTTCATTTTGTGATTTGCCTATGCAGGGGCAAATTAAAGGGAGGCAGTAAATCAGTATATGTACAGTGTACATAACATGTATTCTGTCCTGAGACCAGTGTGCAGTTAATAGCCTGTCAGAGCACAGTTTGACATACTATGTAGCTATCAAGTGGTAACTGAATGGTTACACAATTCCATTTCCGCAAAATTGGGAGTCAATGAACACTCACAAGAAATAACCAGCCTAGTATTAATTATTTTCCTGAAAATCAACTACAGGGGAATCATCTTTGAGTGAATTCATTTTTCAGACAGAACAATTTAAATATTAAAATACTTAATCAGTGCAATGCTGGGATTGCACAGCAATACCCCACCAAGCACAAGAGTGAAGATACAAGGTTGTTGTGGTCTAGCTGTTGAGCACTGATTGAGTGCTTGACCCTATTCAAGGCATAAAGGAAGAAATGGTCTCTGTCGCAAGAAACTTTCAGTCTAAATAAGTGACTAAACAAAGGAACGTACTGGAAACCTGGAGGATGGTATTAGCTTAGTGCTGTCTTTTTATTGTTATTGTTTGTTTTTTAATAGCAACTCAGCCATATTGCCCATCGCGAAAGCTTACCATTATGTATTTATAATAAGACACTAATAGGGCTGGCTGCCATTGACGTCAACAGAATTTGTGGTTCTGTCACTTCAGCCCATGAGGGCATAGCATGCCACTGCTGAGGCAGAACAGTCCATTGAAATAAATGGGGATTTGTGCTTAAAAATGACAGCAAGATATGCCTCTAATATGCTAAACTGCACATTTAAGCAGAAAAACAGGAATAGAAAATAGTAAGATAGTGGAATGCAGCCAAGTTGTTGCTGGACACTTAACTTTACATTTCCTGACTTTCTGTGGCTTTAGCTGATCCACTTTAAAGCTGCATAGAAGATTTTTACTTTTGATTTCCTATGAAAAGCAAGAAATTTAAAATTATTTTGCTTACAATGGTAAGAGATGCCACCAGCCGAGTCAGTAAATAGCTTAAGCCAGAAAGAATGGAACTGTGGATAATTGATATGATTCTGCAAACACAATGACAGTCCTGTGGCACCTCAAAGACTAGAAGTTTCTTCTGGGCATAAGCTTTCATGGTCTCCAAACCACTTGTTATGCATCTGACAAAGTGGGTTGGAGCCCACAAAAGCTTATGCCAAAAAAAACTCATTAGTCTTTAAGGTGCCACAGGACTCTCATTGTTTTTGCTGTGCACAGACTAACAGGGCTACCCCTCTGGAGCTTGATGCGATTCTGAACTCATGCATGCTAACTCAGCTAAATTCAAAAGAGTTCAACCAGTTGAAAGTCAGAATCTGAATCAATACTATGGAACCTGGACTCACCTATGGATGTAAAAGGAGTTAGAATTTGGCTTGCTAAGGATGATGGATGAGTAAGAAGGAAAGAACCCAGCTTAATTTTCTGGTTAAAGGGATTAATTTGAAACTCTAAAAGTCAGGAAAACGTGTTGTCTTATATCTCCTGTCAACTTTCTTTTGGTTAGGCTAAACAAACCAAGCTTTTTGAGTCTCCTACCGTAAGACAGGTTTTCCATTCTGGAGGTCTTTCTTGTGGACCTTCTTTGCACCTGTTCCAGTTTGAATTATTCTTTTTTTTTTTTTTAAACATGGAGGACCATCAGGACCATTGCTGGCTAAGGGTTGCTCCCCCTCCCACACTCCTGCTCTGGGGCCTGATCGGCTGTGGCAGGGGCTGGCTCTGGCTCTGAGCCTCCGGCCGCTTGCCCACAAGTGGCCTGGAGCCGGAGCCGGCCCGTTCTGCTGTGCTGTTGGCCAGGTGCAGCAGGCAGGGATGTAGGGCCTGTGCCCTGTTGGCCCTAGTGCAGTGATGCCCCTGGTAAGCACCTTCTGGAACAGTACCAACAGCTCCCTACCTTTACTGGAAATACTTTGTATGATGCATCCTAGAACTGCAATAGCTTTTTTTCACAGTTGCGTCACACTGGCAACTCACAGTCATCCTCTGATCAGCCAATACACCCAGGTCCTTCTCTTCCTGTGTTATCTCCACCAGATGTGTCCCCAGCTTTTAGCAAAAATTCTTACTAGTCCCTAAATACATGACCTTATACTTTCCACTACTAAATTTCATCGTATTCCTATTGCTCCAGTTTACAGGGTTATCCAGAACTCCTTCTATGATATTTCTCAGCATTGGTAATACCTCCCAACTTTGTGTCATCTGCAAACTTTCTTAGCGCATCCCACCTTCTATGCCAAAGTCAGTTTTGGATTCAAGTATTTTGAGTAATGTTGTATCATCAGCAAATACTGCACCTCACTGTTCACCCCTTTTTCTGGAAAATTTATGAATATGTTGAACAGTACTGGCCCCGTACAGACCTCTGGCGATGACAACTATTTATCTCTCTCCATTCTGAAAACTTACCATTTATTCCTACTTTTCTTTCCTGTCTTTTAACAATTTACTGACCCCCTCAAAGGTCCTTCCCTTTTAGGCCAGAACTGCCTAGTTTGCTTAAAAGCTTTTCATTAAGAGTTTTGTCAAAAGTTTTCTAAGTCTAAGTACATTTTATCTAATGGATTACTTTCGTCCATATGTATGTTGTCCCATCAAAGAATTACAATAGATGGGTGAGGTATGATTTCCCTATACAAAAGCCCAAACCAATCATGTTCATCTATGTATCTAACTCTGTACTTTACTATAGTTTCTACCAAATTGTCCTGGTAGGGAAGTTAGGCTTACTGGCCTGTAATTGCTATGATCACCTCTGGAGCCTTTTTTAAAAAATTAGCATCACATCAGTTTTCCTCTAGTCATCTCACACAGAAGCTGATTTAAGTGACAGGCTATACAGTACAGTTCTGCAATTTAATATTTGAGGTCTTTCAGAATTCTTGGGTGAATGTTGTGGTGACTTATTATTGTTTAAAATGTATTAATTTGTTCTGAAACATCCTCTCCTAAGATGTCAGTCTAGGATGGTTCCTCAGCTTTGTCGCCAAAAAACAATGACTCAGTTGTGGGAATCTCTCTCACACTCTCTACAGTGAAGACCAATGCAAAGAATTCATTTAATTTCTCTGGAATGGCCTTGTCTTCCCTGAGTGCTTAGCACCTTGTCATCCACTAGCCCCACCCATTGTTTGGCAGGTTTTCTGTTACTGATGGACATATTTTTTCTTTTTGCATTTAGCTTTTGAGACTTTTGCTTGTTGTTCAAATTCTTTTTTGACCTGCCTAATGATACTTTTACACTTGACTTGCCAGTATTTATTGTCCTTTTTATTTTCCTCATTAGGATTTGAGTTCCAACATTTAAATGACCCCTTTTTTTTTTTTGCCATTAACCCTCTCTTTTTATTCTGTTTAGCACAGTGGCATGGTTTTTGACCTCTGACTATTTTTTAATTTGGGGTACACATTTAATTCAGGTCTCTATTTTGGTGTTTTTTAAACACTTCCATGCCGCTTGTTGGCATGTCACTCTTCTGATTTCCTTTTAATTTTCATTTAACTAGTGTCCTTATTTTTGTGTACAGCAAAAACAATGAGAGTCCTGTGGCACCTTAAAGACTAACAGATTTTGTTGGGCATAAGCTTTTGTGGGCTCCAACCCACTAATCCATGAAAGCTTATGCCTGAAGAAATATGTTAGTCTTTAAGGTGCCACAGGACTCTCTTTGTTTTTGTTGTACACAGACTAACACAGCTACCCCTCTGAATATTTTTGTGTAGTTTTCCTTTCTAATTAGTTAACAATGACAATACAGATGACTGATTAAAATACCTCAGCCTTTATTCATTACAATTTTGCTGAAATATGAGAACAAAGTAACTTGATTTATAGTATATGATTTCAGGAGAAATTAATCATTTTTCTTCATAACTTCTCATTTTTATTCCCTTCTAATCTTCACTGTAACAGTAACATCCACAGGACGTTTTAGCAGTTCATTTGTGTAGACAATTCCTCACTGCTAATCATCTCAAATCAGTATCTATGCTGAGACATATATTGTGATGTAATAACATAAGAATAGCCATACTGGGTAAGATCAATGGTCCATCTAGCACAGTATCCTGTTTTTTGACAGTGATCAACACCAGATGCTTCACAGGGAATGAAGAGAATAGGTAATCATCAGTAATACATCTCATTACACATTCCCGGCTTCTGGTAAACAGCGATCTCTGCTCATTTTGGCTATAGTAATTGATGAACCTATCCTTCATGAAATTATCTCATTGTTTTTTTTTTTTAATCTCATTGTAGGTATGGCCTTCACAACATCCTAGGGCAAAGAGTTCCACAGGTAGATAGTGCATTGTGTGAAGAAATATACTTCCTTTTGTTCAACCTGTCGCCTATTAATTTAATTGGGTGACTTTTAGTTCCTGCATTATGAGTAAACAACATATACTTATTCACTTTCTCCACACTAGTCATGACTTTATAGACCTTTCTCATACACCCCTCCCTGCCATCTCTTTCCCAAAATGAAAAGTCTCAGTTTTATTAATCTCTTCTGATGTGGAAGATTTGCCATAGCCCTAATCATTTTTGTTCTCCTTTTCCAATTCCAATACATGTTGTCAGAGATGGGGCAGCCAGATCCGCACATAATATTCAAAATGTGGGTGCACTACAGATTTGTTTAAGGCAATATGGTATTTTTGTCTTGTTATTTAAGGCACCCAAACAATTTTTATTTCCCATGTAGTGACATCATGCAATAGCAATAAGATATTTATTAAAGTATATTAATGTCAGTTGTTTCACATTAGATTAAACTGATTTTTAAAGACACTTTTCATATTTTCAAGGTGTTACTACTGGGCAGAGTCAGACTTTCAAATACTGATGGACACAGCCATAGAACCCTTAAAGACCAATGAGAGCTGGGGATGGTAGTCAGCCAATAGGAGCCACTGACATGTACGATCTCCGTCACATCACTGATGCATTACAACCAACATAACTGCTGCATGTAAATTAGCTGTGGAGGTGGGCCTACCTGCCATATAAGTTTTGCCCAATGACAACGGTACTGACCTGGGATGTGGGACACTCAAGTTCAATTCCCCCTGTGCCTGATGAGGATAAAGAATCTGAATAGAGGTCTCCCATCTCTCAAGAGAGTGGCCTAATCACTGTGGGATAGTTTGATAGGAGTCCTTCCAGGTGACGGTATTCTGTTTTGTATAAATACTTAAATAGCCCAGAAAAAGCATAAGAATGACTCTAGCTTGGTGGTTAGGGCACTCAGCTGGGACGGGAGAGACCGAAGAACAACTCCCCCTGTTCTAACGACTCTTTATGTATCTAAAATGGAACAGCTTGAACAGGAGAGATTGAGGAAGACCCACATCAGAATAGTCAGCAATTTTTACAGCAGGAGTTTGGGCAATGAATGCGTTTAGAGTAGACAGCTACAGGGCTAGGTGGTAGCTGAGTGAAGGTTTTGTGGATTGCAGCAGTGCTAAGTCTGGGATTTGAGTCTGGATGCCTCATATTCTTCACCTGTACGTTGGAGATAATGACAATATTTTTTTGTAAAAGCTTTGAGATCTACAAATGAAATCACAGATAAGTACAATTTTTATACCCTTGCACCAATCCTCTCGTCTTCTTTTAAGAAAAATCTCTCAGAATCCCAAATAATAATTTGACATGCAAAACAGGCCTCCTTTCATTTTATCAGATGCACTTAGGATAGTTCTTCCTCTGCTGATGTAAATTATGAGTAAATATTAGTTATGACTGTCAAAATATTTCTTAAAAAAATTCACATTTGGAAATGCCTTTAGCAGCATAATCTCTTCTTCAGGCGAGGAAAAAAAAAGAAGACAAAGAAAAAACAACCACCATCTCTCATGTCTTACACTAAAACATCCAAGAAGTAAAAATAGTAAGTAAGATTATGCTTCACTTAAAAAGGTAATGCCAGTATTTAAATTGCCTTATTTCAGTGCATCTCACTGCGATTAGATGTAAGCCTTCCATAAGCTAGTCTATGCCTTGCTAATTTTACTAGGTATTATCTGATCCTTCCCTGCTAAAATCCAAATTAATAGCATAGCATAATGTACTTCTGCAGGGGTTTAACAAGACCACTAACGGTGCTTATGGAAATACATTGCTCAGAGAAAATAGGAATGTAGCTCTCAGTTCCAAGGTAGTGAATGACCTGCTTATATTAATCCACTCTCCATTATTATTCTGCTGGTTTCTTGTCTCCTTGGCAGAGTATGCAATGAAGCAACACTTTAATGGGTCCTTTATAAATGACATAAGCATTCTGAGAGGCCCAATTCTATTCTTATATTGGTTTAACTGAGAATAAGCTTACTGAAGTGAATGCCGTGATCCTGGTATAAGGAAGAATGGAATCAGAACTGCAGAAGTCCAATGATGAGAAGACAGATGCGTGCACCCTTAATGCAGGAACAGCAGATGTGAAACTATAATGTGGAAAACATACAGCTTCCCTACTGAGATTAAACCCACAGCTACACTCACAATGGGTATTTTGCTCAACACTAATTCGCGTGGGGAAGACAGGGTAAGATTATGGTGGGGGGTTTTTTCCCCTCAGAGAACAGATTATGCTGTTAAAAGCATGTGAATGTGATTTTGTAAATAAAATTATCCCCTGCTGCTGAGTTATAGACTCAGGATTAAGTTTTCAAAAATGGATAAAATAATTAAAACCAAAACAAAACATAGAACTTTGTTTAAAAAACTGTGAAGAAGTCTTTGAGTCATCCTCTGGGTCATCTTGAAATTGCATTTCATTTACTGAGGTAAATAAATTATTCAGGAAGTTAGAAATCATAAATATATCATATACTCTATGATTTTCTTTGCTGAAGTCCCTATGTTCTTTATGTTTCTAGGCAGACAACAGTTTATTTTATCTAGCTAAATAAGAAAAGCAAGGAGTTCTGTGGCACTTAAAGACTAAAATATATTTATTGCATGAGCTTTCATGGGAGAAAATCCCACAAAAGCTCATGCAACAAATATATTTGTTAGTCTTTAAGTGCCACAGAATTCCTTGTTTGTTTTACTGAACGAGACTAACTCGGCTGCCCCTCTGGATCTAAATAAGAAAAACGCTGAAGCTCTGATCTGAATGAGGCTTGGTGTTACATAGCAAGTAATAATGGGAGAACCTCGTAAGTTGTAGTATTTCTTTTCTGATTTCTTGTCTGAAGTATTATTGTGCACGGCAGAGTTAAAGGAGTAGGTAGGGATGGGGGGGGGGGACTGAGTAAGAATGGTGACTAATTAAACATTCACAACTCAGGACTCTGAAAAATAAAGATCAAAAGCCCAAACAAAGGATTAAAGTGATCAAATAGTCTCTGGCAGTCAGAAAGAAGGTGAGTGAGAAATGGCAGAAGGTAGACATAATGTAAACTGGCAAACAGCAGCTTTCTGCAGATGAATAGGGGCCAAAGAAACAAGTGTGAAGCACACAGATTTGAAGATCAAAATATTCCTGCAGAGCATGGCAGCCAATTAACACTGAGCAATACAAAAACATACAGCCCCGTAATCAGGAAAGGGTTGTGTTTTATCTCGCACATGTTGTATTTAATAACAAATGGTCTCAATTCAGCAGTCCTTTGTAATGTTGAGGAGGGTAAAAGCCATATGCTACTACAAGTTTCCATACACTGCTCACCCATGAGTCTCAACACTGTCCTGAAGGGACCACTTCCAGCCGCAGAAATCCATTGCCCACTCATTTCTTGTCAATTAGTTTCATTAGTCTCAGACGACTGGAAAAAGACAAATATAGTGCCTATCTTCAAGAATGGAAAAGAGGAGGACCTGGGGAACTACAGACCAATCAGCCTCACCTCAATCCCTGGAAAAATCGTGGAGCAGGTCCGCAAAGAATCCATTCTAAAACTCTTTGAGGAAAATAAAAATGATCAGGAACAGTCAGCATAGATTCACCAAGGGCAAATTGTGCCTGACCAACCTGATCACCTTCTGTGATAAGATGACTGGATATGTGGATGTGGGAATAACTGTTGATGTGATAGACCTGGACTTTAGCAAAGCTTTTGATATGGTTTCCCACAGCATTCTCATCAGCAAGTTAAGGAAGTATGGTTTGGATAAATGGACTATAAAGTGCATAGAAGGCTGTCTCAGTGCGTAGGGATCAGTGGCTCAATGTCTAGTTGGCAACCAGTAATTAGTGGAGTGCCCAAGGGGTCGGTCTTGGGGCCAATTCTGTTCAACATCTCCATTAATGATCTGGATGATGGAATAGATTGAATGCTTAGTAAATTCACAGACGACACCAAGCTGGGGGAAATGGTAAACACACTGAAGAGCAGTGATAGGATGGGAAGCTGGTTATGAGTCAACAATGTGCTCTTGTTGCTAAAAAGGCCAATGGAATATTGGGATGCATCAGTCGGATTGTTACTAGCAGATTGAGGGATGTGATTATTCCCCTCTATTCAGCTCCAGAATAGTGTCCCCTGTTTTGGCTCCGCACTACAGAAAAGACATGGACAAATTAGAAAGAATCCAGCAGAAGACAATGAAAATGATTAGGGGACCAGGGCAAATGACTTACGAGGAGATACTGAAGGAACTAGGCTTATTTAGTCTGCAAAAGAGAAGACTGAGGGCGGATTTGATAGCAACCTTCAACTACTTGAAGCGGTGTTCCATAAGAGGAGGGAATTAGGCTGTTCTCAGTAGTAACAGAGGACAGAACAAGGAGCAATGGTTTCATGCTGCAGCTGGGGAGGTTGAGGTTGGATATTAGAAAAAACTCTCTCACTAGGAGGGTGGTGAAGCACTGAAATGGGTTACGTAGGGAGGTAGTGGAATCTCCATCAGTTAATAAAAACCTTTGGTCACTACTGACAAGGGGAGGATTTAAACAGCAACAGAGAGGTCCAATCCTTTGAGCCATTGCTTCTCGCAAAATTCATATATCAATATTTCAAAAGATAAACATCTATATTTAGCTTAGGTTGAAGGCCTGCAAGTACAATGCAAATTGATCAATGGCTCACGTGAATCTGCAGGATGGAATGTAGAAACCTTACTATATGTAAGTAAAAATTAAATACAGCTAGATTAGAACTCAAACTTCTACTCCAGTCAAATTGAGTAGAGCAGTAAAAATAAAATGCTGTCCATAGCCAACTTCTTTAGTGAAAGCAGCAGTGCATAAAGATGAATTGAATAATTAATGAAACTACTGTTGCAGAACCCATGTGATGGAGGAAACTGCTTGTACCAAGTGAATTTTTCCCTGCAGTAAGTAACTGTCAGCAATGTATTCCCAGTTGAGTCGCTATCTAAATATATATTGATTTTTGGATTGTCTCAAAAATACATCCACAATTGTAAGAAATGTAAATGTTTCAATTACCAGCACTGGTACAAATGTAATAAAATAATAGATGAAATGAAGCTTCTTCCTATGATTTACTCTTATTTCAGTGACAAATGTGCTCATAAAATATCAGTCCTTCGCTAAGTACAGTACTTACACAGTATCAGTTTCAGGAGGACTGATGGGTCAGCAGTTGCTATAGTAACAGGAGTACAGCAAGATGGAGTTACTATAGGAAAGCCTTTTAAGTTCTATACCTTACTCTGCTGTTAGTGACATGAAGGGACAGAGGGAGACTTTATATAGTGCCAATGGTAATGTTATACACACTATTTGAAGCCAGGCCTTTTCAGATTTTGTCTGTTTATTTAGAAATGCACTCGGGGTAGACCTTTGCTTCTTTCTTGCTGTAGGGTTTCAATGACCTGCTGGTAAAAATTTCATATAAAAATAGATGAACCCTGCCTACACTTTTGTTGACATCATGGCTGCTGTAAAGCTGCTGGCATTTGCTGTGATATTATTTTCCAGCTTTGGGCATGGTTTGATTGTACAAGAATGTGTTTCACCGTTGCCAAGAGCCTAGCAGTGTACATGGCTATCTTCCTGTAATGAATCTGGAACGCTTTTCCCCCAGCAATATAAATGAACATGTTAACACATACTGTATACATTTTGGCTGGTCCTCTTTTGTCTCAGCTCATTGAATAGTGATACATCCCTGAGTCCACTGCTCCCTGTGCTGATCAAAGCGTGTCCTCCAAGCACTCTATTTCCTGTCTACATTTTCCCCAGAACACAGTGGTTTAAGCACAGCCAGGAAGAGTGGCACAGAATAAGAGCTGCATGCTAAGAAGTGCAAATAGAAGCCCTTTGCACTGAACAAGATAGATTTTGTAGGCCCAATAAAACCTAAGAACAATACTGTATGTTCTTGAGTGCCATCTTCTGGCATCTTAGCTATATACACACATACAGACATTACGTTAGGAAATGCCCACATTAAGGATGCCTGTGCAACCTTAATTAGGCCCCATTGTATATATGCCTGCATTATGATAGATCTTTAATTAAACATCACATAGTATTTCTTCTGTAGGACCCCTGCTCATTTATTGCACAGAATAAACAATGTGCCCTGACTCCATTCTTCACCACCTCTCTATACCCCATTGGATCCCAGTTCCTGTCTTGTTACCCAGCCAGTCCCAGTCTCGTCTCTGGTTCCTTATACAATCTCAGTCATCCCCATTTTCCTCCTGGGTGTTCAGTCTCTTTGCCCAATCACTGTCAGTCTCCCCCTGGCTTCCAGTCCCAATATTTTGGCCTAGCCAATCTCAGTTTTTACCTTCCAGGTCCAAGCATCTTTGTTCTGCCAGTATTGGTCTCCCCCCAACTCTCTCTCCACTCCTCACCAACCTCCAGACCCAGTCTTCCTGCCCAGATCCTTGTGTCAAACTTCTCCCTGCCTCAGAGCCTGGCTTTTGTCCTTGCTGCATTCAAATCAGCAAGTTTTCTCCTCCTGAAAGCATAGGAAAGACAGACTTATTGCTCCCAGTTCTAGTGCCCCACTCTGTTTCAGCCCAAAGAAAAGTCTGTTCATATTTTTTTAACATAGGCAAAACAACATTTGTTTGCTCCAGTCTCATTCTTGGAAATAGCTGAACTATTTTGACTGTAATTTGAAAGTAAAAAAATCACCCCGCATGGAAAATATCAGCCAAAATGGTTATGGCAAAGTTATAAGCAAACAAAAACAGTCTTATAATAGGACGTCAGACAAGTTTTTTAATAGGCTGAGCTACCAACTCTGTTTATAATATCAATTTCTCATAGGAATGGATTTTAAATGATACTGTACGGTGCCAGTACAGACTAATGTCCGCATATCCTTTGTCAGTGCTGGAATCAATTTATAAGGCAACATGTGTATAAAACATTTTGCAGAAGGTAAGGTCCAGGAATGCCTTTTTTAAGCTTGTGGCGTTAAAATGGGTTTGAACTCATTCAAATGCACTCTCTTCTCCTTAATAATTAGTGCTCAAAATATATCCAGAGTTGTGTTTACACAGCATATTAGTGGGCGTATCTTCCCATAACTTTCACAGCTACATCATAATTATACGATACAGTGTTTTACAGTCTAAAATGGCTGAAGACACTATATACTGTCTGACCCACAAGTACACTCACTCATGCCCACACTTCCTTCACTGGAATGTCTTTGTCCAAGCAACGCTAAATTAGAAACCATTTTCTGAAGAATTTACCAACCCCCTAAATGATAAATTTGGGGGAGGCATGAGCAAATGTAACCTAAAAAGTCTGATCTATCTACAGGGCTATACAAGGCCATCAGTGCAAAGTACATGGAAACAGAGAGAGTTTGCAGGGATTTGCACTTCACCTTCATTCATTTACAAGAGAGACCCATGTATAAATCTGATTGATAGCTGACAGTACCATATATATACTTCAGCTGCCGTTAACTTCACACTATAGGAAAGATTTAGAAAAACAGATTGTTTAGGATAAGTACAGACAGGAGAGAGGAACAGACATTAAACTAATAAACTTTAGTTAATACTACTGACAGAATGCTAGTTATCGGAGCATGTATGTGCCGGTTCACACTTCAGCCTATGGATTCACAGTCTCTGCAAAGTCAGACAGGCACTGCTGTCCTGGTTACACTCAGGACTTTCTTTTGTTTCCTTTACCACTGTAACAGCTAATGATTAACTTCAAATGAAAAAAAAAAAAAAAAGAAAGCTGAGGCTCTGGAAGACAATCAGCACAGGCCCCATCACTCCCTGTTAGTCTGCTTGCCCCCTGCAAGGGGGCACAACCCATGTTTTTGAAATGCTGTACCATGACTACCATAGGGTAACCTACATTCTTCTCTTTTCAGTAGGGAGATAGCATGTGTGCAAGAAGTGGGAACCTCAGGAGCAAAGAGAGAAAGAAAAAAGTGCTGGAGACTCAAGGGCAGTGGGTCTGAGTCTGTGTGAACAACTGAGGCAGGTGGAAAAAAAAGTGGGATGGGAATTGAAAAAAATTATCCTCCTTTCCAGCAGGCAATTTGTCCACTTCCTCTAAGAATGTCAGGTAACATGAGTACTGGCTACTCCTCTTCAGTTTCTCCTGCCATCAATACAGCACCTTTTATGAATGCTGATGTCACTTTAAAGAAGAGCAAGATCAAGGAGTTGCATTGCACTGTCCCAAGTAAAGCAGAAGCCAGCTTTGCTGGGCAGGACAGTTGTAATGCTCATTAGAGTGCAAAGCAGATGCATTTGTGTTCAGTAAGTAAAGTACTCGGGAGAACTTGATCTGCCTGAAGCTCAGCATCTACAAACATGAGAAGTGCCTAGTTCAGACAAACATTCTGATTTGACTGACTTCACTGCACTCAATGCTGGGTCTTAGATTTTCAATATGAGAAATACAGGAAAAAGATACAATTGTGGCAAGTATTCTCTCCTCCTCCTCCACTCTAGTCTTAGGTGCTGACTCCCCAGAGAACTCTTGTCATCCTACAGAGCAGGTGGAAGGAGAGTAGTCTGGAGGGCTGTGTACCCCTTCTGTACTCTGGAACTCTGCAGGCACCCCTGGATGATGTCATGCTGGGAGGGTTCGGAAAAGAGTACATCCTATAACACTCACATTTCACAATTTGCAAATCATATGAAACTTGGGGCCACAATGTTACCCTCTCTCTGGGAATTTTAAATGGAGAAAAAATGTCAGCCCATCATGCAGAAAGAGAACTGACTGCAGTGTTTGCATTTAGCCACACTACTCACTGATAATAGGAGTTACTTGACAAAACTGGTCTGCTGCATGGACCATTCCACTTCAGTCAACAATAAGACAAAGGGAATTTCAAACATACGCAAGATGACGGGAGAAGGCAAAAGAATCAGAGTGGTTTTCTTCCTCAGTGGTCCTGAAAAAGTAATGGTGTATTCAACCTCCTTTATGGAAGAAACCAGGAATGATGATCCCTAGTTTTAACACTTAAAGCACAGGTGTCCCCCCCCCCCCCCAAAAAAAAAATAACTGATGGACTGATCTACTTGATCTTAAATCTTCCACCAGCTCCAGTTATTTTATTTTCACCTATTAGCAGTCAAGTGAGGGAGAGAGCATAACACCTCTTTGGATGGAACTAGCCAGTGGAATTTTGCACTAGGATGTGTTAAAAAAAAAATCCACAAGTGACGTAATATTCAGTGCAGCTCCATTCATGAGCATGACAATAATGGTGTGTGTGTGTGTGTGTGTGTGTGTGTGTGTGTGTGTGTGTGTGCGCGCGTGCACACATGTGCGCACACTGGTTTAGGCATGAAGAGCACAGACAAACACATCCACAAAATACAGGGCCTAGCAGGAAAGAGGCCACAAGATATGACAAAGAGTGTAACAGTGATTTCACTGATGCTCTGAACTCATTCTCCCTTAGCAGCTGGTATCATTGATGTCTTCATGAAACTGAAAGTCACATCCACTTTTCCCTTCAGCAACTGGGCAATGAATAACAGAGAAAGGGTGGCATTTTTAGCCTATAAGCTCTTGGAGACAGCGACCGTGTCTTCCTATATGTTAGGAAGTGACTAACACTGCTATAATACAAATAATAAGGGGGCATTCATTTTATTTTAGATGACACGATGCAGCCACAAGAAGTTGGCATCAAATCAGCACAAGAGTAGCTGGCTTGGTCATGCAGTGTCTAAGCAACTCTATGCTACTCATCTTCTACCACTCAACCACTAGACTCATTAGAGGAAACAACTCTGAAATAGCAGAGCAGTGGTGAAATCACTGGCTCTGCTTTTTGCTCATAGTCCTATGGATGGTGGGAATTACTTTTCTTTTCTTCCCAGAATACTGCATGATGACAGTGGCCTCAGTTGTTTGAAAGACAAAGCTACAAGATCACATCTAATGCTCCAGCAAATGGACATGCAGTATTTCCAAGAATATAACTCACATGATTTAACAGACTACAGCAATCTTTGCCAAAACCTATGCTGGCCTCTCCTCCTCAACTGTCAGCAAGTGCCAGTGGCTCCCTCCACAGAAATAAAAGTGGCGGCTGCTTGAAAATTGGTGGCAGCCATGACTGAAGGTTGGGGAGTGCGGGGGGGGCACTTCCCTGGCATGCCACTGAAAGGAGCCACTCGTGGAAAGCAGCTACCTGCAGTGGCTCATCTTGGCAGCATGCCTGAAGACAGGGGTCTCCAGGGATGCCATTGAAAGCTGCCGCCTAGAGCAGCTCCTCTTGGGGGGTCCCCAGGCATGCTGAGGAAAGAAGCTACCGAGAGCAGCTCCTTGGCAGCTGCACACCATGGAGAGAAGCTATTCCAGGCATCCTTCTTTCTGCACCATGCCTGGAACATGGGCATGGTGGGGACCCTCCACACCCCAGCTGCCCCGGAAGAAGCTCCCAGAGTGGCTTTCAGTGGCAGGAGCCACAATTTCTGTGGCATTGCAGAGGGTGATGCGTGCCGATCCAAACTGGCTCTCGTGCCACTGTTGGCACACGTGCCGGGGTTGCCTACACCTGGACTACAGGATGAAAGATTAATCACTGCTAGTAAGAGTTCTGATCTGATCACACCCTGTTTGGAAATTGAATTCTCCCTTCTCCTGTAAGCACTACCATCTCCACCAGGAATCTCAGTCCTCAGGAAACTGCTCATCTATATGATAATTAATACCTTGAGTTTACCCAGTGTCTTCAGGGTTAACCTCTTAAAAACAATAGGTGAAAGTTTATTATCTATTAAGCTTCTCACTCTAATTGCAGCTTTTGTCTGCATGCATCACACAAAGAGGGAAACATTTCCCAGGCTCTAAAAGTTCACTCCAGGTTGCTGAAGAGGAAAGATGGCATGTGTGTCCAGTAGATATGTTATTGAATGGCACAGCATAGAAGGCAACAGTGCATTGAATTAGATATGTGAGGAAAGGCACTGCTGCTGCCTCACAGGCTACAGCAGCTCAGTAATTGAAAGCCACTGCTTCCTGCAGTGAATCAATGTTGCAAACTTGGAGCAGTTTTTTGTGGTACGCAATATATCTTCAGCACAGTACAGAACAGCAAGCACTTCAAGTGGAGGCTCTGTGAAATCTGGCATGCAGTTTACCTCTAAATCAGCTTTTTGTTTTGTGACACAGCTTTGTTGTTTGGAGAAAATTTCTCTCAAGAACAATACCCTACCAATGTTTCACCATGTTTTGAATGGCTGTACAACTTAATGGAAGGCTGACAGCAGTGCAAGTGAAATTTAGAACATAAAAGCTAAGCTCCAACAAAAAATTTCCATATAAGCCTAATACATCTTAGATTTAAATATTTTGCTCTTTGTAGATAATTGGTTTACGCAAGAAGAGAAGTCAAGTGTTCTAAATCTGCACCAATGAAATCTGTGTGGGCCCTGTGTGAACTGAATCTTTGAGGAATTATGCTTCAAAGCTCTAGCAAGTCTCTACTAAAGAATGTACAAACTAAGTTTTCAAAGGCTTGTCACTTGGCCAAATACGGGCATATTTTCATGGGTACAGCACAAGACACAACCCTACACAAAGACCATCTCCATCCTGATACATTTCAAATCCCTACTCTAAATCATGGGGGTGGGTAACATTTTTCAAAGAAAAGGTTGCCAGAATTTTTTAACATGGGCATGACAATGGCTTTCCCCTAGATTCATTCTCTGAAATGGCTGCATTGGTTTGGATGAAATGTTGCAAAATAAATTACTAAAAATGAGCCTGAGGCAAACACCCGGCATAGAAAATATGAACTCTAATAATTAAAGTCTGGGAAAGTTATACACAACTGAGAACAGCAAAATGAACCTCAGGCAATGTCAATAACAGGCAGTTAACAGCCCTACCTACAGTATAATATACATTTAATTACTGATTGAATTAATAGAAGACAAACATGTAGCATGTGTTCTCAGCTTGCATCTGATTTCACTGTAAGGAAAAAGCAAAGAGGAGTCCATACATAGCAACATATGCAAGAGTCAAACCCCTGGCTACAGTGTTAGTGAATATTCAGGTTGCCATTTAAGATGTCTGAAATGATCTTTTCTCTCACTTATTAGTCAATGAATATTTTACCATTCCTTGCTTAGGTGATAGAAAAATTTATTATCCTCTCCATGCTGTCCATTAGGAGCAAGTCGGGAAGTCACAAGTCTTGCAAAACTTATTATAAGATATAAATAGAAGATGACCAGTTAGGCCCTAATTCAAAGCATAATGAAGTTACTAAGAGATTTTATTGACTTAATTTCCAGACATGTTGCCCCTCAGAGAGAGAGAGAGAGAGAGAGAGAGAGAGTGTGTGTGTGTGTGTGTGTGTTAGAGCTAATCTTACATAAAAGCAAAAGAACGGTCATACTATATTAGACCAATGACCAGCCTAGCTCAGTATCCCCTCTTCTGACCATGGCCAATGCCAGGTGCTTCAGAGGGAATGTACAGAACAGGTAATCATTAAATGACCTTCCATTTCTTGTGCATCTAAAATACTTCACTAGTGACATCTGCTGTGGAATTAAAATTAAAATGTATAAGGTAAGTTTAACCTCTATGACTAAGTATGATGTTGATCTTTAGTTCTGTACCCAGTTTTCTGTTTCTTTTTCAGTGGACACATAAAATGATTGTTTTCCTTGACTTTGTTTCTAACATTTTCAATCTCTTTTCAAATTTTAAACATTAAAGAAGAGTGAATGAGCTGATAAAATCCAGTACACTGAAAAAATCTGGTTCTGTGTTACACAAAGTTACACCGACAAAAAAAAAAAAAAAAGGTTACTAATCTTCTGTAACTGTTGGTCTCTGAGATGTGTTGCTCATGTCCATTCCAAATGGGTGTGTGCACACCACATGCACACTCCTCCAAAAAATGTTCTTCTAATGGTACATGTAGGTTCAGTTCTAGAGCCCCTAGAGTTGTACCTGCATTTCACTTTACAAAGAGCCATGCAAACCCTCCACCTCTTTAGTTCTTTCTTGCTGGTTGGCTCCAACGGAGGGGTAGGCTGGTGGGTCTCGGAATGAACATGAGCAACAATCTTGAAGAATAAGAGTTAGAGAAGGCTAGTAATATTTTTTCTTCTTCAAGTGCCTGCTCATGTCCATTTCAACTGGGTGACTCTCAAGCTAGAATGTAGAAGAAGTGGTCAGAGTTCAAAGTTCTGCAGATTGAAGCCCCATTCTGCCAAAAGCAGCATTATCTCTGGCATGTTGGATAACAGCGTAGTGAACGGCAAAGGTGTGATTAGAGGACCATAACACTATTCTACAAACATCCTAGTTTTGGACCTGGGCAAAGAATGCTGCAGAAGATGCTTGTGCCCTAATGGAATGGGCTGTTATTGCCAGGGTGGGCATGTTCACCAAGTCACAGGAAGTCATAATGCATGAAGTGACTGATCCATGACAAAATCCTTTGAGAAGAATCTGGTAACCCCTACATTCTGTCTGCTATAGCTACAAAGAGCTGAGTTGTTTTCCTGAATGGCTTGGTTCTCTCAATGAACAAGGCCACTGCATGCCTGACATCCAGTGAATGTAGTGTATGCTTCCTACTGTTAGCATCCAGTTTCAGGAAGAAAACCAGGAGGAATATGTCCTGACTTGCATGGAACTAGGAACCCACCTTTGGAACAAAAACTGGATAGAAGTGGAACTGGACCTTATCTTTAAAGAACGTTGTATTGGGAGGTTCAGACATGAGCACCTTGAACTCAAATACTCTCCTGGCAGAAGTTATGGCTATTAGAAGGGCTGCCTCCCAGGACAGGTAGAGAAATGATTAGGTTGCTAGAGGTTCAAATGGTAGCCCAGCCAACCTTGAGAGAATGAGGCTAAGGTATTATTAAGGAACTGGTGAATGTGTAGGTGAGTATAGCCTGTCCAAACTCTTCAGGAAATTAACAGATTAGCAAAGATCAAGTGGCCTGCTACCCAGGGATGAAACCCTGAAATGGCTGCCAGCTGGACATGAATTGCCAACCCAGATAGTCCCTATTGCTTCAGATATAGCAAACAGTCCAGAATTGTTGGAACTGAAGCCAGCATGTGAGAAAATAATCTGCAATGGACCTGAGCTGTGATTCTCAAAGAATCAGAAGTGTAGGCACTTCCTGTTGAGATCTGTGGTCAATAAATCCAAACAGGGAACACCTCACCAATGGAAGACACTGCTCAACACATTTGGGTGGACTGACCATTTGTGACTGAAGAAGGACCTGCTGAGGCTGTTGGCCAATGCATTCTGAGCACCAGGCAGGTAGGATATTTTCCAGGTGTTCTGACTGAGCAATGCATAAGTCCCAAAGTCTGTGGTCTTTCTAGCACAGGGGAGAGGAACATGCTCCACCTGGCTGGTTATATAAAATATCACTGTCATGTTGTCTGTTAGGACTGATACTGTCTTGAACTTTGGGTTACCCTGGAAGTCTTAAAAGGCACATGTACTACCCTTAACTCCCTCAAATTGATGAGGAGTAGAAGTTCTGTGTGAGGCCAAAGGCCTTGGGTCTTGAACTCCCACTGATGAGCTCCTCCACTTATCAGTTACATGTATGTCACCAGACACAGAGAGGGCTGTGATGCTGAAAAAGGAACTCTTGTCCAAATAATGTAAGGGTTCTACTGCCAGTCTAGCGTCTCAAATACCAAAGGAAGGAATGGAACTAGTTTGTTTATGTCACACCAAGTTGGGTGATAAACCAAGGATAGCCATGCTTGTAGACGCCTGATACCCAGCCATGCATGCTGTATGACAGTGGTCCCAACCTTTTGGAGCATGAGGACCCCTTTTTAACATCAAAAAATTTCATGGACCCGCAAATGATAATAGCTGTTATTAGGGACTGAATGCAGGCAGCAGTGCTGCAGAAGGGCAATGGAGGACCTGACTCCTGCCTGCTCCAAAGGGGTGAGAACATATCCAGGGTGTGGCAGCTCACATCAGGCAAATATAATTCATTTAGAACAGAGGTGTAAAATTCATTCAATGGGGGGGGGCACACTAGAAGGCAGGACACCTGTCACAGGCCATATAGCCACGTGGGCTCCCCAACCCCTTCCCCTTCCATGTTCAGAGTGGCATAGGCTCCCCTTCACCCTGACCAACCCCACAGGCTCTCCTACACCTTCCTTTTCCCTGCCCTGTGGGTCCCCCTTTCCCACGCTGGCTCCCTGACTCTAGCCCTGCTGTGCCTGGAGCCTGTCTTTGGAGTTCGCTGCTGCAGACAGCTTCCAGGCAGCAGCTCCACCAGCCACATCAGCGCCCTTGGGCTGTAAGTTTGACCCCCCTGATTTAGAGCCCCCTCCAACATGGATCACTGGCCAGCAGCAGCTGGGGCCAGATGTATTGATAGACCCCTTGCAATAACTCCGTGGACCCCCGCGGGTTCCCAGACCACAGGCTGGGAACCACTGCTGTACGATGTGGGTGCATGCAACCTATGCTGCAGCAACTTTACGCAATTGTGACTGTGGTATGGGGATAAAATTTTAAGTTCTTTATGATGTCACCAAATGTAAAAAATGAGACTTGGGGGGATTCTCTGGTCTGATCTGAGTCCAGCACGGCCTTAATGAATCCTATTCACTGGGTAGCCATGAGCTTCAACTTCTGCTCATTGATCAAAAAGCTTAACTGTTGAAGGTACCCCTCATCAGACTCACATCCATCTCCAACTGCACTCTGGAATGTCCCTTGATTAACCAGGTGTCAAGATTTGCACTCTCCTCTTCCTCAAAAATGCCAGAACTACTACTATATATTTGGTGAATACTGAAGGTGCCATGCACAGCTGAAATGCAGGACCGTGAACTGATAATGGGCTGAATGACAACAAAGAGAAGAAACTTCCTGTGGGTTAGCAAAAGCAGCAAGAGTCCTGTGGCACCTTATAGACTAACAGATTTCTTTGAGCATAAGTTTTCAAGGTCTATAACCCGCTTTGTCAGATGCATGCAAGTGGGTTGTAGCCCATGAAAGCTTATGCTCAAAGAAATCTGTTAGTTTATAAGGTGCCACAGGACTAATGCTGCTTTTGCTATACACAGACTAACCCGGGTACCCATCTAGAGAATTCCTTTGGGTTGGGAATATGGTCATGTGGCAGTGTGCATCCATCAGGTTGAGGGCAACATACAAATCACCCAGATCCCAAAAAGGGATGATGCAAGCCAAGGCTGAGATCTGGATGAAGGATTCCTTTGGCTTTTGGGATTAAGAAATAATGGGAATACAATCCGCTCCCCTGTAGCTCCAAAGGAACCTTTTCCATGGCTCCTACTGTTAGAAGAGCTTGCAGCTTTGCTACTTTAAAAGTCTCAGGCATAGAGCAGAACTGCAGGTCCTCCTTTTGCGTCTCCTTGAGCCTGGACTCAGTGAAGCCTTCTTAGGGGCTGCAGTCAATGGTGCTGTACTTTTGGGCTTAGGCTTCAAGTGGTCCAGTGTGGGCTGCACTTTGTTCATTTCCTTGTGCACCGATGACTTAAAAAAAATATCTGATGAAGTGGGCTGCAGTCCATGGAAGCTTAGGTTCAAAGAAATTTGTTAGTCTTTAAAGTGCCATAGGACTCACACTGTTTTTGTTGTATACAAACTAACACAGCCCTCCAGAACTTGTCACTGATGACTGAGGTATTGGTGAGCTACCCTAGCCCATCTTCTGTTTCTCATGTGGCACTGGGTGGTGCTGTTGCTCTTTGTGTGCCAAGCCTTTCAGTGCTGGTGAAGTGTTTTGGTGCCAAGGTCCTCTGGAAATAGAGTCCCTCCTCAGCACCATTTTCCTCACTAAGACCGGTGCACTCCACACCAATGCTGATGTGCCTGGTCTTTGCTCTGCCAGGCTCTGCTCCACAGACTTAAGGGCAGATTCCATTACCAAGAATTTCAGTCTTTGGTTCACTGTTTTTGGATCGATGGAGCCCTGTAAATAGTGTAGTGGCTAACACCTCTGCTTAACGTGCAGATGGTCCTGGGTTCAATTCCCAGGGAGTTGGACTCGATGATCTCACGAGGTCCCTTCCAGCCCTATGATTTGATTTGAAGCCTTTGCAGATTTTGCAGTGGTCCCACTAATATAAATTTCCTAGGCAGTTAAGGCAGGATGCATGCAGGTTGTTCCTCGACATATGCTTCTTAGAGGACTCACAAGGCTTGAAACTGGGCATGTCCCATCACCAGGAAGAGAGAGGAAAAAAACAGATTATACAATAAGTAAGAGTACATTATTATTACTACCCTAATGCTATGCTACTAACTATTTACAGGTACTTACTGTGAACAATGCAGAAGAGTTTGCAAGGCAAAAGAAGATGTTTCTGGTGGAAAGAAGGAACTGAAGAGGAAGAAATTGACTTGCAGCCTTGAAGTGTTACAGAACACATGAAAGAAGTCAGATGTTCTGATGCTGTATTAGGAAGGATTTAGTCCCTATAAAATTGTATATGAAAAGGCTGGGTTGTTGTCAGATAAGTAGGTTTGATGGTCACCCTTCCAAGTCCTTGTTAATCCTGGGATTCTGCTTTTTCTAACATTAAGTCAAGCCTCTGTAGCTGGAGATCACATGTGAACATGAAAAGCAAGCTTAGCAAAAAACAGCCTATAGATGTGCACTAAAACTCTTAAAGCTGAAAGAGTACAAGCAATAATGAATAGCATTACAGAGAGCTTCTCAGGCATCAAAGACCTTTACAAACCACTGGAATTCAACAACAAAAGAGACTAGTTAAGTCATCTACTATCCATTCTGTCAGTCTACGTAAGACCATTCTGTACATACCAGTACAGAAGTCTAGTTTAAATGTGCCAAGCCAAAAGACTTCCACTACTTTCCCTAGAAATTTGACTGTGTTGCTTCAGCACTAAATAGGGACGTCAGATTTTTTTTTCTCATTACAACAGGTGATTTGACCCCACCATCCTCCATATGCTGTTCCCCAGTGTTTGAATCTTAACAAATGCTTTCATTTGCCATTACAGTGTGACCTGATCCCATGACATACACTTCCCTGCATTTATTTCCTCCCATTCTGTAAATTCCTCTCCCCCATCTTCAAAGAATCTGATGAAGTGGGATTTTCTTCCACAAAAGCTCATGCAATAAATAAATTTGTTAGTCTTTAAGTGCCAGAACTCCTTGTTTGTAATACAGAAGTTGAGTTTTAAGCAATTTTGAAATAGATTTCCCTTTTCACAGTGGATGGAAATTATGGGGGGATCAGACAATTATTATTTAATGATAGGAGGTATGGGGATTTTAAAACATTAGAGCTTTATAAAAACTGTTAAAACATTTGTGTTTTAACAGTTGCCAAGCAATTTGTTGACAAGATTTCAAGCACTATTTTTTTTTTTTAAATTTGCCTATCTGTAAATTTCTGTTACCACTGATGGAAAAAAATTATGGAGAGTCAGTTTATGTGTGTATGATGAAAATGATATCTACTGACATTTACCAATAAAAGCCTAACTCGTTCAAGCCTAACCACTGAAGAGAACATGGTGCCCACTGGAAGGACGTCTTTAGTCTAAAACAGACTGAAGAAACAAAGCATAGGTACAATAATCCTTGGTGAGAAAAATAAACAAGGAGTCCTGTGGCACTTATAAAGACAAACAAATTTATCATATGAGCTTTCATAGGTGTAATCTCACTTCATCAGATGCATGAAATGGAAGTTGTAGGATGACAGGTGAATAAATAAATACAGAGCAGGGTAAATCACAAGCATCTCAACTCAATTATTGTACACAAGTGGCACGTAAAAAAATTAATCTCGTTCCTGGTGTAGATTAGGAGGAAGTTTTAACTGAAGAGAGGGAGGCTGTTCAGTTCACAAAAAGAGGGAGACAATTCTAAGAATGAAGGAGAGCATGTAAGAAGATGACTCAAAATAGACGTCAAAGGGTGACACAAACGGAGCCATTGGGTGTGGCCAGAGCAATAAAATGGTAATCCATCAGCACTCGTATATGGATGTGGAAAGCCTTGAAGGTACAAAACTAAGGACTGAATTTGGTTACAGCAGGAGAAGGGGATGGGTATGGTCCAAGTGCTGGGTGAGGGAAATAATTTCCATGGAAGCATTTGAGATTACTGAAGAGGTGAGTGTGGAGAACAGGGAGGCCACAGAAAAGTCCCCACTCAGCTCATACTCAGGCAGAATTCCTAGGCAGTCAAATGGCAACAGGCCTAGGGTTTGCAGGATTTTGCCCACAATCTAGAAATGCTCCAGTATTCCACCAGACTTCCCTTTTTTTTAATTTCACCCCTTGTCAGGTCTGGTGATACAGGATCAGGAATTCACAACTAGCTCCCTGTGGCCCCCTTTCTCCACTGCTTCTGAGTGAAGCTGGGTCAATTGAACTGGAAAATGCATCCTCATTCTTTTGTCATGAATCAATCCTGCCACCACTTCTCCCAGCCCGCTGATAACTTCTGTTGTCATTCCAACATCCTCCACTCAGATCTCGTAAAAAGATGAACAGAACTGAACATAAGGGCTTGTTTCATGTTATGCTACCAGTGGGTTTTGGCCTTAAAACTGTTGTAGCCAGATGCAGTAGGATCAGCCCTGCACAGGTAGGGCTGGATTTCAGTGTTCACAGACCCTAGGCACTTTCACTCCAAAATGTGTAAAAAGAGGGGTAAACACCAGTTGAATTATGTCAATTGACACAATGCACTTTATTCTAATGCTAAACCATGTGATTTCCCTTATTTTTTCTGCTTTTTTAATTTTTGCCCTCCTTCATAGGCCCTAAAAATTTTGTAGGCCCTAGGCACTGTGCCTACAGTGCCTAGTGGGAAATCCAGCACTGTGTGCAGGATTCCTCCAGCAGTGTACATTTATCACAATATCTCCTACCTATGCCATCATCCCTCTCCCTCCAAATCCCTCTCCAGTTTCCAGTGTTATAGAGGGTGTGACTGGGTAAAAGGGAGCATTGCTGGGGCTTTATTACAGCTCCCTGATCCCTAGATTGCTGTACTGGCCAAACTAGCAGCTGCTGTAATTTAGAGAAGCCTGCTCTAAACTATGCTAGGAGACCTGCCGGGACCATAACTGGCCCAATAGCTGGTGAGCAAGAAGCTGCTCTTCGCTCTTGCCTTCTGCTGAGCTACAGCAGGTACATTTCAGCTATAACTGATTGTCGTGGACACCTCAGCTTGGACCCCTGATGGATGCCCATGGAGAAAGTATTTGGGAAACAGCTCAAGTAGTACAAGTATATCCCCTTTCAGTGAAAGTCCAGTCCTTGCAGACCACTTGGTTTCACTGGCTGCTTTTCATCCTTAGCCACTCATCAATGGTCCAGAGGAAGTGGGGAGGACCCATGTCCACCCACCTCTCCCAGCCCCAGGCTAGGGAGCCTATAAGTCTCGTACCAGGTGTTACCTGAACCACCAGTTCATTAAGATCCTCTGGACCAATGACCCATGACCCTCTATACCTTCTCCACCTCCTCCCAGGCTTATTTCTCTGGTGCCTCCTGAGCTCTGACAATCTAGATCCCTCCCTCCCTTTCTCAGGGCTCTCCACAGTCTTGCAGAACAAGATCCCCAGCCCAGTCCTCTTCAGAGCGCTGCTGCACACAGGGAGCTGCACCAGGTGCTGCTCCCACAGGCCTTCAATTTTCCAGGCAGACTGCCCCTGGTCTGGTTCTGCAGCCAGCTTTTCTACCCACCTCTGAGCCCCAACTGGCCCAGCTGCCCCTCAGCCTGTTTGGCTGCTCTTCCTAGGCCCTTTTTAAATCTCTCCTGGAGAGTACAGGGCAACTGCCCCCTCATACTAAAGATCTGGGCCATAATTCATTGTGTAGTCACAACAGATGGATCAGTAGCTACCTGCTCTGTAATGCTGAAAACTACACTCACCAATTTTGCTACCTGCCTGTATTGCAAACTCCTTTCTAATTTGCTGTCTGCTAGCACCACTTTTAGTGTTTCTGCTTTTCAGTTTGCCCTTCCCTCTGGATTATCTGTGTCTCATACTGGATTTCACCTAGAAATCTTAGATTGCATTTTCCCCAAGATTGATCTCATGTTTACAGCTCTGTGTGGATACAAATCTATGGATCCACATCTGATCTGCATAAATCACCTTGTATCTGGTCTGTGAGCTGCACTCCATCTTTCATCTGTATCCACATCCACACTCACAGCAACACATTATCTCACAGGATGTGTCTCTCCATGCATGCGTACTATATATAAGATCTCAAAAGATGGGCATGGGTTCTTGACTTTACTTCGCAGAAGCAGCTGCTTCCCTCTGCAACTGACCTGATAGAGCAATGAAGTCAGGAGAAGCTTCCTAAATTGCTCAGCTGCTTAAGCCAAAACAATAGGAGCACAGGTGATTTTCCTGCCTCTCTTGATGTATACCTGTCCCTTCTCTGTCCACAGGAGGTAGGGCAGAGAAGAAAGACAAGGATCCTGAAGGCTCAAAACCAGCCTCATATGCTATGAGCTGCAGCTAGTTGCTTTCCTGGCTTTGAAATCCTATATTTAGAGTCCTGCATGGATACAAAATTTGTATTTGCATCCAATCTGCGATCTGCAAAAATGGCCTGTGGATATATACTGGATACCCATGGATTTGCAAGGTTCTACTCACTTTGTTAATGTCACCTAATCCCCACAGGACACTAAAAGGTCACAAGGAGGCAACAGCTTTACAGAAGGAGAAAGTGAGGTAGAGAAGTTATATTACTTCCCAAGACCACAGAAGTCAAAGCCAGAGCCTAGATTAAAACTCAGAAGTTTTTGCCTCATAGTACTCTTGCCCATGTCTCTTTCAGTAAGACACTGGCACAGGACTACCATGACAATATTATTTTAGAATACACAGTGGAGACAACACACATAAAAATTAATTCTCATCTCCAACTCTCTCTGTTTGCTGAGAATTTCTTCATCCATCAGACTAGTTTTTGCTACAGGACAAAAACCAAAAATAAACCTGTAATCTCTTTGCTTTTATCACTGTTGTTGGTCCTCCCAGTTCCTAGGCTAAGTATATTCATAATAATATGACCAAACTATATTGCCAGCCAAATTACATATATAAAAATGCAATGCAACTGACAAATACCAAAATCAATATTTGTGTTACTGAGAAACACAGTATGTCTCTTTATATAATCTGAGGAACAGTAATCTGGTTGGACCACAACAGCAAAAGGTTGTGTTTAAAGAATAACAAGAATTAACATAATGCTAAGCAAGGTATTTTTGCTAAGAGCAAAAAGAAAAAAGAAAATATAATGTGCCACCTGTCAGTGCTACATGTGAAATCCAGCCTTGTTCCTGAAATACTGGACATTTGAAGATAACAAGCCAGTCTCATAGGCCAGCAGTAGTAGCATTCTAAAGTAATGCTTTTAAATGCTATGAATTCTGCTCATAAAGCATACGGAGATATAGTGAAATTCCATTTGGGCCGTGGATGTGTGAACTAGATGAGATAAAATATGAGTTTTCCCTCTTCTGCTTGTCAGGCATTTTGAAAAGCATTCAGAAGAAATGTTTTTTAAAGTTCTCATGTGTTTGAATAAGAATTTTTCACTTTTGGCTTCCAGCAACGGCCAGAACTGTGAGGGGTGAAAATCTACAGTAAAACCTGCTTTAGGGGACAGGGTCAGCTTTATGAGAGCACTGTCTGCCACAATGACTAATGTTATAATTTGTTACCAAGTATTCCCTCATCATTCTATCTATATCCATCTGTTGTCTCCTTTCTTATACTGCAATTGTAAGCACTTTGTGGCAGAGACTGTTTTTTTTCCCCCTCTGTGTCCAGTTTATAGCACAATCGGGGCCTGGCTCAGGACTGGGGCTCTTAACTCAGTGCAAATAAAAATACAATGTGTGGGGTCCCAAGCCAGGGTTGTGACTCCCTTCCCACAATAGTTTCTCAACCAGAGGAGGGGGTCCCAGAATGCTCCAAAAGTTCACATCCATTCTTGGGACCTAATGCTGGCCATCATGGTATTTGTATCTGGATAGCAACTGGGAAGGTCCATTCTCTCAAGAAAGCCCATTATGAGCTGGGATTGCCTCATGTCATTCAATATCAAGCCCATGTAGGCACTGTCAGAGTGGCAATGACAGGCACTAGATGAAGCAATACCTAGCTCCTTATTTAATTTATGAAGGGGCTCTTCCATAATGGTCATGCAAAACAGATCGAAATAGATCCCTCTGTCCTCCAACAGAGATTCTGAAGACATTTCCTCATCCCAACACCACTGCAGAGCAAAATAACCAATGACTAAAAACCACACTGTTCTGAAAGCCTGAGACTTCCTATATGCAGATCAAGAACAATGTCTCCAAACTGTTTTTAGATCTTGCATAGTTGTAACGTTTGACACCTTAAATCATCTGTGGTACACATCCTACCAACATTGTAACATTACAATTTCAAGATGATTTTAATAGACAATGTAAAAACCGCAACCCCAGAACTGCTGGAGGTTAAGCATTTAGCTTCTTTTAACAAACAGACCTTTAGTATTCATGGTATAGTGAGGCTAAAAATCATAGACTGGCAAATGTGTTTAATGAAGATGGGTAAAAATATATGATTGAGAGACTAGTAAAATGTTTCAAGCATTCATGTTATAACATTCATAGTAATTAATAACAAATAATTATTAAATAAAACAACCTTCTAATTGGAAAGAAAAACATCCCCAATCCATCTCACTTATTTTTTCTGCCACTGTTTTTTTGCCCATTACAATTAACACAGTAAAAATAAGATATGGATTAATATATAAAACCACCCTAAAATTTCTGTTTCAGCTCTGGGATAAGAATCTGGCACAAAGTAATTGAATAACTTGGTTATTCATAGAAATCACGGAGGCTCCTTTGTAGCAAGAGAGCACACCTGTTAGCTTTTGTAACATTTTAAATCAGTTTTGGACTGAGGTACTCAAGCATCCAAGATGGTACTATTCATAATAGCTTGTAATAACATTAATTATATATCATTTTGTATCAGGATCCCACTGCACACAAAATCAATGCAATTTTCTTGATAAATGAGTGGATCTCCACAATCAACATCTATAGGCTATTTTCATTTGACCAAGATCATGTCATTTAATGCACTTTCATGCATGAAACTGGATAGTCACAACAGATTTAGCTGGAATGCTGAGTCTTACCATTTCATTATTACAAGTCTCAATTTTCAGAGTATCCTTTGCACCAGATAGATGTTGCTTTCTACAATCAGGTCTTAAGGATTCTGATTATAATAAATTGAGGCAGCCAGTAAATATTAAATCAAAACTGCAATGTGCTAATTTTACAACTGGAATGTCAAACTTCACAGAGCATTGTTAGTTAAATTGCCACACTGAACAAAAATTATGTTGATTTGAAAGGACTATAGTGGAATAAAAGAATGGAAACAGCTGGGAGAATTTAACCGTCTTCTTGTATAAAAAGCTTTGCTGGGAGGCAATTTTCTCCTCACTCTGAATTTGCACATATGCTGTCCTGCCACCTATGAGTTTAATTATTACAGAGCATACCATCCATACAGCAGCAAATATAGACAAAGCATTGCTTTATGTTTTCTCCTTTCTAAGAGTCAATTCAAGTGGCTAGCATTTTTCAATGAAGTTATTTTATTTAGCGTTTAGGCGCACAGTTGGTCTTTAGCTACATAGATCACTGTATTCCTTAGGAAAGATTGGTAAGCAATATGCAACACTGATTTCCAATTGCCATGTACTTCCTGCTTTTGTCTTTTTCTCATCTTAGCTCCACTATTTAAACCAACAGTTATATTGTCCACATCTGAAGTGAGCTGTGTCACACTGTCTGGAGAGGTTAACGACCATGAGTGCCAACCTCAGGGCAAACTGTTAAAAAGCAGGGAAGACTCCAATCTGGTGGTATGTTCTATAATTAGATTTCACCAACCCAGCAATAAATGTGAATCCCTGAAGCTCTGAAATTATCTTACCATGGACTCACAGACTATCTCCTTGGGCATTCCAGTCTATCTTGCCACTGAAGCAAACTGGTGTTAGTGACAAATGGCCTCTTGTACCAAAGATTACAAAATACTCAGATTGCTCTGAGTCGCAAGAAACCAGTCATTTACCCCAGATCAATTCGTATCTTAGATCCCAAACCAAAGACAACTTTGGTAGTCAGTCCTATAACAAAGTAACTAAGCATTTATTAATGAGATAAAAGAAATGAAGATATCTTAAATGAAGACATCTGTCAGTAGGATGTCTCCCCTACTCTAAGGGTACTACACTTTACCTGACCTCCTTCATTTTCATAACACACCCACAGAAACCCTTCTTGTTACCTTTCATGTTCCCCATGCTTTGGCCTTCCTGATTTCACTGCTCCATGCTCAAGCAGTACTTTTATACTCCTCCCTAGTCATCTGTCCAAGCTTCCACTTCTTGTACACTTCCTTTCTGTGTTCAAGCTCATCAAAGATTTCTCTGTCAAACCAAGCAGTCACCCACCATAACCACTATTATTTCTGCACATTGGGATGGTTTGTTCCTGTTTCTTCAATAAAAATTCTTCAAAATACAGCAGACTCTCTTGGACTTCTGTTTTCCTCATGTTAGACTCTCAGGGCATCCTGCATAACATGAAAAATACTAACGTAACAGTTGAGCAGGTCTGGTTTCCAGCTGTGAATTTGTCAGTGCTCAGCTGACACCTACAAATTTGGCAAGAGCTGGCACCTGGTCTGTCAGTGAAACAAGTTGTTAAGTCATCATTCATAGGATAAAAGGGAGAGGTGATTGCTCTTCCCCACTCAATCACTGCATAAATTTCAGGATGCTTTTTCTATAGGAAAATGCATCGTTTTTGTGATGCTCCAGACATCTGTAGTTGTTCCCACCAACCATTTACAGAGTCCCTGATCATGTTCTAGATTCCATATTAGTAAAAAGTAGCTGGATGGGTAATGGGTCACTGCTTCACATGCAATTAACATTAGTAGCGGCTGAAGCTCATTGCCATCTGATAGTTATTTGCTGAACTACGTGGAATATATTAGCAGTTGCAGTTCACTTCTTAACCGACAAGTGTCACTCTCACTAACCAGAATCAGGACTGGCCATGGAGATTGTAAGAACTGAATGGAACAGAAACTGAACTGCTCTTCTTAGAAAAGGAAGCCCTGACAGGTCAAGGGCTGAAACATGCTGAGCAGTACAGCAAAGCTTGCATCGCTATATTGTAGGCAGAGCACATTTCAGTCTCTGGGTTTGAAATTCTGCTACTTTGCAATAAGCACTAAGTTCACTCAACATTAGACAAATAAAAACTAAGTAGTTACATCAAGGCTATTAAAAACCAGCCTTAAATTCTATTTGGCAATTTTGAAACATATAGAAGCAAACCATCTTGATGGCTGACACAGACTTCCTTTTCCCAGAGCAGATACTATAAGAGGCCATACGTAAAACTTTTGTTGTACATCCGTAATTCCTGATGTGCTTAACATATTAACAGACATATGCTCAGGCACACAATGGGGGCTCGGAAGGAGGGAGAACCACCTCTTTTATATCTCTCATCATATTAATGACACTGATTACATATTCAAGGAGACCTTAAGTACTGAACCAAGCAAAATAACTTTAATTACTTTAATTGGCTTTTCTTCAAAACTACATATAAAAAATGATAGATGGAAATGATTAATCTGATTTGCATATACTTGCCTCTTAGTCCAAAATGAATGTGTGGATCCCTCCCGCTTTATTTTAATCTGTGATAAGGAACACACAGATTGTTCTCCATAAAACTCTCATCTTTCTATGTCACTGGCAGGGATAGAGTGTTTGTGGTGAAAATGGTCAGATTAATTAGGGAGCTGGCAATCCAAATTACTCAACTACATCTTTTGTTCACTTGCCAATAAATCAAGGAAGAAAAATAAGTAAGTTGTGTAAGCTGGAGGTGGCAGCTTGTAAGAGACATGTCTAATAATCAAATAGAACATGAGAGAGTAAGGAGTTGGATTTGTAAGAAATAATTTTTGAAGGTTTATTTTTGTCTTTACTAGTTGTTACACTCATTCCTGTCATGTACTGACACATCAGTCATGCCGTATTTTTATTTTAACTCAGGAAAAAGTGATTTGATTATAAAAACGACACCATCTAAATTTTAAAATATGCTACTATGTATGCACTGGATATTTGGAGCAGAATTCCGAAGGGTCAGGTGTTTGCTTAGATTTTTCAGTTGGTGGTTTTAATGTTAAAATGCAGCAAAGCTACTGCAACATCAGCTGCATAGGGTGATAGATTCTTTCTGTCAGGATAGGGAGTAGTTCTGTAAAGGTAAACAGTAATAATATTGTGCATTTGGGTAAATGTCCTTCATCCGAGAGGATGCCAAAGCATTTTATAAACTAAGAACCTAAGCCTGCACTGGGATCTGCTACCCTGGACCTCTGTGACAATAGAACTTAGAACTGATATACAAAGTATACATAGCTAACACTTCATTCACTACTGAAACTCTGGAGTAAAACACAGGAATTGTTTAAGGATACATAGTAACATGACACCCAACTGTTACTTACAAATCTAAGATGAGGAAAAGGAGTAGAATCAGCTTGGTTTCTATCTCTGTCTTCCTTATCCTGATGCCTCAACAGCTCTCTCCAATACACTCTTCACATGCAGGAAGCCCTGTGCTTCCACTTGTCCAGTATATATCCAGCACCCAGCTAACATGGAGTCCCTTTGGAATCCATGCCAGAAACCTCCCAACCACTTCTGAAAACCACCCATCTATGGTAGAGGCCGCGTCAGTCTCTCAGCCTGATCAAAGAGGGTGTAAGAGGACAGGAAGAGTCAGAGCCGGGTAGCAGTGTTTGTATCCATCTTCTTCTAAAGACAACAGGACCTTCTCCCTCCCAGTGCAGTGCTCCCTAACGGCTCCCCATCAACCCAAGGAACTGGACACTCTGGATGGAGCTTTGCACCATCAGGCCTGACCCTCTGTCCTCTGGGTTAATAGAAGATGCAATTGAGTACACTGGGGAGATTTTAGGTCCAAAAAGAGAGGTCTGCACCAAAAGGTACTGGGTATAAACCATGGAGGAAGATGGAAGTATGTTACTACATTGGCCCCCTCCAAAAGCACGGTACCTTGTCTCAATCCCTGACAATCTTAGAGCAAAAGTGGGTGCAGGGAAAAGACAAAAGTATTATTGTGAGCCAGAACTTACAGTATAGAATACATTGTTTTAAAACAGTATTTTGCATTAATATTGTAAATGGATATTAGTAGAAGCTTAACACACTGAAGATTATTGCTATGATTATTATTTTGTTAACTGTCTCTTTAAAAGACTGACTTCTGTGAACTACCTTTATCTCTCCTTCTTCGACTGCTCTCATATGATGGTTACGAACTAGGTTGAATCCAGTCACACAGAGTGCTTTAATAGACACATCTCTCTTATGATCTTGCCTTAGTCTGCCATGTGTGTGATCTCTAACACAACATTTAATTTAAATGACAACGTGCGATTATAGACTGTAACTATAATGTGCAATTTACTGTGCCAGGAAAGATTTGTGCTCTGTGTGTGTGCAGGCAATGGCTGAGGAAAGACATCTGAGATTTTGGGCAATGCTGGTTATTTGTGGGGTTTCACTGTAACAAAAATATTTTCGGATTGGGGGAGATCAAATTCAAAATACACAAGAACATGTCTGTTTGTGAGAAAGTTATTAATGCCATGCTTCTAAGAAATGAGATGAAATGATTAAAGTGATGAACAGTCATCTACAGATTCACTGAAATTAGTCTCACCAGATTGGAATCAATAGTTCTCTCATGCTTTTTAAAATTACGTATATAGTTTCAACATCTGATCCTTCCAAATTTCACCAGTTCCATTGAGATGCTTTTCAATAATCTTCTCCCATATTTTCATAGCATGACATCAGTGCAATTGGACAATAATCATCATGCTATGTATTATCTCCTTTAGTTTAAAAATGGCCATCACATGGCTTTTACTCCATTCATCTGGCAATTCTTCTCTCTCAAAAATGTCACTGAACACACTTGTAAAATACTTGAAGCTTTCCCCTCTCAGTGACTTTAGTGCGGTCACTGTTATTTCATATGGTCCAAGTGCTTTTTCCTTTTTTAATTGCTTAAGTGCCTTTATAGCATCTTCCTCCTGTATGCAATCTATCATGCCTCATTTCAACTTACATGTTCTTAGTTCCTGACTTGGGTTCTTCTCATTCATCAGTTTTTCAAAATAATCAATTTGGTCTCTGATTGATTTACCACTCATTTGCTATAATACATTATGTTCATTTCTAATACAAGTAAATTTGTTCACATCCCTTGCTTTTTAGTTTCTTGTCTTGGCAGTTTGTAGATGGCATGCTTTCCCTCATATCCTTCTAGTTGGTTATACAGCTTATCACACACCAACTCTTCAGCTGTTGCAACACTTTTATTGGGCTTTCTCTTGCTTCCACGTCATCTTATCTCTGCCCAAGCCACTGACTTACCATTTTTCAAAACTTTTCCTCTCAATGAATTCTTTAACCTGAGGATTCCATCACCAACTCTCCTTCATTTCATTTTAAGCCCTGGTTTCATCATTTCTAGGTTTTCACATGCCTTCTCCTGCAATATTAACTTTAATTTGTGCCAGTTATCTTCCACACACCCCTGTATGTAATTAGCAAGTGTGCAACAAATTTTTCATTCTCATCTTTAATGTTCAGCGCTTAAGCCTTTCTGGTGCCCAGAGATTCAGATATTTCTCTGTCGCAGCATTCTGCAGTTCATAAGTTGTCTGGGCTGGCTCTCAGTGCATTCAGAGGGTACTAACTTACAATTGATTATTTGTCATCTATCATTGCTTTCTGTTAACAAGAACTCAGTTTCAGACTTCTGTTCTCTACTGGCTAAGTTCTGAGCTGGCTTTCCCTCTTCTAAAATATGCCTAAGCTGTCACACTGCTATGAAAGGTTGTGAAAAGATTATTGAAAGATGTCTGCATGGAATAACTGAAATTTGGAAGGGCTTTTATGCATTCATGATTCGAAGGAGCATAACTGAGGCCACATTTGCTCTACAGATCCTATAGAGAAGCTCAGAGTAAAGAAACATCAACTGAGCATCGTCTTTGTGGACTTGGAGAAAGCATAATATGATTGTGTTCAGAGAATTAGTTTGGTGGAATTTGCAATGGAGAAAATATGGTAGAAGGATATGTCCATTTTACCCAGGTGTGCATGATGGAGCGACTATTGTAGTCAAAGCCAAAGATGGCTACATCAGAAAATTTTCAGTAAACACTGACGTGTATGAGAGATCAGAACTTATCCTTGTTTTGCTTGTGGCTGTCTTGGATATTGTAAGTGAGAGTATGTGAATAGACACACTTCGGAATATGCTGTTTGCTGATGACTTGGTGAAATGTGAGGAAGACTGTGAGACCCTGCAAGTCAACTTCAAATAGCAGTAACAGTTTTGAGCAAGCAGGACTTTAAACGAAAAAAAAAACAGGTTAGCTATGATAACTGAGGAAAGAGGATGCAGTAACTATGGCTATAACAACTGGAAGACGAGGACCCATCATAAAGGATATTACAGACAGAAAGCTTAGAAAACAAAGAATTTAAATACCTAGTATCAGTGGTTGCTGACTAGAATCATAGAAGATTAGGGCCAGAAAGGACTTCAGGTTGTCATCTAGTCCAACGTCCCTACTCAAATCAGAACCAATTCCTAATTATGGTCTCGAGTGAAGTGAAGGACCAAAACTACTGATAGAAAATGACATGAAATAACCCTAGTTTTCTGTGACAAAAAGATGCTAATAAACTGTAAAAGATGTAGTATGTATAAAACTGTAATTTGACCCATCCTAACATACATAATAGAGACTTACCCAGCCACAAATAAAGAAATCAACAAGCTCTCCTTCAAGAAAATGAAGATACTGAGATCATCAAATGGCTTAACAGTCTGTGATAGGAAACAAAATGAGGTTCTGAGCTCCTAATGTGGGTTGCCCCAGTTGAAGTCAAGCTAAGCATGGTTAGGCTAGGTTGGTATGGACATGCCCAGGGGAGAATGGAAAGTTATATTGGTGGATGGATCTTCTAACGATCACAGATGGAAGATGACCAAGGAAATGCCAAAGATTCGGTATGTAGAATGGATCGGCAGATCTTAGACATACCAAATTGCAAGGTACTGAGGTGAGCACCCATGAGTTTTGTAAGAAAGCAACGAAAGTGTCATTCAGGGCACTAACATTTTTGTGACTTGACTGAATTTTCCTCACAAACAATGAGCCTGACGTTAAACTCATTGAAAGAGCTGTCTGATGCACAACACGTACCTAACGAACATATTGTTCCAGCAAGAGTATTTTAAAATGTATTGGCTTCATCATATGGGGCTTGAAAACACCAGGTACAGAGTGGGGTGAGAATTCTTTGAGACATCTGTTTGGTTTTTTTGTTTGGTTTTTTTTTTTTGTTTTTTTACCAAAAAATGCCTTTTTGTTCAAGCCAAAATGCTTTGTGGAAAAGGACAACTTTGATAAATATCTTGCTGTAAAAAACTGGAAAGAGGTTTTTCTCAGGCATGCCTCATTCCATTCAGATTTCCACATTGTGTTCTAAAGTTACACCTATAAAGTTAGACTAAATTGCACTGACCTGACTTTTATCTACACTGAGGTCCCTTTACCCATCTCTGGCAGGAAAGACCTTACAATGAGCATAAGCGTACTTGATTCCCACTTCAAGGCTCTTTTACAGTGCCAGGGCAGAGTAGAGAGACCTTTGTGTAAATATGTCTGAAGTCTCAAATATTTCTTCAGTATTGGTAAGACTTATGGCTTGATCCTGCAGGCTGCAATGCATTGATGAACACAGAATAGGCCAAAGCATCAACACTCAGTTTTGCTTGGCATCTGTGAAGAGAAGCCCCTCATAGTGTGGAGAAATGTATATAGCGTTCAGCAATGTAAGTAAACTTCAGTGTTCACATCTTAACTGAGCACTGGTGAGTAGGTGGGAAGTAGCATACTGGAGAACAGTGGACAGAAGTCATAGTCAGGATACTGTGGATATAGTGCCTTCTTATGCCGGGTGGTCATTTTTATTACCTGAAGCTACTTCTATGGTGCCTTAAAAGAGAACTTTACCTGGGCATGTACAAGAACTGACCTCAAACCTCAGGTGAAAATGGGAACAGGCTACCATGAGAGACTGCCAGAAGCACAGAAATGTTTCTTATGAAACCCTGTTTCTTATAATAAGCTACCCAATGACTCACAATGCATGCCCAGCATTTGTGTAAGCTCAGCAGCCTACAGCATCTGCTACCCATGGCTTACATATGATCCAGAAAGATGGAGTAAAAGAACCTTGCTCAGCAGTACTGCTTATGGATCATCACTGCTCTTCCAACAACCTTCAATCAAAACCTTTGAAGAAGGACCAAGTCGCTATAACCTGTATTGCAAATCAACTAAGAAATACATGATAATAACTCTCTATTAGTACTATTAGCATTTGCATTATATAGGGATTTATATATGCAGGAGACACTATGGACTACTGTTTTGTTTCATTAGCCAGTTCAATCTGAGCAAAGTCAGATCTGAGGAAAAATAGGATGAAAACCTTTCAGGATGCTGCAGGAACTAGTTTTTGTAATTTGACAGGTGGTTCTGGTACCTCTGAATAGTTCTGAACCACTGATCCCATGCAGAAAACATATATGCTATCCATGCTGAATGCTTAAGCATTTCTGACTGCAAGACTGTAGGTACACCATTCTAAAATAACTGCTTGAAGAAAGTGGTGAGCAGAAACATTTACTGAGATGATGTAACATTTCTATTCACTAAAAATTCATCCAATTTATTAAATCATATTAAAAGAATGTACTTTAACCCTCCAACAGCTGCAAATTCTATTGACAATAAAAAGGTGTCTGACAGCGTGGAATGGACTTACAGATGCATTATATTGTCTGACTTTATCTCTAATCATAGCTTTATTGGATAGCTGAAAATATGTTATGCCTAAAGGCTTGAATTTATTAATTATCAGATTTATAACACAAAACAGGATGCTTCCTCTCATCGAATCTATTTGCATCAACAAAACAAGTGCTTGCATAGCTTATTACCATATAGTTCAGGGGTTGGCAACCTTTGCCAGCCCTGCCCACTGCATCCTCAGTGGGTGCTGGCGTGGGGTGGGGGGGATTACAAAGCGGGGCAGGGCTAGGCCTCCAGTTCAGGGCTGGGGCAAGCCCCCGCCTCATCATTGGGTGGCCTCCAGGTCCCAGCTGGGGCTACCTCTCCCCCTCGCCATCAGGCGGCCTCCAGCTCTACTGCCGGAGCCAGAAGCAGGGAGGGCTGACTCGCTCCACTCCCCTCCCCTCCAGCCCTGCCCAGCAAGAGGACGCGGCCAGTATGGGGATGGGAGCTGAATGTCGTGGCTTCTGCTGGCCTGGAGCTGCAGCACACAGCTCACTCTGCCCAGCCTCACAGCACTGGGGGAGCAGGGCCAGTGGGGAAGCCTGAGCAGTGCCGTGTGCCACTCAGGTTTGGCACCCCATGCCACTTTTGGCAAGAGTGCCAGGGGTTGCCAACCCCTGATATAGTACACTGAATTCAGAAAATTGGAAGGGGATTCTTTAAAGCCAAAAGCCTTAAAAACTATGCCAATGAACTTCCAAGCACTTTCTCAGATCAGTCCCAGTGTTAAACACTTATCAGACGTCATTACAGGGCAAACTAAAGAAAAAATTAGTTGTTCTCAATAATTTAGTCATATAATGTCAGTCCAACTTTCCCCCCAGGCTTACAAATGTTGGGAAAAGTAGGTAAATTATTTCAAACTGAGCTTTCTTCCACCTTGGTGCAAAATGCCATGATGCTTGCTTGACCTTGAAAAAATCCTTTGCTTTTTAATAAGGGCTGGATCTCCACTCAATGGATTGGAAGGAGAGACACAGGGTTTGCTTTTCAACCCAGCCTAGTCTAGTGCTCCATTTCTGAACCCTACAGTTTTGGATGAAATCTAGACCCCACTAAAGTGAACAGTAGTAGTTTTGCCATTGACTTTAATGGACCCAGGCTTTCACCCCTACTGCCTCAAGATACTGTGGCCATGCTTTAGGGAATTTAGATGTCTAAATATTCAATTGAGCCCAAAACTCTGGACTGTGACTGTCTAGTTGAACTATGCTACATCAACAAATAATTTCAAGTGCATTGTTTGTGCACTCAAATTATGGATGCTGAAAGGGAAGCCAGCATTGATTCATTTAAAAACTGCTCCATAGTATTTAAATATCAGATCAAGAATAAAGCAGAACATCAGGGATCATGAGATAACAAGTTCTACTCCAGGTCAGGCACAATCTTATGTGACTTTAGGCAACTCACAAACTCTCTGCTCCCCTATCTCTCTACACTAGGAATCCTGGCAAAAAATTATTTGTCTGCCTCACAAGGGATTGTTAGGCTTACTATATTTAATATCTAGCAAACTTTTTGGAGTCCTTTTAACACAGAGCTACACAGAAACACAAAGTATTAATATTACAATACTGTTAATCATCTGCAATACAACTCCATACATACATTTTCATAATAATGCAACACTCCAAAATTTGCCTTTGGCAGCCCTAAGAGTCTAAGCAGAGATAGATCAAAATATGGATAAATGTACATTTTGATAAAACTCAAGGATGAAATTTGTAGACAAGTATTACAGCTAAAAATGAATAAAGCTTTGCGATGAATGCAAAGACTTTATTCTTGATATTGATTCTTATACAAAATGGTGACTGAAGCCTCAAGTTACTTCTCTTAAAATCAGTGGTAGCTTATGGCCTCAGCAAATCAAATGAAGGTGCTTAGCTTACAATTTCATTAAAAGAAATATCTTTAAACAAAAACAAAACTTTTCTGGTTTTTCTTTCCAACCTCCTCATTTCTCTACAATTCCAGTGTCCCCACTCTTAATGGGGGAAGGTAATGGGGAATCTTCTACACAGATTTTGATGAGCTTTGGATGAGGTTTAACTGTTTCCAGGAGATAAAACTGTGAAGATCACAAAAAGTTTATGTTAAAAGAACTACACAGACAGACTTCACAATCACATTTTCACTTCTATCACAAACATCAGTATTTTACTGATGTTTTGGTTTTCACTATTTAAAGATGCAGTTTGTGTATTTGGAACATGATCTTGGTCCCAGACATATCAATTGCAAGTCTCCTATTGATCTGAAGTTCTGTCCATTAAGCCCCAGTTCTGTAGGAACTTCTTCATGATCTCTAGATATGCCTACCACACTTCGTCAACTTCCTCATAATCCTTAAAGCAACAAAGAATACGTCTGCACTGCAATTAAAAGCCTACCCGTGGCTGGTGCCAGTTAACTTAGGCTCACTGTTTAACAGTCGCGTAGAACATTCAGGCAGAGGCTGGACTTTTGGCTATAGGACCATGTGAGATGGAAGGGTCCCAGGACTTGGGCTTCAATCTGAGCCCAAATATCCATATCACAAGTAAACAGCCCTTTACCCAAGCCTCAAGAGCTCAAGTCGGTTGGCCCAGCCTAGACGTGGGTGTCCAACTGCAGTATAGACATACCCTTATTTCTTTTAACACATAAACCCATGGAACTCCTTATATATTACAGGAGACCAAGAGTGAAAACCAAAGATAGCAGTCTATTCTTTCCTTGTGCATATCTAACTCTCACCGAAATTAATTAATAGGAGCCATGTATTGATAAGGACAACTGCAGAGACCTCTTTAATCTCCAGGAAGCCATTATTTCAGGAAACATTATTTTGTGCAATGCTGTAGTTGATATCCTGTCTGCTGAGCATGGATCAATGAAGCGATACTTAAATTTAACTTGGTAACTATGCCTGACAACTTCTCCTGGTTCATGTCTGTCACCGCACTGTTGCATGATGTAATAAAAAACACACACCATCCATAAAACATCTGTCATTAATCTGTATGCTAAGTAAAGAATAAACTTTAGGGTTTGGACAATCAGGTTCACATACATCCTTCCTTGAACATTATAAAATCACTGCCACAAAAAGGAAAACGTCATGAAATGTGTTTTGCTTAACCCCATTAATCTACTATGCCCTTTTTCTGTACACTTCAAATCCTACCATTAGTGATCCCAAGCAAAGAACTTCACCCTTGAAGAGAAATTTTATGTTTCTAATCTGTTCTCTCCTGATTTATTCAGCATTTTTAGAATCTGTTATATGGGACAGCATGGGAATGATAAAATTTTCAGCTTCAGCACATTGGGCAAATAATATAATATTGAAATTGAAAAGTAGAAACTTATAAGATACAATAAAACAAGTGCAGAACACTATGTTGTATTAAATATTAAACAGTGCTCTGCAAACACCTTCACGTATTTATTATTTTATTTACATCACATAGAGAAAAACATTTAGCATTACATGCTATAGTACTTCTACATATTAGTATTCAGTGATGATTCTTATACATTGATTTCTACTTTTAAAGTATTTTGCTATTCAGCATTATTAGTTAAGGTTGCCCTTACTTCCTATTATAAAACCCTGTTTTCAGCTCCTTCTAGCTTTGCTAAACTAGCTCCTCAGGCTGAAATTTTTCACTGAAGGGGTCTAGCTCAGGCTAAAAAAAACCCAAGGTAACTGTTTCAGCAAAAATGGTTCAGCTTTTTCTAAAGATGTGCTTAGGGAGAAATGTACTGCTTTTCCAATGCACAATAAAAATCTCACCATCGCTCATTAGAGAAGCTCTAGAACCCTATGCTTTGGGGCAAAGGGCATGAGATTTGGATGGGTGACATTTGCATCAGGGATGTGTCTTTTGACACTCCTACGAAAAACTGCTTCAATTTCACCAAGATACAAGCCTTTGAAAAACTGAAGTTTCTATATGCTCAGAAAGGACTTGTTAGATTTTTGGCAGATCAATTCACCAAAGATTGTCTGCAGGGAGTACCAGTATACTCTAACTCAGAGCTGCAAGTGCTGAGACCAGGAGTTACCCTGCAATTGCTGCTTCTGCATGCCACCTTAATTTGCCTCCCTTGTGCATATAATATGGTCTTTAATTACATGATAACATATATTTCCAGGTGTTCTGTCTCATTCAATGCACAGTATGGCCTGTGTTCTGGGAACCATGCTTTGAACATACAAAGCGCTATGCAATGCTAAGCATTCTGAGAAAATCAGGCTCTTGTGTTCTCATACTGAACACTCAAAATTAGCAAAACAAACAAGTTCCCTCATCTTCAAAGCATCTGACAAAGTGGGATCTTCTCCCATGAGAAGCCATGCAAAAAATAAATTTGTTAGTCTTTTAAGTGTCACAGGACTCCTTGTTTATTTGTTTTATTGAACTAGACTAACATGGCTACCCCTTTGGAATTCAAAATTAGTTGACACTTTCGGCTTTAATCTTGCTGAGCCTCAACTCCCCATCTATAAAATGGGGAATATACCACCCCCTTAACTAATAGGAGTGTTGTGAAAATGAATTAATTAATGCTCTCAGACAATATAGCGATGAGTTCTGTAGGAAAGCAATCATTCTGACTTCAGAGGAGATTTGACTTCCACGCCACACGGTACATAAGTCCTAGGGCCACATACTGAACAGCAACAAGAAAACAAAATATTGAATAGCTGTTCATTTGGTAAATGCTGTCCATATTGTGCACTGAATGAGGCCTAACAGGAAAACAGGATGTGATTATGTACAGACAACCTTAATTCAGTCACGTTTTAACTTCTGAGTGCTTGACTTTGCAACCTTAATGTTCTTTTGATGTAGTTTCTTTTGTATAAAATTATTATAATGTACTTAGGCTTTTCTCCAAGGAGTGGTAGTACAGGAAACTATTTGCATAAGAAACCAATACAGCTTTCAAATAGAAAAGTCTATGTAGAGGTCAGTTCTTGAATTTTTATAAGTTATGTCCTCATGGTCTTTTGAATGGTCTTTTTAAATATTGAGTGCTGTTGTCATTTTACTTACATCATGCATTGTCTTAGTTCATCTGAACACAAAGTATAACCAAAACAGAGTTAGGTCTTAAATAATCTCCTCCACTCTGAATTTTACAGTGGGAAAAAGTCACTAAAACTGGTCTGAACCCTAATTTTTCTTTCATTATATGCCTGCTTCTTTTCTATCACCATTTATTTAGAGAAATAATAAAATCTTAACAGAAGCATCAAATTTCTGAAGATTATTTAAAATGTGTGTAGGGGTCTGCAGCACCAGCTCAGTGAGCCACATGTGGATCCTGGCAATTTCATTCAGGGAGCCAGGTGTGTGGTTGCTCTCCTCTCTCCCTGGACCAGCATAGGTGAGTGCTGGGGCCAGGGAAAGCAAGAAGGAACTGGGGGAGAGTGAGAGAGAAAAAAGGGAGAAAGGAGAGGGAATGTAGAAGCAGGAGAGGGGCGGAGTGGTGGATTGTGGGGGATGAGTCTGGCAGGTGAGATGGTAATCTTGCACCCATGGGTCTTGCACCCTGAGGTCAAGCCAAATCTGTCCGCTCCCTTTGTCTCTTGACTCCCCACCCTGTGAACCCCCCACAGGGCAGGAGGGATCCCAGTACTACCTCTCTGTTCCCTAGGCTGGGGATTTTTGTAGGAGCACTCAGGTCCCCTGGCCCCACTGCTGGGCTGCAGGGGAGTTAGAACTGGGGCCTATCCCTTGCCTTGTGTTTTACCTAGCAGCGCCCCTGGTAAGAGCTCTTAATGTATTCCACAACCTCCTCTGCTTTCAGACTCCACCCCAAAGTCTCTACTTCTGCTTGTGGCATCACATGAGTGTTTGATTTTAGACAAATGTGTTTCATTGTGTGTGCAACAAAGATTAGCAACAGTAAAAACTAGCATTCAGTTCAAAATTAAAGTGAATTTATATGAAGGATCAGATGGCTTCAGAAAAGAGGAAAATTGAGGCTGAAAAATGAGAATTCAGAAATGAATGGATTGAATTGTTAACATTTATATCCACCTTGGCTGGGTTCCCATTATGTTTAATTTGCAGTGAAAAACCGGCTAACAACAAAAAGTCAAATCTTGAGAGGCATTTTGCATACAGACGTGCTTCTTTCACTGCGAAATATACAACTGGAGATTTCAGGAAGAGGGCAATTAAGGAGCTACCACACAAAGTGAAGCAGAGCAAGAATAGCTTCTCACAATGGATGAAGACACCAAATAGCACTACTGCTGCTAGCTTTGCAATAACCCAAGTGATTGCGAAACATGGACATCCGTTCACAGTGATTATATAACAAAGTCCTTCATGGTAGGAACAGCGAAATTGTTTGCAGATTCCCAAAACAAAAAAGAAGTCATTCAGAAATTTAAAGATATGTTGTTGTCTGCAAATACAGTTAGCGACAGATCAATAAAAATGGTCAAACACATTAGCAGCCAGCAGATCAGAGTCAAACTCAGCTCCGATCTACTCAATAGTGTGTGATGAATCCTGTGATACTGATGACATAGCACAGGTTTGTCCTCCTCTGTAGGTATGTGAATTCAGAGGGTCCCTAAGAAGAGCTCATTGAGCTATTGCCACTCAAAGACCAAACATGGGAAGAGGATATTTTACAGCAATTGTAGATTGTCTGAAGGCCGAAGAAATCAATACAAGCCACATGGTCTCTATTGTGACTGATAAGGCACCGAGTATGAGAGAGGCACATAAAGGGTTTGTGACTCTTCTGCAGAAAAAATGGATCAAAAGGTGGTATCATTTCACTGTATAATCCACAAAGCAGCCCTTTGCACAGAAACATTTCCACCTGAGATCATGGAAGTGATGACCCTGGTTGTGCAAATTATCAACAACAAAATGCCAAAAGGACTGAACCACTTACAGTTCTGTGAACTTCTGGAAGAGATGAACTCTCAATATTCTGACCTGCCTTCATACAGTAAGATACGTTGGCTACCAAGGAGAAAGATGCTGACACAATTTGGTGCCTGTCTTAAAGAAGTGAAGGTGTTCTTGCATAAAAAAGGCCAAGAATATACAGAACTTGAAGATCCTCTGTGGCTGCAGAAATTTTACTTCATGGTTTACATCACCTCACATTTAAACAGCTCTGGAACTACGAAGTTTGGTGCCTGGGGCACATCCAGAGCAGAACATGCCCTTAGAATGAGCGGTACCTGGAGCAAGCGAGTCAGAATGCACCCTTTGATCAAGTGGCGAAATGGAGCCATCCTAGTTATGGCCCTGCATTTAAATAACCTCAACTGAAAGCTGCAATGAAAAAGAAACACAGTTATCTCACTTTTGAAAGAAGTACTGCCATTTGAGCAAAAACTAACTCTTTGTGAGAGACCTGGAATCTTGCTCACTGGTTCATTTCCCATCACTGAAACAATTCAAAAAGCAGAACAATGAGCTTGACAGTAAGAATCTCAGAGATGTGATTCTAAACATGCAATAATCGTTTACTGTGCCATTTCAGGAATTCAAAGAGGAGAGGGCAACTTTAATGTTTATTTTGAACCCCCTTAATGCTGACACATCTTCACTCAACTTTTCTGCTTTTGTCAGAGTGAAGCAACCAGATATTGAGCCGGAATTGGCCATTCTGTGGACCAAGGTGTTGTGGACTTCAAAATTCAGTTACTTAGTGACAGACATTGAAAATCTAGAAAGACAAAAGTCTACACCGGCACTAAAACACAGGTGGAAAGAAATGCACAGTCTCCACAAACAGGATCAGCTTATGTTTGACATGTGGAATTCCTTACCACACAGGTACAACAACTTGAAGAGATATGCATTTGGCATTCTTTCCATTTTTGGATCAATGTACCTATGTGAACAAGCATTCTCAAGCATGAATTATATCAAAAGCAAACTTCAAAGCCAACTGAATAATGAGAATTTACAGTCCTGCTTGAAAATGAAAACAATGTCATACAGACCTTGTATTCAGCAGCTTTGCAAAGAGACTCTTAAACAGATATTGCTCTGAACTGGTAAGTTGGCTCGAGGGTCATAAGGATTTTTAAAATAACTGTACCAAAGATACAGAAAACCCACAGTTTCATTGGTGTGAATTCACATTCATAAAAATAGTTTTTCAGAATTGATACCTAATTATTCCTGTTTGAATTGGACATATTTCCAGGCATATTCATGTGACTGCTAACATCCTCAGTGGGAGGGACACGCAAGAGAGAGGGGGCAAGAGGAAGCATCATGCAATGGAGGACTGAGTCATTAAAACATCATATACTGCTAAAATGTTTATATGTAAATTTGTTTATTAATGTCATTAAACATTGTTTTTTGTTGTTAAAAATCAATATGCATCACTGTTTTGTTGTTCAGTTTCTTAACCATGAGGCTACCCATTGCTGCTCTGAAAACACATGGTTATTGAAGGAATTTTAAAAAATGGCTCTTCTTATCTTTTGGGTTGCCGACCACTGGAAGGCATTCGGTTTAAGTGCAAAAAACAAATGTGGGGGAGGCAGTGGGGTCTAGTTGACAGCACGGTGACCTAGGACACAAGGGTTCTGTTCCCATCTGCACCCCAGACTTGCAGGAGATCTTGAGCAAGTTGCATCACCTCTCTCTTGCGCATGGGTAAAATGGAGATAATGCTCCTTCACAAGGCGCTTTGATCTCTAATGCTATTTAAGAGCTATTAGGTACTGTAACACTAGTACTCTGGAAATCTCAGGGGTGAGGTAGGAAGCTGGCATAGAAATGCCTGTAAAACTGAGGAATAAGAAGATATGGGCTAAATGTAGGAAGTTATTGCTGCCTGCTTCATTTAGTGTGCTTCCTGCACTCATCTTGAGTTGCCAGTACTGAAAAGCAAAGACTGAGCAGGGACAGAATCATAAAAGTTCACTGAATTTAAAATGGCACCAGGCACTGACCTTCCAAGAAATGTACATTGATCAGGAAAATGAGGATTGCTTAATACAAGTACATTCCACTTGAAAAACTAAGTATCCTCCAGGAAGGTCACTTATGGGGACCCTGATATGGTCATTCACACCTTCTTTGGCTCCTTTACTTGGCCTTCATGCGGCACTGAATCTAGAAACACTCCATGGCAGAGATGAAGGCAACTGGTAATGCCTGACTTCACTGATCTTGCAGGTTACGTAGTAAACTACTAGATTTAAAACAATATTTTATCAAAGGTGTGGGGGGATCGTCCTTGTTTGTCTGTTGCCCTTTTTCTAAGCCTCAGATCCTGGAAAATATTACTTTTTTAATCCTCATTTTACTGTGGAAAATGTGAACTTGAAAATGTGACCTGACTGCATCCTGAAGGTAGAAAAACCAGAAGGTGAATTAAAAAGAATTTTAAGTCAATTATTTTTAAAATACCAATATTTGGTGAAGGTTTGGCTCATGACTTTTTGCACAAGTGGGGTTGGCCATATAGAAAAATTGACCCCTGAGTGATTGGCCTAAGGTTACAGTATCCTGATATTGAGATCAGCTCCTTAGGCACAAAGACGTCCATCTTCATCTATGACCACTCTGGCTTCTCATTTTCCAGAGTTAGAAGGGATTTCCTAGGCCATTGGAAGGTATACTTCCAATGCTCGTTTTTATTTTTAACAGCAACCTAAGTATTAGACAACTAGAAAATAAAAAAAGGGAGGCTTCTCACTCTCCAAGGCCATCAAATTAGCACCTTTTCCTAGCACAACATTCACTGAACCACCATAAATAAGAGAAGGGAATTGCACAATTTTGCTCTACAGCACATCATGTTTCCAGATGCATTTACAATTATGTATAATTTATTGAAATTTGGCCTTTGCTGCACCAAATAAACTATGATGCTCCCTACCATCCTCTAATAAAACTTCCTGGAAACAAGAAGTAATAGAGTTAACTGAGGGACAACAGGAAAGTGGTATTAGGCAAACCAGCAGATTCATGTACATCATGATATTAACTGATTGTGAAAAACAATCCCCCCCATTTGATTTTGTTTAATTAATGAACTGTGAGACACGCAGAATGCTATTGGAGATACATCATCTAAGATTGCAAAATGAATCTTTTGCTGAAGCCTGCCCTGCTAACATCATTCACCTTCAGACATCACAAAGGAGTGTAGCACAAATGTTGAAGATAGGAGAATGTTCTCTCCTTTCCTGGTTCCAAGCACTCCCTTTCATCTGCAAACAGAAGACCCCACAAAGAGGGAAGGTGAAGGGGCAGCAAGGAAACCAGAATACTTGAGTTAGCACAAGCTGCTATAAACAATGGTCAGCACTCGCTGAGCTCTGTTTCTGCGAAGTGGCACAGCCACCTGCCAAGCTCCATCTGCCAAAATGGATGCTGCTGCTGTGCATTCTAATTAAAACATAGATCAAAGAGGAATGAGTGGAGTGCAGTGGAGTGGAGTGGTGAACCAGTTGTTATGGGGAAATATTGCAGAGCACTTTCATATGATACATAAGGGAAAAGTGATTCTTTTTATTTGATAGGAAGTAGAGCAGAACAGTGCTAATTCTCACTTAGCAAACATGACAATTTTCAAAAATAAAACCCCACTGCTTCTGCCCCACTTATCAATAAATATTTACTAACTAAATATTGTAGCAATATTTCTAATTCTAGCATAGTTTTTATCAACTGTAATTTACTACATTTACCTTTTTATTTTCAGACAGAGTACCCTGGATTGTGTGGGAGGCTGAAGTTTTGTTTATATTATATGTTGACTTTTCTGTGGCTAAATTAGACTCTTCCAAAGAAGAGTGCTGTTTGGCTACTAAAGATCTGTCTAGTCTACACTGGGTATGGCAGATTGGAGAGAAGAAGAGAGGCCCTTGGTGACAGGAGGTCAGGTTAGGGACTACCTAAAGAGGCTGCACAAGTCCATGGGGCCAGACGACCTGCATCTGAGGGTGCTGAGGGAGCTGGCTGATGAGGTAGCAGTACCGCTGGCCATTATCTCTGAAAACTCGTGGTGAATGGGGGGAGGTGCCAGGGGACTGGAAAAAAGCAAATATAGTGCCTATGTTCAAGAAAGGCAAAAAGGAGGATCAAGGGAATTACAGACCTGTCAGCGTCACCTCAATCCCTGGAAAATTCATGGAGCAGATTCTCAAAGAATCCATCCTGAAACACTTAAAGGAAAATAGAGTGATCAGGAACAGTCAGCATGGATTCACCAAGTGTAAATCGTGCCTGACCAAACTCATCTCCTTCTATGATGAGATGACTGGATTTGTGGATGCGGGAAGAGCTATTGATGTGCTATACCTCGACTTTAGCAAGGCTTTTGATACAGTTTCCCACAGCATTCTCATCAGCAAGTTAAGGAAGTAATTGCAAAATCATTGTATGAAAAGGTTTCAGCGGTGCAGCCCCCAGGCTAACTTTTCAGTACTCATGTGGCCCTCTATTAGTTCTCATGCGGCCCTCATGATGATTTGAGTTTGAGACCCCTGGTCTATAAGGTGCCACAGGACTCTTGTTGTTTTTGCTGTACACAGACTAACACGGCTGCCCCTCTAGAAATATGGCCTAGTCATTCTTCAAAGCCTCTAGTCCATCACATACAACCAACCACTCCTCTTCCCTGTGCCATGCAGCAGGAGTGACATACAACTTTGCCATACTAAGTTAGTTAGCTTAGGGTATGACTTTGCTGACGGCAGCAAAATCGTCACCGTCAGCCTGACATTCCAGGCATGATTAGCAGCAAGTATGTACTTACTGCTGCGCTCTGGAAGGTCAGTGCTGAAATCCTACCCCCAAGGAGATGCAGCTGAAAGCTGACCACAAGCCATTTGTGATCAGCTTTCAGTGGCTTCCCAGTTGCTTAGGAAATCACTGGCAGTTATACAAGGCATTTTATGTGCCTTGTATAACTGCTGGTTGACTGCTGCCAAAAAGCCCCCTCCATGTAGACTAAGGCTTAGTTAGAGCAGGACTGCTGCTATCACTGCAGCAGGAACAGAAGAGAAGTAGCCATGAGTTGATGGAGAGACAAAGAGGCAAAAATGGCTCTAGCAGCTGAAACTGAGTAGAGCAGAGAGAGGAGAAGCAAACTTTGTAACTCCTACCTCTGCAGGCAATAGACTGTAGTAAAGATGTCGGCTGGGTCCTTAAAGTGTGAACTTGAAGTACCAATACAATAATTTGCATAAGGACTACCTCTGAAATGTTGTAGGAATGGGCATGACAATCCTAGGATTGTTCAAAGAAGACTATCACACTATAAAACAGACAGTGTCCAAGAGACTGATTACATTTATTAAATTCAACAAGGTTTATGTCTAAATATAAGGCAGAAAAGAGAGAGGGTACTGTTGACCTAGCGGACTAATTGAAGAAGACATAAAGGAGAGAAATCTGACTTGAAAAGGAATGCTGGAACAAATCAACCTAGAAATGGACATTCCCAACCAACAAATGAACTTACCAAAGTCTTAAACTTTTTCAATAACCAAATATGAAGATGAGGCCACTATAAAGCATTTACTACATTATGTAAAACTTCCTTGTTTAAAAAAAAAAAAAAAGCTACATACCATGCTTAGCACACTACTACAAAGCTATTCTCAGGATTCAAGCTTTACTGACCACAGCACTTCCTTCTTACATTTTACTATTTATCAGCTTGTGAACAATAAGTTCTGCAATGGAGTTGGGAGACCTTGTGTTTGCATAGCCCCTTTCAGCCACATAACAGAGGAAGCTAATTTAAAACCTTTCTGGCGATTGTAAGAAGTAAAGATGTTACACGTAAAACAATAAAATTCCAGCTTAGTGCTCTGTTGCTATGCTGGGTACCTGATGCAGTGTATTTGGTATTCTACGGTAAAGAACCATGATGTAGTATCGACTTGAATGTCAGCCTGTCATCAGACTACTTTCCTCTATTAAATCATTGCTTTAAACATACAATAGAGTTCTAGAAATTACTTTCACTCTAATGGCGGCCAAAGAAGCTACTGGTTTGTTTATAAAGTCCAGCAGATTTAAGAGAATATAACAGTAACTGGGGAAGAGGTTCTGTTGAGATTTAGCACCCAGAGAAATGGTTCAATTTAAAATAATGAATAGAGATGACACCATGTTATTAAAGCAGCACTGTCAAGACAAAAATGGTGGTCCAGATTGCAACTTTGCAACAAGGTGGAAAGAGGGTACAGACAAATTCAGTGAGGTGAATTTTCTACCATATATCTCCCTTGAACAGCGTGTAGCCTTACAGGAACAAAGCCCTGGATCTATGGGAGGGAAAGTTCCATCCTTTTTGCTCTTGGGGAATCGATGCACCATACTTCAGCTCCCTTCATCTCCTGGTGCAGAGCAGAAGTGACTGTTATTTGCACAGCATTAATTACTCTCCTGGTTATTCCGGTAGAAACCACACTGCAGAAAAAGAAAGAAGGTCTGGTTCTAAAAGAAGGCCTGGTTTTAGAATCTAAAAAAACCTCTCTCTACATACACATTTGGGCTGATGTGTAGAAATAAAGTGTGGTGAAGGAAGAGGGGAAAAAAATTAATGTCAGAGAAGGGTAAAGAAAAACTAAAAAGTGGAAGAGAACAAGAGAAATGCAGATCAGAAAGATGGAGAAAGAGCAAAACAGAAGGGCAGAAGGTGGGGTTAAGGGAAAATGAGAGGTACATGGGAGAGCAAAAGGGAGAGAAGAGTGCCGCATGGAGATGGGAAGAAGAGTAAAATGTCAGGGGGAGAGGAGATGAGCATATTTGATTTTACACTCTGTTGTTTATCAGACACTGTCTACATTGTTATATCACATTTATCTTAAGAGTATCTGAAATGTGGGCCTCAGCCTGGCAACCTTTGTGATTCTCAGTTGCACCATTTTGTTGTGTTCATGAGGATAAAAGTTAATCTTCTCTGAATTATCCCTATCCCAAAGGGGAAGCAACTTTTAAAATCCTGAACAATAAAAAGGAAGAGATAAGCAGTTTTATCTTCCACACTCAGCTGCAAGCATCAGTAAAGCAGAATTAAATCTGTACTTCACTCTTATGTAGGTATATACCAAGTTACAAGTTGAACTGAAATCTGAAGTGCCAAAGGAAAAATCTACCCAACTGGTTTCATGTAGCCAAGTAGCCCAGTATTAGAAGACAGATCTTGAGACATCCTCAGAGTTACAAGTGCTGTATAACTGCAAAAACAATTTTCTCATCTCTTACTACTTTCAAGGGACAGATCAGATGCCTCATTTTTACTTAACACTTATCACTGAAGTACCTGAGCGAGAACTACTTGGTCTCATCCACATTATGGTGGTCCTGAAATGGGTGTGCCAGCAATAGGGGAGAGTAAACCTCCGTTCCCAGAACACTCATGAAGGAGGTAGCTGTAAGTCCACAATTTGTGCTCACTACCATACGGGCAGGGTGGCTAAAAGCACTGTACCTTCAGAAGGATATTTCTTTGGGTGGGCTGATGACAAGGACTGGATTCCATCTCTCCTACATACATATGCCACGTAGTATCAGGAGCTATGTCTACACTAGAGGGCTCAGGTAAGTCGACTTAATAAGGTCAACTTAAAAGGCCTCGTTTGTTTAAGCTGACTTTATAAAATTGACTTGAATGGCTCTCCTGCCTTAAGTTGACTTTAAGAGCCATATTTTGTTAAGCTGACTTAATAAAGTCGACTTTAAGGGTGAGAGTTATTAAATTGACTTAAGCAAGTACTTAAGTCTACTTAACAAACTCCAAATGTGGCCCTGGAGTTGCTTAACTCAGCTTAAGCCTGGTTAAGTCAATTTAACCCTCCAGTGTAGACATACCCAGGAGGACTGCAGTGCCACAGCACATACTGTGGTTTTAGTAAAACTGCCTCCATTCTCTGTCATATAGACGTGACACCTCATCTTCCTTATAACCCCCAGCCCATTACAAACCCTAAGAATCATAGCTAAGCCCTATAAGTAATCCAAAGCCTAACTTAATCAGCCTGGATAAATGTATCAACTGATTCAACTGTCTAACTTTATTACAGAAGAGTCAAGAGTAGTACCTTGAGTCCAAATAAATCCCTACCAGGCTGGTTCAATAGTGCAGGGGTGTTGCTGACAGTGGGCCTGCGAAGCTTCAGCTCTGTCTATCTCCAGCCCTGCCCCAGCAGTGGCTGGGGATGGATCAGGCCCAGGCTGCCTGTCACACTGCTGCCGGCCAGCTGCAGCAGGGGCCTGATCCAAGACAGGAACACCTGCAGCTGCATTCAGGACAGTGTGCTGGTTGGAGGAGCCCAATCTGGATACCAAATTGGCCCTGTGGGCAGGATTAGGCCAAAGAGGCAGGGCCATGCAGCAGGGGGCACGCTTAGGCCCCAACCTTTTATTTTTTCAGTGCAGTGAGGGCCCTGTTGAGTGGAGCTAAAAAACAGAAGGGAGTGAGCAGTACTTCAACACAACTTTCAGCCAAGAGATCTGATCTCAACACTTCCATCATTTGTGGTTCAAGTCCAAAGGTGAGAAGAATTTGTGAGATTTTTCACCATCACAATCTCTTATGCAGCTTCAACATGAAATATAGACACGAGTGTGCATCAGTCTGGGTCATTTTCTGAATCTGAACACTGCTGAATAATCCCTACTTTTTATATACTTAAAACTCTAATTATTCTGATGGTGGTTAAAGGTTATCATAGAATCAGAGAGGATTAGGGTTCGAAGGGACCTAGGTTCAACCTTCTGCTCAAAGCAGCACCAACCCCAATTAAATCATCCCAGCCAGGATTTTTCAAGCCACACCTCCAAATCCTCTAAGGATGCAGATTCCACCACCTCCAGGTTATAACTGTTTATCAGTTCATCATGGGGTGATTTCACAGATAACTACACTGATCATGAGCACTGTTGCCCTGGGAAAAGAGCTGGGGCTGCCCCCTGGGCTCCAGCCCTGCCCCCTGGCTCTGATCCGGAGTGCAGACATTGGGCTCCTGCCTCTGGCAGCCTGGCCACCAATCCCCAGCTGAGGATGGGACTGTGTGAGGCAGTGGCTGCTGCAAGATATTCAGGCAGAGAGAGGTAGGCGCTGCTGTGGCTGGCCTGGCCTCTGATACCCAGCAGAGGCCAGGGCCAGGAGAGGCAGGGGGTGCCCCAGGCATTTGGGGCACTGGCACCATGACTTGGAGCACATGCCCTCTGTGCCAGGCACCAGCAACACCCCTGACACTGATTAAGAACAGGAATTCAATAGGCTACATGTTTTCATTCCATCCTGAAATGTCACTGTGTGTGCCCAGATCCTGCCAGGTGCTGACTACCATCTGTTCTCACTGAAGTCTCATGTCAGGATCAAGTTCTATGCTACTCTGCTCTTGCGCCAAACTAAAGAGCACTGAATTGTACTACTGGAACAGCGTGACATGATTTTTCTTCACAAAGCCTTGAAAGGAGGGCAATGGCCTCCCTCAAGGCACCATCCAACTTTTCTCCTTTGGCTTCAGTTTACTTCTCTCAGTCTTTTGAAGAATAAAAAATACGTAAGGGTAAATGAGTTCATATAATCAAGAATTCTGATGATTGGCTATAATTCACAATAATGTGTTACACTATTCATGCTATATAATGCACAATCAAGAGTTTTTTAAATCTATCTTTCTCAATAAAGAGAAAAGACTTAGAGAATTAGGAAGTAAATAAAAATATGTAAGTTATAGTTAGAAATAAGCAGCACGTACAGTCAGGAAAAGGGAACATACATGTAAACCAGAATGCCTAAATCAATGACAGCTCAAATGAAAGTTTTAGGAAAGGTACCATGATACTCAGTTGATCTTGCACTCATTTTTAATGAGAACTCTGACAGTGTCCTCTCAGCCCTCTGCTTTGGCAGATGGATATCCGATGAAGTGTGCATCCCTCCCTGCTGTCCTCTTCCTGCAGTTTAAGAGCTACTTATTAGTGTTGGTTGAAAATTTTCAAAATGGTTTTGACAGAAAATTGGGTTTTTGATTAAATGAAGTTTAACACAAAACAATGACTGCTTTGCACATAGTTTTTTTATGTCAAAGAAACTAAATGCCTGAAAATCAAGATATTTCTGTTTTCACCAGAAACTTTTTAGTATTCAAATTTCTGCCAAAAGATGGACATTCTCCACTTTAAAAAAAAAAATTTATCCACTCTACAACCTATTAATACATGCACAGTATGAGCTGAGATATTGGAGCAATTGTCCCTGCATGAATCTTTGGTCTGGAACAGTTACACTAGTAAAACAACAGGTGTGAATGGCATATCAGTTGTGATGTTAGTAAATTAATTGGGCTTTGATTTTAATATTTTGGTTTTTTTGCATAGAACAGTGCTGCAGAGGCAGTCACTGATTTGGATTGTGTGCCTTCCGGGGTGCCAAGGGATTTCATTAACTTTCCAAACCACTGACTGTGTTTTTGTTTGTTTGCTGACTTGCTTTGAAAGTAATGAAGAAGTGAGCTAAACAGAAGCAGAAAAAAACTGAAGGAGAACAATTTTAATAATCACCATGTAAATCCAACATTAATCAATAGTAAATTAATACAACAAATATGAAGGGAAAATAAGTTACTACCCTTCTGATGATGAAAAACAGGGGCGTCACTGGCACCTACCACACGGGGCACGTGCCCCGAGTCCCAGCACCAGTGCCCTGACTGTCCGGGGCAGCCCCTGCCTCTCCTGGCCCCAGCCCTGGCCGAAGATCTGAAGCTTGGCTGCCAGCATCAGCGCCAGCATCTCCCGGCCCAGTCCCAGGTCGGGCTGCCTGCGCGCCGGCCACTTCTCCCAGCCTCAGCCCCGGCTGTGGATCCAGGGCCAGGCTGGTGGCAGCAGGAACCCGAGGCTGTATTGAGCCTGGGTGGAGAACTGGGGCTGCGGGGACGGGGCCCACTGCCAGGGTGCAGGGCCCGTGCCTGTGCCTGTGCCCTGGGTCTCTCCTCTGGGCAGCGACACTCCTGATGAAAAATAGGAGCAATAAACCTATGTTGGTTTAAAAACAAACAAATCATATCTGACAAATTACTGTTTTAAGTAATTACAAACTACCTGGTCACAAAGAACACTGGAGATGCATCTTGATCTGGGGTTCAGTTACTACAGCTTTGCAGTGCAACACTGCTGCTGTTATCAAAACACTCTGACAAGTTATGCATACACGAGGAGGCTACACTCTACAACAGGGGTAGCCAAACTTATGGAACTCAAGAACCACACAAGTTGATTTTTAAACCTTCGAGAGCCGCACTGAGGCCTATAGCCATATACTTTTACCTACTCCAAAATTACTAAGTTTAAAATTGATTGCACACTTTAATTTCATTGTAAAAAGAGGACAAAAATCAATCCTACTAATGTCGGATTCTAACAATTACTTAAAGTTACCATGAAAATTAGGCCTATACAGTAAAAATTTAGCTGCTTCTCAATGTAGAAGACTGCAGGCTGGTGGCGAGTTTTTTAAAATCCTGGCCATGCCGCACTTCTCCCCGCCATCCCAGACCATGCTGCACTTCTCCCCACTGTCCCAACCCCTGCCTGAACTCCTAGGCTGGGGCTACTTTCCTAAACTGATTTGCTGACGTTGTTCCGGGAGCCACAATTTTTCATTCAAGAGCCACATGTGGCTCCTGAGCCCCAGTTTGGCCACACCTGCTCTACAACCTGACAGACTAGAGAGAAAAACAAACATTAGAAACCTTAAAAAGGAATTTCCAAATAGAGCTAATTAATAGATTGATTAATTAATTAGATTGATTATTTAAGCAAATAGAGCTCCAGTAATTACTGTATGTCAAACTCTGTCAAACACCTCAACGGTCCATTGAACAAAAGGAATGTGGGTTTTGTCTACTAGTGATAGGCCTCTTGTCATTACAAAGAAAAGAGTAAAAATAGATAACCGGCACATAACAGACCCCTTAAAGCTTTAGTATAATGGAGACACATGTAGCAATTCTTACAAAGAAGGTGGTGTTGAGTTTTTGCTCTTTAGCAGGACTTTTAGGTCATTCTTTCACTCTCTTATTTATGTATTTATTCATTAAAAAATGAAGTTAAATCCTGGCTCCATTAAAATTCTTTGAAAGTTTTGCTTGACTGCAATGGGGTCAAGACTTTAACTATGAATTCACTACTATAAAATCATTTATTCTTCATATGCTAAATCACTTATTCTTCACATGCTAGTTTTCCAATGTCACAGAACTAAACAAGAAATAAAATCATGTAGAATTTTCTGAAATCTACCATGCCATCTCTCATCAATGGGAGTTTTAACACCAAATTCTATGGAACCAAGAGTTCACACTTGAAGAATGAACCACTCATATATCTTACAAACACATTTCACACATACTGGGCCAGTCTGTCTACAGAGGTGACCTAGGTGGTCACCTAGGGCATCAACCAGCAGGGGGCACCAAGACTTGGTCTGGGGCCAGCAATCCTCCCGCCCTGCTCTGCTGGCATCGGGGCATGGGTGGGGAGCCGGCCCTGACCAGGGGAGTGGCGCCACCACGATGTGGCCCAGAAGCCCACCCGGCACCCACCTGCCAATTGCCCAGGCTTGGGAGGAGACTGCTAAGGGGAGGGGGGCAAAATGACAGGCACCTTGGGTGCCAAAAGACCTTAGGCCAGCCCTGCACACATACACTACTTTGGACAGTGAACATCTGCTTAGAAAATGACCAAAAACAAAACAAAACAAAAACAAAAAACAAAAAATCACTCACTTATCCACAATAATTTTCTTTCTGTAGACAGGGAAGTCAATGGAAATGTGAACATTTATTCAGTAATTTTGTTTCTGATGCCTCAGCCTCCATGCATATATGCCAGGTTTAGGCAAATGTGGTTTACAAAAAACATTTATAAAATGTATGCTTTAAAAAGATAACACCATGTGCATAATAATGTTTTGCACATCTGTGAAAAAGATGCCTAACTTTCAGTGTCAGTACTGACACCATAGGTCAGTGGTTTTCCAACTTTTTTCCTTGGGACCCATTTGAAAAAAATCATTTATGCCCATGACCTCACAGTTACATCTTTGAGCAATCCATTCCAGTCTTCTGGTGGTGACAGCAGAGGATGCCGCAATTCAGTACCTCTGGGCCTTGTGACACAGTCCTGCACCCTGACCTGTGGTTTGAAAACCACTGCCATAAATAAAGCTATGTTTATATTTTCACTTAGAGTTTGAATGAAACCCTTCCATTTCACATTTCAATGTTTGGAGGAGTTAGTCAACAAATCTTTCACAAAAGCTCTCCAGGGGACCAATATATATTCCTTGGTTATCATTTTATGAAAGACAATCATCCTCAGACTTCAAGGGATTGCTGATGGGGGCATATGCCCTGTGTGGTGGTGGTTGGTTTTTGTTTTCTGGTTGTTTTTGTTATGATTTGTTGTTGGCTTTTTGAAAAAAGAGATGCTAACATCTGCAGAAGACATGAAATGTTCTGAAAAGATCCGTTTCTGAAATCTGGCCCTGACAACCTTGCTTTTTGTGTGTTCCATGTGGTAAACAACCAAAGCACCCACAAACTCCAAACTACATTAACGTATTTCCATATCATCACAGAGGTGGCCTGTTTTTCACATTTTTCACTTAAAGACAAACACAGTTATTCCTCTAATCTGTCATAACCCAAACTATCTCAAAGAAGACAAGTCAAAGGAATGACTCATATCCATTATCTAAAGGGGCAGCCGTGTTAGTCTAGCTCAGTAAAACAAACAATTTAGCGTTTGACCAAGTGGGATTTTCTCCCATGAAACCTCATGTAGTAAATATATTTGTTAGTCTTTAAGTGCCACAGGACTTCTTCATATCCATTAACCACTTCTGTTCTCTAGTGCTACAAACAAAGCTACCTCTTTAGTGGAGCAAAATTCCAAATCTTGGCAAGCCGATTTTCCTCTACACACTGTTGCTTCCAAAAAGCTCCTTGCTACTAACATGGGACTAAGAAAGAGTCGGAGCCTGAGCTCTCAGAGGACTGGGGCATGCAGCAAAACTCTGGAGGCAGTTTCTCTCACTAACACTTGTGGCTCACTGTCAGTAGAATAATGCCACAGTGGAAGGGACAACTTGTTTCCACAGGGAATTTAACCAGAATCTCTCTCTGTGTGGAACATAGGACACAAAACTGAAAAGAACCTCCTGGGTCAAGTCCATTTCACAGTTATCACATGTAGTCATGTCATATAATCCATTTATAAATTTATCAAGCTTCATCTTAAACCCATTTTAGTATTTTTCCCCCACAACTTCTACTGGAACGCAGCTCTAGAACCAGAATGATGGTTAGGAATGCTTTCCTATTTTTTTTTCCAGAATAAGAGTATCCAGGTAGGAAGCTATTCCATAATAAACACTGTTCTTTACTTTCACATTTTACCTGACTCAGGAATAATTTTCCCATTTACCCGAGCCCTAGGAACCACTGGAATTGAAAACTCTAGTCAGTATTTGAAATTGTTCGCATGACAATTCAAAGCTATAGTTAGAAAGCAAATTTCTTAGAGGTATCTCAGTTTCCCATCCAAGTCATAGGAATAACAGCACTTCCCTACCTAACAGGAGTGCTGTGAATATAAATACATTAAAAATTCTGAAGTGCTCAGATTTGACAGCTGTAAGTAAAATTATATATGTCTAGTAAATCTAGAATTATAGTTGGCCACGTCTGTATACAAAGTTGCACCACTTTAATTAAAGCAATTAAAAATTCCACTTGAATTAACCAGCATAAAATCCTATGTGGACAATCAGTTTAATTAAAATCTGGTTTATATTGTTTTAGTTTAAACCAATTTAAGCAAAATCCATGTCAGCCTGGGTTATACAGATGTAAAAGTGGGTCTGCACTGGTGTTTATACCAATTAAATCAATTTCAAAAACAATTTTATTTAAACCACTACTTTTGTGTCAAGACAAATCAGTGGGTTTATTTCTAATTAGCCAGTGTAATTAAACCTGACTCTGGCGCACAGAGTTTATCTTTACCTAAATATGGAGATATTTTGTGAGTGTACTTTGTTAATGGTTGTATATCTGTAGGTGTTACTAATTTTGTTAAGATCAACTTTTTAGCTACCAAAAAGTTATTTTGTTTTACCGCTTTGGTCTGATAAAATGGGAATGTGTTACATTTCCACTACAGCATGCCATGAGGGAATCAAATTAATTACTATCACCCACACAGGAACACAGTATACGGATGTGAGCACTTTGCAGTCCTAATATTACCGTCAATATACACTACACCAATTTTTCTGCTCAGCATTGAAGAGACACAGAGTTCAAAAATATGTATGTTGTCCTGTTTATTCTTAAAACGGTAACTCTCCTTGCTTCTGTAATATCTTTCAGTGATTAATTTTTGAAAAAGTCTTAATTTAGTTTGAATGTCAATATTAACTACAAATACTGTGAACATATAGCAGCTTAAACAAGCATTTGTATCATGTTACGAGGAAATAACACAGATCTGTGATAGTGATTTGCCAAACCAATCTCTCCCATCCCACTTCTTGAATCTCATTACTGATTTATTTTCTCCTCAATATATTAATCAAGAAATATTATCAGTGCTGTCAAATACATTATTTGATTAATAATTTGCATGATAGTCAATTTCCCCTGTATCTGGCCAAGTTCTGCAATATTCTTTGCAGAGGAATAACATCAGAGGAATATTACTTAACCAGCTCTAACTGGAAAAATATCTCATCTGTATTTATACTGTGTAGTATCCTAGATCTCATGCTGTTCCCAGCTAAAGGAAATTCATCTTTACCTTTGGAATAGAAGCCTCTTATCAAATTTTGAATGACCCTCGTGTACAATATAATGAAAATTGCAAAGTTCTAAGTGGCCACAGATTTGTTACAATTATTTTGGAACATTATGACCAGCAATCCGATATTTAGCCAAGGCAATGTGTCATACCTTCTGCAGTCCTGAGTGAATTCTGATGTCCTTTAAGCAGTATTTTTTATCTTTAACTACTTTGTAGAAATGCTTTATATTTACTGCCTAAAAGATCTGCACTGACAAAAGTAACTAACTGAGAAACTAATGGGAATAAAAATAGCAACTGCTTCAGTTGTCGGGAAATTTCATAAAAATTGGGCCATTAAGTTACCTTTTTCCAAAGGATTAAAATATGGACAAAATTGCAAAGTGATAAGTGCTCTGTATAAGCGCCAATGCCTTTCAAGAATGCTGTCTGCTAACATAAAGCATTTCAGTATTTCCTAGTTAATGCAGACACTATATCATCACAAGTAGATTACTTTCATTATATTTCAGTTACAAGTGGAACAGTAAGATACTGATAGGCTAAATCTTGTTAGATTTCATGGAGTCAGTTCCACTGGCAATACAGTTTTATGTATGGAGGAAATTATGGAACAGAAAAAGTCAGAAAAAGGGATATGCCAAATGCCATTACTGTTCTCAGCAGGAATATTTGGTATCTGCTACAATATTGGTAAATATGAACAAAACTCAGGCAGTTTTGGAAAATAACAGTAAGATTTCACTTTTGCAAAATAAAAACCAAGGACTGTCAAATATGTGTTAAAGCTTATTTAAATTTGCCATGGTTTGTATGACAGAAGATTTGGATAAACAGTTTGGGTTCTTATCCAGCTTTAATTTTTAGAAATAATCTTTAGCTTTTAATTTGTGGAAAGACATTAACAGTGAATGAGCTTTTATCTTTAACAAAGTTTTGCTCAGGAACTGGACACATTAAAAAGAAATATACACTAAACCAGTGGTTCCAAACTTGCAGTCCATGGACTACTGGTGATCCGCAAGGGTACTGCAGGTACCCTGGGGAGCAGGAGGGGAGATAAAGTGTAATAATAATACAATCCTGTGTACTACTTATGTATCATATTTGATGTTTAAAATGGTTTGCTTACATTGTGGTCCACAAAAGCTTTTGAAGACGATGTAGCGGTCCGCAGAAAGAGTTTACAGAACTGCACACCCTATTGATGCATCTGCTGCTGCTGATGGAACTATGGAATAATGAGCCGTAAAAATATTGATAGCATTCAGATATACAACAGCAGATCCACTTCAAGAGACAATGGAAGGAATGAGTTGGGCCTCAGCAGTGTTCTGTAATGGCAAGGAAGAGTTGAGGCAGGGATCAGAAATCATGGGTGCATTGGAGACAGAAGCTCAGTGCCCAGTGAAATCAGGCAAATGTAATGTGTGCTCACCAGAACAGCCGTGCAGTTTAGGGTAAAAGGTGGGAAGAAGGATGAATTGACTGAGATGGAAGAAAGAAATTGCTTTCGGGAGAAACTCAGGATGAAGTCTTAGAAAGACTTGGTCTTTGTGGAACACTGTAAACAGCAGATCAGCCATCATGACTGTCAGTTCACTGACCCACCATGCAGAGCTAATGGCCACCAAAAAGATTACCTTCATGGAAAGGTGGGTGAGTGACCAATGGGCAGTGGCTCAACAGGTAGTTTGGAGAGGGTTGAGAGGATAAGGTTAAGGTGTCAAGGAAAGATGGGTTTATGGACTGAGGGAAAGGCATTGAGAAAGCCTTTATACAGTGGTGTTGGGGGGGGGCGGCTCAGGGGAACTTAGCCCTCTTGAAACTCAGGGGCAGCCTCCTGAGTAGCCTGCCACTCAACAGCTTGGGGGTGCATCATCGCGCCCCCGCGTAAGGAATGCTGCTGGGCCATAGCTGGTAGGGAGCTACTGCAGGCTGGGCTGGGAGTTTCTAAAACTCCAGCCCTGGCCTGACCCTGATCTGAGCAGGGTCATGCCAGGGGCCACAGCCTGTGCTGCAGCCCCGCTCTCCTCCAGCACCAGGTAAGGCAGCCGAGGGGGGTGGATCTGGGGGCAGGCACACTGGCCCAGGAGACAAAGGGTGAGGATGAGGGGGGTTGGCCTGGGGCAGCAGGGGCCAGCAGTGGGATCGGGGGGTTGGGAAGGGCTCAGGGAGCCACCAGGGAGAAGGGAATATATCGGGGCCCCAGCCGCTGCTCAGGGCCAGGGCCCCCAGTATTTAGGTGTAACATTGCCCCTGCCTTTATAGAAGTACACGGTGGTCGGGTGATTGAAGGTCAGGAAGCTATCAGTGGGGGTACAGAGGCACTGAGAGCTGCCAGGAGGACTCGGATGGAGGAGTACGTGAGTCCCAAGACTTACAAATGGAAAAGGTATTCTAGGACAGCAGAAGTAGAAAGATTATAGTTGGTGGGATGCCTATGCTTTGGGGTGTCTCCATTTAGCCTGAAAGCATGTTTTGGTAGATGGTTGTTTGAGGGATTTTTCCACCAATAGCAGCTTGGGATAGAGCTCTCTATCTTGCCTAATTCTTATCTTTAAGTTCATGCAGTGTATGCACTTTTAGGACATATCCTGTTCCAAGTCACCTAACACAGAAAGAGTGGCTGTCTGAGATTGGGATTGCATCTCAACAGGATTACCAGCTTTTAAAAGCTGGTGAGTCAGGCATCGTTGTATAGTTTCTCCTCCATGAAAGAGCCAGAGTCTGTACACCCGCGCAGCCCAACCTTTGCCTGTGTCTGCATTCCTGGATCCTGCCAGCATCTCTGAGAGTGCAAGGGGCAGTGGAAGGAGGGGTGCTGGGAATGGGCTGACGCCAACCCCCTACCATGTTCTGTCTATGGAGCGTGGCAAACATTGCACTCAGCAGGCCAAGCCTTGGAAATACATGGCTGAGGGCTGAAGCTTGTAGTGCCAAGGGTGTGGGACAGGCACCCTGATATCAGCCCAAATACAAGAAACAGGAAGAGGAAAGGGAGCTGCTTGTAAACCAGGCAGTGCTGCCAGGTGCCGTCTTTGCAGAGATCTCTCCCAGTCATGGGTTAAAGTAAGGCAGAATGCCCTGAAATGCTGTTCCAAGGCCCACAAATTTGAGGGGCCAGAGTTCTGGGGCCCTGAAAAATAGAAAAATCAGGCAGAAAGCATGTTCCACCCTGCCCTGGCCCGGGAGATGAGCCAGGCTGGAGAAGTTTTCAAATCTCCCACCTTGAGCATGCTCAGATGAATGCTCAAGGCAGGAGCAGCCTGGTCAGGTCACTGAGTCCTGTCCTCTGGATTCATGCCAGGATGAAGTACCATCTAGGGGGGGTGCAGGGGCGGCATGTGAGGCTGGGATCGGGGGTAGGAGGGAAGAGAAGGCAGCATGAGAGACCAAAATGAGGGTAGGGGGGCAGAGGGGGCAGTGTGTGAGGCCAAGATCAGGGCCTGGGGGTGGAGCAGGCAGAGTGTGAGGCCAGGATTGAGGTCAGGGAGGTGCAGGGGGTGGAGGGGAAAGCATGTGAGACCAGGATAAGGGCCAGTATTTTTATGGAGCGATAACCATATTTTTATGGAGTCATAACCAATATGTATGGTACTGAGAAGTGGTTGTAACTGTCTACCTGGGCTAGAGCCCGCACATAAATGAAGGAGGCCTGGACGGTACAGGAAGGTGCCCCAGAGATTAAGTGGATCCCGGGGCCCATCAAATTATACTTTGACCACTACGTCCCAGCCTCAGCTGGAAGAGGGTGGCTGTACCATAATGTTTTGCTCAGCATTAAAAAATTCCATTGTTGCAAATAGCTTCTGTTCCCAAAGTGTCTGTGTCTTTGAGGTGCTGCTGTAACTGATCGAGAACTACTGTGCTAGAGAATCTTAACATGACTGGACAGTATTAAATGTAGCTTTATAAGAACTTAAATTGCCATTTTTTTTCAGACATAAGTCTTCTGTATAATTATTTGGTTTAGTTCCTTTTACTCTCTTTATAGTATAACACAAAACAAAATATTTCCCACTGTATTGCATTTTTAAAGCTGCAGAGCATAACTACAGAACATACACATGAAACTAGAATCTGCATATGACATTTAGCCTTTTTTTACCCTTCATATCAAAAGTAAAAAGATGTGACTTCTCTCTTTAGTCTCAATGTAGAATACTAATTATCTACCTCCACCCACTGAATGAATCTCCCAAGTGTTGAGTGTTTAAAAACGATGAAGCTAAACTCTAATTAAAAATGTGAAAAATGAAAGGACTGAATAGCTTAAGAGAACTGCTAATGGAATGTGCATCCTTTCTCCTTGGCTTAGGCTCAAATTCTTTCCAAGTCAGTCGCAGCTACAAGTTTATACCATCTGATGGCTCTTTACTGGTTTCTGCTATGTCAACTGAGGAGGTGGATTCAGTTCAGTTGCTGGTGGACAGGTTTGTTCATATCACAAGTGGTATCTCAGTCTCAGTAGATTGCTGAAGCAGAGAATAAGAATGAAGATTGAATTATCCTGCCATTCTTATATATGGTCTGTCTAATTCAGGGTTAAAACTGTGGCTTCTTTTTTCCAGTGCTTCTTTTCTACAAACTCTACATTCACATCAGTTTTAATACTACTTCCAGCAGCAAAACCAGACTAAATCTAGTAGGTTTTAGCCATGATGACCTAGCTAGAGGGACCAGGAGATTCTGTTTTCCTCACATTAGTGTCTTTCTTCACTGCTTAACTGGTGAAAAGTAATCTGTATAATGAAGAGCTATGTGTAACCAGGGCACCAAAACTGAGTGAATTAGTGCTTAAAGACAAAGGAAAGATCATCATGAATCACCAGCCCGCCATTAAAGTGGGCCAGCCAATGAACAGTATTTTCCCTCATAGTCTTCAAAACTCAAATCCACCACTTTCTGAGAGCAAACTATATGTTACGCTTGTTGGTTTCTAAAATGTCAAACGGCTTCACACACTCCACACTCTGATGACATGGGAACTGTGAAAGTGACATCACAGAATCAAAGATTAGGGTCAGAAATGACCTCAAGAGATCACCTATTTCAACTCCCTGCTCAAAGCAGGACCAACCCCAGCTAAATCATGATGTGGCTAAGGTTACACAGTAAATCGGCAGTAGAAATGGATACAGAATCTAGAAGCCCTAATTCTCACTTTCCTGATGTAACCAGTATTAAATGTCCAAGTAAACATTACATTTACAATAGGGTTCATCGACTATACAAGTTATCTCAGTATCTATTCACATCAGCTATATCACATATCAGGGGCATCAAACTCATTGGCTATGTCCACACATACATGCTTATTTCGACTTAAGTTAAATCGAAATAAGTTAATTCAAAATAAAATCCTTAATTAGAATTAACAAATCGAAATAAGCAAAATCCTCAAATCAAAATAGCAAGTCCAGACATAGGCCTTGCTATTTTGAATCAGGATAGGGGCACAATGGGAGGTGTGGCAACACGGCCCCCTCACTGGGCCATGCCCCCACCCAAAATATACAAAAAGGAAGGCACCCTGCGAAGGAGAAGGGCAAAAGTGTTATTTTGAAATAACACGTCCGAATGGCATTATTTCAAAATAACCATTTCAAAATAACAAGATGATTTGAATTAAAGTAGGTTTAAGCTATTTCAAAATAACGTCTCGTTTCGAAATGATGGAGCTCGTCATTTTGAAACTAGAAAACATCGTATGGACCTAATCTTTTTAAAATCGAAATAACCAGAGTTATTTCGATTTAAAAGATACGTGTGGACATACCCATTCAGTGTGGGGGGGCCACACTAGAGGGCGGGACACCTGATGAGGGCTGTGTGTCTACACAAGTTCCCCAACCCTTTCCCCTTCCACATTCAGAGCAGCATGGGCTCCCCTTTTCTCTCCCCTATGCCGCAGGCTCAGACAAATTCCCTTTTCCCTGCCCTGTGGGCTATCCTTCCCCACGCTGGCTCCCAGACCCTCTCCTGCTGGGCAGCTCCTGGACACCACTTTCCCTACCACATGGCGACAGGCAGTCAGTTTCTCACAGTCACAGACACAGGCAGGCTAGGGTCCCGCCCCCCCCCCCCAGTCAGTCATTCAGGATGCTGGCGTTTGGTTAGGCTCATTCCTACATGGGGCCCCTGCTACTTTTTTCCTTTCTTATTTGTGATTTGTGCAATGTGCTGCCAGTCAAATTATCATGCTGACTGACTGACAGCGAACAGTTGGGGTGGGGGCAACCAGGGGGATAATAAGGGGGATCTCCAGAAGCCCATCTCAGCCTGCTGTAACTGAGACTCTGATTGGTTGGCAGACCATAGCAGAGCTGAGCCAAGATTGGCTGGAGCACTTCCTTTGTTCCCCTGTGCTGTGAGTCAGATCATGTGAGTGAGCCAGAAGAAAGTCTACCCCTCCTGTGCCGAGGGCAGCTTGTCTTTGCTGTTCACTGCTGCTACAGAGAACTCCCAGGCACAGTCCAGTCAGCAGCTCCGCGAGCTGTATTAGCACCCTCAGCAGGCCAGATTCGGCCTTAAGTTTGACACCCCCCATATATTGTTAAAAACATCTAACATCTCCTTCACTGGGGAGGATGGTTTTCAAGATAGATATTGATTGCATTATTTACTCTGCTTGGAAATAATTTACCACAGGAATAGCAAAAATGACAATTCTTCAAGGGCTACCACTGTGGATGCTCTATTTTAGGTGTTGGTGAGTCCCTGTAACATCAATCAATTAGAGTTTTTCACGTGACAATAGTGTGCATGCAGTAGCTCTGAGCCTCAGATTCTGGCTCTCATTCCAGCTCCTGGACAGATTTTGGCTACAAAAGCTGCAGCTCAGTATCATCCTGTGGCAGGCTGCCACTTTCTTCCTGGGCTGCCTGTCCCTCTTCTAACAGATGGTGGTAGTGAAAACAGCTTCCCTCCTCCTAATAGAGTGGGGCTGCGGGCGGGGGGGGGGGGGGGAGCAACCCTGGCTTACCGGAAACAGCACAGATCTCAGGCTATTCTACTTGCCAACCTTTTAAGTATAGTATTGTTCTCAGCTTTTTCCTCTCTCCTTTGCTGCTGCCTTCTTGCTTGCTTACAGTTCCACATTATGTTCGGCTGACCTGTCAACTCATACCTGTGGTATTCATATCTTATATATAGTCTATTTGTAAAAAGAGAATGCTTGAAATTTTTATTACATAGGGAGTATGCTTTTCAGCTGTAGAGAAAATGACTGATAGCCACAATATTCAAGTGTAAACAATTTTTTTTGAAAACTATTTCTCTCCATATGCTGGATTTTAATCCAGAGACTTTGGGTTAAAACACTCAGACTTTCTTACTAAAATTAAAAACTACTGTAGAAGCCACTTTTCAACCTCAGCAATACAACTCTGCCATATACTTGTATTTCTTGCTAGTGAAGAAAAACTAATAACCAGCAAACATAAATATCATGCCCTGGTATTTCAATCCACTCCAGGCTTCAAGAATAACCTTTACACAACCAGCTCAGAAATCCAGAATTTAAGAGTTTCTTTTACATTTAATTCATATTGCACATCATAAAGAAATCCTTGTATCGATAAATTTCTTGGCTATCCCAGGGAGAATCTGTGGAGAGATTACTATACTTGAAAATACAACTTAGCTGCGGGTCTAATATGACAAATGAGGAAGAGTATCTCTATAATTATGGGGGTGGCAGGTTGTAAATCAGCAGCCAAATACTATATAGTTGTTGCATGCCTGTTCTGTCCATATCATAAAATCTAATCATGTGCAGATTGCAAAAGTACAAAAATATTTTAAAATATTAAACACTGATCATCATCATCATCACAGTATAAAGGATGCAGTCTTGTTAAGGTGATCAAATTTGGCTAGATGGTACGGTGGCTACAACAAACTCCGGGGATTACTCTTTCACCACTAACCCCAATGGAAACAGAATTTAGCATATAAATTCAGCTGTCTCTTGCCAGAGAACAGATGCAGGAAACTCAACAATTGTCAGTGACAAATTCTGAGCTTCTTACGTATTTGAAGGTTAACATTCTTCAGAGTGTTTACCCTCTAACAGGCACAGGAACTAAAGCTAATAGAGGTAACCCCCTTTCAACTGTTTGGCTAACACACACTTTGGTAAAACACCACAAGATCAAATCAGTGGGCTTTTACCTTTCATCACCATTGGATCTCAGCCTTAGTCTATACTTGAAGAGATTTTCAGCTGCAGTCGATCAGCTGATACACAAGGCATGTAAAATGCTTTGCATGTCTGCTGGTGACTTTTTAAGCTGCAGGGACCCACTGCCAAAAGCCGACCAAAAATGGCTTGCAGTCAGCTTTGAGCTACGTGTTCTGGAGGTAGAACTTCTGGTGCCAGTTTCTGGGGCGCAGCAGCGAGTTCATACTCACTGCTAATCATGCCCAGAGTGCTAGGCTGACAGCAGCGATTTTGCTGCCATCAGTGTAGACATATCCTCTGTGTGTATTCTCCCTGCATCAGAGAATCCATAAATAACTAAATGAGAAAAAGGGAGAGAGTCAGACACATTTTTCTTGCTGTGGTTAGACTTCTTCCGTGGGTGTACAATGCCAATATTTTAAATCAATTTAATTATTCCATGAAATAGTAAGCATCACAGACTCAAGGGAGTCTTTCAGAACTGAATTACTAACTGTGGGAGCACTTAGGACAGTGTCTCCATTACACTTTAGAGATGAATTTACAATATCAGTCCCTCTCTAAGTTTTCTTTATTTTAACCAGTTCCTTCACGAAAGCTCTATTGTGTATACAAGATCTCTCTCTCAATTTTTTTTTAATCCAACGTCTAGTTAAAATGGACTTATTGTCCAAGAAACTGGGCTGTTAGCTTGATATATCCAATACCCTATTTATGCAGCCATTCTATTTTCTATCGTAATTCCATCTGGTCTCATAAGACAAGAAAAGATGGGCCAGACTTGTGCTCTCATGGCAGGCTTCCAAAGTCTAGGTCCTGCATATCACAGCATCGTGTATATGGACACTGTGTTGCTGGAGGTGCTGCAGCCTTGGTGATGAGATATAAAACTGAGGTTTATATTGTTGGAACTCTCAAAATATTTGTGACAAGTCTCACAATACAGGCATGTTAATCCTGATTAACCCTCACCAACCATGATAATTTAACTCTATTTAATACCTACCTGCAGTTTTAATTGGATGATATATATACGCACACAAAGGTTATCCTACATCTTTGTGCAGCACTAGTGTGCATCATTGGTACGCAAGTCATGTGGCAGGAGTGGTTTCACTTTACTGACGGCTGCCAAGATCCTTTTACAGCTGACATTCCAGTTTGTGAATTACTTTGGAATCCTTCAGGGTAGAAGGCAAATTACTTATATTTAACCTTCATCCCACCTTCAGTGGTGTGCAAGAAGGCCTGATAACTGTTTTTCCTTACTGTGCTCCCTAAGGAGAAGATAATACACAAAGACAGAAGAGAAGGGAAAGCCACTACTCTTTTCACAGCAACCCACCTCTAGCAAGTGATACCCCACAGATAGACAGTTCCGAGGTATGAAGTGGTGTAACAGTAAGTAGGCTGCCTCTGACCCATCAGGAGGCATGTGGGCATTCTGCCTCATGTTCTGCTGGACTCTTCCCCATAGGGTGGGTGGAACCCAAGTGAACTAAAGGGTTAAAGCTTCAAACATACAATGTTGAGACAGGCCTGAGCCAAAATCCCAAACAGAAAAACTGCAAGCTCTGGGAAATTTTGGACCCAGATCCAACTTTTGTAGCATGGGACCAGTCTCTTAGCTTCACTAGTTAAGCAGTTTGTATAAAAATGCTTTCTGCTTCACAACATGACAGACAAAATCTAATCAAAGAGACCCAACAATTGCAGGTTTGGGGGGGGAAAAGAGAGTGGGAGAGGATGGGTGCCATAGTAATTTTAGTGTAGTGCAGAGATGGTGAATTTCTCACAGTAGCTGTAAAGTTTATAAACCAGATCTTGTCAGTTTCTGTGCTTGTTAAATGGACATGGTCAGTAATATTGTTAGAAAACTTAAGCTTCTTCCAGCTCAAACTGTTGATAAGTTGATCACAATTACCATGAGTATATTCACTTTTCTTCAGTAGTCACCTGCCAAATGGTTACTGCTAAGCAGTTTAGTCAGTGCATTTTATAGGAACTGTTCACAATGATGCTTCACCCTGTACTGGTGGCATCAGCGGCAGCTAGCACTGAATCTGTGTGGGGAACAGTAATGGATAGAGGCATGCTCAGAACAGAGCAGCAGGTGATCTTCATCTTGAATTAATTCAAAGCAGGGCAGGCAATATCTATCCCACTTGTCCTGAGAATTCATTGCTGGGTGTTGGTTTACCAGCACAATTTCACTCTGGCAACATCTATAATGAAGTCAAGGGAGTGATTTGCAGTTTTTGCTGATGTATCCACATTAACTGTAATCTAGCAGGATCACTAAATAGAGCAGTGAGAATTCTGTGGAGCAAGCTTCACGGAGGGCTACACAACTAAGGACCTATCCAGGAATATCAGGTGGTGCTGTGCAGCCCACACCACCAGGTCCTTATTGCTACTTTTATTGAGTCTGTTAGATTACAGCTAGTACAGATCTGTTTACATAAGCTGCAAATCAAATCCACTGCTGCAGTGTAAACATACCCTTAAAGTAGCACAAGGATTTGCTCTAGCTGTTTTAATGCAGTAGTTTAAAAAATAGTGAGCTTCATTGCACTGTGTGCTCAAATCTTGAAGGGCATGGAATATTTGCAACCCTCCCATGTCAATCAATGAGGTGCAGGTCCTCAGCACTTCTCAGGATTTGAACTATGGTGTTTCGATTTTTGCCAGGAATATATGAGATCTGTAACATGGTACTACTGTGAAACCACTGCCTGACCACTTCTTTAAAAGTTTTCAAAAGAAAGTAACCTTGTATAAACAATATACAGTGGTTATAAACACTGTGATGCTGTAATGTCAGCAATGATTCAGGTTGGATATGAGTTGATTGCCCCACAGACAATCACTGACTTTACCCAAGAACAACTTACAGAATCACATTTCTCTAGTGTTGCTTGTATTTGAAAGGCTCACAGCTGTGCAGGAGTTAAAGTAGGCCGGAATGCATCAGAACAGCATTTGGGGGATCACTATTTTTAGGGGGCCAGCATCTAAAATAGTGGGCCCTGGAACACAGTGTTTTGGTTCCATTTTCTATTTTTCAGGGGCCCTGGAACACTGGATATATTTTTGAGGGGCCCAGCTTTCCATAGCTCCTAAAAATAGAAAATGGAGCTGGTGAGTTCCAGTAGGGCAGACACCGCTACAGGAAGAGGGAAGGTGTGCCATTCCTGCTGTGAAGTGCCAGCCAGTCCCCCTGTGCATGCACAGGCTGCACTCGAGGTAGAAGCCTCAGTGTGCAGACTGGAGGGGGAGAAAGGGGTGATTCTCCCCTGTCCCTGCCCTCGGGAGTCCGCACGCTGCAAGGTAAGCAACTGCCGCACGGGGCCCGGCCTCCCTTCGGGCAGCTCAGCGTGGGAAGGAAAGGTGTGGAGTGGGCTGGGGGTCTGAAGGGGGGTGGACTGGACCAAAGAATTCATGGATATGAACATTGAGGATGCTTGGAACTGCTTCAAGACAAAGCTGCAGGAACTATCTGAAGCCTGCATTTCAAAGAGGAAAAAATTTTCAGGCATGGGTTCTAAACCAGGCTGGATGAATGTACATCTTAAACAGGTGATTAGGAGGAAACACAAGGCCTACAAGGAGTGGAAGTTGGGAGGAACAGGAAAGGAGGACTACCTTTTAGAGGTCAGAGCATGTAGGGATCAATTGAGGAAGGCCAAAAGCCAAGCAGAGTTGGACCTTGCAAAGGGAATCAAAACCAATAGTAAAAGGTTCTTCAGCCATATAAATAGAAAGAAAACACAGAAGGAGGAGGTTGGACCACTATACACTGAAGATGGGGTAGAGATCAAGGATAATCTAGGCATGGCTGAATAGCTAAATAAGTACTTTGCCTCTGTCTTTAATGAGGTGATGGTGAGATTGGGGATGGAGGTAGGGCAGCTAACAGGAATGAGAATGTAGAAGTGGAAATTACCATATCTGAGGTGGAAGCCAAGCTTCAGCTGCTTAATGGAACTAAATCAGGGGTCCAGATAATCTTCATCCGAGAACACTGAAGGAACTTGCACATGAAATTGACAGCCCTTTAGCAAGGATGTTTAAAGTATCAGTGAACACAGGGGTTGTACCTTATACTGGAGAATTGCTATTGTCCCTATTTTCAAGAGTAAAAGGGAGTAAAAGTGATCCAGGTAACTACAGGCCTGTTAGTTTGACTTCAGCAGTATGCAAGGTCTTGGAGACAATTTTGAAGGAGGAAGTACTTAGGGATATTGAGGAAAATGGTAACTGTGATAAAATACAACACAGCTTTACAAAAGGTTGATCATGCCTGACCAACCTGATCTCCTTTTTGGAGAAGATAACAGATTTTTTGGATAAAGGGAATGCGGTGGACCTAATTTACTTAGATTTCAGCAAGGCATTTGATACAGTTCCACACAGGGAATTATTAGTTAAATTGGGGAAGATGGTGATTAATATGAAAATAGAAAGGTGGATAAAGAACTGGTTACAGGGGAGACTACAGAGGGTCATAGTGAAAGGTGAACTGTCTAGCTGGAAGGAGGTTACTAATGGACTTCCCCAAGGATCGGTCCTGGGACCCATCTTATTCAACCTTTTCGTTACTGACCTTGGCACAAAAAGTGGGAATGTGATAATTAAGTTTGCAGATGACACCATGCTGGGAGGTATTGCCAATACAAAGGAGGATCGGGATATCATACAGAATGATTTGGATGACCTTGTAAAGTGGAGCATTAGAAATAGGATGAAATTCAACAATGGGAAGTGCAAGGTCATGCACTTAGGGACAAATAACAGGAATTTTTCTTACATGTTGGGAATGCATCAGCTGGAAGTGACGAGGGAGGAGAAGTACCTGGGCGTACTGGTTGAGCACAGAATGACAGTGAGTAGCCAATGCGATGTGGCAGTGAAAACAGCTAATGTGGTCCTAGGGTGCATCAGAAGAGGTATTTCCAACAGAGATAGGGAGGTGTTAGTACCGTTATACAAGGTGCTGGTGCGACCTCACTTGGAGTATTGTGTACAGTTCTGGTCACTCATGTTTAAGATACCTGAAGTCAAACTGGAACAGGTGCAAAGAAGGGCTACAAGGATGCTTTGTGGAATGGAAAATCTTCCCTATGAGACACGAGCTTGGTTTGTTTAGTCTTCACAAACGAAGGCTGAGAGGAGATACGATTGCTCTTTATAAATACATTAGACGGATAAATACAAGGGAGAGAGAGGAATTATTTGAATACAGCACCAATGTGGACGCAAGAACAAATGGATACAAACTGTCCTTCAGAAAATTTAGGCTTGAAATTAGATGCAGATTGCTAACCATCAGAGGAGTAAAGTTCTGGAATAGTCTACCAAGGGAAGTGGTGGGGGCAAAAACCATAGGTGCCTTCAAAACCGAGCTTAATAAGTTTATGGAGGGAATGATATGATGGACAGTGTAGCTTGGCCATTGTCTGTCTTTTACTACTGGTGATGGGTATGATAGGGACGTGGGAAGGGGCATTTGATCTAGTGGGTTCTGAGTTATTACAGAGAAGTTCTTCTTGACTGGCTGTTGTGGACTTGCCCACATGCTCAGGGTCTAATTGATCGCCTTATGTGGGGTTGGGAAGGAATTTTCCCCCAGGGCAGATTGGCTTGGGCGCTGGGGGTTTTTTGCCTTCTTCTGTAGCATTGGGCATAGCTCACTTGCTGGTTGAGTCTCTGTATTAAAGTCTTTAAATCATGATTTGAGGACTTTAATAGCTCAGTTATGGGTTTGAGGTTCATTGTAGGAGTGGGCTGGTGAGTTTTGTGGCCTGCACTGTGCAGGAGGTCAGACTAGATGATCATATTGGTCCCTTCTGACCTTAGAGTCTACGAGTCTATAGATTGCAGAGAGAGTGAATAGAGTTGCTCTAGTCCTTTGTTGCTCAGTAATCCCAAAGACTAGTTTTAAGCAATTGGTTTTTTGTCCCCAAAAGTACTCTTACATAGGTTTTGAACCTGTCTTTGCTCTTGTTTAGTCTGTATGGGGTTTTTAGAGGAATTAGTACAGAGACATGAATTTATGGCTCCTTTAGCCTGCCAGTGGGACCAGGCATCCCAGATATGTTGATAGATTAAAAAACAAAGCATAACAGTCTTCCTATAAAATTTGTACAAAAATTGATTGCATTTCTATTTATATGATATCTATCATGTTCTTTCATAGGTTATTGTGAGACAGTCTGTTATCCTGAGCAACAAATAATAGCAATTTAAAATGTTCTGGCTCTCAGATTTCCCCTGAAGGCCTAGTTCAATTGGTCTTCACAGCTAGACATTAAGTAAAAGTTTCTCCAAAAGAAACTACAATAATGAGATTTTAGGGAAGAATAACACAGTCCACAGTAGATACCTTTGTCCATTTGTGTGCAGAGGGTGGCATTTTCCAAAGCATCTAAGTGACTTCTGAAAACAAGGTTCATGCAAAGTCAGTGGGACCTTTTGCTTCAAAATCATTTAAGCACTTTTGAAAATCTAACCCACAGTTTTTAGTAAAACTGACTGCAGTCTGTGAAATACATATCCATATGTTTTGACACCTCTTGAGATTTTATCATTAAAGTTGAGATATTTGACCAGCATTTGAAAGTGCCACTATCTGGAACCAAGTAACTACATGAAAATCTCAGTTTTCATTTGAAAATGATGTTGTCAGCCTCTCCTCAAAGTTGCAGCAGAAAGTTGGAAAACATGGCCTTTAGAGGCTTAAAAAATAATCAGACTGGAAATTAAAAAAAAAAAAAAAGCTATATTTAAAAAACAAAACTATTTTTAAAGTCAATTTCCTTGGTTTTTTTGAGTCTAACTCACCATTTCTTAAACGCTGGTGGGAAAAGGTGGAGCAGCATAACCACATTTATGCTATAAGCTTCTGCTGGCAATTCTAAATCCATCAGGGATCATATTTCTTCACACCTCTGACTGACATAACTACGTTAACAGTTAATAAAGTCTTTTAACTCCTAAGTCACAAACACTTCTGAAAATATTTGCCTAGGTTTATAAAGCTGATTGTTATGTGCCTCATTATAAATTCTCACTGGTTTAAACACAGAATGCTTCCAATAGTCTAGGACACAAAACACGTATGGACTACCCTCCATTTTCTGTCTATGCTGTGCTGTCCTACTTAAAAAAATGTGAAACTCACATAAAGCATGTACAAAATTAGTTCTCAATTAACACGTACACACATACTTGTATGTTCATTATACTGTACCTTTGTTACCTCTCATTGTAGTATTTTGAACATTCAAAATGATGTACTAAATAAGAACTTACTACCTGTGGCTCTGACCTTGCAGCCAGGTCAGTGCAGACAGTTCCCCATGCACGGGTTGTGCCTATCAGATTTTACAAATGCATAGGGGTCCCATCTGCAACAATCTGATTGCAGGATCAGGATTTATGATTTTAAATAAATTTGTCCACTTCAGTTCACACACCATTTCTAAGCTTAAAATTGCAATGTTCCATGTCAGTTTTAAACAGAATGCCTGTCCAAAGTAATTCAATTCAACAGAGGACTGAGTATCCAAGTTCATCTAGTAGAGAACATTCCTTCTCCTCTCAACTCTTAAAAAAAATTACTTTATATTTTTATCAAATTCTCACCTGCAAAGGAAAATTGCTGGCTCTCTAAATCATTACAAATTGCCAGAAGAAATAGAGAAGTTTGGTTTTCTTGGATCTGTGCCAGCTCTTGTACCAAGTGAAATGTGCCCATCAAATTAGATTGTAAAATAAGTAGTTATAAGAACAAATATTGTTTGTGTGTGAAGAGATATGAATAGTTTGAAAGAATGTGACATCTGCCTGTGGTGATACATGCAGCTATGCAATATTTCTTTAATTTATGTAATCCATCAATATTGCATTCATAGCAGTTTGAAAAAGCTGGATTTAAATTTGAGTAACACAGTGTAAATTTTCATCCTATATCAGTGAATAGGATGGTCTGCAGAAGAACTAGAATGTCAGTTAAAAACATGGAAGGGAATACGGAACAAAGCAAGCAAGTCGTTTGCACAACTGAGACTTGAGCAGGAAAGACCAGTTTGAAGAGAAAGGATACAAAACTGCAGCATAAACCACTAAGCAAGGCATGCAGGGTAATGACTTGAAACTAAGTGACATTCAGTTGTTTTGACTGAGTTCTCCCTTTGAGTTTTGAGGTCTATTTCAATCCCAAATCAAAGCAAGCATGAAGGTAGTAATCCATCCAAATCAATCCTGAAGAAACAGTATACACAAATCTCTGCAAACAAAAGCTGTTCAATTTCACACAGCTTTACTTTGATTACATACTGAGAATCCGTGCTGGACATCCCCTGATAGTCAGGGCATACTGAGATGGAATGTGGCTGGAAAATTCAGAGGATCTTCTTTATCTACTGAGTAAACCGCAAAAGACCATGCAGATACCTGCACGACCCTCGTCTCTCTCCAGGGACTTTACACACACATTTGCTTTCCTTTCTACTGTGTGGCTCATTACAGTATACTTCTATTTATCAAGTTCCAAAGAGGCAGCCGTGTCAGTCTAGTCCAGCAAAAGAAGCAAGGAGTCCTGTGGCACTTAAATTTTAAAATTTGTTAGTCTTTATGTGCCACAGGACTCCTTGCTTCTTTTTCTATTTACCAGAACTCCCTGTACTCAAAAAACACTACTGTCCTTCATATAGCTCTCTTAATCACCTGCTAATAACTCCTCAATGAGCTTCTTTGTGCCCATGAGCACTAATCATCATGGGCTGTATTTTTAATGCTTAATGCACTGTACTTTAATAAAAAGTAAAAAACTTTGAGTTTATAATAGACACGTAACCTGTATTTAAACCCATAATTTTAATACAATTTTGGCATTTAAGAAATCCAATTAAGTAATTTTTTCATTCTTTAAGAAACAGTTCACCCATTAAACATACAAAGCTGTTGATTAGCACTAAGAGGTGTTAAGAGGCTAATCGAGAAATTATTAGTGGGTGATTAACAAAGCTACATGCAGTGAAGCAGTAGCTCAAAATAAGACTTCCTTTTCTCTGAACGCTCAAGTTCCAAAGAGGTAGAAACTTCAGTGTGAAACTACAGAGCTGGAACTCATGGGCAAAGTTGATACGGGAAGTGGGACTAGAAATGGCTAGTTCAGTACAAAAAGTAATTTTCTCTCTTTCAACATTCTCATTTTCTCACCAATTGTTGTTAATGGGCCACAACCACACTGTTTGAATTGACTTTGTTAACCCTCTAGATCAGGTGTGGCCAAAATTATAGAACTCAAGAGCCACACAAGTTGATTATTAAACCTTTGAGAGCTGTACTGAGGCATATAGCCATATACTTTTACCAAAATTGCTAAGTTTAAAATTCATTGCACACTTTAATTTTATAATAAACAGAGGACAAATATTGACCCTGCTAATGTCAGATTCTAATAATTACTTAAGGTTACCATGAAAATTAGGCCTATAAGTAAAAACTTAGCTTCTGCTCAATGTAGAAGACTGCAGACTAGTGATGAGATTTTTAAAATTCCAACTATGCCACACTTCTCCCCACCATCCCCAACCCCCTCCTGGACTCCTCGGCTGGGGCTGTTTTCCTAAATTGATTTGCTGATGTTCTTCCAGGAGCCACAATTTTTCATTCAAGAGCCCCATGTGGCTCCCAAGCCGCAGTTTGGCAATGCCTGCTCTAGATAATAATGTGATTCACCCTTCTTTGCATGCGTATATATACTTAACATATGGCAGTTTTCACATCATGCATCTGAGAAAGCAGCTTAGAGCCCACAAAAGCTTATGACTTAATAAATTTATGACTTTTTAAAAGTGCCACATGACTCCTTGTTTGTTTTTCTGAATGCTCAGTTATCTAGAAGTTTTGGATGATCCTCAGGTCATTTGGATAAACAGAAGCGTACAGAACTTCCAAAGATTTACACATTTGTGCCTTCACTACCACCTAACTGTCCACATGATGACATAGGTTTAATGGAGAGCCTGACCTCAGAAAGTACTGAGCATCCTCAGCCTTTACTGAAGTGAATTAGAATTTATGATCCTCAAAAAAACTCAATGGATACTGAGCACCTTACAGGACTCCACCCATAGTCTGCAACCACCTTGTGACAGGGACTTGGCCTTTTCATTTGACTCCAAAGTCCCCTGCAGATCGGTGATGCTATCTGAACAATAAATAGTAATGTAGGCTATAGTAAATGGCTAGTCTTAGTGCACAAAGAAGGGAGAATCTATCAATAATAATTGAAGTATTTTCTGATGAAAAAAAGACCGGATCATGCTACCACTAAAGAAAACAGCAGAACTCCCACAATGTTCAGCGAGTCCCCTCCAAATGAGATTAATTCATCACACTATTTCCATAAAATTAAACAAATATAGACTGTGAGAATAATTTTCAGTACCGTGATTTAACATAATTAAGAAATAATGTCATTTGAATCGAATGTTGTCACAGGATGACGGTCTCCTGCTGCTAAACAAATACCAAGTCAGCCAGCATTTACTCAAAATAAACACTGAAGCTGAAACTCAAAAGTTTTCAAAGCAAGAAATATCTCTGCCATGACAACTTTCCATAGTAATGTGTGCTTCTCTTACATTGAATGATGTAATAGCTGTCACTTTGTGTAATGAATGCCTGCATGGTCACTGAACGGAAACTACTCACTGCCCATCAGCATGGAACCTTGCTGCTGTGAGAGATGCCCTGGGATGGTGTCATAAAAGGATGGAGGAGTCTGATGGCATTTAATCTACTCAGAAAAAGGCGAAATGCCTCAGAGTGCCTGTGGAGGGCATATAGCTCAGTAAGTGCAGAACCTGGGTACACAACCTTTGGTGCAAAGCAAACTGCCAGACCAAGCAGGCACAAAAGTGGGGGTAAAGAGTCAGACTCACTTGTAATCTACCTGGGATATCAAGTCTGTTTTTTGCCTGATACCTGCTCTCTTAGAAGAATCACCCTACACTCTGTTTTCTAGTGCACCCATGCAGGAACAGCCTAAATTCTGCTCTGTAACTTCAGTAAACAGTTCAATTCTAACAGATTTTATGTATGGTCTTATTGGAAGCTAGCAAAAAAGAAAATTTAGTCTTTTTCTGTTGAGATGAAAGCTTCACTGTTCCTAACTAATAAACAAACATCAGTCCCTGAGGAATCAGGTTTGGTTTGGTACAGTACAACCGTTATAACTTCCATTCAGAAATCTGACTAATTAAATATTCTTACATGGCACCATATGTTCCAGGTGACTTAAGGCTAATAAAACTAGCAAATTTGAAATCAAGCAAATATTTCAGGATTCTAGCAAACACTGTGCCACGGAACATTTTTAATTATTGTACCACTACCCCAATTAAGCTATGTTTTGTTTTTAGTGTTGTAAGGTATTTTCCACCTTATTTTACCATCAGATAGTTTTTTACAACTGCAAAAAAATGTATGTACAAAATGTTAATGAAAACTGTTGATTTATATACAATAACATGTCCCCTAATCTATTTGAAGTAAGAAGCAAAATAGAAAAATATGCTGTGCTGAAAATTCTTTCTCCAGTAGCTAAGAACCCCAGAAAATAGGACTACGCTTATCAGACAACAGGAAAATTCATAATTGTACCAACTAGTACAGGCTTCTGTACCCTGGCACCAATATTTCTTGCAAAAAAAACCAAACCCTTTACTTTCCTCATAATTTGTTTATAATAATTGCTACTGTGCACTAATTTGCTGTTACATATGATTACTGCCATTCAAAAAAAGACTACTCCGAAGACTGATTTTATGTTTGACTTGAGACCAGACATACATGAACACCTGCTTTAATGATTTTGCTGTAAAAGAAAGAATTATTGACCACATGAATTCATTTTGCCCTCAAAGATACCTGAATTCACCTTCCATCTGCACAGGGCAGAAGGGAGGAGTAATATTGCTATCTGTGTGTTTTTAAATAAACTTCTCTTTTCACTAATATGGGGACCTGAACATACCGGGAGTTGCTGAGAGTGTTGTTGCAGAGCAGGAGTCATTGCACCATGGATTCAATCCATTAGCACTTTCTCTAGCAAGTTCTCACTAGACGCAATAGGTATGTCTACACTGGAGGCTCTGTTAAGTTGACTTAACAAAGTCGACTTTAAGCTGACTTAAAGTTGAACTTCTTAAGTTGACTTAGAGCGTCTACACTGAAAATTCCTGTTGACTGCCTGCGTCCGCATTGGAAGATGCTAGGTCGACCCTTCATGGTGGCCAGGAACTCTGGGAGGGTCCTGGAGGCCAGTTAAGTCGACTTACAGGCTACACTCCACCTACACTGGCTCAAGTAGACTTAATAGCAACAACTTAAGCATTAAGTTGACCTTCAGAGGTGGTGTTATTAAGTCGGCTTAAGGGAGCGCTTAAGTCGAATTTAATAAAAGTCCAGTGTGACCGCGGGGGTCTGCAGGTCAACTTAACTGCTTTAAGTCGACCAAAGGCTCCAGCGTAGATGTGCCCAGTGGTAGTTTTCCTGGTAAGGACTTCAGGATTGGATCCATTAAAAAGCACTTCTAGTGCACTCAATGAAACTCTACTGCTTTAGGTTCTGATCCTGGAAAGAAATGGATTGGCAGACCTCTGCCTATAGGCCTTCATAGCCCTGATGTAGTTCCATCAAGTTAAAGGTTGAAATGTCATTGATTGGGCAGTGTTGAGAAAGTCTGAACTGCAACTACTCATAATGTTCCTGTTCTGTGGAAAGAGTATTTCAGTCCAACAAACTACCTAATCTATTTTGAAGAGTAATTTAAGAACTGAACTCAGATTTCTCTGAAGTAGCACTCTGATCACCCTGATTAGACATTCTGTATTAAAAACCCACAATTATGGCTGTTACCACATGTTGCCACACAATGGGTGCTTTTTACATAGTGCCATTCCAAGATTTATTTTAACTTTTGGACCAGACAATTCATTAATGCCTGTAGTTATCAATTTAATTTCTGCACTGAAATATATAAAATTATTAAATCATTCAGGTTCACCATTTCTATTTGGAACAGCTTTGCAAACAATCACCTTGTGATAACAACAGGAATGAGATTCATGTCTTTGTTCCCCCTGCCTGCTCCTTGCTGCCCATATGGGTACACACAGAAGCCTGGCGACCTGGTATTTGTGCAGAGAATTCTGAAGGGCTGGAGGCAGGAAAGTAAATCACCATTCCTACCCCTGCACGGGTTGAAAGGCAAGAGCATAGCCTCTCTGTGGCTGCTATTTCAGACCACTGGCTGAAAGAGAGTTCTTTACCATCCCCATGACCATCCAATCCTCTATACTCATAGAAACTACGACTTCCCCAGCCCACCCCCAAACCCATACTAGCCTGTTACCAAATCCTGTTCCATAGACCACATGGAATGCAGAGAAGCCCTAGCCTAGCAGGGCATTTGAAAGCTCCTCATGAGCCACCCCACCTAATGACACAAGCAAAACTTGTTTGGGCTTTCCACGCTAAGGCAAACTTCTTGCAGGTTAAAAAGAGTGTGAAAATGACTTTTGGTATTATTTTGTCCCCACAAATGAATTTAACATTTTTATTCTTTCCAACACAAAGCCGATAGCTACTATTTCAAACTATTAGAGATTCATCCTACCCGTCTCCGTACTCAAGTACGTTCCACTCTCCCTCACCACCTAAGCCTCTCCTAAATCTGATACTTCCCTAGGCAACTGTATAATATCCATTATAAGCAAAGTTACCACAGAATTTTGATTTTGAAATCTAACTCTTTGACCACTGTAAATTAGATGACATAAGCAATAAAAAACAAAAACAAAAACTCTTGAGGTTGTAATGGAACTTGATGTCTTGCCTACTGCTTTGTCTGCTACATACAGGCATACAGCTTTGGAAACAACTGAAGAGAAGTCATTGAGCTCCCTTGCAAACAGATCCCAAATTAGATTTGACCACTGGAACCGCCTCCATTTTTAACTGAACTCCTCTCAACGTCCTAAAAACAACTCATTCCATCCATAGTTCATCAATGTTACAAGACAAAACAGAAAAATACACACATGAACTTTACATTGCTAGTATTGCACAGGACTCAAATGTAGAAAAAAGTGATTTTCCAAATAAGTCAAGGCATTAAGTGTTTATTTACATTCCTAAAAGATTGTGTCTCCTATAGGCACAACAATTTGAATTATTTTAATTTAAACAACAGGAGTTTGAATAGCTCATCTTGATTTGCAATGAATAAGGCAGCATTCAACATGCAATGTGGTTGGCAGCAGGAAGATGTCAGAACAGATAAAGAATGCTGGGCAGCAAAATCTAAGGTCACTTTCTGTTTTGGTTTGTTATCCATCTTTGCCAGTGCAGTATATTTTTTAGATGTGCTGCACAGTAGCAAATACTCATAGTCATGTGAATGATACCAGAATCCTGATGTGACGCAACACTGTATTTCTTAACAGAAGTATGCAAACTCTACTAAGGAAAGCATTTAGTGTCTTAAAAAAAGATGATTAAATTATCATGCAAAATAAAGTTTTGCATAATTATACTAATCTGCTATTACAAGCCTACACGCTCAGTAATACCTCATTCTGTACTGATGAAACACCCCTGAGCTAACAGCACAATAATTAACCACAGAATATAAGACAAAATCTTTACTAATAATAAACAAACAAAAACCAGCCTACAATTGATAATATAATTTAACAGAAGCTACTGCAAATATTCCTCTCTCTTATAATGATTGCCTTCAGAAGATGAAAATACAACTTTGTGTAAACTGCCAAGCATTATGATGAATGAGGGTATATTCTTAGATTCAAAAGGATATTTAATAAATTCTGTACAGTAAACTAGAGAGATAGATGACTTTTCATTAACTATCATTTTAAGGAACAGAAGCCATGGTGCATATAAATATTTATATATTGATAAGCATTATTTACAGCAGCTCTATCTTTTTCAATCTTTTCTTATCTACTTTACCTTTGTTTACATTCTTGTTTACAGCGTTGTTGTAGATGTGTTGGTCCCAAGATATTAGAGAGAAAAAGTGAATGAGGTAATAAGCTTTCAAGCTATACAAAGCTTGTCTCTTTCACCAACAGGAGCTGATCCAAAAAAACAACCAAAAAAACCCCCAAACCCTAACCCACCTTGTTTCTCTAGTTGTACTTACTTAAACTAAGAAAATCAACAAATAAACAAATGAACAGTTTTAACAAAAAGCAAATGAACCCTTTAGACCTTTTTTTTGAAAATACGAAACACCAAGGATGCATTGCATTGTTAGCATTAAGAGTGCGGACAAAATTAACAAAAACAAACCATGTCCCACCACCTTTTAGTCTAAAATATTTATGGTACCTACCTTCATGCAATATGATTGTGTTTAAGATTTATGCATTCATTTCTTTTTTGGTTGCCCTTATAGAGACACATTCACTGAACATCATACAACCCTTAAAAAGATTCACTCTGTTAAGATTATTCCCAGGTGGGCTCTTTGAACTAACCTGGGCCTTAAGCCAAAGTAAACGATGGGCAGGCGAAGTCAGCAAGGGGAGAAGCCATTTTATATAAGTTCCACAGAAGCACAAGACAGCATTGGTCTCATAGCGGAGTTTATGGGTATGTCTACACTGGGGGCTCTGTTAAGTTGACTTAACAAGGTCGACTTTAGGTTGACTTAAAGTCTACCTGGTTAAGTCAACTTAGAGAGTCCACACTGAAAACTCCTGTCGACTGCCTGTGTCCATACTGTCAGTTGTTAGGTCGACACAGGAGTGGTGTGCTGTGGCTAGCACATAACTCTTCCTGGTGGCCAGGAACTCTGGGAGGGGGCCTGGAGGCCAATTAGGTCAACTTAAAGGCTGTCCCCCACCTACATTTGCTTGTCGACTTATGTCAACTTTAAGAGGTGGTGTTATTAAGTTGACTTAAGGAAGCATTTAAGTTGCTTTAATAAAAGCCCAGTTTGGCCACAGGGGGTCTGTAGGTTGACTTAATCTTCCTTAAGTCGACTCAAGGCTCTAGTGAAGACATACCCTATGAGTCTAGGAATCTGTTGGTACTTCTCTAATAAGGAAGAATCACCCCTGTACAAATATCAGCAGGGCATCCACCAGGCAGATCTACCATAGAGCTATTTGATTATCACAGCTCAGCTCTGACTATATGGTAGCATCTGCTTCACACAGATCCTTGATCTCACTTTGTTCATGGGGTTCCTTTCATAGAGAGCATACACTGTGTTGGACTTAATAACATAGCATTTTGTATCAATGTATGTGATGTGTACACGCTATAACTGGGGGAACACACACACAGCTTGGCAAAATGATCACTTTCTGCCTACTGATTCATTAGAGAAAATTGACTTCTAGGTGAGCCTGGCACTCAGAAAGGGACTATCTCCTTCAGCCTCTGATGGCAGAGAAAGACTGATGCCCTAACTGGTGGTGAACAACTATTAAACAATCCAGTTACAGTTACTTAGACTCAGTGGGCCAGATTCTGATCTCAGTTACATTGTCAATAGAATTAATGCAGATTTTCATAGGTGTATTGAGATGAGAATCTGGCCTCACATTAGCAAAGAAACATTTGAAAGCCTTATTATCCATAGCATATCAAAATAACTTGCCTTCCACAAAGATCCTGTTCCAGTAGATTTTCCCAACTTGATTTCCTCCAAGAAACACTAAATTGGATAAAATCAACATTGAAGTGGAAACAGCTGCCAATGCTGCATGAAGTCGGCGACAAATTCTCGGTGAGAAGAAACGATCCTGATAAGAAGCACAAAAACAGACAAATTTAACACAGAGTAAACAGCCTAAAACTACAGAGAAAAAGGTTAGTTACTTACCTGTAACTGCTGTTCTTTGAGATGTGCTGCTCACATCCATTCTGTTATTGGTGTGCACACGCCATTGTGCATGGCTACCAGAACACTTTGGCCCTTGGCCTGCCCCGTAGGACCAGCAGCGGAGCCTCCTAGAGTGGTGCGCAGGGTTCTTCAGTATAACAGCCACTGCTGGTCTGCTCCACCTTCAGTCCCTTCTTTCCACTAACTCCAGATGCAGGGACGGTGGGCGAGTATGGAATGGATGTGAGCAGCACATCTCGAAGAATGGCAGTTACAGGTAAGTAACTGACCTTTTTCTTCTTTGAGCAGCTGCTCACATGCATTCTGTTGTTGGTGAATTACAAGCCTTACCTTGGATGGTGGGCAGAGTTAAGGTCTGCTTGCTTGCAACACGGCTCTGCCAAAATCCACGTCATCCCCCTCTGACCACCTTCCTTGGGCACTCAGATTGATGCTGAGATGGGTGCCAAAGCCCAGGTCAGAGGCATCCAAGGTCAGTGTAACTGACGGGGATGCCTTCCATCACCGTTCAGGGCGGCTGCCACCAGCGGAGCTCCTTGAGAACCTTCTGCGGAACAGTCACCACTTTGCAAAGCGAGTGACCGAGAGGGCAGAAGACTGTTCTTGAGCTATCTAGTAAAGATCTGAGATGAAGACTAGCGAGTCTGACAATGTATGTGGACGCTGCCATGTGACTCATCAACCTCAGGCAACACTGGGCCATGGTAGTCAGGTTCCTTGAGAGGTCAGAAATCATTTCTGCCATGGTGTCAAACCTGCTCCTTGGCAGGAGGGCTCTGGATTTGGTAGAGTCTAAGATCACTCTAGTGAACTCTATTCTTTGGATGGGATCTAGCTGAGATTTTTGGTGGTTTATAAGCAGTCCAAGGTGGCTGCAGAGTGCTTGGGTCGCATACATACCTGACTGGACAAGCTTTCTTGATCGGCCCCTGATTAGCCAATCATCCAGGTAAGGAAAAATGTGAACTCTCTTTCTGCGCAGATGAGCTGCTACCACTGCCATGCATTTCATAAAGACTCTCAGGGCCAAGGAGAGTCTGAATGGAAGAACTGTAAACTGGAAATGGCAGGCTCCTCTTGTGAAACGGGAGGAACTGCCTGTGATCTGGTCTGTCTCACATGAAAATACACGTCCTTTAAATTGAGGGTGGGAAACCAATCCCTAGGATCCGGAGATGGGATTAGGTGATTAAGAGTGACCACCCAAAATCTGAGCTTCTTTAGAAATTTGTTTAGGCCCCATGGATGTAGGATGGGCCTCAAGCCCCCTTTTGATTTGGGGATCAAAAAGTAATGTGAATAGAATCCTGTTCCCATTTCTCCTTGTGGAACACTCTCTACAGCCCCCAGAGACAGCAATTTGTCCACTTCTTGATCCAGGAGTTGCTTGTGACTGGGGTCCCTGCAGGGGGATGGGGAACAGGGTGGGTGGTTGGAGGGTCTTGATCAAAACTAGAGAGAGTAACCGTACCGGATCATGTCTAAGACCCAGCAGTCCATGGTAATTGCAGCCCATTGAAAAGAGAAAAAGGAAAGCCTATTTAGGAAAGGGTATCTGGAAGGATCCTGAGAAGTGAGAATTATTTCAACATCATCAAGCATCCCATCAAAAGCATCTTCTCTGGTTGCCTGAGAGGTGGTAATGGGAACAAGAGGATCTGGATGTAGAGCTAGTGTGTCCACCCCTGGGTGCTCTCGTTCTGTCTCCTTCTCTCTGTCTTGCTGGTCAAGAAGCAACGGGCTGCCTAGGCTGCGGGTAGGGTTATGAAGCCTGAGGTTTATAAGGTCTACACAATGATCGGGGGGAGGATAACCCCAGAGAATGAAGGGTCGCACTAGGGTCGTCCTTTAAGCCATGAAGCTTGCTGTCTGTTTGCTCAATGAAGAGGGAAAAGCCTTCAAATGGCAGATGCTGTATGGACTCTTGTACTAGCAGAGAAAGTCCTGAAACGTGAAGCCATGCTGGCCAAATTGCAGAAGCAATGGCCTGGGCCCAGTGAATCAGCAGTGTCCTGGGAGGCTTGAAGAGCTATCCTAGCCACTACCAATCCCTCGTCGAGAAGGGTGTTGAGATCCTGGCGGTCTGGTGGGAGGAGATCGGCAAAGTGGCCCAATGAGGACCGTAGGTTAAAATTATATCTTCCCAGCAGGGCCTGGTGGTTAGCTATTCTGAATTGCATAGTCACCATTGAATAAATCTTTCTCCTAAAGAAGTCAAGGGCCTTTGCTTCCCTGCTTTTCAGGATCAAGGCAGGTTGACCTTGCCGTTCCTTTTGGTTTACTGCTACTACCACCAAGGAGGATGGGGTGGGGGGTGTAAAGGTACTGAAACGAAGCTGCTGGCACATAATATGTCTTTTCTGCCTCTTTCAATGTGGGTGCCACTGAAGAGGGAGTCTGCCAGATCAACTTGACAATTTTTAACACTCCCTCGTGAACAGGAAGGGCCACCCTAGCAGGCACTGAAGCCAATAAGACGTTGAAGAGGGAATCTCTCAGTTCCTCAACATCCAAGCCGAGATTAGATGCCATCCTCTTCAGAAGATCCTGATGAGCTTTGAAGTCATTGGAGAGGGAGGAGGACCTCTGAACCACTGCCTCATCTGGCAGGGGACAGGGACATCGCTAAGCATGGGCAGAGGTTGTGGGGTCCTCACATAGGTCCAAGCCCACTCCTGACCCAGAGGGGTGTTCTGTAGCTGGCTAGAAGTCGATTTGAGAGTTTGAAGCACAGGGGAGAGGTGCGCCTGAAGGATATACCCAGGGCCCCCAATAAGGCCAGTTGGACGGCCATTCCGGGGGGGGGGGTTGGGACACCCATGGAAGGGTGCCCATTTCAGTGTGGGCTCGAGCGGTGAGCCCGAGGCTTCCAAAGAAACGGAGGAGGAAGATGGCAAGACTCCCCTCCAGTGGTGCCTGGCTTCTTGCTCCTAGACCGCCCTCTGGAGGATATGGAGCAGGACCAGCACCTGGCATGCTGATGAGGAGGCACCAGGGAGCGCGAGGAAGACAATGAGCTCCTGCACCAACCCCTCAGTACTGAGGATTTGCGGTGCCTTTTTCCCGGAATTCTCCCACTTGGGGAGCAGTAGTGCTCCGAAGACAATGAGTGTGGCTACACTAGGGATCTGTCACGGTGCACATTGGATTCTGATATGGTTGAGCGCCAACTCTGGTGTGAGTGGTCCATGCTGGATAATACTGGAGGCCAATCAGGGGCCTTCCACTGTACTGTTGAGTCTGTGAGTCTGCGTCGCCATAGCGGGGAGCTCGTGGGGGACTTGCCCTGCGAAGCTGGCTGGGAGCGGGTTTCCATGACTGGTGCAGGGGAAGGCAAGGCTATCAAATTCCAAAGGGACAGCTGTGTTAGTCTAGTCCAGCAAAAAAAAACCAAGGAGTTGTGTGGCACTTTAACACTAACAGATTTATTTTTCACATGAGCTTTTGTGGGAGAAAATCCCACTTCATCAGATGCTTCGAAGATAGGTGAACTCTCAGAATGGAATGAAAATAAATGCAGGGAGGTGTAAAACATAGCATCAGGTCATACAGTAACAGCAAATCAGAGCAGTTGTTAGGTTCAAACCATGGGAAGCCTGAAGTCAAATTACCTTTTGCAATGGGAAAAGAACCCATAGTCTTGATTAAGTCCTGCTTTCACAGAATTTAGCTTGCATATTAATTCGAATTCAGCTGTTTCTCTTTGAAGTATTGATGTCCCAGTCACATCTCTGACGACGGTCATTAACAAATCATTTATCGAGTGATTAGAAAGATGGAAGTGCTCAGCAACTGGTTTCTTTGTTTTTTGATTTCAGCTCTGTGTTCATTTATTCTTTTGCACAGCAATAGTCCTGTTTGTCCAATGTATAAGGTGTTGGGGCATTTCTGGCACATGATGGCATAGACCACATTAGTAGATGAGCAGGTAAATGAGCCTTTGATGGAGTAGCAGGCTTGATTAGGACCTATGATGGTATCTATTGTGCAAATATGTGGGCAGACCTGGCAGCGTGGTTTGTTGCAGGGGTGTGTGCCACTTCATACACTTCCAGTGTCAATGAAGCTGGTAGAGAAGCTGCCTGGATGCTGCCTGGGGTTGAGGAAGGCTCGACAGCCCTATCATCAGGGTAGTCCCGACCCCCACAGCCTTCCCCCGGCACCGCTGGTGCTGACCCCTGCACTGACTGTTTCCTTGGTGCTGGGGTGGATGAGTGATGCATGGGTGCTGAGTGAGCACTTGGGACTGAGGCACCTGGGAGCAAAAAGGAGCACATTAGCTCCAATGGCAGTCTTAATGCTGCTTCCATTAGGAAAGCTTTAAGTCTGATGTCCCTGTCTTTTTTTGTTCTTGCCTTGAAAGATTTACAAATCTTGCATTTCTCCAGGTGATGGGCTTCCCTCAGACATTTGAGACATTCATTGTGAGGATGACTCACAGAAAAAGCTTTGCCGCAAGTGGCACACGGTTTGAACCCTGGGGAGTGAGGCATAGCGCCAGGGGAGAAAACATAATTACGAACAATGAAAAACAAAGGGATCCCGGATAGGATACTCAACTACTAACTGTTCTAACTAAATTACTCACTAAACTAACCTATTACTATCTACCAATAAGAACTGGGGTATCGCTGGTGCGGTAGGAAGGGTGTTCTGTGACCATCACTCGAGCAGAAAGAAGGAACTGAAGGCAGAGCGGACAAGCAGTGGCTATTATACTGAAGCGCTGTGCGTGCCACTCAAGGTGCTCCACTGCTGATCCTACAGGGCAGGCTGAGGGCAAAAGTTTTCCAGTGGCCGTGCACAATGGTGTGTGCACACCAACAACAATGGAATGCGTGTGAGCAGCTGCTCGCAGAAGAACTGTTGTTGCAATAATATTTTTACAACTCACATTAGGAAATGCAATGTAATGCTGGCAGATAAGCATTCTGACTTAAAGATTAATGATTATGTGTAAAAATTCTAAATCCTAATGTTTTGGCAAAACTTCCATTGATTCCTTAGGGAGTTTCAACTGAGTAACAACTCTGGGATTGGCCCCAGAAGCATCAGGCTTACAGGGTTTGAGGCCAGGGCCCCAAGTCCTGGCGCCTGAGCCGCAGATCTTTTCCTGGGCCAGAGGTGCTCCTGATTGCCCAGCCGCTTTAACAATTATTTCAATGCAATAGACCATTTTTAGTATTTACTATCTTCCATGTTTGTAAGTTTAGCAGAAAACTCACCCTCCTATATGGACAACAGTACACAACAGATTCTAATAGTCTGTTAGTTTCAACGAACTGAAGTGGTTCTGTCCAAATATAAAGGATTTTAAAAACTACTGACACTATTGATTAGTTAATAATAAATTCACTTTGGATTATTTAATAAGCATTTAACCTTGGAGCAGAATACCACATTGTAAATTAATACCAGATGTACAATTTTTAGAAGTTTTGCCTTCCTTTAGGTTTCAGCTGTTAAAATGGATTACAAAGATGACATTATGGTAAATCAAATTAAGAAAGCAATACTGTATAGTTACAGTGGTGTGTCAGGAACACCACACACAGTACACTACATTTTCAGGCTCCAAAAGGCTCTTTATCTAGGGACTCAAACACTCACAACTCCTATGGAAGTTATGGATGCTAGCCAGGAAAGATTCAGCCTGACACAGCTATTCACATCTTAAGTCAGGATATTATGGCAAAGATGCTGAATCTTTTATTACTGTAACACCTTCAAAGAGCATTAGTTCATCGGCAATAGCTGTAAGGGATTAGAGATTGTGCTCTGATACAAGAAACATGGAACTTATACAAAATGATCCTAAAAATTTTACTAGAGAAATAGATTTCTGATTTTGTAAACATCAGAACAGACAATTGCAGATCACTGAAAAAGAAGGCCCAGTATTTCAAATAAATACATAGGCCTAATAATGAAATGACAATATTTTTCTGCATGATAAATCTTTTGTAAACTGCATGTTTGCCAATCTAATGTATGAGTCAGCCCACTCAACACAAAAATACAGGCATATATTCTGGGGGGAAAAAAAGAGTCAATACACCATACACACATGACAATGGCCAAAATATCACCCAAATTGGAAGTCGGCGAGGTCTCCCACCAAAGTAATGATCAGGCTCAGTGCTGCCCAGTTTATGAGATCTAACAGGTTCATGTGCCAAGGTAGAATAGCTATAGCATGCAAAACATTCTTCTTTAATTAAACCAAAATTTCACTGTACACATTTATAAATAAAAATGGATTACCCATACAGACCGGAAAAATCAGTAACGCTGTACATACTACAGACAGCCTGTATTGTTTAAATGTGAGCCTTTGGTCATTTACAAGGTTAAAAAAAAAAAAGTACTTCAGCACAGAAACAGTTGCTTCACAGAACCATTTGAGGGCTGTGCTATAGTTAATTTTCATTAGTCTGCTAGGAATTAATCCACAAAGCAGTAAAGATTTTCTTGGAAGTCTTTCATCTTCCTACACATCTGTAACAAAGATAGAAAAAAACTAATTTTTTTTTAACTATGTTTTGTCATCCAGAAAAATCCACCCATGAAAGTATCTGAGAAGCTATTGTCAACAAATTAACACAGAGAAAGCAGTAATTTACCAGTGAGAAATGAATGAGGTTAGTCACCATAAACTGTAATAAAATTAGTGGTTTAAAAATTTCTCTCTGTTGGTTGTTTTCAAGATCTCACAGTTTATCTCCATGAAAGCCGTTTCAAAAGCTCTTCTCTGAGCTGTTTCACTCTCTGGATGATCAACTCCACTAGTGCAAGAGAAAAGCCAGGAGCTGCCACAAGTTCTGACTTCAACTTTAGTGTTTCTGTGGAAGCTGAACTAGTGTCCAATTATGGTATCTGAAATTTTCACCTTCCCGCTTTTTCCCACTGCCAAGAAAGGTGGCATTTAATGAACTGTTTGGTGTTTCAGTCACAAAAAGTTCTGGCCACTTAACCAAAATTTTTATATTTGCATCCATCCTTAATGGCCCTGTTTTTTTTGCAGTCTAGAATCTATAGCGGACTTCTCTCACATATGATTTATCTGTTTTTCCAAATTTAAATATTGAGCTATCATGGCCGTTAGGCCTATATACAAAAAACTATTATTCAGATCCTCTGCCTTGGTGCTGAACCAGGCAGTGCACCAGAAGAGAAGCAGGTACAAAGGTTGCTTTACATAACTTTTGGGCTTTTCCTCATCCTGTGCAGAGTAGTCTGGGCTCCACTCGCTGGTATAACTGACTGCAGCCTAAACATCCATTTCAGCCAGACAGTGGAAAAGATGAACTACTACTGCATCTGTTGGGTCAAAGTAATCAGAGGACAGCAGCTGTTGCTAAATGTGGTTCAACACAAGTTTCCCACTAATCTTCCCCAAGAAGGAAGGGTTATGAAGATAAATAAATAGTGTCTCAATCCAGCTCATTAAGCAGTCTGTGGTGGACAGACTACAGCAAACTTCCATGTAAATCCAATGCAGCTTACAAGATTTTTGTTGTACGTAGAGTGCTTTAACCTGGCCTATTCAACAAGAATTATATTTTAAGTGTTTGAGGAGTCCTCATGTGATTGAGTTTAAAGAGTAGCACAACAGCTGTTTCCCACTCTTGTCTTTTGTTATGTGGAACATCCTTTATGGAGATTCAAGAATGCAGGCACAAGATAAGACGACTTTGGAAGCTACAGTAAATACTGAGTCAAACATAAAGTACATATTACAGGATTGTGTACACAACACTAGAACAGTGTGGTATAAATACATAGTGCCCAATTCACCATTGCTACACTTGAAGTTTCACCCTCCTTTAATTTCTAATTGAGCTGAATGCTTAATACAATTTTTGGGAGAGATGACATCCATTTAGCTAGCTCATTCACTATCCAGTCTGAGTGATTTATTTTTACTTGTTGGCAACTTTATCCCTGACAATTTTTAAAGTGAGATAAGGACTGTGTACTTTATTTGGAAATTATACTGCATTGTTGCCCGTGCTCAGTATATCAAGTAAAGAACTTTCATAAATTGTATACATAATCCTTGCTTAATCCTTCATTTCTGGCCACCAAGATATGAAGGGTAAGTGTGATTTAAGATAACTCAGTCTCTAGCATTTGAAGTTGGTACAGGATTTTATAGAGGACTCATGTTTGCAGTCCAAATTATGTTAGATTGGAATATTAAATACATTTGGCGCTAACAGTGATGACAGCCAGCTGACTCTCTCATTTCAGTTTGCCTGCTTGCACAATGTACAGAAAAAAATTGCCTCATAAAGCACTATTGATATAAAGGTCACAAGAAAAGTTAGAAGGCCAAATATACATGGACAATTTTGATTATTTCATCAGGATTATAGTTGCCCAACTGGTATCAATATGTAACTGCATACGAGACTTGTAAAATCAAATTCTTAACTCCTGGATCACTTACTAAATTTTTACTATTACCAGCTCTCACCAGAGACCTGAGCCTAGGCTCTCTCAAATCTCACTTTATGACCAAAGGATAGTTCCAAGACCATGTTTACTTCTATGAGGTAGCAATACAAGCTGTCCCATTGTTCTGAGTAGGTTCTTGGGTTTTTCTCTTAAGAGTTATACTTAGGAATAACAGCCAACTTCCTCAAACCTCTTCTCCAGACATTGAAATGATAATAGCTCTCAGCAGCCTGAGGAGTAATATCTAGAAAGGTCTTCAACCTGGCATCACCTGCAATGTACTTGCTTGCCAAAAATAATGCCACTACATTAAACCAGGGATACGGGTGAAGAACTGATGAGGATAGTGAGTAGATGGGATGGAGAGAAGGGAAAGGATACATTTTCACAAAGTTATGGGTTATTTCATTTATCTTCAATTAAGCATACTGAAAACGGGAGCTAGGACATGACTGAGCAGCTGAGGGAGCAGATGGGATAGCGGAATGGCTGGAGATTTTGACAAAACTTTGCCAAATACAATACAAATTTATGTCATTTTTAAAGTGAGAATAAAAATGAAAACTGGGTGGGTATGAAGTTCTGAGCAATTTTTGAAAACACATTAAGCTGCACCATCAAAATAGAACTCCTTCATCATCTAGTTGCTGACCAACAAGAGAGGGTGCCATTTTAGATTTGCTATCTGTGAGTGGTGAGGACCTCTTAGAAGAATTGGTTGTAAGGGACAACCTTAGTGCAAGTGACCATGAGCTAATTCAGTTTAAACTAAATGGAAGGATAAACAGAAAAAGATCAGTGATTAGGATCTTTGATTTCAAAAGGGCTAACTTTAAAAAATTAAGGGAACTAGTCAGGAAAGTGGATTGGACTGAAGAATTCATGGATCTATAGTTGGAGGAGGCTTAGAATTACTTCAAGACAAATTTTTCAGGAACTATCTGAAGACTGCATCCCAAGGAAGGCAAAAAAATGTCTGCAACAGTGCCTTAGCCAGCTTGACTACTCCCTCATGCACTGGGAGAGCCACTCTGAATCGAGCTACTTTAACTAAGATGCCAAATAGATCATTACTGGACTCCCTCACCTTCTCCACCCTGAGATTTAGATTTGCTGGCACACACTTGAGCGGGTCCTGGTGGGCTCTGAATTTCACCTAATGGGGCAGCAGTGGAGGGCCCTGCTACTTCCTCATAAGATGAAGAGAAAAAGGAGGCTAGTAAGTGTGAGGAGGGAGTCCTCTTCCCTGGTCAGGGTAGCCCCTCTTGAGCTGTTGTTGGGTGCCCCTTCCTGATCAGACTCAACATCTCAGTCCAATGCCATGTTGGGGTCTATCGAGGACCACAACGCTGAGGCTCCAAAACTGCCATGATCCTTGAGGCCATGTCTTCATTGGAGACAGCATGGGGAAGCCAGTAACCAGATTCAAGGACTGTCCTCTAGGTAAGGTCACCTCCTCTCCATCCAAGTCTGAGGAGCTACTGGGCAAACATGTGGGTATCAACACTAACAGTCCCTCCGCACCATGCCATGTACACTGATGTTCCAGTACTGGAGCATGGTGCCAGGAGATTGGGTGCTGGATGTCTCATAGCTAACTTTGTCCTTTGGAGTCCAGTAAGGGCTTGACGAGTGGTGTCAGCATTCTGTAGATCCATGATGGGAGCCTTCAGATCGATGCCTGGGCTCTGGGGATCAATGGTGCTCCCAAGAATGATGCTGTTGCTCTGGGAACTGGTGCCAAGTATCTGGAGAACAAAAGGTAAGGAGCCTGATCTCTCTAAGAGCAGCTCTGTGGATCAGTGCGTAGGTACAGTGGCCCCTGACACACTGAAGAGCCATACCTTGGGAACAGGGTCACTGTCTTAGTGGGGTTTTCTGCAAGAAGAGCTTGTCAAGGGCATGGGTGACAGTTCCCCATACAGAAGCCTCCCTTCCCTGGTCATTGGCAGCACAGAGATTATGAGAGCATCCTTCCTTCCCTGTAAAGCTTCGGGCATGTTGGGCACCGTCAAGTGCTCAGACCCTGCAAATAGTTGCAGGTCCAGAACCATACTTGATGTCTGGATCAGTGTTGATCTCTGCAAGGCACAAGTGGCCTGATACAAGTGTTGCCAGCACTCCTGCACTTGTCTTCACTGCTGGCAAGTGCCTGTGTTTGGTGTGTGCCTTTTTTGGTCTCTTCTTTTTCATTGGAGATTTTGACTGAAAGACTGGGGTGCCAAGGGAGTGCTCTGAATCAAGGCCAAAGTGCTCAGCACAGAATCTGACTGTGGTTCCAATACGGGTCTAACAATTACCTTAGCAGGGCTCTGCGTCTAATTTCCTGATCCTACCAATCTTGCACTTCTTGCATGTCAGCACCTCAGGCAGCTCTGCTGTGGATCACTGAGTGGCACATGCTTCTTGCAAGAAGCAGATGGTTTAAAATCCAGGTATCCAGACAAAAAAATGTTGCATGACCATCACAGCCAGTAAGAAGAAACTGAGAAGGAGGGAGTTGGCAGCGCTTTGCATGCAGGCACATTCATGTGCTGCTGAAGAGATCAACAGAGGCAGCCACACAGAAACCTCTAGGGGAAAATATTTCCAACACTAGTGCATGTGGCACACATACACCTAACTGAAAATGGGCATGAACAAGCACTTGAGGAAGTTTCAACCTGAACAAGTGTAGTCTGGCAAAGCTAAACATATTGAAAACAGGGTGTTATAATGAGATGTGTCAGGTGACCTTAATAATAGGTTCTGCTACTACCTAGGCTGGGGTAGGCAACTGCCAGCACATGTGCTGACAGCGGCACCTGAGCCCATTCAGAGTCGCACATGGCACCCTCTGCAGTACCACGGAAATTGCCACTCCTACCACCGAAAGCCACTCTGGGTGGTTTCCTTTGGGTGCAGCTGGGATACAGGAGGACCCCCATACCTATGCCTCCATGTGACACAGAAAAAAGGCTGCCTAGAGTGGCTCCTCGCTGTAGAGTGATGCTCCACAAAGGAGCCACTCCAGGCAGCTTCTTTCTGCAACATGCCTGGGAACCCCTGTAAGAAGCCGCTTCTTTTCATGGCATGCCTCGGGAACCCTGTCCCCAGGTACTCTGCCAAGATGAGCCACCCTGGGCGTCTTCTTTCTGTGGCATGTCTGGGAAGTGCTCCCCCTCCAACTGTGACCGCTGCTGAATTTTCAGGCCACTGCCACATCGTTTCAGAAGAGGGGGCCACTGGCACCAGGTGAGGGTTGGGGTGGAAGGACTTGCACAGGAGTTGGCGAAGGTTGCTGACCCCTGACCTAGGTTCACCGATAATGCTTTTTTTTTTTTTTTTTTTAAAACAAGCAGACTGCAATACACTGTGCATGAACCGACCTTTGAAGATCACTCTGGCATGGTGTATGCCAGTGGCTCTCAACCTGTGGTCTGTGAACCACTGGGGGTCAGTGATGGTGCTGCAGGTGGTCCCATGGGTGGGAAAAGCAGATAATGTAATAATCACATAATCCAATCTACCTCTTGTGTATCATATTTGATGTTACATTATTATTCACAATGTAATTTGCTTCACAAACATCCTTGTATAATACAACATCCTCTGAATTTAAACAGTGGAGCTTTTGCATGACATCTATGTGAACCAAAGCTCTTTGCATATTGGCAGTTACAACACAGTCCACAAAAGCTTTCAAGTATCATGCAGTGGTCTGCATAAAGAAAAATGTTAGGAACCGTTGGTCTACACTACACTGTGTATGTCAACCCAATTATGTCAGTACACACACTATAGTCTTCCTCCTACTAATTGAGCACCCTACTACACCAACATATAACTCAATCTCCATAAGAGGCATAAGGGTTTTGTCAGTGTAGCTAGGATGACGCAAAGTCTGTGTAGACACTGTGCCCCTTATATCAGCTCTTGGTTCATCTTGTCATTTGTATGGTGGCATAACAAAGCTCACTGAGCCATGAAATTTACAAGGCTGCCTGGCTCCCAGCAGGAGCAGCTGCCGGGAGACCTGAAAAGTTGATGCAAATCACCAGGGAGATCTTGGTCCCCCCAGGTCAAGAAGCCTCATGTGGCCTCCCTGGGCTCCCAGCAGGGAACAGAGAGGTGGGAAATCCTCCTGGCTTCCAACCTACTCCAGAGGGAACCAGTGGGGTGGGGGAAAACTTGCTGGGAGCCTGTGGGGGACAAGCAGACTTCCAGCATGGAGCTGCCAGTGGGTTCTCAGCTTCCCACACTGCTCCTCTTCAATCAGTGGAAGTGCTCGTGGTGAGGAGGCACGTCACCAACCCACAGAGGATATGAACCATTGCAATAATTACTGTGGTGGGTGTAAGCTGATCTAATATAGACTAAGTTATGTATCTAGTGTAAATACAGCCTCAGCAGCTATGCCCTATACCTGCTTACAACAAGTCATTGTTCAGGACAAAGCACATTGTGCTAATTATCCCAGGTCTGCATTAGCTACTGTTCACTTCTGGGGAAATCACAGTAGTGATTGATTTGTAAAGTCATAAGATATCTGGTCTGTGTTCTGACTACCTCATTCCTTCTCTCTATGAGCCAATGGGACAGCTGGGGGCAGGTGGGCACTTCTCCTTATGCTCCTATAGATGCATATGTCTGAGTTCTAATTAGATGGCTGTCTAGACATCATTCCCTCATTTGGTCATGCAGAATGTAAATTAGATAGTCTTTGGAATATGATGTAAAGCCCATTAATTACTCAGACTTTCGTTTGAGAATTATACTCGAATCTCAATAAATAGCAGCATCCTGAAGTGAGAATCTAATTTAAATGATGTACATTATTATAACATTACACAGCTGCTCAGAGATAGAGAAAGGGTGTATACCTTCCAAACCTGTAGCTTAAGCAAATAAGTAAACACAAATTTCAGTTCCAAAAAGGTCATCTATGACACAGAAAACATTACTGGAAATGACTTTCATTTATTAAAACCAATATGTTTCAAGTAAAATGTGCAAGCATATACATAGTTGTGTCATTTAAAAGGGAAAAGTTTAGATACAGGCTCTTGACCCACATTTAGTAAGTGAGAGAAAAATTTACGTCCTGCAAGTGAGATACATTTCCTGCACAATAAAAGGTCACCAAAGCCTAGTATGTGCTGAACACTGGCTAAAAATGTCTCAATTTGCTCAGGAGTCATGAATTCATTAAATGCTTAATCCTCAAGGTGCTAAGCACCCTCAATTAGCTGGATTAAGCCCTAAATGAGTGTGGGACCAATGCTGAGAGGATCTAAGTGAGGTTCGTTACAAGATCTGAGGACACCTTATTTTATTTAGATGAGTTACATTTCTGAGAATGAATTTTACTTTTAAAAATGTACTGTAAACTTGAGATATGCTGCACCCTATGACATGCTTATGGTATGCTCTGAGTATCATTCATGTTCACCCTTACAGTAACTGCATATTGTCTGATATAAGTTTGTCATGGAAGGTGTTTTGGAATGCTCATGACATATTGAACATTGCTGTTATGGTGGTGTGTTTCTTGCAATGTCACGTGTATGTATGATACAAATTTCTACAATGTCATGTCCCTAAATATATGTCTCACATGGTTTGAATAGATGCAGTCAAATACAATGCTGTGTTTCCACACCCAGTGGAGTTATGCATCCAGGAACAATAGACTGCCTTAAGCACCTGTGAGCACTTTAGCTAGAGTAGAAGGAATTATGCCCTTTGCCAGACAGAGCTGATCACCCAAACCCAGCAGGTCTCAGGGAAACCTGTTAAAAGTTGAGGTGTCCTTCTCTTGTGGCTCTCCCTTGGAATCCATATTCGGAGCAACACCAAAGAATGAGAAGCTACCAACAGGTGAGAAGTCTGGTTGCAAGATTTATGCAAAACCAGTCCTACAGTAGCACTAATGTCATAAATCAAAAGAGAACGGAATATTTAGTTTAGGATATGAGTTATCTTTTAATTAATTGTAATTAACTCTGACTTATTAATAATCTGACTTGGAGTCACTTAAAATTGTACTATTGTCAATAGATTTATTTGTTTGTTTTATCTAAAACAGAGCATGCAGAAACCTCACTTACTGTAGAGTAACAGAGTGGGCACATATCACTTTCTCTGATAAATCGATGGAAAATCATAAATGTGCTTATAGGGTGTAGTGTAAAGCATTGAACCCTACAAGACAGCAGCTCCCAGGGTTACATCTGAGACTGGGGTGTTTGCTAAGGTCTACAGCATGAGCAGCTGGCCAGAAGTTCTCTTTCTCTAGGTCAGGGGTTGATTACATGCAAGAGGCTGGGCATGGGCTGAGCCAGGAGTGGGGAGTTGGCATAGCTGAGCAGGGTAAATCAGGGCCCAGGAGTGAGGATTTAGGATGACACAGCTACACATCAGTTCAGATTGCAGGATGAGAAACATCAAAACTATTTACAGTGACAGGACCCAGCCAATGGGTTTCTTTCCACTGACATTATTACACATGGAATCTAGTCTTTAGGTCCTGATCTAGCAGCTAAAGAATATACCTAACTTTACTTGTATTATTAGTCCCACTAATTTTAACAGAACAAACTCACATCGGTAAATGCACATGTAAGAGCAAGAGTTTGTATGATAAAGCCCAATAGCAATGTCTACACTGGGGGGGGGGGGCCTGGAAGTCGACTTGAGGATATGTCTGTGTGGACAGAGAACAGACATACCCAGGACGTTCCTCCTCCTACCCCACCCCTCAGTCCAGATCGGGTACCCTGAGCCCAATCGGCTCCAGGAGCCGATCTGAACCGGGCCCAATCCAGCTCCTGCCCTCTAGGGAGAAGCAGGTTCCCACTCCCAGCCCCTCTCTGCTGGTGATGGGGTCAGCAAAGAGGGGCTAGGAGCCTGACCTGGCACCCATCCCCTCTTCATTGGCAGTGGGGGCTTAGAGCTAGTTCCTGCCAGCCATGACAAGTGACCTGGGGCCAAATTAGCCCCCCCTCACTTATCAGGGCAGGAGGCTCCGCAGCCTGGTGAAATTGACCAGGTTATGGAGTGGCTGGACTCTGTAGCCTGGTCAATTTCATGGGGGAGGAGGGCAAATTTGGCTGCGGGTCACTTGTCATGGCTGGCAGAAGCCAGCTCCAACTCCCCTCCCACCACCTGTGGAGAAGGGCTGGGAGTGATGGCACCCCTCCCAGCTCCTTTCCACAAGTGGCAGGAAGGCAGAAAGGGACTAGGAGCTGAACCTGGCTCCAAGTCCCTCTCCATAGCTGGGGGCACAGGGAGACAACATCTGCCCTGGCCACTCACCATCTCCCCAGATAGCTTGCATCTCCTCCGTCAAGGCTGAAGCCAGATCGGGTCCCCTAGCCAGATCAGGCCTGAGCCCGATCACTCCTAAGGGCAGGGAAGTGGGCGGAGCCTGCCCCGTAAAGTCAGCTTAAAAACTTAAGCCGCCTCACTGGGCAGGAGTTATTAAGTCAACTTAAGCACTTGCTTAACTCAACTTAATGATTTCTAAATATAAACAGCGCTTTCTTAAAGTCGACTTCAGGGCCCTTAAGTCAACTTAAAGCCACAGTGTGGACATAGCCAATCTTTCCAACATCTATGCATATTAACACCTTGCTTCTTGATTTTAATGGATAACTCTCTAAGTAAAGTTACTCATGTCTACATCATTACATGTTCAGGCCATTAAAAAAAGGCATCTTAATGTCTACAGATTTCTAAAGCTCTAAGGCTAGGAATCAGAGATTGCAAAATGCTCTGTATCTTTTAAAAGTAAAAATCCTGTTTCTAAAACTGCTAAAATAAAGCTCTGTTCAAAACTGGAAATATCAATGTCACACATTCTTGCCTCTGGTCCTCAGGACTACAGGGTTTATTTTAGTATGAAGATAAATAAGTGAAATTCATTTTTATTTAAAAAAACCTAGCTGAGCACTACAACAATTTAAAAAATTTGGAAATTATCACTATAATTCTAGCCCTGTATGTGCAAAAAAGGATTATAAAGTGGCTCATCTTTTCTGAAACCATAAAGCTAGTACTTTGACCACTGATGTCTTGTGTCTCAGTTACTGAACACTGAAATTGACTTACCATTCCATAATGCACATTTCATCACAAAATTTGGAGGAAAATTCTGTGCTTTCTAAAGGCAAAAAGGTTGTATAAAGGATCAGATGAAGTGGGATTACAGCACTGAAAGCTCATGTGAGAAATAAACTTGTTAGTCTTTAAAAGTGCCACAGGACTCCTTTTTTTAAAATTTAAAAATAAGATAAATAATTTATTACAATTTGATTCACTGCTATGCCTAGTTCTTTAAAGACAACATTTACAGTTTTAGTTAATAAACCACCTGTTCATTAACTATGGTATTTTTTAAAGGTAGATTCCATTGAATTCAGCAAAAAATAGTTTGTCTTCCACTTTGAGGGACAAGTCTTGTATTTTATTGTGGAAAGAAATGGAATGTAAAGGTTATGGCTTCAATTGAGATTTAAAAAATCTACTTAGTTGGAAATGTTTAAACCCAAGAATTGCTGATACAGTCTCTTTAAATTATTAATATTTTTTGTAATGGAAACTGTCCAAAAGACATAGTAAAGACCATGAGGTAATAAATTATTAAAGCAACCTCCTAGTGGGAGCCAACTGTTATATCTTAAAGACAAACGTATGTCTTTTTTTCCCCCTCTTACTTCAAATTAAGCAGACTAAGTCACAAAAGTCTATATATTTGCTTTTTTTAATGGCTAGATACCATTTTTATTATCATCAACTGAAATTCTGACATTGACTTCAAATGGAGCAGGACTGAGACCCTTCTCCAGCTATCAGGAATTAATTTAGGATTCTTGACTACAAAACTCTATTCCTCTGGTCAATCTAGTTGTAAGTGTCTTAAAGCAATGAGAATCTATGAAAATAAAAGAAATAAAGAGTTGCCAAAAGCCAATGAGTCTGCACAGATTTTTTTTATTTTTTACTCTAATAAAATCCTATGGATACCAACCAGCTTTCTTCACACAATGTTTATTATTGTTTCATGTGCCTTGAATGGGGAAATACAAGTGTTCTAGTAAATGAATTAAATTACTGAGTTTCTGTATAGCTTCTTTCTGTGTATCTGTATTTTTTCATTTTTTTAAAAAAATTAAGCCCAAAAGTAGAAGCAATCCCCAAAGAAAATCAAATTTCAATCAAAGCAGTGAATTATGAACCACACCTATCCAATTCACTCTCAACCCAGTCCAATTGTACTTGTGCAAACAGAAAAAAATAAGGCCTGATTCTCCTTCTGCCTATAGTGCTTGCAAAAGAGGTATAAAGAAAAAGTAAGTCAGTCTCATTTATAAACTCTTCATATTATCTTTATCAGTTCATTTTCAGCAAACCACCAAAGAAATTCAAGCAGTGCTCAAAGTTTAGATTCCATGGGTTTTATAAATGCAATTTCAACTTGATTTTTATAAAATAAAAACTTAAAGCTCCTGTAAAACAGAACTCTGCGACACAAGCTTAACTATTGCTGCAGGGTGAAGGGCACCAAGCTGACGGCATATAAATGGCAATCAGACCTACTTTGCTCCATGTGTTTATTCACAATCACATCCGCTTATTTGTAGCACAATATTAAGCTTTCACATTTTACTTCTGTTAGCTCCTACAGGGCCAGCACAGCTAAGGGATTCATTGATTTTATCCCCAGAAAAGGGTATTGTGATTCTTTTCCTTCTTCATATGGCTGGTAAGCAACAACTACAATTTCACCTGAGATTGATCAAGCCAGATGGCTATATCAGGTGTGGCAGAATTTACTAAAGTGATGTGCATTTATAAATTGGGCAGTAGAAGGTGATATGTTTGATGATTAGTCATGGGGAACCACACTCACATGCCAGGGAGTCCTTGATTTTTCACTTGTACATGAAATGTCCGTATCTAGCATTGTTGGTTTGGATTCATTTCAGAATTGACCAAGCTGTCTTTGGGAGCCCGAACCCAGGAATCTTCTGCATGAGATCTAGTACAGGGTGCTTATTTTTTTCAGTCTTGTTTAACCCAATCTGCTTTCCAAGCCTCCTCCTGCTCCAAGCCTGATTGCATGAAGCTAAGTGACTATTCCAAGAAAGGCTTGCTCGATTTAAGGTACTGTGTAGAGTTGGGAAGGTAGACGGGCACACTGGTGAGGTCTCAATGGTTAGGAAAACATCTGTTTTCCTGAATTCAATGAGTTTTTTTGGGGTGTCTCAGCAATGCAATCAAATTCACAAGTAAATTCAATCTCAGCAGTTTCTCTGTGCAGCCTTGCCATGCTGGACAGTCTCCGTGCAAAAGAATAAATGGGCACAAATCTGACCTCAGAAATCACAGCATTCTAAAACCAGGAGGTCAGCATTTCAACCTTCATGATTCCTCCATTAATGATTTCCTAATTGCTGTGCTCAGACAAATGAATACTAGATCCAGGCTTCAAAGAGAAGCTGCTGAGATTGAATTTATTTGTAAATTTGGTTGCATTGCCTCAGGACATAATAAAGACACTGGATTTTTCTCTTTACAACAGGTGATTTGACCTCATCTTCCTCTCTATGCTGTTCCCCAGTGTTTGAATCTTTACAACTGTTTTGATTTGCTGTTACAGTGTGGCCTGTTCCCATGATTTATATTCCTCTGCATTTAGTTCCTCCCATTCTGTAAATTCCCCCATCTTCAAAGCATCTGACAGAGTGGGATTTTCTCCCACAAAAAGTCATGCAATAGATAAATTTGTTAGTCTTTAAGTGCCACAGGACTCCTTGTTTGCAACACTTGTATATTATTCCAATGGTTAATTTATTCTCACCATTCAAATTTTATGTTACTTCCAGTCTAAATTTTGTCTAGTTTCAACTTAAAGCTATCGGATCATATTACATAGTGGTTCCCAACCTGGGGGTCCATGGACCTCTTTCAAGGGGTTTGGGGTACTACTCCCCGCTGAGGCTAGAATCCAGCTGTGGCCCTGATGCTCCTGCTAGGGCTGGAGCCCAGCGGGTGCAGGGGGCTGCAGAGGGCTGGCTGCTGCCTCCACTTGCCAGTTGCCGATGCCAGCAGCAGCGTGGCTTCTCTCCCCTGCAGGGGCTGCCTAGTAGCCATAGGCATGGCATCCCTCGCTCCCAGCAAGGGAATGGGGCTGCAGGCAGCTCCCGGGCAGGGACAGCAAGCTATAACCACATGCTGCAGCTGCCACAGCCCCATTCATCCGCCTGGAGTGGGGACTGGCACAGCTATGGCCCCCTCCCCAGGAGCTACCTGCGGTCTCATTCCCCTGCTGGGGAGAAGAGTCCACCTCGGGCAGGGAGCCATAGCTGTGGCAGGCCCCACTCCCATCAGGAGAAGGGGGCCGCAGCAGCTACAGCATACAGCTATGGCTCGCTGACTGACCCTGCCCGGGAGCCACTGAAGCCCATTCCCCTGCCAGAGAGTGGGGGCTGCCACAGCTATGGCCCCCTGCCCAGGGGGACAGCAGTGCAGGCCAGATTCTGACCCCCCCATGGGCCAGATTCTGCCTGCAGCCATGCCACCACAGAGTGGCAGCATGCAGTGGGTCCCCAAAATATTTTTTAACTTAAAAAGGGGCCCCCAGCCTTACAACGGCTGGGAACCACTGATATGTCTTTCTGTGGGAGAATGAGCTAGATTCTGATCTAGTTTGTGCATGGTCAAAAGATTTGTCTGGAAAATTCCATCTGAAGAAAAATCTTTACACCAGTGTGTATCTCAGTTGCACTGTAATTATTTATAAAGCACCCCTTTGAGCTATTGGTGTTGCTGCACAAATCAGGAAAAAAAAATGGTTACAAACTTTTCTGTAACTGCTGTTATTCGAGATGTATTGCTAATTATCCATTCCACATTAGGTGTGCACGTGCCACATGCACAGTCACCAACTATTTTCCCCAAGTGATATCCATCAGGCCAGCACTAGTGTCCTCTGGTGCCAAGAGATATAACAGGTCCACAACCCTATACCTCCTCAGTTCCTTCTTGTTGGCCAACTACAATAAAGAGGTAGGAAAATGGACTGTGGAATGGAGATGTGCAACTCATCACAAAGAACAACAGTTACAGAAAGATAAGTAACTTTTTTCTTAGAGTGCTTGCAAATATCCATTCGACGTTAGATGACTCTGAAGCAGTTCCATAAGACAGTGGTTCTCTAGCTTTTATAAATCATGATACACTAACAGGGCACACCAGCGCACACCCCCAGACCAAATCCCAGCCATTTCCCTGGCTCTCCACAAGACACTTACAGCTGTGTGGCGAGACAGTAATGTGTCCCAACATAGTGATTGAGAACCACTGCCAAAGGAAGTTGGAACAGAGTTTAAGGACATGCTACCTGCAACACAGTTCAAGGAAACCCGGTGTCATTTTTAGCTTGCTGGATGATAGCACACGCACAATAAGTTGAAAATGTAGTATTAACAACCAAGTCACTGCTCTGCAGATGCCCTGGATCAGATAAGTGCTGGTGTTTTGGGGGAACTGCTCGAGTGGGCACCCCATTCACAGCCTGTGCTCTGTCACTCTCTCAGTGTCCACAGGTAGGCTTCCTCAGCTGCATCGAGACTCAGCACATCTTCCTCTGGCCTCAATCCTCCAGTCAAGCCATAACCCATTTTCTCCCTCCCTTCCGCAGGATTCAACAGTCTTGATTTTGCTGCTTGCTTCAGTAGCTGCCACAGTCCAACACCATTCTACTGGTAATCTAGGGGAGGTGAAGAAGGACCAGGGCGTGCTCACTACTCCAGGCTGCTGCCCATGGACCCTGTGTGCAGCCAACTGCACAACTCTTCTCCGGGGCCGCTTCCCCAAAGTCCTGAGTACCTCCACCACCCTTGTACCAGGACCCTGACTCCACTCAGTCCCTGCAGCCAGCCGCTGATCTGTCCAGGGTCCTTACCTTCTGACCCCTTCAAGCTCCTTGGAGGTATTACTTTTTACAACCTGGCAGCTCCCTTTTATACAGGACCATCAGGCTCTGACTGCCTCTTCTGCAGCTCCCTCCAATTGGGTTACTGCTCCCAGAGCCCTCATAATCCCTTACTAGCCAGTACGGGCCAGATGCCCTGCCACAGTACTTGAAGAACTTTCTGAAGCAACCTCAGAACTGTTAGCAATTATCGTTGATAACTTATGGAGGACAGATGAGGTCCTAGTGGGCTGGAGAAGGGCAAATACTGTGCCCATCTTTAAAAGGGGGGAAAAAAGATTTGGAGAAATAGACAGGTCAGACTAATATTGCTGCTGGAAAGATATCGATACAAATTATTTAATAATCAATTTATAATTTATAATTTTCTTTTTAAACAATATTACTGTCAAAGCGGATTGGGTAGGGAAGCAATATACATAGTATATTTCGATTTTAGTAAGCTTTAGATGCAGTCCAAAATAACATTCTCATAAGAAAATTAAGGAAATGTGATCTAGATGAAATTACTAAAACTTGGATGGATAACTGGTTAAAAGCAGTTAAGATTCAAACACTGGGTAGCAGCATATAGAGTGCTTGAATCTTAACAACTGCTTTGATTTGCTGTTACAGTGTGACCTGATCCTATGACTTACACTTCCCTGTATTTATTTCTTCCCATTCTGTAAGTTCCCCCATCTTCAAAGCATCCAGTGAAGTGGCATTTTCTCCCACAAAAGACCATGTAATAAATAGATTTGTTAGTCTAAGTGCCACAGTACTTGTTTGTTTTGTTGAACCTAGACTAACATAGCTGCTCCTTTGGAACTTGGAAGTTATAGTGGATTACAAATTTAACATAAGCCATCAATGTGATGCATTTGTAAAACAGCTAATATTATTCTAAGGTGCGTGTATCAATAGCAGTGTTATGACAGATATATAAGGTAACAGTCCTATTCTATGTTCCAAGCATCTGACAAAGTGGGATTTTCTCTCACAAAAGCTCATGAAAATAAATAAATTTTGTTATTCTTTACTTGCCACAAGACTCCTTGCTCATCCCATGCAGCAGTGGTACCTCAGCTACCATCCTATGTCATATCCTAGGTGTTGCATTTTAGGAAAGATGTAGAAAAACTGGAGAAAGCTCAGAGCAACAAAAATGATAAAAGGGTTTAAAAAACCTGATCTATGAGGAAAGGTTAAAAAACATTGTGCCTGCTCAGCTTTGAGAATAAGATGACAGAAAGGGGGCCTGATAACATTCTTCAAATACGTTAAATGTTGTTATAAAGATGACAGTGATCAGTTGTTCTCATTGTTCACTGAAGACAGGACAAGAAAGTAATGGACTTAATTTAAAGTAAGGGAGATTTAGATTAGGTAACAGGCAAAACTCCCTCACCATAAGGGTAGGAAAATTTTGAAATAGATTTCAGGGGAGGTTATGGAATACCCTTCACCACAAGGTTTTAAGAACAGGTTGGAAAAATCTCTGTCAGTGATAGTGTAGGTTTACCTATTTTGTTTCAAAAGAGGGGGCTGGACTTGATAACCTCGAGGCCTCTTCCAGCCCCACATTTCTATGAAAGTAACAGACCTGTGTTTCCATTTCCAGAGGACAGATAGATGATTCTAAGAACTTGTCTACACTGCTGGGTGGGGTTGTAATTCAATCTTAGGGTGTTGAATTATAGAAAGCGAACACAAGTGATCACACTGAATCGTTCACTTGCATCCTCACTGCTCACATTACTTCCTGAAATGCACTGCATTGTGGATAATAGGCATAAGGGCTTGTGGGGAGGCAGTCATCCTCTGCTCACTTCCCCACCCCTTTTCTCTAAAGAAAAGATAGGCAGGAAATGCTTTCATTTGCTGTTTCTCTGCTGCAAGAAAAATAGAAAGTCACAGTGCTCATGCAAAGTAGGGAATTAATTGCAAACTTCCCAGGACTGCAAGTACTATGTTCTCATGACAGGAAAACAAGTTGAGCAATTCTCTAGGCTTCAGGAGACCTAAATTAGAATTGTAGATTTCGACCTTGGTGCAATGCCACTTGCAGGGTGATATTAGCAGACTGAATTACAGTTCCCTTTTTTTTTTTTTTTTTTTGAATGTACAGCTCTGACAGTGGAGACACAGGCTGCAGAAGGTCGAAGTATATAGCATTATGTTGAACTTCACTGTCAGTAAAGACCAACTGTTACTCACTCATTCTCTGCAGAAGGATAAAGGACCAGACAGACTTTTACAGTACTCACTCTGATGGATAGATGATATATGTAGTAGTACAGCCTTTCATAGCATTTCTAGATCACTAGCTTTGCTTTATCCCTAGCCACACACAGTTGTTGCTACAAAAACAAACAGCAACAATAGAAGTGGTACGGAGGATGGAGAACAAATTAAGTAGAGCCTCAAAGATATGAACACCTCAGAATGGAGGTTGTTCATAACTCTGAACAAAATATTATGGTACAGGACCCCACAGTCACTGTCTACCAGCTGAGGCTGGAAGAGAGCTCTGCAAAGGGGTCACCTGGCAGCACTGCCGGGTTTGGAAGCAGCTCCCCGCCCTATTCCTTGCCTTTGTATTGAACGGGGGGGCAAAAGGTGAGGCTGCCCCATACCTTTCGCACTGTAAGCCTCAACCCTCAGCCACCTCTCCCCAAGGCTTGCTCTGCTCAGTGCACTGTTTACCACACTCCAGAGGCAGTATGTGGCCGTGGCAGCCAGCACCTCCCTCCCCTGCCCCCTTCCACTCCCAGAGGTGCTGGAAAGATCTAGGAATGCAGCCACAGACAAAGCCTGGGCAGTATCAATGCATAGGCTGTGGCCCTTTAGAACTCCTCCAGTGTGCAGTGATTCCCATTCTAGCTACAGGTCAGGCTTTGCTTGCAACCTTCAGTATTTTGCAGCATGAAGTGCTCCCATGCATCAGCTTTCTTTCCCGGTCATGGGGTGGGGGTGGGGGGGACAGGGACACTGGGGTGTGCATGAGAACAGCTTCCCCATCAAAGCGAGATAATGGTGGAAGGGGGTGAAACAGCACCCTTGGCTTACAGGAACAGTGCAAACCCTGAACTGTTTCTGTTCTGCACAGCATTTGCTTTCTTTCATTTGTTTTCTCTCCCACCACTGCTGCCTGATCGCTTACAATACTTCAGGTTCCATTGGTGTTTGGTTGACTGGTTAGTTCATAACTCTGGTGTTCATATCTTTGAGATTCTCCTGTTCTATGAAGTCCCAATGTTCAATTAATTAGCAAATTGTGAATTAGTCATAATCTACACTTTTGTACAGCCTGAGAAAAGTTAAGTGTGTTTATTATCTGTAATGCTTTCTAATCTACTGGGATTACTTATACTCAAATGGTAATTTAACACTAGGTGACTTCCAGCAAAGTCTGAAAACTAAATGCACCATTTGTAAATTAATAGGTGCTTTTGCATATGATTACACAACTGGATACTACAGAACACGAGTGCTAAAGTTAAGGCCCACAGGCCACATCCGGCCCATGGAGCTGGTGCCTGGACTGTGCCTGGGAGTTCTCTGCAGCAAACAGCAAAGATAGGCTGCCACCGGCAGAGCAGGGTTAGATTTGCTTCTTTCTCACTCACTTGATCAGAGTCACAGCACAGGGGAACAAAGGAAGTGCTCCAGCCAATCCCAGCTCAGCTCTGCTGTGGTCTGCCAGCCAATCAGAGTCTCAGTCATGGCAGGCTGGGCTAGGCTGGGCTGTGCTCCTGGAGATCCCCTGCATCACCCCCCACCTCAACTGCTCACAGTCAGTCAGTCAGCATGCTAATTTAATTGACAGCACATTGCACGCATCACAAATAAGAAATGAAAAAGTAGCAGGGGCCCCATGTGTGAACAAGCCAATCTAAGGCCAGCCGGGACTGAGCCCAACCAAAGGCCAGCATGCTGAATGACTGACAGTGAGTGGGCGGGGCAGGAGCCCAGGCTGCCTGTGTCTGTGACAGACTGACTCCCTACTGCCACACGCTAGGGGAAGTGGAAAGGGAAGGGGAAGGGGTGTCCAGGAGCTGCCCACCAGGAGAAGGTCTGAGACACAGTGTGGGAAAGGGGAGACCACAGGGCAGGGAAAAGGGAAGGTGTCCAAGCCTGTGGGGTAGTCCCATGCTGCTCTGAATGTGGCAGGGCAAAGGGCTAGTGAGCCTGTGTGGACACAAGGCCCTCATCAGGTGTCCTGCCCTCCAATATGTCCTCCCTCCAATTGAATAAGTTTGTCTACCCTGCTATAGAAGGTTTAGACAGTTCCATTTTAAAGCAACTTAACGAGAGTCTAAAGTTACTATGCATATAATTAGTGGACATTTCTGAATTCTATAAGGACAAATTTGCTATCCTTACACAACCTGTTGTTGCCATATGATTCTCAGTACATCATACTATTCCTTTTTTCTACGGGAGGCTGCTACCAACACACTTACTTCAAGAGATGTAACTAACTAAGACACATTCTTAATTTATAATGACTTTTAATAGCATAAAAAGCACACAAAATGAAAGCCTAGGGTGAAAGGAGAATTCAGCTTAATTTTGACTATATATAAACTTGGCTATTACTTGCTCACACTATCTCCACTACGGTCAGCCCTCACAGTTTGGTAGGCTGATACACTGCACAACTTCAGTTATGCGGTTTAGGCACACTGGGGAAAATGTATCAACCATTGTATCCACTAAGTATTACGTTTAATGAGGTTCTAGAAAAACAAACAAACTTCAAATGAACATGAAGCACGAAGGGATTCAACTTACAATTAAATCTCGAACAAGTGAAACAGAAAGTAGCCTCTTGACTCCATTTTCTGCAATTACTCCAAGCCAGTTAAGTGCTGCCCAGAACCAAAGGTAGTTATGACCCCCGTGCCAGTAGCTTACAAAAGCAAAAGTGATTGCTGTGGAAGACAACATCCCAAACACACTGCATCGAGATCCTCCCATTGGGATGTAGATGTACCTGCAGGGGAAATGATAAGTAAGCAATGTTATTAAGATTTTATTAAAATCTTGGTAATGTACCCATTGCAAAATAAATTTGGTTTTAGAATAGCGTTAAGAACTCATTTGACTAACGACCTGACATTTCCATTTGCAGAACTCAAATAGTTTCTGCAAGCAGCAGACAACTTCACAAAATGTTAACGCACAGCATTTGTCATGAAGATGGTCTGTGGTCAACAGAATTTTCCATTAAGTGAACACACTGGCTAAACTCCACTCCTACGTCAGAAGGGGAATATTATTTAAAACTGACATAAAAAAGAAGTTCACATAACTGACCTCCCATGAATTTGGAACAAAAATTCCCCTAAAAAAATAAAATGTTAAATACATTTATTTAAAACCAACTTGATTAGTCTTCACTTATTCAATGCCTGCTTATTGTTCTATGTATGCTTAAAGGTTTTATAAATCAGTATTTCACAGAGCTAATAGAATTTTTGTTTAATTTTTCAAAATAAAAATCTGTTTTTTCTCTACATAAAATTATAGTCTATCCACATTTTTAACAACAAATTGTGGATTTTTTAAATAAATGAAAAATTGTAATTTATTTCAAAAGAAATTGTTTAGAAAATACTTAACATTTCCTAGACACTTGAGTATTTAATAATCTTAATCATGCCTGGGAACTCACCTTTCATGCTACTATATAAAAGAGAAAGAGACAGAGATGGAAGTAACATACAATGCCATTTTCTGCAATTGATATGAGTAGGATTTATGATCCAGATGTTGTTTATTTTGTATTAAAATACCAACCATAATATCATCATGATGTTTTACATTGTCTTTCTAAAGAAGGAGGAATGGAAGGAAATGGAACAGTTCAATCTTTCCACTACTAAGGTCCATCAGCTCCCACTGACTTTAGGGGAAGGTGAGTTCCCTGTACATTCTCCACTTTGAAGGATCACGCACAAACATTAAAAGACAGAGAGGACTATCATCCAAGGAAGGTATGATTTCTGTTCAGGTACATTAATGGCAAGTATACATTACAGCCACAAACTTACAGCCACAGTACCACTGGCAACTAAGTTCAGTCATCCGTTCTTCAGAGCAACATGACGTTCTGTACCAATCTGTTTACCTTCTATAATTTAATTTCTGGCACTTCTCCAGAGAAATGTTGCAGTTTGTTTATCAAATTCTAGGCCGAGAGTAAGTACTAATTTAGGAGCATATTGTGTAGATGAACATTTTACTCTTAATTTTTTAAGTCAGGACCAACTGTTGGATAAGAGTAAATGTAAATGATAATAATGATTAAAGGTCACATAAATGAAAAAAAGTGATGTAATAAGTTTCAGATGCCACCATCTCACTATAGGCATAATCTATTAACATTCACATATCGTTGGGCATATATGGAGCACTCACTACAGAAAAATCTTATTACATTTACATTGATTTTTCATTTAGACACTTTCATAAAGTGTTTCTAAATAAATAAAATGAATTTTCTATCAATAGTCATAGTTCAGTTATATCTATATATTGTGATTGTCTATTTTCTGCTCTGGTCCTGTCTTTACTCATTATGTACAAATTGTATCTTTAAATAATACAAATTTGTCATTAAATTGCCTTGTTTCAGTTTGCTGCCATGTGCAGCCATCTGTCTCAGGTCAAAGAGTCATGTATTTGGAATCTAAATAGAAAGGCCCCCTGTGGGCCCTTCCTGCAACCTGCTACAAGAGACATAGCCACAGCCTGACTGTTTTATACAGTGCACAGGGGTCCACACCAAAATCATTACAAAACAAAGGACTACAAAAATTAAAAAGAGAAGGGCTGCTATTTTGTTGTTGTGGGTTGTTTTTTTTTTTTTTTTTTTTTTTTTGCTCTTGTTGCTGTTTTGCTGCATTTGTTGCTGTTTTCCACCCTTCCACACAGTTTCCAGGACAGACTGTCAGAACAGCTTGGTGTCTCTCTATTTTGTGAAAAGGCTACTGTTTATATACTCTATTTCCAGTTACACAAGATGTTAGTTGAAATTGCTAACATTGGTTTCCCCTGTGGACTACTCTTGGTTTTCAGAGAGTGACTGTTAACTACCACCAGGCAGCCTCATCCATCAGAGCTAGACCAGCTCACAGAATGCAAACTTTAGGCCCTATCGACTACGTAAGCAGAGTAGGCCTCTGTAAATCCCTGTTTCACCAAGCTAACTTCTTCTCCATAACAGATAACTGTAATTAGTATCCTTGTCCCACCAGGATTCTTATAGGCAGACCTGAAATATGTTATGGCTGGCTCAGAACTCAAAAGGGAGCATGTACCCTGCTGCACCATTTTATGGAAATGTGACATTATTTATAATTTCCAAAGGGATAGCCGTGTTAGTCTAGTCCAGCAAAAAAACAAAACAAAACAAAACAAAACAAAACAAAACAAAACAAAAACAAAAACAAAACAAAAAAAACCCAAAGAGTCGTGTGGCACTTTAACACCAACAGATTTATTTTTTGCATGAGCTTTCGTGGGAGAAAATCCCACTTCATCAGATGCTTCAAAGATTAGAAGTCAATAAAGAACTCAAGAACCAGACTTTAATCATCAAGGAAACCACAGATATCTATGGGAGTCTTTCTATTGACTTTACTGGGAGTTGGGCTGACCCTTATGTATAGATGATCAAACTTTTCTAGGCCATGTAGTCTTCTTCCTGATATTCAGCAATATGGCAATTGTATAATTTCTTATGCTGGGCTCCTATGCTTCTGTTAGCACAAACAGTATCTATTTTTGCCACAGTGCATATTATCAGTAAGAGGCTTAGACATGCCAGTTTTAATTAAAGCTCTCTTTTTCAATTTCAGACTGGTTTATGTGGCCACAAATGGCTCACCACACGTGAGCATTCAGATTGCCATGCTCTGAAAAATGCAGAGTTTTCAGAGCTTGTGTTCAATGCCAGCATTTTGTTAATTGAGCAGCGTTACCGGTAGTTTAAACTTTGTTCAGAAAACTGTCATGTGAATTTTCAAAGAGTCCAGTGATGTTTTGGCTCTATAATTCCCATTGATTAAAGTGGGAATCAAGTGGCTAAGGCCTTGCATGAAGCTTTTGACTTTGTTCTTTAAAACACTATGTGACCCTTACACATAGCATGTGAACAAAAAACTGTCTCTATATTTAGTAGCATCTAGCCTGTCACTATAGAGCTGTATGCTGCCTACCTAAGTGTGGGGGGCTGAGGAGAGAGAATAGACCCTCTTTTCCTGCCATAGCACCCCCATACAAGAGTAAGACAAATGCTGACACAGCACTTTCTGACTTCTGATCAACAAGCCTGTCAGTAACTCCCTGAATACCAGGTAGGCTGCATGGGCAGGCCTCTACCCTGCTGAAAGTGTACTGGCATTTTTAAGTGAGTCTGCGAGCAGGCAGTACTTGCTTGCTAATTGCTGAAATACACCTCCCAAGCTGCCTCCACATTTTGCCTGCTTCTGTTTTATGCAGGCTGAATGACTCATGTAATCTCAACTAAGATACTTGAGAATTAGGCTTATTGTATTTTGTTCAGCTCTGGAAACATGTACATAACTCTTCTATAACATGCATAAATTACATTAGCACTATGAAGGTAGTGTATTGACACTTCACAATGAATGCTCCTGTTTGCACATTAGGTCATTCAGACAGGTCAGTTCATGGCCATGCCTGGGGGAGGAGTTCTACCTCAGTTGTTCTGTGCAGTTTTGATAAGTACAGTGGTGGCCTGTAAAACAGATACCACCATAAAAGTGCTTTTTCACAATGAAAAGTAGTTTGCTTATTCATAAGCATAGTGATTGTTGAGAAGGTAATTTATTAATCTCTCTCCAAATGTTCACATCAGTACCCATTTACTATTAAAAACATCTTTATCACAAAGAAAAAAATAAAAGGAATATGACAGTGAATGATTGTAACTAGACACAGAGATGACACATCAGCTTCAGCCTGTGAACTAATAGCAAATTGATAAAAAAACTGTCAATTTAAATCTGAGTTCTGAAAAACATAAAAGTTAATCAGAAAAAGTTAACTGGGCAATAACCTACACAGCAATTACTCCAGTCTAAACATGGATACAAGAAGCTCCAGGAATGAAACCAATATTGTGCCAATGCAATGCAAGAATATAAAAGCTATCTTTGCAAAGTAATTTTAAAAAACAGAAAGGAGAACTAAAGATCACCTTCTTGTGTACCTAAATTTCCTGTAGACTTATATTTGGGATATAAAAAAGAATGCAGGATCAGATCACCAGAATTTAATTGCTTGCTTTGTCTCTTTAGTTCTAACAGGTACTGTTTTCTATGTTATCACTTTTCCACAGCTCTTGCAAAGACTAAAACTTGATGTTAGGTCAAAGTCAGTTGAGAGGAGTTTGATATTAGGCAAGCATATCCTAGCTACATAATATCTCACCTTTCCTGATTATCTAAACCTTCTTATAGGATAGCATCCAACCTTTGCATTCTCTATAGCAGCAGGTGCTGAGTTTCATTTTTACTATTCAGTGTTATGTCTCATATGAAATGAATAGTTCTGAAACTTGAGCAAGAGATACTAGAACTGTGAAGAAAGGAGAAAGAGGAGACAGTTTTGTACAGTGCATCAGAGAACTGTAAAACAAGGTGCTAGAGTTCAATTTATTAACCTTTAAGATTTCTCAGGAAGGTATTGTTGCAATTTTTGTTAATAAAAAGCAATATTTATAGTTGGGCTCTTGCTGTTAATAAAGGGATAATAACTGAAAAATGTTATGTTCTAAGGATGTTTTATTCACTGTTCACCAGTTTTCCATTCTGACCAGTGTCCTTACTAAAATTCATTCAATAGCCCTTTTTTTAGTATCTAACAACAAAACCAAAGGGACTGATTCAAAGATGTTACTGATCAACTGTAGAAGGTTGAGCATCACTTCTCATTTTGTAATCAGAAATTCAGGGTCTAATCCCACACACCTGTATACATTTAATTCCAAGGCAGCAATAAATATGTATCAGAGTGTGTGTGTGTGTGTGTGTGTGTGTGTGTGTGTGTGTGTGTGTACATCTTGTGTTTTACACATTCATAAGTACCAATGTACTGCATCATGTCAGCCTTTCATTTTATCTAGCTAATGATGAAAGGGGAATAATCTTGGATATCATTCTATTTTGAAATACCATTACATAGGAATAATATCAGAGCCTTAGAATGTTACTTTACTTTCTGTAAATGGTACACTTTTCTCTAATACCCAAGTACAATCATTAAAAAGTTAACATTTGCCAACACATATCATAGATGCCTATAATTATTTCCTATTCAAAGAAGAGGGATAACTGGTAGCTCAGAAACTACTCTTTGGTGACTACTGACAACTACTAACCTTTTAAGGTTAGCCACTGCACTCCCAGGTATTCATGACAAATCACTGTGGCTCAGAAGCAGCATACTCCAGACAGAATTACTTAATAGTTTGTAACTGGAGGACAAGATTGGCATAGGCATTCCAGGAGAACGCAGACACATCTTAAAGATTCAGTGTTAATATGCTGCAGCTTTACTAAAAGTATACAACAGAGTCTACAATTCTCAGGTTAGGTTAAGAGTCGTGCTAACTCAAAGTAGGTAACTGTGGCAAAAAATAATCTACATTTAAAGTTGTTGATGAAAATAAGAAAAGCTGGAGTCACCTGGATTGGAGAATGATAGTTGGTCATGCCCCTTCTTGATATTTTAGAAAGAAGAGCACAGCACCATAACTTAGGAAACTTGAGATCCAGAGATCTTACCACAACGACACCACCTTTGTCTCTCTACTTTGGAGACACTGTTTGATACGTCTGTTCTGTAAACAGACCAGTGTGGATCTCAGACCACCACCACTGGATTGCTGAGGTCCTGGGATGTAAGCATGCGGATACCTGTTACAATCACCTTTTGTCTCTATTCTAATTTTTTTTACTTTCCAACTTTCCTGTTCTTCTTCTAATGATTCTCTACTTTTAAGGAGTTCTGAAAAACTGAACTAGATGATACCATCACCACAACCAACATGATAGGCCAAAAAAGTGTAAGTATCCTCGGCCAATGATAAGGAGAGACCGTGGGAGGGTACCAGAGGATGCCAGTCAGGGTTAAGAAGTTACAGAGTTCCAGTCTATGAAGGATCAGTCAAGAGAACATATCCTGCCTTTAGCACGAGCATCAGTGCATCAGAAGTTAAAAATAAAACAAAAAACACCCAATAGACTATTTTCTACCAATGTCTCCACTTTTGTTCTTCCACAAAGGCCAGCACATCCCCCCAGATAAAGGAGTGGAGGCTGAAGTTGGGTTCCACTCCCTCCTCCATCAGAGCTAGGAAGAGAAGGATCAACAGCGGCTCTCCCTCCTTCCCCAGTCCAGCGGCAGCTCCCAGTGGGCCAGAGCTCTGCCAACACTCCTTCCCCCTCTCAGCTTCAGCTGGAGCTAGGAGAAAAAAGAAGCCATGGCTGTGCTCTGGCCCCAGAGTGAGCTGCTGCTGCCACTTTCCCTCCGCCTTCCCCTTACCAGTCCAGCAGCAGCTTGCACTCAGGCCAGAATATTGCCACTGCTTCTTCTCGCTCCTAGCTCTGGCTGAAGCTGGGAGGGAGAAGGAGCAGCAGCAGCTCTTTTGCCCCAGCACAAGCTGGCACAGACACTGTTCCTTCCTCTCCTACATCCAGCAGTGGCTCACACCATTCCCAAACTGCTGGTAGATCTGGGAGGGGGAGGCAAACCGGCAGCAGCAGTTCGCTCCACTTCCTCTTCCTCCCATCTTCCTCACTGGCTTGTGCTTGGATCAGAGCACTTCTGCTTCTCTATCTCTCTCCCAGCTCCAGCAGCTAGGAAAGGGACAGAGAGGTGGCAGTTCTCTGGCCCCAGCATGAGACAGCTGCTCTCCCTTCCCCTCCCAGGTTCAGCCATGGCTCAGGACCAGCGTTAGCCACTGTTGGATCTGAGAGTTGGAGGGAGAGCAGCAACTCGTGCCAGGGCCAGAGCGATGCTACTCTTCCATATCTCTCCCAGCTTCAGCTGCAGCAGGCAGGGGGACAAAGTGACGGCAGCACTCTGGCCATGACGGGAGCCCCCACTGCAGCTGGGGAGCAGTTGGCGGGCCAGGAAACAGGCTCTCGTGGGCCAGACTCAGTCTGCAGGCCGTAGTTTGCCCGCCTCTGGTGTAGCATATGCGCATCAATTGCTCGGAAATTTCAATATTAAACCCGTAGCCTAGAGATAAGTAACTAAAACCCGCAGTCTCCAGGTAAAACCTAGAGAGGTGGTAACCCTGGTTAGGGCAAGGAAAGTCTTACCAAAAATAACTGGCAAGCCAAACTCAGGCAACTGTCCATTAATCAATACAGCAAAACTGAAGAAAAAGAACTATAATAGAAGAGAAATGCAAAGTAAATGTATTCAGTACAGTCAATGTCTCTTTAAAAACTGCCATTCAGTCAGCCTTCCCATCCCAGCTTCCAGCCACCTTGTACTGAAACAGCTGCACTCCTGACAGCCATCAAGACGCCATCCTACAGAGCCATGGTACCCACTGACTTCCTATTTCAGTTGATAAAGTTAAGATGTGAAACAGATAATATGAGGCAGAGTCCTGGTTCTGCAGGAGTTTAAACAACCTGCAACAATCTGATGGACCAGATCAGCAAACAACCTTCTCATCATGCCAAAAATTCCATTAACACCACATACTGACAGCTGCGTTCTCAGGGGAAAGCAGAAAGCTCTCCCTTGTGTTTTCTCACCAGTCTGTCACATTCTGACCAAAGCACCTAGGCATTAGCAATGTATAAAATTAAAAATATATTTATTAGAACAAAACCACAAACAACTTAAGTAATTGGATTAAGTCACTCAGATACATAGGGTTTTTTTTCTTTTATAAAGTAGAAATTTCAACAGCATTTTTTTTTTAATCCAGCTACTGAATGCAGAAACAATGTTAACACTGTGGTACAAGTAGTGAGTAACGTTAATGTTGTTATCTAAAGAAATACATAGACAATACTGATATTGTCTTGTATTTATAGCATTATGTGCTTTTTCCACCTACACCAGGAAAATTATTTGCCTTTACATTACTGTTTCTGGCTTCAGACTTGATTTAATATTAGTATTATTTAAAATTAGAATCCATATTTTGCTCACTACACATTATGTTACTTCTAGAGACCAAGATATGACTGGATAGTTGTCTCTTCCAGGAAACTGGACATCCTTCTTTTAGTACAAAGTCTGAACGGCTTAAGTCAGCTTGTCTACAACAAGCAAGCCACTCCATTTGCACAGCACCATATCATTTTAACTCACAAATTGAACATTAATGAATTAAATAAAAGGTGTAAAAACCTTCAAATTCAATCAATAACAAATATAAACATAATTACTGGGATACTGAAAAGCAACATTTATTTATAGGAGAAAAGCTTTCAAATCCAATAATTTCTATAGTTCGTTACAAAGTGACAAGCTAAAAGAAGTGAATACACCTTAATAACAAACACCTTTTTAGACTACTTCTTGCTTCTTTCAGGCAACATTTGTTTAGCAACATCTGTACTGTAAACAATTTTTTGGCTGGATGACTCCAGGAATAGTTATGAAGAACATTTGCAACTCCTATGGGACACTTAGCAGGTTTTATCCTTATGGCTCCAATTTAGTAGTCTATCCCTATTCAGCAGAGCACTTAGATACGTGTTTAATTTTAGACATGCGCTTAACTCTCATTGACTTCAGTAGGATTTAAGCATATTCCTAAAGTTAAGTAAGTATGTGCTTAAGTGATATGCTGCACAGGGATGAGCTTCAGCGTATGCCTAAACACCCTACATGAAAACATACAGGCCATTTACTTGGTCAGGATTTTACTTACATGCAGACGTTGGAATCTTCTTACTACAGTTTAATGTATATTAGGATGTGTTGTTTCTGAATATTTGTTTAAAACCAAAAATGTACTTTGATTAAGCCTTATTTCTGACCAGGTTGTTTGCTGTCTGTAAACATTTCAATACTTGAATTTTACCTCTGAAAAGTTAATTTTAAACTTGAACGTTGAACTATTTGGCACAAGTGAATCATGAAATATATATATATATAAATGCTGAATTGGCCATTAACAGTGTGATATATTGATCAATGCAGCACAATATTTAAAGAGGAATCTTGCATTTTATTAATTATCGATTATTGTGATTTAAAAGGCAAAAGCACTTAGAAGCCTCCACCAAGTCAGGGCCCATTGAGGTAGGCACTACCAAAACTAACAAAAAAAGACAGTTCTTTATCCAAAAGCTTGCAATCATCAAATCTACAGTCTAAAATTCACTGGACAATTACGTAAGTCATAGGATACCGTTTCTTCTCCCTAACTAGATGACTTATGTAACAAATCAATGCAATAATTAGCATTGTCAGTTAGTTGCAGAAAATATCGAATGAGACAAAAGAAACAAACCTGTAAATTGTAATTATTTTCAGTTTGTGAATGATTGTCAGAAAAAGTTTTATTTGCTAAAGGAAGTTATTAATTTTGAATAATGAACACTGTATATTTAAGAATTTCATGATCCACTCATGGACATTCCACAAACAGAAAAAAAGACAAAATTCTCTGAATAATTAGTTATGAATTATTTGCTTGGCTCTGGCCCAAATACTTCATCTAAAGGCAGTCATACACCACTAAAAAATATTATCAAAAAGCGTTGGGTTGCTGTGAAGAGTCACAAAGCATATGATCCATATTTGGGGAAGATTTTGTTTGAGACTATTCTGTTCTATGCAAACCATTCTCATGTATTTCAGTGATGTTTGCAACAATGACATGAATAGCTTAGATTTTGTAAAAGATGTCAACAGCAATTTGGAAATGCAGTTTTCAAGTTGGATTATGTTTTGAGAAACTGACCCTTAAAATCAGCTCAATGTTCCTCAGTAACAACTTCGGATACATAAAGTCCAAAGTGAGCATGAATAGCCCTGATACCACTGTTTTCTTTTGCCTTTTACACTAGATGCTATCTTTGGCAGACTTGTGAGTAACTTGCAGAGTCATGATGTAAGTCATGGAGCTAATGACTGTGATTAGTTTCATGCACTACGCTGCACAACTGATCCAAATATTTTGGCATACTAGACATTCAGGAACTGCATAACATTATTCGTAATTGCAAATGCTGCTACTCCTCATCTTTCCTGTTTGTTTATAAAGAATATTTGCTTTTCCCCACATAGCTTAAACCAATAAAACAACAGCTTGTACCAACAAAACCAAAACTTCAAGGGATAAATGCTCAGCCAACTTCTAAGGTTGCTCACCCGGTATTTACATTTGAAAAAGATTTTTTGCATGTGCAAACATAGGGCATACACTGAAGGACTGAAAGGATTTAAATTTGACCTTAACTGTATGTTTAAGCATCCCCCATTTGGGGAGGAAAAATCATATTAATACATCTTGACTTGAATGTAGTTTCTTAATGATTCTATAACAACCGTGTATTAACGAGGCCAAAGGCAGTGCTGTACCACATTTAAAGATGAACCCTCAAAACTTAGGGCCAAATTCAGAGCTCTTGTAAACAGGCAAAGCCACATAAGTCATTATTTCATTTATAACTGCTACTTACAACAGGTCTGAAGTTAGCCCTAAGGATTCAGCAATAGCACATACCTAATAGTAGCACTAACCCTGTTGCTGCTACTGCGAACATTAATCAGGGTAATAATGAAGTTACCCAACAAAAAGAGAAGATTCTACAGCTAGATGCATAATTATTCAGCAGACTCAGAATCTAAAAATGAACACTCCTTATCTCTGGTTTTCTAGTTGTTAATATGGCTAACTTCCCCCCATACTCCACATGGAGGCAGGCACCCTAGGAGCAAATACTTTCTTTGCTGAGTCACGTTGACACTGAGCATTTCATAATATTTGCATTGTAGTATCTCCACCATCTACACTGGGACAATTTGATGCATAGCTTTAAAGCAGGTCTGAGTGAAAATATTAACTTACTCCTCTTTCCTCTATCAGAGACAGCCACAAATGTGACAAGTTCCAAATGGGTAGCCGTGTTAGTCTAGTTCAGCAAAACAGACAAGGAGTCTGGTGGCACTATTAAAGACTAAGGAATTTATTTTATCGCACAAGCTTTCATGGAAGAAAATCCTACTTCGTCTTTGAGTGCTGCTTGGATACATTCAGAGTTAGGTGTCTACGTGCTGCAGCACACGATTGATCAGAAGCTTTTAGCCTCAGCCCAGGGATCCACAACGCAGGCTCAGTGAGCCCCCTGTGGCTTCCTGGCAATCTCCAGGGAGCCAGGTGGGCTCTGGGAACTCCCGGCTGGCCCCAGCATTGTGGTCAATTCCAGGTCACTCCCACCACAACCTCATGAGCCAGAAGCAGCCCAGTGGCTGTGCTGCAGCCCCAAGCACTGGCGGGGGGTGTACGGGTGATGTGTGCTCCCTCCATCCCTCCCTCTGCTGGTGGGGCGGAGCAGCGCTGCCCCCCAACCCCAGCCAGGTGTCCCTCTCAAGAGAGGCTGGAGGAGAGCTGGAGCTTGCAAGGGTGGGGCCTTGGAATGGCCCCTCCATGGAGTTCAGGCTGCTTCGACCTGGCCACACTAGGCCTGAACAGAGGCCATCTCACCACCAGGCCTTGGATTAGGCCCATTCAGCCCTGGGGTGGCCAGGTTGAAGCAGCCTGAACTCCATGGAGTGGGCCCCTTCCAGGGCCCCACCTCTGCAAGCTGCAACTCTATGCTGGCCGCTCTTGGGAGGGGCAGCAGCCTGGGGGTAGGCAGGGCAATGCTGCTCTGCCACGCCAGGAGGGGGATGGACTTTGGGAGTATGTGCTGCCTGTAAAACCCCCCCACCAGCACTAGGGGCTAGCTTGGGCCCATGCCGTTGTGGAGGGAGGGTGGGGGGAAATGGCTCTTCTGCTCTTTTGGATTGCCAACCTCTGCCTTAGCCTGTCAGAACAGGGTCAGCGACCAATGCCCTCTGGCCACTCCCGTGGCTGTACATATGGCCCCGACCATGATCCTCCCCAGTTCCTTTTTCTGCCCTCAGCAACAGTGTCGGAACAGCTCTCTCTTGCAAACGCAAGTGCCTGTCGATTCGTCTCTGTTTGAGCCACTCATTCTGATCGGGGGACCCATTTGTGGACATCGTTCCACCAAGAACTGGCACTTCTACGGAATGTGCGAGCTCAGAGCTGGAAAATTGCTCCCAACAGCCACCTAAGATGCCAGGTTTCAAACCCTGCACTTCTTGCGGCAAGGCCTTCCCGCAGGATGACCCCCACAAGTACCTTCGGTGCCTCAGTGAGTCGTACCAGGCTACCAACTGCTCCATCTGTCAGTCTTTCAAACCGAGGATGCTGAAAGACAGAGAGCAAAGGCGCCGTGCATTGGCCCTGGAGCAAGCACAGCAGCCGATCCTGGAGAATCGGGGTTGTCCTTGGCACTGGCACTGCATGCAAGATCAGCACCGAAGTCCTCTCAGCTCCGCTCCCCTCAGGAGCGGAAGACAGTGAAGTCAGCATTGACATTGGTACCGAAGCACAACCGCAGATCCAGTGCACCCCACCTGGGCCCTTCTTGGCATCAGGGGCAAAAGACAGTGCAAACCCCCACCATTCCAGACGCTTTCGAGGCAGCTAAGGGTCTCCTTCTTTTGCCCACCCCACCTCCTCCCAAGCCTCCAAAGCAGAGAGTACAGCCCACTTTCCTCTGGGAGAAGTGGACTGTGCTTGAACAGCACCACTCTCTGGCACCTCTAGTACAGTGCCAAGCTCCCCAGCACTGCAAATGGAAACAGAGGAGCTGGTTGGCATAGTTCAGGGCCCTACCCCAATGTGCCTTAGGTCCCGCTCTGTTTCCCCTCAGTACCGCAGCACCACTACCTCTCCAGCACCGCCTACCCATCCTGGCACTGAGGCAAGCCTTCACAAGAGCGCTGAGAAAGCTCTCCCTCCCTGAGTCTGGAGGAGATCATTCCCTCCAGAAGTAGTAGATGAGCCTGGGAAAGACCGCCGGCACTGCGCGCTTGTCGGTACCGACGTCATGAATGTTCTGTACTGAAAGAGGTCTCCTCACAGCGGGCTCCCCTCAGTACCATAGAGTCCCAGGCCACATATATAAATCCAGCTAGGGCTCTAAACCCCAGACCAAAGTCATACAGGGAGGACACCATTGCACTTTTTGATCTCCTACACTGTGTAACTGCCCACATGGGCATAGAGGTCAAGCCCATCAGGGTGACCAGGACCCCTTATTTGACCCAGAGGTAACATCCTTCCTGGATTCTATAGCTGTGCCACTGCACCCCACCATGCATGACATCACCAGATCTCACTGGCAAAGCCATGCCTCCATCCCTCTGGTGTCTGACATAGGAGGTCACAAATATCAGGTCCGACCGGAAGGTATTCCCTTCCTAATCCATCACCAGAGTCCAAGTCCCTGAGTGACAGACTGCCCTAGGGCATGGGAAACGGCCCTCCCCTGATCTCATGCCAAGATCTATGGAAGCGACACAGATGGAAGTCTTGGCCAGGAAGGTGCACTCAACCTCTGCCTTCCAGCTCCGCATAGCTTACCACCAGGCTCTGGTAGGAAGATACACCCTCGATATATGGGACTCTCTGAGAAGGTTTAGAGACCTCCTTCCACAGGAACATAGAGAGGATTACGAATCCGTCTTAGAGGAGGGCTCTATGGCATCCCAGGATTCACTTCTGGCTCCAGGGTATGCCACAGATACAGCAAGTCTGGGGATAGCCTTGGCCATCACCATGAGTTGGGTGGCATGGCTGCAGGAGGCAGGCCTCCCCCAAGATACCCAACAGGCCATACAGGACCTCCCTTTCGAGGGATGGTCCTTATTGGTGGAGGACACAGCACTCCTATTATGTGGTGCTAAGGACCCCAGATAAGACCTCTGATCTCTGGGCATGCTTCCATCACGAATGCCTAGTAGTTCTTCTATCCCACAGTCTCATAGAGAATGCCAAGGACACCAAATTAGACCCTCCCGATCTAGAGAGGTGCAAGACCAACCTCATGAGGACCCACGTTCCTTGCTGCCACAGGAATCCTCTCCTTAGGAGACAAGGGATCCTTAGATGAAGGCCAGCTCTGACGGCCCGCAGCCTTATTCTTCCACTGCCACCCCTTTTTTTTCCCCATCCCGCCTCAAACCCCTCAGAAGCTGGTGGTGGGGTTCCTGCATAGGGCCCATGCACAACTAAGCGGTGGGAAACACTAATTTTTCTGATACTCCATACACCCTTTTTCAAACTAGAGGGACAGCTGCCCAGCCACAGTTTTTTCTACTCCTCACAACAGGATAGTCCTTGGTCTGTGGAACAATCACGGACACTCATGCAAAATCACCCCCTTGTTATTGCCTGTTTTTTCTTACACTGTCCACTTAACCTCCCCCAAGGTTTAGTGGGGTCTAGGATGTTTCTTTTAACACGTTCCTCGAATACCCATTTCTCCCTCTCTCCATTTCTCAATTTCCTACAATTATATCCTTTGGGAAATACCACCAAATCCACACCAGCATTCACCAGAGCATGGACCAGTTATTAGGATACCATAAAGAAGGAACACATGTCCAGTGGGCGGGGCCACAGTTTGGCACTTCCAATCCCCAGGGCTGACGACATAGGGGCACGATGGATGATCTATGGGGCTCTTTTAACATACTATGGCCCAGCCTTCAGATTCCCAAGGGTCTTTCAGGTATCTCATCCACCACTGCGGGGGCCAGTAAGGATTGTTGACCCCCTGTACGCTCCTGTTAGAGGTCTAAGGGTGGCTCTTTCCCTCAGTGCACATCCTGGCTTCCCTTGCTTATGGAACAGGAGGGATTCCTGGCTTAGGTGAAGGCCAGCCCCGCATCACTGGCCATATTCCCTCTCTCCCAGATTACTCAATTCCTCCTGGGATTCTTCCCCACTGTCCTGGGTCATGACCCTGAGGTCCCAGAACCCACTTGCCTCCTCCTAATGGAAGACAAGGAAACTGAGATGGAAAAATTTTTCTCACCCCTCTTCTCCGATTTCTCAAGTTTTCTTCTCACAAACCCTCATCCGTCACTTTGGTTCACCTCCAACTGGAGGGAGGGGTATATCCTCCCAATAGAAGAGTGAAGGGTTGAGATGGGAAACTCCCCGTGTCCCACCTTGCCATTCTCTCGGGGTTCCTCCTCATAAACCGTTCTTTGTCACTCCTTTTTCTCTCCAACTCTGAAGGGGGACCAGACAAGAGTACTGACCTAGAGCTCTAATTAGAATTATACCTAGAGGTTGTGAACCCTTTACCTCCCCCTCCCCTTTCCCCTTCATCTCGGCACTATGGGGACAGCGTAGGCCTCACCTACCCCAGCTTGCGGACACATAAAGGGGAACACACCTGTCATGGGAGACTGATGTCACTGTTAACCCCCAGCTTCCCGAGGTTACCCCACCATTGCGCTGGGTGACCCTCTCCACAGCAGGAACCACCCCGCTAGACCAATTGTTCTCTCAGAGATTTTCATTCTGCTGTGTGATACTCAAAGGTGTTAGTGCTGCATCCCACATGGGAGGGCAAGATAGGCCAGTGTATAACCCCCACTGCCAGATGTGCGAGACAGTCTGTTGCCTCTAGTGAACGGCACAACTTCGGAGTTTCCCCCCATCCTCAGTGCCTCGTATCTCACTTGGAACTGAAGGGCCTAAGGAGTTCTTGTAGGCCCAACGGGTTAGGGCTCACCTTTAAAGTTAGGTGAGACATTTCCTTCACCAGTCTTCCTGCACAAAAGCCTCCGCTTCTCTTGCTGGTTGTATTTTACTGGCTATGGATAGGCTCTTTCCTTGAAACAATTAGCAGGGCCAAATATCTATGCCCCCTCCAAAGGGAGGGCACACTCCCCTTCAATGATTCCTTGGGAAACATCCTTAGAACAGCTGACAAGGAACGTTTTTCCCTCTATGCGGGCTAATTAGCTTCCTAGACCCTCAGCCTCCACCTTTTCCCACATTTTGGGGGTTTTCCAAGGCATAGAATAGGCAACATTAAGCCTCTCACCTCTAGGACAAGATGGCACACTAATCTTCTCTGTCTCCCCCTTCAGCGCTTTCGTGGGACATTGAGAGTTGCAGAATATCCCCCCAGGCAGGCAGGCTGAATAGCCTGCCCACTTCTCAGGCACTCTTCCAGGTTTTGAGCTTGCCTTTGGGGGGGGACAGCCGTGCGGAAGGCAGAAAAACTCCAACTCCGCCCACCGTCCATGGTACGGCTCGCAGTCACCTAACTCCGAACGTATCCAAGGAGCACTCGAAGAACGGCGGATTATTTACCAGTAAACGTCCTTCTTCAAGATAGGCTGTTCACATACGCTCAGGACCCTCCCACCGTTCCCGCATTTTGAAACTGGCAACCAGAAGGGGACTGGGGAGGATCAGGGTTGGGGCCATTTATATAGACATAGGAGTGGCCGGGGGGGGGGGGGTGGCCGCCAACCCTGCTCTGAGAGGCTAAGGCTAAAAGCTTCTGACCAATTGTGCACTGTGGCACATAGACACCTAACTCTGAATGTATGCAAGCAGCCTATCCCAAAGAAGGATGGTTACTAGTAAGTAACCCACTGTTCATAAGTTCCCCATCTTCAAGCATCCGATGAAGTGGGATTTTTCTACTATGAAAGTTTGTACGATAAATAGATTTCTTAGTCTTTAGAAGTGCCACCAGACTCTTTTTTGTTTGTTTTGCAGTCACAAATATAACTCTTTCTAGATTTTTTTATATGATTTTACTTGTTTACGTCTGGGAAGAAATGCTGGGCTTCAGCATTTAAAACATTTCTTCCATCCCAGGATATCCACCTTTGTTTTGCTACCACCATCTCTAAGCACAGATGGATTTGAGCCTGTATTTATATCTCTGCTTACACACTAGTTCAGTTCCAAGCTCAGTTAACTTTAACAATGCCTACAAATAACTTCCTTACACACATTTCTGGCTCTGAGAAATCAGGATTAGTGTTCCACAAATGGGTCAATCCCCATCTTCGGCAGCTCTCATAAGACTGTGGCATACATTTGGACATAGGAACTCCCATGGTGCCATCAAAATGTTTGCTGAATAGAAGGTGTGGGTATGGATGTCGAAACCAGTCATGTGAAAGCAGGAATAAAGCCAATAATTTACCCTTGTTACACAAGGCTTTTTGTTAGCAAGTTGTACAGAAGTGTTTAGATGTTAAAATAATTCAGGATGCAGCTACTTAGCTACTTTGAAAATCTAGTGACTACTGTATATTCTACCAAACAAAGGAGCTAAAATAAGCAACTAAGCTTAGTCCTGAATCAAAGTGATCATATTTTCATTCAAAAAAATCCATAGGACAGTCATAGGTGAACCATGGAAAACAATATGAAGAAGCAGGAAAAATAGCCAGCCTGGGTTGCCTCAGACCAATTTCTGTCACATAGCATATTTTATCCCATCCCTTTACAAAACAAAAATCTTATAAAATTTGGTTATTTAGTGCATCACCTTGCATTTACACTGTCTGTTAAGTAGTAACTTTTAAAACACAAAAACAATTTATGCTTGTTCTCCATTTGGCCTTTTCCCTTCACTCTATGTTTTGCTCATTTTCTGTACTGTGATCTTTCTCACTAACTTAGAAGCAACATGGATACTCAAGAGGGCATTATTCAGCCAGCCCTCACAGGCATGAAAGATGGCTGGACTTGAACTAAAGGCTTTTAGGATGGCAGATCAAAAGAGGGGATGAAGAGGAGCTGGATAAATTTATCTGTATCATGCTTATCATTAATGAAAATTTTAAGTGAGGATACTTAATCACTGGAAGTCTTACACATGCATATGGTGGATTCTCCATCACTTATCTTTAAATCAAGACTGGATGTCTTTCCAAAAAGGTATGTGCTAATTCAATCAGAATTTGTGGCCTTGATGCATGAATTCCTATGTAAAACAATATGGTCTTTGCTACACAGGTGCTCGGACTAAACTAGACCCTTCTGGCCTTTAGACTTTGAATCAACTTTTGCCAACAGTTATTACTGATTACTCAGATTACCAAAGAATAAGAAATACCTTCAATAATTCTGTTGTAATAACTGGCAAACATTCCCTTTTTAATAACTTACCTTAAACAGTGCCTCTCACCTTGAAAAATTCCAGAGCACTCTGCAAGTGAACCAAACTGCACCCAGATCACTATTTCGTATTGAGAAGTCATGTCTGGGGTTAAACACTGCAAATATTTAGCAGAGCCCAGCACCACATTATGCTTTCATTCACCACAGGAAGTGAAGAATATACTAACCCAACTTGAAGTACAGGCATAAGGAAAAATATAATCATATTCTTATCAAGAATGTCATGAGATCACAAGTGGTTACCAGTAGGAAGTTGGTTTTATTTCTCACACAAAAGATCACAGTCCAGCAAATTACTGCCCCTTACACAAAGGCGGGGTAACAGAAGAGGACTGATTCCTAACAAAGATTTCTTCCTAATAAAGGGGTAAAACAACTTCCTGCAATATGGTGTCCTTTGGGAGTCCTACATCTCAGAATTGATTTAGCATGGAAAATGGGATAAGCTCATAGCACAAAGTTGTGTGTGTTCAAGTGGACTTAGCAGTAACAGAACATGTATAAAACAGTCCTTCACTAAATGAAATCTGCATAATTCTGGATATGATGTACAGACAAAACTGAAATAAAAGCCTCAGCACTGGCCTCTGCCTCCATCTCTCATGCTGGAAAGTACCAGAAGTAGTTTTATTTTGAATTTAGAATAGGAGTCTACAAAAGAAAACTGGAATGAAAGAACTACAAAGGACTTGCCATTTGGGGCTCATTTACATAAGAAAGTTATACCAGTATAAGTTAAGATGTTAATTTAAACCAATACTGTTAAGTTGCTATAATTTCCTTTGTGGACACACTTATTTTGGTGTGAGTATGTTTTATTGGTTCAGGTTACACCACTTTGGAAGGCATGTAACATAAATCAAAAAAAGTCACTCTTATTCCAGAATAGATGTATCTGCATAGAGGTTTATATCAATATAACTATATCAGTATAAATATACCAGCATAACTGGCAATACTTTCCTGAATTCCATAGGTATTACTTATCTGAAGCCAAATTCTAGTATCAATGAGAGTTTTATCTCAGCAAAAATTGCTAAATGACTTCACCTTCTGTATCATGAAAAAGGAAAAGATCATGTTTGCACCAATTAAAATGTAAACTGCAACAGAAATGAATGAATTGTGCCTTCCCTATACTAGATGAACAAAGATACCCCTTTGGAACTTCCCAAGGCATGACACCACACATCTATTAAAACAAACATATGTCACATTAATTAACAATGACAATAGCTTCTCATGCAGCTGAAGTACAACAAAGGTTATGCACTTGTTTTATAAATTCCTTAAAATCATAACAAAGAAATATTAGTACTGCATAATTACTAATTTATGTTTGCAAACCCTATGCTACAACAAAATTTACAGAATCTGAAAATTACACTGAGAATATAATGAGTTCCAGTAATTTCACCTTTTACACTAAATCAGCTAGTTATGTTTTAAACATATTTTACCGAGGCTTTCAGATAAAAGAGCAACATACAAAAGCAAACAAGGAATACTAGTTATACAAGCTTTCTAGCATTTACCTGGAATATTCAATTAGTCTACTTAAAACTAAGTTGTAAAGTTTACATGTAGACATTTAATAGGTTAATAACAGCATATATTTCTGTTAAAGTTAATCTGCCTATAAACATAACAGCAGCTACATCTATATATGTCATGGGAGGCACATCTGTGCACCCCTGGGCTATGATCTATATGATTTTTCTGTTTACTTATGCACTGTGACTGTATGATTTTATGCCAGTTATGCTATGCAAGGTTCCTTTATCAGTGCTTATAACAAATTCTGTATGATCACTATGATATCATGTTTCCTGCAGCATTAGGTACATGCACAGATCTGTAATGTTTTGTATGGCTCACAGGGGAAGGGTGGGAGAGAGAATTCAGCCAAAGCTGGGAGCAGAGGCTAGGGAGATACATAACAAAAGGACCACCTCAGCCCAGGAGGGAGGGGCAAGGTAAGAGACAAAGAGAGAGACTTTGAACAGCTCCGGGCTTTTTGCCTGGAAAACGCCATCTTGAAACATCTACAAGAAGAAGTGGGCCCTGCCTTGAGAGAGACAGAGATGGCTGCAAATCACCACAGCCAGAATTGAGGGCTGAGATGAGCCTATTTCTAGTAGTCTTATAGTGTAGTATGTGTGTTTTGTCTTTTATTTTCTCACGGTAATTCCTGACATTAATTAAATAATTGTGCACTGATTTGCTATGTACTCACTTAAAACCCTATCCTAATCAATAAACTAGTAGTAGTTTTATCTAAAGCTGTGTGGACTTCAGAGGACATGAGTGAGGGAGGCTGAACATGATCCATCTCTTTGTTAAATCAATGGACATCAGTGTACAATGACTGAGGAAGGATCCCAATATTTATAAAACAGAAGTTCCCAGTGTGGTATCTGGGGCTAAAAGTGCTCACTAGGGGGACTATTGCCTGAGTGTCCAGAGGGTGCACACTTGCTGTCTGGGACCAATCACATGCAAAAGGCTGGTGTGGACTGACTCAGGAGTGAGTGGTCACCTAGCAAAGCTAGGTTAATCAGGGTTCAGGAGCAGAGATCTGGGGGGGGGGGGAAATCGCAGCAGCACACCAGACTAGATTTTGGGAGCAGCCTGTCACACAACAGCAGGTTCCCCCCCAAAAGGAACATTATAATTCATCCATGACACACCCTCTAAAGAAGGGGAGAGGCATTTGCCTTCTAGTCAGGACACCCCCTTATGCTACAGTTTCTGCCAGGGAAGGAGGGGGACATGAAATATTTTGTTTGGTTTGTTTTTCATTGCAATTTCACATGGGCAGGGAGGTGAGAAAATCATTTCACAAACAGCTCTAGTGGTATGGTAAACATACAGGGTTTCCGTCTTCTCAAACGCCATTGTAAAAGAGGATACCATCGCAAATGTCAGCCAGAAGATCTCTCTAGGTCGGTGGTTATCAACCTTTTATTGATCACAGCAGCTTAGCTGTGTTTTGCAATCCTACAAGAGATACCAGTCCATACCTTCACCAGGCCAAATCCAGCCATCTCACTGGCTCTCCATAACACAGTAAAGTGTCCCAACACAATGGTTGAGAATCACTGGTCTTGTTGGTATAGCCAGTCAGTCACCCATCCCTTGCTGACTCAGTAAATCAAAGATTGTCAATTAACCCATACTTAGAGTGTAATGTACTCACAGATATTCTATGCTAGCCCCTCATCCTTTGAGTCACTCACCATAACCATTTATATTGGGGAAGATGACAGAAATCATCTACAGCTGAAAGATGATAAAAAAACAGCTACTGAGAGGGAGCAAGAGAAGAAAGAGAGGGTTTTAGGGAATGAACTTAAACACCTACCATGAAATGATAAATTACATAAAAATTAACCTTGAGGAAACAGGAACATTGACATAATCTGAAGAAAACTATACATCAAGAGAAAAAAGGAAAAGCAGAGAAGAGGAATTAAAAATGAAAAGAAGATGGTAGGAGAAAAAAGGCTGACATGTAGTTGCAAAATAATCTCTATTCCTCCAGCTCTTCATGACATCCAGAACACATCCAAGCCTTCAACCTTCCTCTTCTAAAGACCATCTTCACTTTGCTTATGAAAATTTGATAGGTGAGGGTTCAGGAAACCACTCTGCATGCTCAGTTCCTCCCATAAGGTATGCTACAGTAGTGAGGTGCACTGGAGCCTTAAAAACAGGTTAAGTATCTATGTAGGCAGTAAGACAGTCTCCTCAGAATCCATCTTTACACAACAACTAAGCTGCCACAGGTGGCTCTTATCAGCTGACTTGGGCTTGGGACTGAGGTTGCAGCACTGTAAAACGGTGGTGTGGACATTTAGGTTTGGACTGGAGCCCCTTGGATCCAAAGGCTCTCAGGTCTACCCACTATGTTGCAGCCCCACAACCTGAGTCCCATGAGCCTGTGTCAGCTGACATAGGCCACCTGCTTAACTGCCATGTAGACATGCAAAATGCTATCATTAACTTTCAGAAGGTAGGAGGAATAGCCTACAGGCTGTTCAATTTTATAAACTTCACTGCTCAGATGATGGAGGCATTTAACCACACATCAGTGCAGGTGAAACATTAGGCTGAGAACTATTTCACACCACACCAAACACTGTGTGTTAGGCCTGTTCCTGCTTCCATTGAAGCTGATGATAGCTATGCCACTGACTTCAATAGGAGGGGGATCAGACACATTTCTTTATTAAGTACAACTAAATGAAAATTAAACAAGGCAATCTTCCAATAATGAAACCCATCTTTGATGAACAATAAAAGTGTTATGATTAAGATAATTCCATCAAAATACAATTCTTTGAAAATAAGAACCTCTCTAAAAAATACATACTGAAATTACTGAACTGGTATATTAAACCTGAAATAGCTTTTCCAAGCACCTCCCTTTAATACCCCTGTAACACAAACCTATATCAGAGATAACTGCTTTAGGGATGTTTTAAATAGAGGGAAAATACAGAGAGAATATTTAGTTTCTGACTAAGCAACTGAAGAAACACACACACACACACAATACTTCTACTGGCAAATATATCATTATGTGAAAAACTGAACTAAAATCTACTACTAAAGTAGAAAACTGTGCTTGCATAGGTATATTTTCCCTAACGTTCTGTAACTTAGATGAATTTCATTTCTTATTAGAAATTCTTATGACAATTTAACTTGCTTAAAGTACACATTAGCTTTAAAATGTAAAAGGATCATCATTTATCAAGGGCCATCACCATAAACTGGAGAGATGAGAGAACATTCTGGAGAGTAGGAGTGTTGCCAACTTGCAGCAACAGTACTGAAGACTGAGTTGAAAACTGATTTATACAGCAAAACCAAATACCAGCCTCTCACCGTGAAAATAATATCAGAATATTCTAGTCTGCGATCTTCCACTCCCAGAATCTGGACTGGTGTGCCACTGTGACTCCCTGCTCTCCACTACTGAACCCTGACTTACCCCGCTATGCCAAGGGACCACTCACTCCTGAGTCAGTAGATGCCAGCCTCCTGTGTGTAATCAGTCTCAGGCAATGGGCGTCATTTTCAGCCACTTAGGGGACACTTCTCAGTAAGCGCCCCCAGATACCACACCGGAAACTACTGTCCTACAGGGATCAAGACTCTTCTCCCAATCACTGTTAGGCTCATGGATTCTTGTTCACTGATTTGCCAGAGAAATGAGAATACCCAGCTCTACTCATTCATACTCGCTAAAACAGAGGCGTTCAACCAGTGTGCCGTGAGAACTATCGAAGTAGGCCATGAAATTTTGTACAAAGGAATGAAAATCAATGTGAAACAAACATTGTTGCATCTTGAACAATATTTTATCCAACCAAAATTACAACTCATAAAATTTGTGAAAATTAATCATCAAATTAAAAGCAAGTGCAAGGAGGCAACATGTCTGCCCCCAGGGGAGGCAACATGGCCGCCAGACACCTGCCCATCAAGGCAGAGCTCAAGCAGCTGTGCAGGAAGTATAAAAGCAAGGCCAAGGAGCTCAGTCCAGCCCTGGCTGCTGAAGAGGAAGGATGGCTCTCCCCCTGGATATTCCTCCAGCAGAGGGAACACTTGCCTACCCACCGGCCTCCACCCCAGTACCAGGATGTCTGGCTTGGGCTTCCCATGGCAGATGCCCCTGAGAAGGGGCCACCTTCACTTGAGGATGACGGGCTGGGAGGAAAGCTGGAGTCCAGGAACTCTGACTTGTCCGTGGAAGGCCCAGATTACCATGACCCAGCCCTGCAACTGTCTTCCTGTGATTTGGAGGAACTGCTGCTTGCTATGCAGGAAGCTATCCTCCCTGCAAGACAAAACCTGGAAGAGCTGCCCTGTGTGCCTGACCAAGTGGAGCTTCCAGAGCTGCCCCCACCAGAGGAGATGGAGGTCACACCGGAGCTTCTTGACCTACCCCCACCAACCGAAATGGAGGGCTTCTGCTCCTTGCCCCTAAGCCGCTACCCGGAGGACATTTTTGAAGGGGCCGAACAGGTACTACTGGGAGAGGGGGAAGACAGTAGCCCAGGGGAGGTACGCCCCACACTGGGGTCAGCGTGTTGTGGCCGGATCCCCGCTGACCCCATGGTTGAATACGCGGCCTCTGTCAGGGCCCTGGGCTGGGACACAGTGGAGTAGGGCGCGCCTGTGTCTCCCACCTCCTCTCCCCTTTCCCTAGACGGCAATGCCGTCTGACACCTTGCTTTGTTTATCCCGTTTGCCTAAAAACTTGAAAATTGTGTACTCTATGTAAAAGACATTGGACTACAGCTAGTCCTCACTTAGTGACCTACTCGTTTAGTGACCCCTCAGAGTTATGACCGGCTCTCTGATGAGTTGGTATTATGGCGATGTACGAGAACTCGCATCAACTCTCTCAGATTACCTATATTTACAGTACACTATGCAAACTAAGTTCAGTACATTAGAGCTTAAAACATTTAAAATATATATGAAAAATGTTATAAATGATGCAAAGGTGACATTAAAACTATCTACCGATGGTTGAAAAACCCACTACCAGTAAAGTACATTATGCCTGAAATACCAGTAAGGGCTGCTCCTCGTTTAGTGACCAATTCGTTTATCAACTGGGTTTCAGGAACGGAACCCGGTCACTAAGTGAGGACTACCTGTATTGACAGAGCACCTTACCTCTGCATTATAGATTATAGTTTTGGGGTATACTGTTTTTTCCCCAAACTCCTTTCTCTCCCTGGAAGAGACTACCAAAAAAAAAAAAAAAAAAAAAAAAAAACCTGACCTGGTCCACCTGTGGCAGGTGCACCGCCTGCCCGTGGAAGAGGCCGGGCAAACCTTGTCACAGCAAGGTATTGATCTTCCGATCCTAAAACATGAATATTCTGAATGCAGGTGGCCAAAGGGCAAAATTGAGATGATGTGTTTTTATTCTGGTGGATTTGAAACATTAATGCATTTGATCCTTCTTTAGTTTGTTGTATGCACTTTGTTGCAAACCCCTCTATTAAGACCGCAACCATAGTAAATGTGACATTTATGAGATATCAATTCAACTGAAAAAAGTGAGCATGCCACGGAAATGTTCACCTCATTGAAGCGTGCCATCACTAGCTAACCTAACCTCATGGTCCAAGATTACTCACAAGATATTCAGCTGAAATATGTCTTTACAACCAGTCTCTACCTATTGCTGGGCAGGGCCCTGATTTTGCTTGAAGTTAAAAAAATGTTTCAAGATGGAGTTTCTATGGCAAAAAGCCTTAACTGTTCAAAGTGCTTGCATTTATTTTCAATCTCCCTTCAGCTCCTCTGCTTCCTGGGCCAAGGTGATTTCTTTTGTTCCACCTGAGCCCAGGAGCTCAATTTGCATTGTCTTTGTCACGTACCTCTCCAGCCTCTGTGCTAAGAGAGAGCCCTGATGGTCACATGCTTCACATCAGTACACTTACCTGATGCTGCAGGAAACATACCATAATAATAAGGTAGAACATTCAAAAATGAACCTTGCCTGGCATCACTGGCGTCAAACCATACAATTACATGGCAAAAGTGAACAGAAAAGTTAAATAGATCATGACCTAGGGGTGCACAGAAGTGTATCCCATGACATATTAATATTCTGATTAGACTCCTGTTAGGTTCAAGTTGTAGAAATGTGGGCCTTATTGAACCTTCAAACTCATAATTCAGTGACTTCAATGGATCTGTTCAGTGATCCCAGTCCTGCAAAGATTTACAGTATGCACACAGTTAACTTTGCATTGTAAGTAGTATTACTGAAGTCAGTGAACCACAAGAGAGAATTTAAAAAAAAATAGGAGTGTGACTGTAAAATCATAAAAACTGTTGCAGCTATACAGGGACAGGTGTGGTATATGTAATCACATTAATTTTTTTTTCTATTTTAAATGGCTACATTTCAAGTTATGACCCCTTAAACTAGAAAAGATAAATAGTGTACATGATAAAAATTAATTCAATTGTAAAACTCTCTTTGGTCATCCAAGAAGCAATCAGTAACATGAGCAAGGATTTTTATCTAGTTTTTCTTTAAAATATTCACATGCATTTAACCATATTAAGTACAAGTCGTATAGGGGTTTATAAAGAGTTTAGCGCTCTGAATATTTAAATAGATTTTAAAATTAATGAGACTGGATAGAGAATTGCAACTTTGTGTTCCCAAAAATGTTCCTGCAAAATAAAAATGCAAACCTAGGGATGCTGTACATGGTTTCAAATTCAGAAAGTGCATACCCTTTGGTATTTGATGCAAAAGAAGTTCTTTTCTGTGAGCTATGTGCACTGTTCCTACATCAACTCTTGGCGACAATAAAACCCTCAAGCAAAGATCTTTCGAGTCCAAGCACATAGCTTCCCTGTTTCAAAAGCTTATTTTTTAAATAGAACAGAAGCTTCTAAAAAAATTAGTTGTTTATGAGAACTGACTCTATAAAATTGGCATTGGTACTTTCTTACAATACTCACTTGATTTTTTTCCTTGTGTGTATTCAGAGCCAGATTACTTACGTTAGTGCCAAAAATGAGTTTTTATTCCTGTAAAGCCCTAAGCAGCTCACTAAGAATGAAGTGGAATCTTTTGTTCCTAGGGCATCATCTAAAGAACATTTATCAAGTTCCAATGAGTAACACTGAGCAAAATCCACTAAAGATAATAGAATTGCAGAGGTGTCACTAAGGGCACAATTTAAAGCCAATGGATTTGCAAAGGTGTAGCTCCTTTCAGAGTGAACCTTGGAGGGGTCATATGAGACTTGCTTCTCCACATCCAGAGCCCTCAGATGCACAGTCTCACAGATCTCTATAGTCTTGTCCCTGTAAAGCCACTGGGAGAGCTGCTGAGACAGAAAAGGTCAAAAATGCCTGGATGATACACAGATCTACATTCCATTAGACCTTATATAAACGGTTCCAGGTCTCTCAATGCCCAGTGAAAATCAGCACACACACAAAGAGCAGCTGAACCCTGATAAAATGAAGGTGTTGCTAAAGAAAAAGTAAAATGTGCTTCAGAGAACTTGCCTCTTCTAAACTATCTTGCCTCAAACAGTTATGTTTGCTTGCAATCCTAGCAACCTTTTAGCCTCCTCAGTGCAACTGGATGCTCAAACAGGCACAACAGCAAAAACTAAAACATTTCTATCTATACCTGGCCTGAAGATTTTGGCCTATCCTGCCAGACTCAAGCATAGCCACAGAAATGTACACACTGGTAATCCTCTCAGACTTGATTTTTGAAAAGCATTATATCTAGAAATAAATCCACAAACCTGGAAGATCTCCAGCTAGTACAAAATTCATCTACAAATCTGCTTAGAAACACAGGTTGTTATAAACACATTACACCATGATCCACTCTCTGAACTAGTTCCCTGCTTAATACGGAGTCCAGGTCAACATTTGTTTAGATATTTCATAGCCCTGTATGGGGTTGGCCCTATCTAGCTGAAAGATCATCCCCCCCTGCAACCAGAACTTCCCACAGCAGTTATATTCCAGTGGAACAAGAGAGTGACAGACAAAACCTAAGCCACCTGAGCACAGAGACAGAAAACGCATAGCTGCACTGAGGCTCTGAAATTAACTCTTGTGAGAATTAAGTATGAGTTTGGTCCTCACTGCTTTTAGAACTAAACGAAAAACCTCATTTCTTTGATTTAGCATCACCTTACTAATGTAGGTTTCACACATCAAATCCTAACCAAACTCTGTTACTTTTCCTGTATTTCATTTCTGCCATGTGTGTTATTGTGCTTCTCTCACACACATCCCACCAGAAAAATATCCATTTTCAAACCCCAGATTATTTAACTGCTTGCTTGCTGCTTAGTGGTGCTGTGTGCATGACACAAAAGGCAAGTCCCTTTCTATTTCTTGTCTATAATGTCCATTATAATTTCAAAGAAAGCACAAAGGAAAGCTGTCTCATGCTGCTTCAGTGCCAAGAGTAGAAGAGCTCTGAAGATGAGGAATAGTTCCAAAGGGATAGCCGTGTTAGTCTAGTTCAGCAAAACAAGCAAGGAGCCCTGTGGCACTTAAAGACTAACAAATTTATTTATCCTGCTTCAAAGGGGGATTTTATCTCATAAAAGCTCATGCGATAAATACATTTGTTAGTCTTTAAGTGCCACAGAACTCCTTGCTTTTTAAGATGAAGAATGTGACACCCAATATAAGCTCACAATGCTGCATGAAACGTTCATCTTTTCTGTTGTGCAACTGATGGAGGAACACATGGAATACAATATATACAGTAGGAACTGCAATTCTAACAACAAGCAGGTAAGACAGGTAGCAGTGCAAGATGACCTGGTGGGTGAAAGTAAAGAAACCGAGTGTTAAGGCATTACAGATTCCTTTGTAAGGGGATGATGATGATATTTTGCAATTCTTCATCACTTTGCATTCAAAGGTCTCAAAGCATTTTGCAGCCTTGAGTTAACCTTACAAAACTGGTTCCCAACCTTTTTGAGTATGAGGACACCTTTTTAATGTCAAATTTCATAGACCCCCCAAATGATAACAATTATCAGGGACTGACTGCAGGCAGTGGTGCTGAAGAAGGGTAATGGAGGACCTGGCCCCTGACTGCTCCAAAGGGGTGGGAACATATCCAGGGTCTGGCTGCTCACAGCAGGCAAGTACAATTCATTTAGAGCAGAGGTGTCAAACTCTTTCAATGTGGGGGGCCACACTAGAAGGCAGGACATCTGTCACAGGCCATGTGTCTGCACAGGCTCCCCAACCCTTTCCCTCTCTACGTTCAGAGTGGCCTGGGCTCCCCGTTCCTCTCCCCAACCCCACAGGCTGTCCCACATCTTCCCTTTCCCCTGCCCTGTGGTCCCCTTTTCCCCATGCTGGCTCCCAGACCTCCCCCACCTCCCCTATCTCCTGGTGATAGGACAAAAAAACAGCCTCAGTCACAGGCACCCAGGCTGAGTTCTGCGCCTCACCCTCCCAGCCCACTCACTGTCAGTCATTCAGAATGCTGGTTGTTGGTTGGCTCAGTCATGGCTGGCCTTTGATTGGCTTGTTCCCATGTGGGCCCCAGCCAACTTTTCCTTTTTTATTTGTAATTCGTGCTATGTGCTTTCAATCATATTAGCATGCTGACTGACTGACAGTGAACGGTGGGATGGGGGGCAGTGCAGTAGGTCTCCAGAGCTGGCCTAGCCTGTTGTGACTGAGATTCTGATTGGTTGGCAGACTATAGAAGAACTGAGTTGGGATTGGCTGGACCGCTTCTTTTGTCCTCCGGTGCAGTGACTTGGATCATGTGAGTCAGAAGCATGCCTAGCTCTGCTGCGCCAGGAGCCTGTCTTTGGGGTTCACTGCTGCAGACATTTTCCAGGCACAGCACAGGCAGCAGGTCTGCAGGCCGTAAGTTTAACACCCCTGATTTAGAGCCCTCTCCAACATGGATCACTGGCCTGCAGCGGTTGGGGCCCCAATGTATTCACGGACACCTTGCAATAACTCCACAGACCCCCCCAGAGGTCCCTGGATCACAGGTTGGGAACCACTGACTTACAACATCCCTGTGATACTAGGGTGATACTGTACTAAAGATAAGCCCTAGATATTAAATGTTAAATGTTCATTCTCTATACCCTTTCACCTTCTGTAACCATTTACTTCTGTGCAAAGGGAGCGCAAACTGGATTGCAAACATCATCATTGGGGCAGAGGTGATGTATGAGGAACACCCAAGGTTTCTTTCTTTCTCAGGGAGTAGGTTCAAAACATGTGCCCTGCACACACACACTATCTACAGTTACACATCATCTCTGTACTCTGGGCTGGTAGCAATTTAAATCCACTTTACAAAATTTGAAAATAAACTAAGACTTAGCATCAATCTTCCAAAAAGTAGGCCTTATGCAGTAACAAGGGCTTGAAAAAGATATAACTGGTATTTGAAATTCACCCTAGAAGAGAATATGGAAGATGCAGAAATATGAGAGGAGAGGGGGCAAGTGGAAGAGCTTTTTTCATGCTGTAGAAAATGTCCTAAACATCAACAGATACCACTGAAATATCATTGGATACAAAATTCTTAAGTCTATGTGAAATTTTTAGAAGAGCCAGCATATAATGCACTGGCCCTAGACTAAAGTATTCAAAATAAATACTTCTTTAGTAAGGTCATTCTTGCAGCACCCATCTCTGTTTTCCTTCCTGGCTTAGAATATGACTTTGGACTACTTGCAATATTGCATAGGCATGGAGATTTCTGAGCAAATGTAGCATCTTTCATGGTGAAGCACTCTGAAAATTATTTCAGCATATAAAAGAATAACTTCACACACCAATAAAATGCAGCCACCTCTGGCATGGGACACAGCAGTTGCAACGGCACAAAGCAACTCTACCGAATTTTGAAGACAGGAAGTGAAAATACCACATTCAGTTAAGAATGCAGGTAAAATTTAATTGGGCAAAACACAGCAATACCAATTTGAGCAATATAAAGATCAACAATGCTGCTTTTATTAAAGCGGTATCTTTAATCAGTTAGGACCTCAAGTTGTTCTCTCCTCTAAAACAAAACATTTAACAGAGTATCTCATATTAGTGCTTCAGAGCACTTGACCTTTACTGAGTCAGAGGGCTACTGTTATCTGAATCAACAAAATCATTCAGTATCTCCCACCATGTAATAACATGGCCAAACTTTGAGAGACTGTTAAAAAAAGGGGGGAGGGGGAAGTCTTGCATGACTTCAGAAAGACTTCAAAAAATATTGGCAGCTTTAACTGGTGTTATGGTTCTAGCCTAAATACACGCAAAAGCCTGAGAAATGTGTTAAACATCTGTTGCGTGCACAGCAACATTTTCAGTGTATGCATACTACTATTCTGAAAAAACAACATTTTGGAAAAACGTTATGAACATCACATTTTTGTAGAATGCTCATCTTTTGCCCTCCCCTTGGAGTCTGTGCCTTGTCGTGGTGGAACAGCTTGCATGCCCTAATTCCCAGAGCCTGTGTCAGAGGGACCTGGTCCTGGTAGATTTAATCACGCCAGATTGGTCTGTGGGGGAGGATCAGGCAAAAACAGATATCCTCATCTTCTAGGTCAGGGGTTAGACACAGAGCTAACAACCTTTGCCTTGTAAAAAACAAAATATGTTACAGAAACAGCAGCAGAAAAATCAACCAATTACAGTGTGTGATGGCCTTTGGGAGTCAATGACTCCTATGACTGCCAGTACTGAAAACCAAAAGGAAGTCACTGACCCAAGACAAATGCTCAACACCAAGACAAAAATCAAATTTGGTTTTTGGAACTTAGAGACAATGTACAAAAACAGGGAAGCTAATTCAGGTCACAGCTGAGATGAGATGCTGTAGACTACAAATCCTGGATTTTATTTAGAGTAGATATATGGGGTCAGGAAGATTTACAAAAGTTTTGGGAGAAACTTTGCTGTATTCTGGATGTGATGATGAACAACTTTATGAGAGTGTTGCCATCTTTCTGAAGACAGAAGTAGAGTGGTCCTTGTTTCAGTGGAAGCCTTATGAGAATTAGATTGAAAGGGAATCATAGAAGATTATGGATGGAAGGAGCCTCAGGTAGTCATCTGCTCTAGCCCAACTCTATGCTCAAAGCAGGATCAACTTCAACTAAATCACCCCAGCCAGGGCTTTATCAAGCCAGCCCTTAAAGACTTGTGAGGATGGAGATTCCACCACTTCCCTATAACACATTCCAGTGCTTCACCAACATCCTAGTGAAAGTGCTATTCCTGATATCCAAACTCGACCTCTTCCCACTGCCACTGCTCCTAAGTCTGTCCTATGCCACCACTGAGAACAGCTCAGCTCCATCCACCCTGGAACCCCCTTTCAGGTAGTTGAAGGATATTATTAAATCCCTGCTGACTCTTCTCTTATACAGAGCAAACAGGCTTAGTTCCCCCAGCCTCTCCTCAAAGATGTGCTTCAGTCCTCTAATCATTTTCATTGCCCTCCACTGAACTCTCTACAATTTGTCCACATCTTTCTTGTACTGGGGAGCCCAAAACTAGACACAATACTTCACTGAGGTCTCACCAGTGCCAAATGGAGGGGAATCATCACTGCTCTCTATCTACTGGCAATACTCCTACTACTGCAGCCCAATATGCTGTTAGTTTACTTGGCAGTAAGGGCAAAGTGTTGACTTGTATCTAGCTTCTTGTCTACTGTAACAGAATGATATCACTCTGATTCAGAATAACACAATACTACTACTCTAATTCAGTGCTATGCTCCAACAAATGCCAGGAACACCTTTACGGGCTTACATACGGCAAAACAAGATTTACGAGAGTTATGTACTTTCAACACTTATTTATAGTGCAGAATGCATGGGAATGACACAGTATGACATCTTCATTTCGTACAAACTGTCTTCATTTCATACAAAATGCCTTAGAAAAATCCTTCATTTGTTTCGCCCAGAACAATCTCAAATCAAGAGCTATTTATACAGAGTAGCTAAGAAGATATGAGAACTATCATTACCAGGAAGTGTTGGAAAAGGATTGGCCAACACAAATCAAAAACAACAATGCCCAAAAACCACTAGGAAAAGAGCTGTGGAAGTTGAGCTGAAAAACCTGGGGTACAACTTGGGAACCACTGAGGCTATGTCTACACCTAAAATCTTAGTTTGAACTTGGTTAGTAAGTAGTTTGAAGTTAGTTCAGACTAAACCATGATTTTTTAGTTCAAACTAACTTTTTGTTCATACTAACAAAAGTGAAGCTAGTTCGAACTAATAGTTTGAATTAAAAAAATGTGGTTTAGTTAGAACTAACTGCTAAGTTCAAACTTATTTAGTTTAAACTAGAATGTCTATATCATGCTAATTCAAACTAGCCAAAGTGGCTAGTTCAAACTAAGCAGTTAATTTGGACTAACTAGCTGAACTAACTAGTTCAAATGAAGCTTTGGCTAGTTCAATCTAAAAAAATTTTTAGGTCAAACTAGCCAAAGGCTAGTATAAAAAGGGTTGAAATTGACTAATTTGCTAAATAGCCTGAAAGACTTCCCAGAAACAGACAGGAGTGAAGGAGTTTTGTCACTGCTCACACTGCCACAGACATATTGGAGGACTAACCAAATAAGTCATCTTCCCTACAAACACTCACCTTGCTGAAGGCATCTTATTTTGCATAGAATTACTAAGCCCTGTTCAACATACAATTAGATAAATTCTATTTAGCAATTATTTTAAAAGTAGGTAAACAGTTTTTGAGTGTTCATGTCATTATAGTTTTCTACCTTTCTGATACAACAACCAGGGACAGTAAGTTCTAATGCCTCAGCAAAGTACTAAGAAAGCTAACTCCATATATCTTCATGTATTGAACCATTCAGTGGTGTTGATTAAACAAACGCTGTAAAGTAAGTAGTGAGATTGGAGTGACTATTAATAACTGTTATATCTGCTTCTAAAAATAAGACTGTAATGAATTAAAACAGTCTCTTATAGGTGAAACGTACTCCCAGTGAAGCCACACAGATTTTTGCCACTGACTTGTGGATCAAGATTTGAACCTCTAATGATTAGTTGATCCATAAAGACTCTAATGCCTGTTTCAAAAGACAGACTCAATAGGTGGAAGGCGCAAGATTTGTGGCAAGTGTAGGTAACGTGAGCAGCTGATGGCTTTTAAATTCATATATATTTCAATTATTTTTAAAAGAGAAAATTTAAGTTTTATTTACAAACTCGAACCGGTGCCTGTGCCAATTAATATTGATTTACAATGACCTCAGTGAAGGGACTGAAAACACACACAACAATTTAAATGGTCCATAAACAACCTTTTCTTTGTATATTTATTAAAAAATTATTTAAAAAATTATACCATGTAAAGTTTGTTTATAGACCATTTAAACTGTAATGTTTTAAAATTGTGTTTGTTTAAAATTATTTAAACATGATAGAAGAAAAATCTCAACTCGTATTTCCTTTACATTCTAAACTGACTTTTGACTCCTTCCATGGGACAAATCCCATAACCTACATAGACTCTTCTAACCTCCAAAAATATCTTTCCAAAATTTGTGAATACAGCTTGGGAAAGTTGCTGGATTCACTGAAGAATTAAATCCTCTACTGAAGCACCTGCTGTACATGGGGATTATCAATTTACACACAACATTCCTCCCCAAATACTGATTATTTAAAATGTTATTTGAAGAGAAAGGTCTACTATGCTAAGAACTTCTGAGTTCTAATCCCTGCTTTGATACTAATCCCCTTTGCAGCCTTCAGCAAATCACTTCAGCTCTGTTTCTATCTCAGGCATTTGAATGGACCTCATCACTGCAATATCTGAGCACCTCACAATCTTTAACATATTTATCCCTGCACCACAGCTGTGAGGTAGGGAGGTACTACTCTCTACATTTTACAGATGAGAAACTGAGGCTGAGAAGCTAAGTGACTTACCCAGAAACACACAGCAGACTTTAGGCAGCACAGGAATTGAACTTGTCTTCCCCAGCATAATCTAGCTTCCTAATCAATGGATCTTTTTTTCATCCTTTCTTCCACAGAAGCAAATGGGATTGCTAATAATGAGTCACTTCCCAGGAGTTGTTTTTTTTTTTTTTTTAGGATTAATTAATATTTGTGTATCAATGCTAAAAAACATTATACAATAATATATTATATGTTATATTATTAATATAGTGTTTTAAAGTCATATTGAAGGATATCAGCAAGTAACTATTATATGGACATTATTATAACGTATCAGTGGTGCCACAGAAGATGAGATATACTAGGATTCCCAAAAGGAACCTTGGGAACTCAAGTGGCCCAATTCCTGATCAAATTGAATAGGAGTTGGGTGGCTAAATTCTTTAGGCTACTTTAAAAATCCCTACTATTACCATAGATCATAGAGGTTAACTGTTGGGATCAAACAGTGCTAAGGAAAGAATTTAAGACTTTTTCCTAACAGCAGGATGGGTGATTTTACTCAACAGAATCAGAAGCCTTCTCAACTGTATCCACTTCATCTTCACTACTCAGAGCTCACAAGATGAGAAATGACAGAAGAAATTATATCTTCAAGGAGTTAAAAAAATGACACTAAAAGTGAAATGTCTGACCTGAAAAGTCTCAAGAAATAAAAAACACAGGAGATTTTTGAAGACAGATCAATAGCAAACTCTGAAAACTTGCCAGTAACACTAAAAGTAACCAAGGAATCACATGGTATTGTTCAAAGCAAAAACTGCTATTTAGTATTGAGATTGACAAAAATAATTTCAGCAACCATCTATTAGACTATTTTATTTGTTCAATGATCAGTTTCCAATTCTTTGAGCTTAAGTATGCAAGATTACATGTGACAATAAGATTATCTTCTAATCTTCTAGAGTTACTAGAATGATGAACTAAATACAACTGTAGGAAAGTAAAAATGGTTAACTACTAACAAAATACTGAAGCATTTTTTCTGTAATTAAATTGCTTATTTTTGTTTCAGTATGAATTGCAATAGTGTCTTGAAGGAGGCATTCAGTGCACTGTACCTTTTAACTATAGTCAAGATAAAGACGTCATTTGATAAAAAGTCTTTTAAATTTCTCTTATTAGAGTTCAAGTCTGTTCTCAGAATTTCTCCAGGTCACTTGGGGAATACTAAGTCCACATTTTTTAAAATCTAAAGTACATTGATTTCCTTAAGCAATTAAACACATACTTCCAGTTAAACCTCAACAACTGATTTAAAGCTTAAAATCCTATTGTGAATTAGTAGCCAAATTCTAGCTTCAGCTTTACACTATGCAGTCATATTGAACCCACTGAAGTTTCACGTTTGTTACTGATGTAACAGTTTGGCTATGAAGCTGAAGAATTTCTACAGGGTTTTGAAAGGTTTTTTGATGCTTTTTAGCCGATTAGAAATTGAGTTCTCCCTTCCTAACAACTGGCTGGTAGAGTCTTGTCAATTTCAAAAGGGTAGAGTCTTATAGCTTTTGCATTTTACTTTCTGGGAAGATATTGAGTGCTAGTTCTCTCCACTTCACTCCATCAGAATATGAGCTATTCCCAGTCTCTTCAAAGGTCTTACTTTGGAGGAGCTAGTACCACATGTATTAGACCTCTACCAGTGCCAATTCCTTGATGCGCCCTGTCCTGATGGCACAGTTGGTTCAAAACAAGTCTCTGCAGACTGAAGGGGCTCTCCTTAACAAATCAATTAGAAGGTTAAAAAGTGATTAGATAACTGTCTACAAGTATATACAGAACAATTTTTATAATAGAAGGTTCTTCAGTTGAACAGATAAAGATATAATGAGATCCGATGACTGGCAGCTGAAGCTGGATGCTTTCAGAATAGAAATCAAGTGTTCAAATCAAGACTGGATATTTCTCTAGTCTAGAAGATATGGTCTAGATCAATCACAGATATAGGACTTGAAGTAGATAAACTAACTCCAATCTATCTATTAGACTGTATCATGCAAACACTCTGACCAATTGACAGACAAAATTATTATTATGCTATTTTGCAGACTAATTAAGGTACTTATTTAGCTCCCATCACCTGAGTATCTGAGCAACTCATAACCTATAATATATTTATCTTCAACACTCCCTTCTTGTTCCTACCCAGTAGGCAGAGAAGTGCCCCAGTTTTACTGATGGGGCATGGAAGCTCACAGAAATTAAGTAATTCTAGTTTCCAGAGGAGCAGCCATGTTAGTCTGTGTAGAGCAAAAACAAGAGTCCTCTAGCACCTTAAAAACTAACAGATTTCTTCAGGCACAATCTTTTGTGGGCTCAAAGTTGGTTGGAGCCCACTAAAGCTGATGCCCAAAGAAAGTTGTTATTCTTTAAGGTGCCAGAGGACACTCATTGGTTAAGTAATTCCAGGATCACACCAGACGTTTGTGGCACAGGAGAAACTGAAATAACCAGGGCTTGTGCTCTATCTATCTATTGGACCACACACTTCCTCTGTAACTGACCACTGTTTTACCTCAGAAATATCTAATCTACCCACAGTCAGTTTGCATAATAAAGCAACACACATTAAGGGCTCCCAAAGTTCTGACACAAATGCATTTAGTCCAACAAAATGTACAGTAAACAGAATTCCAAAGTGAAATAATAGAACAAAAATGAAGACTTGGAAATATATAGCACTTTTCATCTCCCGAGCATTTTACTATATAAAATTAATCTTTACAACACACCTAGAGGCAGAGCTCATAATAAAAGTGCAAGATTTATAAGGTACCCAGTGCTGGCAAAAATTTCTGTAGAAAAATAAAATCCAAGATGAGGAAATCATTTTTATTTTACATTTAGAAATTATACTTATTCCCTCTTGAGTCAGACTTAGGCTATGTCTATACTGCCAACAGTATAGTATTGATTCTGCACATTCAACTGAGCATCAGTAAAGATATCCTAAATCAAATACAGAAGTCACTGGAAAATTATCTTTTAAAATTACTCCAGCAAGTAGAGTAGCGCTGCATCAACAGAAGGGCATTTCCTGTTGACACAGGACAGTGAGGACACCATGGTAAGTAAATACTGTACATAGTTTGCATATCTCCCATCAACTGCTGCTGAAGTCCATGGCCAGCGTAGACCAGGTCTTAAACTGTAAACCTGTTTTGTTAATTAAATTCTGACACACTCAGGCTTTCATTTTTCATGAAGTTCTTCAACAAGTAACTTAAGCAGTTTTCTTTCTTTCTTTTTTTTAAATGGTAGACCTAATTTGTACTGTTGATTTGATTTTAAAAGCTGTTGCAAAGAACTGAAAGTGCAAATAACTTCTATAAGAGAAATGTGGTCAACATTAAAAAAAAAAACTACACAATTTATCTTCATACTTACATAGCCCTCATCACCACAGTCCCTGAGGACTTCTCAAATTCCTTTATTCAGTGTATCCACTGCATAATATGCAGATGAAATAAATTAATTCATATTGCCAAAATACTACTAGTAGCAATAGCAGATCTGAAAATTAGAAGTTTTGGATTAAATAAAAAAAAAAACCACAGAATATACACTGAGAAGTTTCCCAGATAACACTTTAAGATGTAGACCTGGTTCTATTTCCATGGCTGTCATTGGGACATTTCCCATTGAATACAGCGATCACAAGATCAGGCCGCATATCTTTCTATCTCGAGTCCTTTTTCCCCAGGCTTTTTGTTTTCTTTGCTCCATCTTTAGCCAATAATCACTTCTACAACATTTTGAGGGCATGTTGATCTAGGCAGCAAGCCTTTGTGTGCTTTTAATGATTTTTAGACAGCAATGCGACTCTTTGTTGGTTCAATACAAAGAAAAAATGTAATGCTCAATTCTATTTTTGTACTCTTATTCTGATAGATAGATAGATAGGATTCACTATTATTTGCTTTGGCTGGGTGGTCGCATATCTTATGGGACTGGTGGATTGGGTGTGTTCATTTATGAAAAAGTATTTACATTTAGCAAGGCACTGAGACAAGAATATATTGTTTAATAATCAGTAGCCTTGTCAATAGCATGGATTCAACACAGTGAACTTGGCAGTCAGTTTTAGTTTTTCCAATCTGAATGACAAAATGACATCTGTTTTTAATATTCTGAAGTAGACACATAAATAATTATTAAATTTTCATTTTAATTGTAAACCAGTGCCTCACACATAAAATTATGCTTTTCTCTACTGAAAACCCCAGACTGTAACAAAATACTACAAATTCTTTTTTCCTGATGCAGGGGAGGACCTCCATAATGTATTGTAAATAAGCTGCCCAGTTTTAATTTTTTCAGTATCAACACATGATTATTTATACTGTAGTCTCTCACCTAGAAACTGTGCTATACCTTGCACAAATTAGCTATCAGCATTATTTTCCACTTATGTATTAATTTAGAAGTGATTAATCCCCACAGAGAGGGGAAGCCATCAAGAAAATACTGTTTGCAAAGTCCTTGAGAGAAAAGACCTCATGCATACTCCATTAACAAGACTGACACAGTTGGATCCTTATTTTGAACATACATATGGTACCCTCCTAAATGCCCTCATGTACCTACAGAGGAAGACATATTCAAACACTTCCAATAATGTCTTGAGTGAAGTTACTAGTCAGAGTTCCAAAAAATCTTACACGTGGGTAACCAACTAAAGATACACTTTAAGTGTGGAAGTAATTCAGAAGAAGATTTATGCCCTGGGAAAACAATGTTATGAATGAAGAGGCACCAAAAATGCATTATGTCAAGAATAAAAATATTTAGTTCTCGGCGCTTCTCCTTAGATTTCAAAGTACTTTACGCTGAAGGGTCATATCATTTTTTCCATTTTACAGATGAGTAACCTGAGGCCCAGAGATTAAGTGATTTGCCCAGTCACTGAGCAGGCCAGTGGCAGAGCTGGGAATAAAACATAAGTCGTCAGATATACAGTCCACTGCTTTATACATTAAGCAACACTGCCTCATCAACCCTATCAGTTTTCATCAAGGCTACAAAGAGAATTGGGGCATACTTCTGGGCCGAAGGAAGGCATTCTAGTTTCTAAAAAAAGAGAGCAAGAACGTCACTCAAGCATCTGTATTTGCACACAAGAACCTTCTACATAAAGTAAACCAGAGCTCATGTGTAGGACCATGCCTCTGCAAACAACTTTTTTAAGATGGCAGCTACAAACACTTTGCATGATGTTTTTGATGGCATTTATGCAGTGGATTCAAACAGATAACACATAAATATGTTAGAAATGAGAATACATTACCTTACATCACCCAAAAAGCTACTGGCTGATGCTTTTGAAAGTATTACCTGTGTACCTGAAAAAGAAGCTTGTCCCAGATTAAAAATCGTGGCAATCTAAGAAAGATTGTGGTCATGTCTCAGAAACTGCAAGTACTACTAAAAGCACAGAGGGGAAAAAATGACCAAAAGATACAAATCTACACAATGTCACATAATCATAGATGAGTATTATTGAGCTGTGATGTAGTGATTCAACAATTAAGATCGCAAATAGGGTACAATTAGAAGCTTTATTGTCAGTCCCCTTAACTTCAGTCAAAAGACTGCAATGTCCACACCTGAGCAATCTAATTCTCAGGCTGTGAAGACCTTTTTTGCAAGTTGTAAGGACTCTATCTAACAATGTACATTTTATACTGCTTCCAGATTTTAACTAAAGTGTCCAAAAATAAGACTCAAAAATAGCTTACTTTAAACCCTTTCATTTTTATATGCTTATTAGTCCATGACAACCAGGGCATAGGCTAGTTTTGAAGGTAAGTGTCTTAAAATTAAAAAAAAAAGATAAAGAGTTTTGTTTTGTTGTTTGGTTTTTTTGTTTTTTGTATTTGGCTAACTGGCTGTTTGGGAATGAACAGCTGCAGGGATAAGACATTTCATCAGCAATTTGGCAGTTAAATTATCAGGTGTCAGTGTTAATCTCAGGTTTCATTAAAATATCATGCTTGGAGCCTTTTTCCTTGCCTTCAAAACGTCAGCTGAGCTCTAGGGTTGAAAGTTTGTCACAAGAATGGTTTGCCAGCTATAAGCTATTCTTCCAGGGGTGTCTTGTCCCACTTGTCTGTAACCTAAGCCACTAGCTGCCAAAGCTCCTACTTTGGGTTCTCATTTCTGATGGCCAGCTGCTCTCTACCCTCCACATACTGACACTGAATAAGGGGGTGGGAGGAGTCCAGAGAGGCTAGAACAGCATTTCTCAACTGGTAATCTGTGGTACACTGGTGCTCCACAGACATAGTGAAGGTATTTTGCGACTGACCCCGATCCCTTCCTGTTGGTGGGGAGGGTGGGGCAGGAGGCTACACAATGAGCCCACAAGTGCCTTGGAGATTTAAAATGCTACAAAGCTTCCAGAGGCCCATCGACATCCACTGCTACCCTGCACTTTTGCTGCAGCTGAGGCATTTTAAATTTTCTGCTGCTATTACGACCAGCATCAAAATCATCTTGGCATTACTTTCATGGTAAGACTTTGTGATGAATTTCACTCCAATTTTGAACATGTAAGTCTGAAATTCCCATTTAAACCTTAAGTAATATTTTCAGTTTTAAGCTGTGTACATAACTATACATCTATTTTTAGAAATAAACACACATTATGTCTGAGAGTTTTTATCAAGTGTTACACAAACTATTTATATTTTAGGTGTTCCCCAGTCCACTAAAGGTTGAGAAACACTGGATTAGAAGATCAGGGAGGATACAGGGGTCTCATTTAGCAAAGTCTGGCCCCTGAAAGCTACAAGATGTCGTAGGTAGGTACCATCCACTCTATCACAGATGTAACCTTTACAATATCCAGAACAGAAATACCACTTCTTTCTGTTCACATTCATTCCCTTTCAGTAATCCTACATTTAAAAATTAACCATAAATTAGTGACAATTAACATTCAATGACAAACTTGACAGAGAATTTCCAGTCTTGTAGGTATTCCCATTTGTTACTAATGTATGATGCTCTTTTACCTTGCTTTTTTAAAATGGGGAATAATTTAGTAATTTACTCATTTGTGGGGAAAAAATGGGAGTTATAAATAAATAAATATAAATATATAAAGTTCCATAGAAATTTCTATTCAGGATGTTAAGAGAGAGTTTGTGCTTAGGAAGATACATCATGAACCAAGGACAAAATCCTGGCGTCACTGAAATCAGTGGAAGTATTAAATTCTAGGACCAATCCTGACACTACCAAAGACAATGGTAAAATCCCTATTGATTTAGAATGACCATACTGCGTTGGACCAATGGTCCATTTAGTCCAGTATTCTGTTTCCCAACAGTGGCCAACGTCAGGTGCTTCAGAGGGAATGAATAAACAGGTAATCATCAAGTAATCTGCCCCATTGCCCACTTGCAGTTTCGGTCAAACAGTAGTCCCCACCCAGCTGGCTAGTAGCCATTAATGGACCTATACTTCATGAACTTATCTAGTTGACTTTTTTCAACCTTTTAAGGTCTTGACCTTTACAATATCCTCTGAGAAGGAGTTCCACAGTTTGACTGTGCCTTGTGTGAAAAAATACTTCCTTTAGTTCACTTTGAACCTGGTGCCTATTAATTTCATTTGGTGATCCCTAGTTTTTGTGTTATGAGGAATAAATAACACTTCCTAATTTACTTCCTCTATAGCAGTCATGATTTTATTGACTTCTGTCATAACCCCCTTGTTTCTTTTCCAAGCTGAAAAGTCTTAATCTTATTAATCCTCCCTTTATACCCCTAATCAATTCTGTTGTCCTTATCTGTGCCTTTTCAATTCTGATGTATCTTTTTTGCCATGGGGTGACCAGATTTGTATGCAGTATTCAAGATTCCAATAGGATCAGGCCTTTTACAAATTATTTTCTCCTTAACAGCAATCCTTATGAACACACTAATATCTTGGCACAACAGGAAATACTTCTCCTCATTGGTTGAGCCACAGAATATCATGTTGGATGCCAGACTCCCAAGATCACATCGTTTAGATATTTTTAATGAAGTAAAGTTCATTTTTGAATATCAGTACTCCATCTGAATGAAGTTTAGTTACCATCTTATGACTCCTGTTTTGTCTGAGGGTACACCTATACTGACAGTGGCAAAATTGCTGCTCTTAATGTGATCTTCTGGGTGCAATTCAGTGGTCAATTTAAACCTGCTGAATCACTCCAGAAATCACCATAGCAACTCCAGCCCCAAAACTGGAGTTGCTGAAAAGGTTTCAGTGATATGTCCCTTGAGCTACTGTACTAGTCCTCATGCAGCCTTCAGGGTGATTTGAGTTTAAGACCCCTGCCCTATTATGTAGCGGTGGCTTAGTACATCGTTGGCAGATATGCAAGGTATTTTACATGCCTTCCGTATCTCCTGTTGACTGCCACCAAAAAGTTCGGTAAGTATAGACTAGGGCTCAGAAAGCAGAGGCTTAATTAATCAACAGCATTCACTTTAATCTTGTACCTGCCATTGCCTTTACCTACGTTCACTTCCAAATGAGAATAGCAATATGAAAAAAAAAAAAGAAAAAAAAAGAAAACCCCATATATAAAGCAATATTAAAAAAAAAGAACCAGCACTTGAACTTATTCGTTCTGAGTGAGTTAAAAAGAAAATACTCACAGTGATCAACATTCTTAGCATTGATCTTTAATCATGTGGACACAACTTGTCAAAGAATTAGGAAAGAAAGTAGGCACATGCTGAATGAGCTCTTCAAGGAAAACCCCTAAAGGCTGGCTAGTGGATACGATAAATGCCCACACAATAAAAGCTTCTCAAGAAAGATCAAACCAACACATTTTTTTATGTGTAGAGTAGCTTGCAGAAACAAACAAAAATAAACATGGCTGCACACAGCACAGTATTAGCCACATCTATGTTTATAGTCTTGATAGAATGAATATTGTTACACAAAAAATCAAGTGAAAAAATCCTAAGGAAACATAGCTAAAAAAAAACTCAGTCCTTCATCCCTTTGCCTCTCTTCCACTATTCTGCACAAACAAACAAAGACAATTATTGCAGCTTTTATTCACTGATTTACCTGTTAATGGCAATCACTATGAAGCATTTCTTTTTTTTTTTTCTTTTTTTTAAAAGAGAAATATGCTTGATCAATATTTAGGTTGCATCCCAATATAAAATTCCACAGTGCTCAGGAGTGACTGGATATGTCATTTCAGTACAACTCCATCTTTACTGATTAAAGGATGAAGCTTCCTTTCAATCAAATGCAAACTCATCTCTTCCCAAAGTCATTGTAACAAGAAATAAAATGGGGAAGAGTGAATCAGTATAGCCTTATTCTGACCATAGCATCTTATCTCATTTGTTCAAAGCTCCCACAAGGAGCAGTGACACAATACAAACAACTCAGTTCTAAAATAGGATAGAGTTGCAGATAATATTCAGCATCAGATACTGGCTTGTTCAGAGTGCTTGACATTTAAGATAAACCTGTCTCTTGTATGTATTTCAGAAGTTTCTAAATGATAGTACTGCTGTGACTTAACATTTTGACCGCTAAGGAATAGTAAGAGTCCAAACACTGTTTTTTTGTTGTTGCTGATCCCAAAGTCATTATAAGTGAAGTCAGATTAAGTAATTTAATTCAATATTCATTGTAATAAATTTACGTTTACATGCTCATCCTGAAATCAGTTACTTAAGGACTTTGCTAAAGAGGAGTGAATTTACTAATGTAGCATAAGGGAAAAAGGAGAGACTGCCTTTTCCAGGGAAGAGGAGGAGAGTCCCATCAGTAGAGCCCTGCAAATCCATGGATATCCGCAGATATCCACATTATAACTACATCTGCAGATACAAACACGGATATCCGCAGACCATTTCTTGTGGATGCAGATCAGATATGGATCCATATATTTTTATCTGCACAAAGTTAGAGCCCTGCAAATATGCAGATATCCGCAGATATCCACACAACACGGATATCTGCAGACCATTTCTTCTGGATGCAGTTTGGATATGGCTCCACATATTTGTATCCATGCAGGGCTCTACCCATCAGTATCTGCTGTTACAGTTCAACATTCTCTTACTCATACACTGATGTAACTGGCTGTTGACACATAGGAGAAAAGAGTGCAAAGACTCCTGGTTGGGTCCAGGACATCTGGAATAGGGATGCCATCAATAAGGCCAAAAAGAGGAGCCAACCATTTTAGGGGGACCCCATGGCATTAGAAACTATTGGTTCCAAGGGAAGTCATGTCAATAAGGATAGTTATTGTAACTCATGGATCACCCCTCTGGGCTTGGCCCTTCCCATGGGGATGGAGGAGGAACTGGTTCATGAGAGGTTCACCTGAATCTAAAAATTGCTTCTTTTGGATTGGTATAGTCATCAGCACCAGGCCAATCCCACCTGACGTATATAAGAAAGACAGTTCCTGGAACACTGAATTAGTAACATCTTCCAGTGCTAATGTCCCTCAGAAGGGCCAAGCGAAAGAAGAAGGGAAACTCTGGAGAGGGCACCAGAGGATATTTTTCTCTATGCAGGTATCCGTGGGTCCCAATGTGTACTTTTTCTATTTCACTTGTTATCACTGAAAGATGTTAAATAATGATATAATAAAGTTAGATATTTTTAAATCAGCAGGTCCAGATAACTTGGATCCAAGAGTTTTAAAAGCTGTGGCAGAGGAGAATGATCAACCATTACTCTTTATTTTCAGTAAGTCATGGAGCAAATGGGAAGTTTGACTGTAAAAAAACTAATGTTGTACCAACATCTAAAAAGGATAAATGAGATGATTCAGGTTAGGCCTGACCTCAATTCTGGGCAAGATAACAGATTGGCTAACATGGGACTCAATTAATAAAGAATAAAGGAGGGCGATATAACTAATGACAATCAACATGGGTTTCTGAAAACAGATTTTGTCAAACTGTTATCTTTTTTTTTTATGAGATTACAACTTTAGTTGATAAAGACAATGACGTTAATATACTTAGACTTCTGTAAGGTGTCTTTCATGGTACTGCGTCATATTTTGATTAAAAACAGTATGACACATATTAAACGAATTATGAACTGGCTAACTGATGGGTCTCAAAATGTAAGTGTAAATAGGGATGCAACATCATGTAGGTGTGTGTTCAGTGGGGTCCTGCAAGGATTGGTTCTTGGCTATATGCTATTTAACACTTTGCAGTGACTTGGAAGAACACACAAAACTATCACTGATAAAGTTTGTAGATTACACAAAAATTGAGGGACTGCTAAATAACAAGGGTGACGTCACTGACTCAGTGCAATCTGGATCACTCTGTAAACTATGTACAAGCAAAACAGATATATTTAATATGACTAAATGTAAATGTATACATGATTTGTGGTCATGATGGATAATTTGGTGAACATGAGCTCCTAGTCTGATGCTGTGGCCAAAAGAGTTAAAACAATCCTGGAATGTGTAAATAGAAAAATCTCTAGTAGGAGTCAAAAGGTTATTTTACCTCTATATTTGGCACTGGCATGTGCGCTGCTAGAAAACTGTTTGCAGTTCTGGGGTCCAGAATTTAAGCAGGATGTTTATAAAGTGGAGTGGGTTAAGAGAAGAGCCATGAGAATGATTAAGGGCTCAGAATATGCCTTATAGTGATACATTCAAGGAGCTCAATCTATTTAGCTTAGCAAAGAGAAGGTTAGGTGATGACTTGATTACAGTCTATAAGTATCTACCTGGGGAACAAAAATTTTATAATGAGCTCTTCAATCTAGCAAAGAATAGTATAAAACTACCCAGTAGCTGGAAGCTGAAGTGAGACAAATTCAGATTGGGAATAGAGTATAAATTTTTAATGGTCACAGAAATTAACCAATGGATTGATTTATCCATAGTGGTAGCGGTGTGGGGTTCTCCATCACTGACAATCTTAAAGTAAGATTGATTTTTTTTTTTCTATAAAATCTTCTCAAGGAATTATTTGGGGGGAAGTTCTATGACCACTGTGATGCAGATGGTCCTATTAAATGATCACAATAGTTCCTTCTGACCTAGGCATCAAATTGATTTAAAGCAAGAGAGGTGAGTACTTGGCTGAGTCATAGCAGAGCTGTACACATACCCCACTGCTCTGCTTTACTGCAAATTTTCCAACCCAGAAAAAGATTTAAATTAAAAAGAGTAACAGATAAAAATCAAATGAAAAGAGAAAAAAAAAAAGAAAAGAAAAGAAACAAAAACGAAAAGGAAGCAAAGGCCTTATTTCTGTTCTGGTTTAACACTTTCCTGTTCTTCCACAACTAAAGCAACAGACTAAACCTGCAAAAGACAGGGGCAAGGATGAAATGGGACAACAGAGACAGAGATTAGGTGAGTATCGGCAATCATGATAGAACTGAAATGGTTTTATCGCCTTCATAGTAATTATCTTTTCAAATTGCACCATAATTATTCAAGTCCAAGTGATCTGCTGTGTGTAAATTTTAGCCACTGCTCCTGTACTAGAGAAAATAAATAAATGTTGTGTTAGCTAAAAAATCATTCCGCACATTAAGCTGAAGCTGTGCATACCAAAACAATAAAGTGTTCCGAGTCAGTGAAGATGCACTAATGAAGGCAAGGCAGGATTAATTAAGTTTGTTCAGCAATGAGAAATTATAATGCATTATAATTAATAAGTATTATTATCATTACTACTACTGTGTGTGTGTACTCATCTGTTTATGGGTGGGAATTAACAAGGGGGAATGAAACTGGTGGGAGTACTTTAATGTCTAGATGCTTCAAATTACTTAATTATCAGCTATGTGCTAACTCCTCTGATGCCAAACACTGATTCTTGAAAACAAATTGCTCATGACTTTTCAGAAGAGATTTTCTCTCCCCTTAAGGAAGGGGCTGTGAGTGATTATTACAAGAGATTTTTTTATTTTTAATTCACATTGGTGTTAATATCAAAATCCATAAAGAAAAAAGATCTAAACATGACCTAATCAGGTTCAGCTGGTCCACTTTCTCTCACTGAAGTTCCATAAAGCTTCCTATCTATTCTCTAACTGTATACACAAAGGCAAACAAAAGAAGCAATTAGTTTTGTTATGGCTCCAAAGAACGGAATTTGCACTGTCAAAATTTCTGCTTCTCTTGCCATAATTAATAATTTTGTGTTATTTGAAGTTGAGCAACACTTACAGAAACTAAAGTAGGCCAATATTTTTTATATACCAAGAATGTTAGTATGTATTCCAAACATGACAAGCACTTTTGTAATGACAAACATTTAATGCTCTCAAAGTATATGCTCCACTCTATAGGTTCTAGTAACAATCATTAAGGAATATGACTAACATCTGTTACATGTGATTTATTCTTTTTCCAGTTCTCTTCTCAAGGAGAAAAACACGTGTGTCCTATAGTGTTTTAGTTTGGCAGGATTTTATTATTAATTTTATTTATTAACACACTTCTGTGTATCTGCTAGAAAAGACAAGGTTCCATAATTACAGACTCAGCGTGAATGGTAATGAAGTTTGTAATTGACCTTATTTCCTTCAGGAATTTGTTCTACAGTTTGGAACAGACCCCTCAAGAAAGCTCAGTCTCCTGCACATGTAAGTTTTACCCCCTTGATATAAAGTTCCATTGTGCTTAAGGAACAGGGTTGTTGACTATGGCCCTCATCTTGGAGGTTAAGTATATTCTGGGCCCCAGCCATTGACCACTTTGAAGATAAGGACCAAGACCTTGAACTTGACTTGATATTCTAGGGCAGCAGTTTTTGGATGTAGGGTTAAGACCCAGTACTTTGTTGTGGACCCTCAGGTACTGGGTCGCAGCAGTCCCTGCTGCCACCACCAGAACACTGGAATGCACCGCTGAAAAACGTCATTGCTGGGTTGCAGGCATACATGATTTTTTTTTCAATTGGGTAGCAAGAAGAAAAATTGAAAACCACTGTTCTAGGAGAAGCCAGCAGAGATAACAGAAGACAAGTTTGATTTGTTTGTGGTAGCTTGTGTGGTCAAGGAGATGTTCTGGAGTTTCCAAAATGCTAAAGGTTCAAACCCAGGCCCAGCCAAGGGAGGACGACAACATAAATACCTGCAGCCAGGTCACTGTCCACCAGGATGTTACAGAATCCCCTAACTAACTAGAGATGACATAAAGTGTTACTCATAAATGTTGTCACATGAGAGCTTAGCATCAGTAAGGAATCCATGATCACTCCCAAACTACAGAATGAATTGACCCATCCTGGGCATGCGCTGTCAGTCAAAGGATATGGCACACTCTTCCAAATGTTTTACTCTGACCACCAGCATCACTTCAGTCTTGCTTTGGTTTATTTTTAATCAGTTGTTCATCCATGAACTGATCTCATAGAAGCACTGGGCCATCTTGTAGGAGAAAGTATGACTGTACATGGTGAAGGATAAGCAGAACTATGTATCATCTGCATACTAGTAGCACATGAGCCTATGTCATCTGGCCAGTTCACTTAGAGGCTGCATGTAGATGTTACAAAGAACCAGAGAAAGAACTGATTTTTGTGCGGAACTACACAAGCAAGCACTCTAGTGACAGAGGTGCAGTCTCCCTTCACTGCTCATTGGATGTCTCTCTTCTGGGAATTTGAAACCATTTTAACATCCTCCTGGTTCTTGCCACCTTCCTTAGCACAACAGCAGTATCTGATGGTTAACACTATTTAGCGTTGCAGAGAAATCCAAGAGGATGAGAATGGAAAGCTGTCCACCATCTACTAGCAGCATTAGCTCATCTATCAGTAGAGCCCTGCACGGATACACAAATATGGATCTGCATCCGCTCAGTGACAGTATCTGTCCAGTCCAAAATCCTCATGCCATCTTTTATCTTTATCTCTAACTGCATCTGCAACTGAGCTTGGTCTCAGTCAGCACTGTAGTCTTTGATTGGCTTATTCTCCATGATGTCCCTGCCCATTTCTTCCTTTTCTTGTTTGTAGTTCACACACCATGCTGTCAATCAGATTTCCTTGGCCACCAATGAAATCTCTGATTGACAGCATGGCATGCAAACTGCAAACCAAAAAAAAAAAAGAGAGAAATGGGCAAGGAAGTCATAGGGAATGAGCCAATCAAAGGCTAGCATACTGACTCACTGACAGTGAGTTGTGACTCTCCAAGCCCTAGTCTGCTGTGACTGAGATTCTGACCGGCTGGCAGACCACAATCAGAGCTGAGCTAGGATTGGCTGGAGCACTTCCTTGTTTCCCTGTGTGCTGCTGACACAGATCATAGCAGCAGCTTCAGCGATGGATCACACCCTGGGCATACAAAAGTAGAATCCGCATCTGCGGGTCAAGCTGCAGCAATGGGTCTGCACTTATTTGCACCCACAGACTTTTGGATCTGCAGCAGGATACCTGTGGATCTGCTCTATCAATCAATGCTACTGAAGTTGTTTCTGTCCCCTGTACTAGCCTGGATCCTGACTATGCTTGGTCTAGACTATTACCTTCAATTAAATAAGTCTCTCAGTTGGCCTTTTCTATGAGCTTGCTCAGGAATGAAACATTTAATTTTGACACTAGCTTGCTAGGACTGATACATATAAGGTGGCTTTCCTCACTATTGGCTGGAATATAATGTATTTGAAGGTAGGAGGGAAGATTCCCTCTCAAATTAAGCATGGTTGTTTTGATCATGAGTGATACCAGGTGCTCATGACTCTTTCACAAGCCAAGGAAGAGCAGGCTTTGGCTCAGATTCACAGGCCTCAGGCTTAAATTCCTAAAGAGTGACTAGCACTTCTTGAAGAATGAATGTCCTGAAGTCCAGGAAGGCAGGCAGGTCTTGACTGGCTGGTACAGAAGAACAGAACCATGCTGATGGAGCAGCCTTCCCAAATGACATGTTCAGTGAAGTAGGATGATAGTTTTTCATACCAGCTGTTGCTGAATTCTGCTTTGGGCTGTAGGCACTCAGCTTTACAAAGCCATTTAGCATGCTAGATAGCTCCTTCAGCTGAGACTTGGCAGCTTCAGTGAAGGCGAATAGGAATATTCTTCTAGCATGTAATATAGGCTCTGGATAGGCATGGAAAACATTAATGATTTAATCCTTATAAGACCCCCTGATTACCCTTGTGAGAACAGTAAGAATAATCCCTATTTAACAAATGTGGAGAGAGACTGAGACGCTGAATGATCCAGGGTAACACAGGAAGTTAATGGCAGAGCCAGGAATAGACCTCAGTCTTACATACTAGTCACGAGATAATCCTTCCAATCCAAAAATAATCCTTATCAAAAGATCATGTTTATGAAAATAAACTATTAATAAAGGTAACAAATGAATACCAGGGAGATCAACACCATGACCAGTTGTTTTCACCGTGACCACAAATAAGACAGATTTGGGTATAGACACCAACTAATGAGCAAGGTGAAAAACCTACCTGTAACAGAATTTGCTCAACTATCCAGTTTGCAAATACATGCAAATACTACACATAGCTTATTTACTGAATTTACATGAATGATCTTACATACAAAGGAAGTCTCTATTTTATATGACAGTCCATATACACGTGAATATACTGAAAAATACATGACATAGTACCTACGAATATGAAATGTATGCTTTCCATGGGACACATGCATGTGAATCATGTGGGGAAATCAGGAACATAAGGAGACCAAATAATTAATTTTTTCCTGTTACCCTCATGGGGAGGATGAGGGACAAATACTCCCAAAGTTACCTTTGTGAAGGTATAATTAATCATTAACAATTAATAATTTGTAAATGGAGTTACAACATTCACCTGCAGATGGCAGTGAGCTTGTGAAACAACCTACTGAGGATGTCACTAGCATTAATCAAAAAATAATTGAGTAAGAATACAATCATAAGAAGAAACAGGCAATGAGAACTGTATGGGGCAAATATATATAGCTCACTATAGTCAGGAACATTTTTAGTGAGGTGCCATCATGTTCATCAAGATCCATCAACACTTCCTACAGAGCATCCTGGAAAACCCAGTTAAAGAACAGGGATCTGACAAACACTTGCAAGATAGCCATAATACAGCATGCACATCAACCAAACACACTGTTTCTGTTCTTGCTAGCTATTACCTCCCACAAGGCAATAATCACGTGGGATTTTAGAGGTGAGGATAAAAGACCAAGTACTGTACAATGCAGAGATTACTGTTAATAGACATAGAATGGGCTCTATAAGTAAAGGGAATTATTGGTCAGCTTCAAGAAAATAAGCAATAAACAAAAATGATATTATGCATATCCAGGGATTTTTTTGGGTTGTAATGTGGTGTAAGATCAAAAGTGAGGCGGTCTAAGATTAAAAGGTTTGGCTACCTACAATTTATTACTAAAATACAGTAAAGAATATAACAATATGGAAAAATACTTTGGATTTGAGCATTTTGTAAGATATCACATACAACTATAAGCTGAAATAAGTAAATGCATTATGTCGCTCAAAGTTAAAAAACATGGCATATGTTCAATAATTGCTTACACACACACAGGAAATACAACATGTGTTTGAAACTCAGATGGTATGCTCTTTTCACAGCTACTGTGCATTTAAAACTATATGCAGGCATAGTGTCATTTGGAATTACATAAACTTTAGGTATGGAAGGGACGATGAGAACTCATTAACTCCAGCCCCCTGCTCTGTAACAAAACCAACTAATTAATACCAGACTATCCCTGAGAGGTGTTTATCCAACCTGTCTTTAAAGCTTCCAATAACGGGGACTCCATACATTTCCACAGAAGCCTAATCCAGAGGTTAACTATCTTTACAGTTTGAAAGCTTTTACTAATATATAACCTGAATCTCCCTCGTTGCAAATTAAGCCCATTACTTCCTGCCTTACCTCCAGTGGACATGGTGGACAAATTTATTATCCTCTCTCTAACAGCCCTTACATGTATTAGAAGACTTACTAGGATGCCTCTCAGTCTTCTTTTCTTAAGACTTAACATCCTCAGGTTTTTTTCAACATTTTCTCATAGTCAGGTTTTCTAAACTTTTTATCACATTTGTTGCTCTCTACTGACTCTTTCCATTTTGTCCACATCCTTCATAAATGGTGGTGCCAAAAACTGAACAGCAAAAGCCTCAGCAGTACCAAGCAGAGCACGACAATTACCTCCTGTGATTTACATGCAACATTCTTTTTAAGAAGCCCTCATAACATATTACCCTATTTTTGCAGTTGCTTCACACTGACGACTCACGTTGAGTTTGTGGCCTGCTACAACCTCCAGACTCTTCCAGGCAGTACTACCCCCTAAATGGTTATTCCCTATTCTGTAGTTGTGCATTTGATTTTTTTTTTCCCTAAGTGAATTATTTATACAAAAATAATTGCACTGAACCACATATTTTGCATACAGAATGTGAATTTTATTAAATATAATCAGCAACACTCTATCCTATTTACAATGTTGCATCACAAAGTTATGATTCAGATTGAGAACAATACTGAGAGATTGTACTTTAATAAAAACTACCTTGTTTTTTAAGCAGTCTTTTGCTTTTAGAATTTTCAATGTTAATTTTTATATATATTTAATGTGTATTAAAATGCCAATAAGTGAAAACACAGGCCAAACTTTTCAATACACAGTGCCTGAAGCTGGGCAACTACTGTATATACTCATATATAAGCCAATCCATGAATAAGCTGACCCCCATTTCTGAGCCCCCAAAAATAGTAAAAAATGGGTGACCCAAATATAAGCTGAGGTCCACTCGTGGCCTCAGTCCCTATCCTGCCTCCCCAGTGCCACCAGCTTCCCCTGGAGTCCTCAACACCCTCCTTAACCCCAAAACGCGTGCCACCACTTTTCTCTTTCCCTGCTGTGTGACCGCTTTTCCCCTGTTCTCCACCATGCCGCCGCTCTTCCCCTGCTCCCCGTCATGCTGCTGCTTTTCCCTTGTTTTCTACTGTGCCACTGCTGTTCTCCTTGCCACTGTGCTACCACTCTTCCCCAACACCCCAACCCCTGCTGCCAGTTTTTCCAGCCTCCCAGACACTCCCCCAACCCCTGGGCCCTGCTGCCACTTCCCTGGCTGCCCCAAACCCCACCCCAAACTCCAGGCCAGTCCCCCTAGGGCACCCTCACCTGGCCACTCCAAACACTGGGGTCCCCTCCTAACTCTAGCCCCAGCCCAGATCGATTGCCCAACATGGCTGCTCTGGCCACACTGGGGCTCCAGCCTGGACCATGCCCAGTGAAACTCCTGGGCTGGGGATGTCTACCATATTGACCTGTGTATAAGCCAAGCACCTGCTCTGAAGACAATTTTCAGGGATAAAAATCTTAGTTTATACTCAAGAATAATCCAGATTTAACCGTTTAAAAAGTGGGTTGATTTACAGGGAGTGTTTATCTTTCAATTCTTTCTCTCTCAATGAAGATACTTGGAAGAACTTGAGAAAAATAAGGAAGAACCTACAAAAATTATATCAAATCAATATACAAACTTCTCAATTTAGGGGTATTTTAATATACTTTAGAACCTTGAAAGTATGCTGTAAGGATCTTGCAATCTTTAGCTTACCTAATGTAGGTGACAAGAATCTATCATCAGCTGCAGGAGCATGAGCTTGGCTTTGTTGAGAAGGGATCAGCAATGGCATCTCTAAAACACACATCCATCCACCTCTTCTGATCATTGTTATCAATCAGAGACTGAACTGACCTCTGACACAGTTTAGAAGAGGGGTAGGTAACCCAAAAGATAAGAAGAACAATTTTAAAATTCCTTCAATAACAAAGTGTTTTGAGAGCCACCGAGAGTGTAGCCTACTGGTGGGAGATGGAAGCTAGGCCAGGGAGCAGGGTCCCCTGGCAAGAGGGAGCCCAGAGCCAGGAATGGACCTCCTGCAGGGTTTCCCAGTGGTGGTGGGGAGCCCAAAGCCTGGGATGGGCTGCCCGCAGGGTCTCCTGGTGGCAGGGGGGACCCAGAGCCAGGGCACAGGCTGCTCGCAGGGTCCCCTAGTGATGGGGTCCACAGCTGCAAGGGGGTAACCAAAGAGCCACAGGTTACAGACTCCTGTCCTAGAAGTACTTAAAGCTGATGTAATTTATACTTATTTTTCATGACCCAGTACAGGGAGATCAGCCAGAATACATAGCCCTACAACTGTCAGGCCTTCCCAAGTATACTCTCTACATCAGGGAAGTAGAGGACGAGTGAGTAGGTGATATAGAGCAAACAAAGCTGTTATGACTCCTTTGATTTGCCCCATGACAGTTGCATCTTTTGGGCAACTTTCCACAAAGCCATTGTAAACAGGACCAATATCATCATCCATAGCTCTTTCAAGATTTTTTTTATCTGGTGTAAAATAAAGGTGAATGGGGTACATGCTGAATCTCATGAAGTTTTGACAAGACAAAAATCAATTTTTATGTGGTATGGACATTTTAAAAGGCACAAAGTAGGATTGTGATAAGCAGGGGTTTTTTAATTATGTCATCAGTAATTATTAAGTAATGAAAATCCTGAGGCTGAAAATAGCTATACAATATCAAATAAGAACACGGTTCAGTTTAACAACAAATCTAACTCTAAATGCCATATTTATGAAAATCTCTACAAAGAATATTTTCATTCTCTAGTTTTGTACTTAAAAACATTTTAATCTCCAACTGAAAGCACAGAAAGTCATTCATATGCAATTTTTACTCACTACTAATCAAATTCTGGGAAACATATACCACTTTGCTGTTGGCCATCACAGTTTGATTCTTAGCCCTGCTACTAGTGACAGTAATAAAGTAATAAGCCTTCAGAAATGTGCATTTTATCTCAATGTGAGACAGCTCATCCTTCTCACCACTTGGCTCTTCTGCAACAACTAGAAGTAGGGTACAATATGACTGTGTGACAGCCTCAGGCATTCTGCATTTGGGGGCTATGCCCACATAGCGGCTTCATTCAATTTGCTTTGCAGAGACTTCATGTCATTTGTCTCTGACAAGACTCACGATTTGGATTGAGAAGCCTCCTGAATTTTTCACTTGAGGCAGTGAGTTAAAGTGAAGGAAACTGGGATCTGATATAGGGCAAGATGCACTCTTGGGATTTTGGTGTCAGAATACTAGGAGAAAAATTTGATTTGAAACCTGACAACAAAATTTCAAACCTGTCAGGATATAGAATTAGATCCAATTAATTATTTGGAATCTTTTAATGGTTGTTCTTACTCCAGGACTAACCCCTAAATTAGCACTTTCCATGACTGATCACGCACACTCACAAATTAGACTCATAAAACAAGCCCAAACAAAACAAAGGCTATATATGAAGGAAAAGCATTCTTTAATTCACAAAGGAATATATCAAAACATTAATGATACTCATCTATCACACATTACTACTCACGGCTAGAATACATTGTTCACTCTATTTTTCCCCCTCCAACCTGTAAGTTGATTTTTCTTTTGGTGGTTTAGAAATTCTAAGCACTTAGGAGAGTTGTTCTGTCTTTGCTCAGTTTTAGTTTATTTAAAGGCTGCCATCTGGCCAAGTAAATATTGTTGACACACCTTGGTCTTAAAGTGTTTTATATGTCATGTAGTTTTGTACTTGACAGTATTCCTGTTTGAATTAGGTTATAATGGATAGAGTAGAATCTTTACAATTCTTAAACTTTGGAGCCTTCTGGTATTTGCATTTTACTTTTTGCAAAGATATGTAAGTGTAACAGCAATATCAAGGCTGACGACTCAGCAAGCATTGTCTGACAACAAAGGAATGAGTTTAAAACCTTATCTCTGTCAAATGTACAAAAGTGTTGTCAGCAAGTGCAGTAAACTCTTGCTTTTTTTTAATCACTCTGGCACATTTTTATTCACCACTGCGCAGTAGTTTTTAAGCTGTTAAATTACCCCAAGGCTGAGTGAACTGCATTTGAATAGCCAATGCAGACAGGATACTTTTCATCGTTTCATTTGGTCTGGAGATGATTTATCCCTGCTGTGGTGGTGGTAGCTGTGACTGGAACAAGAGCTGATGCCAATGTAGTGGGTCTAATGCCACCACATGAATCTTGGCTGCTAATGAGATAAAATTTCAGCAGACTGTTGATACAATCCATCTAGGTCACATGGGATGTCTCATATTCTCATAATTGCTTTTGGCATCTACATATCCTTTGGGTTGCTTGGGAGCACAGAAATCAGGGCACTAATTTCATTTTCCTTTATTTTCTTTGCATTTGCTTCTGTGCAAAAGGAAGCAGAGAGGATGGCAGAGAGCAGCTGTCTCCCTCATCCTTCAAGTAGAGCAGTAATTGTTCTTTTAAAAAGCCACAATTATCTTACTTGTATTCCCAAATCCAGGTTCCAGGTCACAGAAGGAAGGGAAAATGGCAAATAGCCAGCAAAATGGTCACTGCTTGGTCACATGGGAAATCCTTGATATCAGCTGCACCTACTCTCCCAACGAGGAGCTGGGGAGCAAGGCTACTGGGAAACATGCCACAATACCAAATAAAATGGGTTGTGCTAAGGAAGGAGTAACAGGAATAGCTCTTCTCACATTTGTGGTTCAGATCTAAACATTTAACATTGTTTCCTTTTTATAAGTCAATACTTAATGTGGTGCTACCTTAAGAGTGCGGTATTACCTTAAGAGAAGAAAAGGTCACTTAAAAGTAACTGGATAAAGAATGAGATGTACCATTAGTAGATAACATAGTCTAAGAATTCAGTTATTTTAAAAAATCTACACAATATGAAGTGCTGCATTACTTTCATGGATAGCCATCAATTAGTACAACATTCAGTACCTGCAATGATTTGAAGGGCTTTTTAAATTTTATGATTTTATTAATGTTTTCTAAATATAATATATACCAAAATGCCAGCTTCATCATAAATTACAATACATAAAGTAAATAAAGTGAATTAGGATAAAGAGTGGACTGGGATGGGAAGTGACATATTTATCTTCAGGGTTTACATTAATCACAAACCTCTAAAAAGAGAGCACAATTTGCTTTGAATTTTTGGTGGATTTCCTTGGCAGAATGCCAGTTGTGCATTTGCTGGGAGGTTAGCCATATCACTGAGCCAGGCATCAATATCTGGCTGGTATTAACTTTTCCATTTTTCCAGGAGGAATTTATTTTTCAGCAACACAAGCAGCGCACTGGAACTATGCCAATTTGTCACTAAGTAACCTGCAGGTATCACAGATATATCCAAGAATGAAACTTAAGATGGAGGGTTCCAATTCAGCATCCGTCCAATATTAAATTGGTCCTTAGACCCCAACTCACACCAGAAATTCTTTATGCAGGGACATTCCTGAAACATATGAGCTACTACAGCACTGTGGTGTTACATTTCTAACAGCGCTAAGGAAGAAATTTTTAAAAAATAAACCAAAAGTTACAAAGAGCGTACATAACTCAAGACTCATCTGGTACTATTTGTGGAGACAAACACACATTTCTCCATCTAGTATGATTTATTTTCCATATATACAATTTTCTGGACTGTTAAATTAAGAGAAGAGTACAAACAACTATACTATTTAGATACCGGTCCTAGAAACTGATCTTTAACTCTGTATCTACTACTGTACATACAGCAATTACGGTAACAATTGTCATTAATACCCTCTCAGAATTTGCTTCATATAAACAAAGCTTTTCTGTCAAGTAACTACTTTTAGCATTTCCAGTCCTATTCCTGACTTGCATATTTTAATACTGTGATATTTTGATGCCACTTGCCACTTAGAATCCCAATCTGCTGAACTGTTAAAATGTATTCCAAATATTATGTACATTCTCAATGTCATCTGATTATTCTCCAAGAGAAGGTGTGATTCTCCACTACCTTGTACCCTGTATAATCATTTACACCTGAGCCATGTGGGTCCAGGTCAGGGCGATAATATTTTATGCGCACCTGGCACACATGTAGATGATTACAATAGGTGCAACACCAGACCAGTAGCAGGAGGTGGATGAGGTGTTCTGTGGACAACTAGCAGAAGCTTCTAGATCACAGGCCCTGGTGCTGATGGGGGACCTCAATTACCCTGACATCTGCTGGGAGGCCAATACAGCAGTGCATGGGCAATCCAGGAAATTTTTAGAGAGTGTTGGGGACAACTTTCTAGTACAAATGCTAGAGGAACCAACTAGGGACCTTGCACCATTCAACCTGCTGCTCACAAACAGGGAAGAATTGATCAGGGAGGTAGAGGTAAATGGCAAGCTAGGCAGTAGTGACCAAGACATGGTTGAGTTCAGGATGCTAATTAAAGGAAGGAAGGAAAGAAGCAAAACAAAAACCCTGGACTTCAAAAAAGCAGATTTTGGCTCCCTCAGGGAACTGATGGGTAGGATCCCTTGGGAAGCTAATCTGAAGGGGAAAGGAGTCCAAGAGAGTTGGTTATATTTTAAAGAAACCCTGCTAAGGGCACAGGAAATTGCCATTCCAATTAGGAGGAAGAACAAACATGTGAGGCAGCCAGAATGGCTTAGCAGAGAACTCTGCTCTGAGCTTAAACATAAAAAGGAAACTTACAGGAAGTGGAAGCTTGGTCAGATGACCAAGGAGGCATATAAAGATATTGCCAGGAATTGCAGGGATAAAATCAGAAAGGCCAAAGGACAAATGGAGTTGCGGCTAGCAAGGGATGTAAAGGATAACAAGAAGGGTTTCTACAAGTATGTTAGTAATAAGAAGATGATCAGGGATGGTGTAGGCCCCTTGCTGAATAGGGCAGGCATCCTTGTGACAGAGGATGAGGAAAAAGCTGAAGTGCTCAATGCATTTTTTGATTCAGTTTTCACAGGCAGGGTCAGCTCCCAGCCCACTACCATGGGTGTGGCAGATGGGAGAGAAGACGACAGGCCCTTGGTGACAGAAGGTCAGGTTAGGGACTGCTTAAAGAAGCTGGATGTGCACAAGACCATGGGGCCAGACGACCTGCATCCAAGAGTGCTAAGGGAATTGGCCGATGAGATAGCAGCACCGCTGACCGTTATCTTTCAAAACTCATGGAGAACAGGGGAGGTGCCAGAGGATTGGAAAAAAGCAAATGTAGTGCCTATTTTCAAGAAAGGGAAAAAGGAGGATCCAGGGAATTACAGACCTGCCAGCCTCACCTCAATCCCTGGAAAAATTATGGAGCAGATTCTCAAAGAATCCATCCGCAAACACTTAGAGGAAAATAAAGTGATCAGGAACAGTCAGCACGGATTTACCAAGGGTAAATCATGCCTGACCAACCTCATTTCCTTCTACGATCAGATGACTGGTTTTCTGGATGCAGGAAGAACTGTTGATGTCATATACCTTGATTTTAGCAAGGCTTTTGATACAGTTTCCCACAGCATTCTCACTGGCAAATTAAGGAAGTATGGGTTGGAGAGGTGGACTATAAGCTGGATAGAAAACTGGCTAGATCAACGGTTTCAGCATATAGGAAACAATGGTTCCATGTCTAGCTGGCAACCAGTCATGACTGGTGTGCCCCAGGGGTCGGTTCTGTTCAACATTTTCATCAATGATCTCGATGATGGAATAGACTGCATTCTCAGTAAGTTCGCGGATGACACCAAGCTGGGGGGAACAGTAGACACATTGGAGGGCAAGGACAGGATTCAGGGAGACCTAGATAAATTGGAACAGTGGACCAATAGAAATCTTATGAGGTTCAATAAGGACAAGTGTAAAATCCTGCACGTGGGACGAAAAAACCCCATGCATCACTACAGGCTGGGGAACATTCAGCTAAGTAGCAGCAGTGTAGAAAAGGACTTGGGGGTCATGGTGGATGGGAAGCTAGATATGAGTCAGCAGTGTGCTCTTGCTGCCAAAAAGGCTAATGGCAGACTGGGCTGCATCAAAAGAAGTATTACCAGCAGATCAAGGGATGTGATCATTTCCCTCTATTCTGTACTGGTGAGGCCACATCCAGAATACTGTGTTCAGTTTTGGGCTCCCCACTACAAAAAGGACAGGGACATGCTAGAGAGAGTTCAGAGGAGGGCAACCAAAATGATAAAAGGGCTGGAGCACAAGCCCTATGAGGAAAGACTGAAAGCATTAGGCTTATTTAGTCTGCAGAAGAGAAGATTGAGGGGGGATTTGATAGCAACCTTCAACTACTTGAAGGGGTGCTCTAAGGAAGATGGAGCTCGACTGTTCTCAGTAATAACAGAGGACAGAACAAGGAGCAATGGTCTCAAGTTGCAGTTAGGGAGGTCGAGGCTGGATATTAGAAAAAACTTTTTTACTAGGAGAGTGGTGAAGCCTTGGAATGAGCTTCCAAGGGAGGTGGTGGAGTCTCCATCTTTGGAGGTGTTTAAGGCCCAGCTGGACAAAACCATGACTGGGATGGTTTAATGGGTGTGGTCCTGCCTCTGGCAGGGGGTTGGACTAGATGACCTATGAGGTCCCTTCCAACCCTATGATTCTATGAACACCACAGGGAATCAAGCCCAGTATCTTTTGTAAGCACCAATATTGCAGCTTCTAGAGCCTTTTGGTACACAATACAGTTATATGTCACTATGGCCAGGGTTCTCTCCCCTTTCACGGGTAAACCAGTGAGAATGGAGAAGGGAAGAGGAAAAAACATTACAAGTTTTTCATCACAAAGTCTCTCTCAAATCATTTGGTGGATGGGCTGAATTTTTCAGCCTGGATTTAGTTGTACTTCCATCCCAAACCCTGTGCATCTGTGGAAATTGTGCCTTCCATCTTCCCTGGTGCTCCTAGTGCCTCCATATGCAATTCTACTGCTGAATTTCTCTCTGGCTTTTGCTGCCCACAAGACTTTCCTTCAAAAGCACTGGATCAGATAAAGAACTGACTGATTCCACATCAGGCTATCTCCTTGGAAAACAGCACTGGTCTAGGAGAGGGGGTAAGGAGTAGGGTCACCATGACTTTTCTTCAGGCTCAAACTCATCTAGCCCCTGCCACTTCTCTCTCATATAACCTAACCCCACAGAATCACCTTTGTAGAATTCCAGAAAGAGATAGAGTATAGAGAAAGCAGTGTGGTCAAGTAGAAATGCTCTGAGCTGGGACTCAGGACACCTGGGTTCTTGCCCAGGGTCTTTCATTGGATGACCCTGGGCAAGTCACTCTCCTTCACTGTCTCTCAGTTTCTTCATCTGTAATGTGCGGGAAACAAGACTGACCTTTTGTAAAGAGATGTGAGATCTAAGAATATTGAATTTGAGGTGGGGCATTTACACCACACTAACAAATAAACGGTTAAAAGGGCAAGGAGCTGAAGCAGGGAGCAAATCAGGGGTTAGCAGCCCAGTATAAAAGTGAGCTGTAGGGACAGAGCAAGCAGTCGGGTCCTGGGCAGGCAAGGTTCACTGCCAAACTGGCTGGAGGAGTCAGCACCACGGACAGCTCAAAGTGGCTGATTAATTACAGCAAGCAAGAGGGAGCCAGAGCTCTGGAGGAAGGGCTGACCCCACGCTGAAGCTCTGGGAAAGCACAATGGCAGCAGACTGCAGCTCACACTCTGGGGAAGCATGCCAGGAGAAGACTGCAGCTGCAGCTCCAGCGAAGCACACCAGGAAGAGACGGCAGAGGAGCACCACAGAGATGAGTGTCTGAATGAGGCTGGGGCCGTGGGGAAGCAACATGGGGAATAGAAACGACTGAAAGGGTGACTGGAGGGAGGTGATGGTGCAGAGATTATTCATGACTCCCCAGACTGCCAGCAGTGACAGTGGATTTGTGGTAGCCAGACTGACTGACAGGAGAGTGGCCAGGCCTAGCAAGTAGGACTTTCTCCAAGAAGAGAGGCAGTGGGGTAGGGCGCATGGAGGTACTCAGCTGAAGAGCCAAGGAGCCAAGATTAAGTGATGGAGAGAGTGATCCCTGTCACAGTGCTCGATATACCTGCTAAGTATTATTTTTATAGACATCTGACTACTTCCACCTTCTTCATGGAAAAGGGGCAGTTAAGGATTATCTTGACCTAATCCTGATTTACTTACCCAGAGAAAATTCCCACTGACTATAAGGTCAGTCTTTCTAGGACATCCTATTGTAGCAGCGGGCTGCTTGCAAAAAAACCCATTACTAGCTCCTATCACATTAGAAGCTGTTTACAACAATCTACTGAACTGAATCTTTTTTTCTAAACTAGTTCCATGTTCTAGATGTGCCTCATGCCGTGGGGCTTATTAACATAGCATGACCCAAACAAGCCATCTAAACTGTTTTTTCTTAATTATATTGTGGAAAAAGGTAACCCAAGAGGCATTTGACACCTACTGTAGCAATATATTCACTATAACCACAGTCCACACAACACTATGTTGCTATCTAGATACTGATACAAAATAAATCAATAGCAGTTCTTGGTCTTTTGGGCCAAGTTAACACTCCAGGAACCTACTCCTCTACAAACCTATTGTTCTACCTATTCTTCTTCAGGTGCTTTAATATAGTAAATGCACATTACCTGCATTATTTAATCATTATGGATACTTCAGGGAAGAGACATAGTCCCTGAAGTATTCATTTTAAACTGTGTTAATTAACTCTTTGCCTCTGTCTACCAATCCTTTGTAAGTGACTCTTTCTAGCACAAAAAGCAAAGATGACAGGACTATAACTCCCCAAATCTAGTTCTGCCTCCCTGGCTTTGGAAGCATAAAAGCCATTTTGCAGATTTCTAATCATAAAAAATCTTACCAGTCTACAGCATCTCTCACAGAGTATCACAGGAATTTGAGCCCCATGTTTTTCCTACTATACTGCTTTTGGTCTAATGCACCAGACTGTTTGGCATCACGTCTTGGGAGGTGTTTATACCCTGTCATATCTTTCAACCATTTAAATTAACTTTTTTCCTAATGGAAAAATGCTTTGGTAAATCAGCCACACAACAAAGTTTAAACACCCCCTACAAATCTCTGTTATCTGACAACCTTTCTAAGAAACTGGGGGGAAAAAAGCACTCAACATTGTAGCATCTCACTAGCCAACAACATTACCATTTTATCTCCAACTGCACACAGCATATTGCAAAGAACAAAAACATTACAGATCCAGAACTTACAGACAGAACAAGCCAAAGTCTTGCTCAGAATTGTATTCTCTCTTTACCCAAACAAGGCCAGGAAAACATGCTGGACTAAGGCCGAGTCATAGGTATCTGGGTGCCACAGGTATCATTGGGAACCAACACGAAGCCGTAAGTCTGAGGAAGAGACAATAGGTGATATACAGCACAATGGAGAAGAACAGAGGGACCAATGGTAAAGGAGCCACTTGTTTGTTAAGTTATGCTATTTGCGAGATCCTTTAACAATGTATTGAGGCTTGCAGTATTTGTATGCTAGTGATCTCAAGATGTTTTCTTAAGCACAGTAATCCATTGACAATAAAAATAGCAACTGCGACTGCTTTCTATAAAGCTCCTTAATACAGAAGCAGTACTTGTAAAGGATGTACACAAAGAACAATGGCCCCATTGATTCCTACGTCCCTACAACTTTGAGTATTAGATAACAGATATGGAAAACATTACATACTGTGATAGGTTCTGCTAGGGTCAGTTGTTAATCCTTCACAATTCATAGCAAGCATTTCATGTCCAGGATGACAACAGTTTGCAAAACACACAGCTCCATGGGCTCTATTTTATTTTACCTTGAGGGTTCTATTCTAAGAGACTACAGGATTAGAAATTTGGTACATTGTGACTAATTCCTAGGACCAGTCATGCATAGCCAACCTTATGCTGCATGTAGAAAATGGAAAAAAAAAAAAAACCACAAGCATATGAATAGGAGTCAGAAACAGCTACAGAATTGTCCTAGAATTATAAGAATATATACATTATAAGTTATAAGAATTGTCCAATTAATTTACTAAAAATAGACAATTTCTCCATTGTCACCAGAAGCCCAATAGCACCACTCTAACATAAGATGTACTAAACCAGAACACTGGCCACTAACAATAGAAGAGAGAGATAGCCAATGTTCTTATTTAGTATTTCCCTGAACAATTCAGGAGCCCAACATAGATAGCCCTGCCCTATTTAATTGGGCTGTGTATTGTCCAGGATTTATATTTACAATCTGGAATAAGGAGATTTGAGGATTTTTTTTTAATTGTACAGTTATTTCTCACCAAAATGTGATCAATTATGATTTTTAACCCCATGATCCTGCTTCAATTAATATCAGTATCAAAACTCCCACTGACTTCATCTAGAAGGTGATTAGGACCTAGGTTCCTGTATTTGACATGACAAGTAACTATTCCTCTTCTAGATGGTCTTATGCTAGGGAGCAGCTCTGAAAAAGACATGGGAAAATATGCTGGATACAGTCAGGAAAAGACAATCAGTTCCAAAATACATGCCTATAAAAGGGCAAAAGATAATAAAAGGGCCATTAATCAGCAAAAACACAATGTAGTCTGAGTCAGCTGACAAGCAGAGTTTTCCATTCCACTCCAAGGCTAACCTGCTTGCATTTGCCACTTACCGCCTAAGAACAAAAACAAACAAGGATTCTGGTGGCACTTTTAAAGACTAACAAGTTTATTTATCATATGAGGTTTTGAGGGAGAAAATCCCACTTCGTCAGCTGTCTCTTAAAGTCGGCAGAATTGTCACAGAAATTCATGTTTCCAAGTTGCCAGGAGGTTGGGTATAAATATTTAATTGATACCTTTGTGTTTTACAGCTACAACCCAAAAAAGCACAGAAGTGAGATTTTCTCCCATGAAAACTCGTGTGATAAATAAGCATGTTAGTCTTTTAAGTGCCACCAGACTCCTTGTTTGTTATACACACATATTAATACATATATTTGAGAGAAAGAGCTTGCAAACTGCCTATCACATAAAGCATGTCAACTAGCTGTATCTTCTTTAAAGCTTCACTGTCACACTCATTCACTCTCATTCATTTGTACAATGGAAGAATAAGCAAGAAGGTGAATTAGTTTTCCAAAGTCACATGGTTCATCAAAACTTATGGACTATGTAGCTTTTAAAAACAAAACAAAACCCCATCTTTTCCACTATGACTGGTATTTGTCTAAACAGAGACACCAGAGTCGTTTAATTATCAACCTTTTCCATTTCCCTAATACCAATGCTGTAGGAATTAATATTTATGCAGGATATTATCACAACACTAATTTCATCACACATTCCTTAATTAAATTCAAATGTGGAATGCTGTTTATAAAATTGCTCACAACATGCCTAAAAAGCCTAAATAGGCAACCTACTACATCCAAATAGAAACAAAACATTTATAAGCATTTGATCAAGATACTTACAAACAGGCTAAACCCAGCAGTGCTTAGACTCACCTTGGTCAGCTCCAAGATGGTCAGGCAAGTATTACAGTAATGCAGCCTTTAAGATGGAGTGGACAAAACTGACTCTCAGCTACGCACGAGCAATTTTACTTTGGGTCACCAAAAGGCACTTCTCCATTACATTTCTGAAGTGGAGAGAGAGGCAACAGGCTACTAAACTGGTCACCATGGTGCTGTTGGCTTTTTTCTCTATTTTATTTAAAACCATCTGCAGCCACCCCATCGGTCAGAGATCTTTGTATAAACAGTTACTTATTTCATTAGTTATTTTTTTGAACAAGACATCCTCCCCACCTCATTTTTTCTGGCCTTATAACTCAATACTTTCTAGGCCTTTTTTTATTTTCTAGTTAGGGTCTTTAAAACACATTTTTTAACCCAAATTTAAGCTAACTTCAGTTCCCTGATTTTACATTTATTCTAATGAGCATTAAATTAATTTACGCAAATAAAGAGAACTCTATACCGCTTTCAAATGAGTCAAACTATTTTTTCCAAAGTCTACACTATAGGAATAGTAAAAGTAAAGCATTCCTAATGGAGAATACAAGCTTCACCTAATGTATGTCTTCATGACAACACAATTATCCAGCTGCATTGTTAATGTATATTTCAGCCTATTAATAACTATAGAAAATGAAATCTGCCACAGACTCAAATTAGAATCAAACCCAGGCGAGTTACTCCACCACACAAATGGTATAATTATATTTTTTTAAATGTCTCCTGTTCATAGAATCACAGACATACAGCGCTGGAATGAACTCCAAGAGGTCAGCTAATGCAAGCTCATATGACAAGGCAGAACAAAGTAAACCTATACAACACTGACAGGTGTTTATCTAACCCACTCTCAAAAATCACCAATGATGGAGAGAAATCTTTGTGATGCATTAAGTACTCTAACTTTTATCTGTTTTTTGTGTGTATACATCCTGATCCCACAGTCACACACCGCAGCACAAATGTCTGTGTTAGCAGACCTGATGATTGGATTGGGACCTTGGATTTTAAGATACTTGGAGCAGGGACCTTGTTTTCTTTATTTTCTGCAACAAGCCAAGAATGCTGTAAAAACTTAACCAATTAAAAACAATCATCATGTGAAACTACATGGATTTATTTTTCAAGTTCTAAGACAATGTAAAAAAATGTCCACAGATAACAGCTACTTTTAGACAGTGACACTAATAACTTCTCTTTTTCAATAAAGTCAACTCTTGATTTCTCTACTGTGAAAAATAGCCTAATAGTTCAGTGTACAAAAACTTGCCACAGCTTATCCTGGCACTACTGTTTTGTTTTTTAAAAACCATGGGTTTTTTTTACTTAATTTAGTGCTGGTAAAAAGGTTCCACAATGACAGCCCTGCAGACTGATCAGCAACAGTAAATAATTTATAGCACATGTATCAGACTTGCTGCCCTTGAGAGCCCTCTGGTGGTGGTGAGAGAGAGAGAGAGAGAGAAGGAAGTCAATTTTTTATGTTCATTCAGAGCATGGCAGAATTCTATGGGTCCCGGTACTCCACTAGAGTCATATCCACCTGGGCAAGCATCTCCTGCCCTCAGGATGCTGAACAGCAAATGAAGACTATGTTCTGATGAGTTAATGCTATCTTTGGAGCCCTGCCGATCCACAGACCCATTGCTGAGGACTGGACCACTTATGAGGATTCTATTTTTATCTGCCCAGGATGCAATCAATTGCTGCAGCTGCTGCTATAATCCAGGTCAGCAGTGCACAAGGGAACAAAGGAAGCCCTCTAGTGAATCCCAGTTCAGCTCTGGTTGTGATCTACCAGCAAATCAGTCTCCCACACTGACAGTCAATTGGCATGCTGGTCATTGGTTTGGCTCTCTCAGTTAACATACTAGCCTTTGATCGGCTCATTCCCCATAAAGCGCCCTGCTCACTTCTTTACTTTGCCATACATGTGCCACGCTGTCAATCAGAGATTTCATTGGCTAAGGAAAACTCCAATTGACAGCCTATCCAATCAAAGCACACTGACTGAGTGAGCCCAAGACCAGGTGTGGATGTGGATGCAGCTACATATGAAACTGGCATGCAGATTGGATAGATACGGACACTGAGCAGATGCAGATTAGATATGGATCCACATTTTTATATCCACGCAGGGCTTTAGCTATCTTATCTTTCACTGACTAAATGATTTATCAGTCTGTCCTGAAGAGAAGCTGGGTTCAAAATACAGTTCTGGAATAAGCAAGTATGTCTCAGTACACCTTCTTTTGTAGCAAAAGCATGCTTCTAAAAAGCAATAGTTATTTTCTAAATTTCTTCTTAACTCCTAAAGAGATGTCATCATCAGGGGAAAAAAATATTGTCTGAAATAATTTTACCAAGTCTCTTATGATGAGTTACATTACAGAAGAATAACCTCCATATTTTCTATCTATTTACTTTGGGCTTTTGGCAGCATTTTGTATGTCAGTTTCACTTTTCCCAGGTTGAATTGGTCAGCTTTCTTTGGTTTCTGTGGTCTCCCACAACAACAGAAAACAGAGAGAGAGGAAAAAGAAAACATTTTTAAACACGAAATTTAGGTTGTAAAACCATAGAATATTGGCAGACACATTCAGCCCAGTAAAGCCTCGTTTATCCAAGTCTCCATTATCTGGCTCTCTGCATTAACAGGCAATGGAGCTCGAGCCATCAGTCCCACCTTTTGGGGCTCAGAACCTAAGTGCACAAGGGAACTCCCCTGATTATCTGAATTTTTGACTACCTGACCTAACTCCAGTCCCGATTAGACTGGATAAAATGGGTTTTATTGTACTTAAAATTAATTTTTTTTGAAAGTGTCTTGATTTTGTGGGGCAAGCACACCTTTAAAACACTAGTAATCCAAGCACAACTCCTTTTTAAGCTATTGTCAATACTGAAGCCAAAATTAAGTGTTTTGTGATAAACACACCTGCATGCAAGGACTGAGACTTTCAAATTACTTTCATTAACACTATTATAAAATTTAATCATCATGGCATCTTAAGTTGAATGGGATTTTGATTTGCATAGTCAATGGGTCTTTCTTTCATGTACAAAATCATGATGCAGGTCTTACTTTAACATTTTGTTATTATTTTTTAAGTAACTCAGTCCCTGTCCTTCAACATATCATGGCTATTACTGAAATGACTTTTTGACTTAACTGTTGAAGGCCAATAGCTACCTACTGAGAGCAATTTTACAGATTCTCTTTGGAATAGTGTAAATAATGAAACACTGGCTTAAGAAAGTATTTTTGATAGATATCTAACTCCATATCTTTGATCTCATTAAGCCTATTTTGCTCTGGTGGGTGGCAGCTCTTAAAGCACCACACCCATAGCATCAGGACACAGTGTATGGCCAGGGAAAAGGATGAGTGAGTAGAAAGCATCTGTATCCAGACAATCCCCAGCAGCTGAAATAGTTCCTGTGGGCACAGGCAGCCTGCATAAGAGGCTTCTCTAACATGTAGCATAGATTGGAAAGAGCACCCACTGACATCTGCATCAGCTGCAAAAGTTTTGCTCTCCAACCCTCACTCTTGACTTGTGCAAAGACCTGTTCAGTCAGTCCAACATGTCACCAAATATTCACCTCCAGACAGTCATCAGCAATAATAGGTCTTGCAAATCTTGCTAAGATAGCTGATGTAGGTTTTAAACAACGTGAACTGTCATCATTAGACTGAGAAATAGGTTGTAAAGAGAAGGGATGGAAGCCCCAACACCTGAGACGTTTAAAATTAGACTGAAAACAAACCCAGCAACAAGTATACTGCACAAAACAAAGAAGCGCTGCCAAAGTGATCATCATGGCACTAAATAGTTATTTTCCATTTCTAATTTCTGAGAGTCTAGTGACAATATAATTCATACAAACAACAGAAACCTTATGGTGTATAATTATTGAAACTGAATTCTACTACACAGAATTTGATTTTATACTATTAGTTTGAAATGATCTGGCTCATTTGCAAAACAAATAGACCACGAACTCCCCCTGCTGAATTTGAGACAGGAAATTTCCATACTAATAAATACTGAATCTTCTTTAAAGGTTAATCTAGTATTAACACACAATTTGAAGTGCCACCACCAGAGTTTAATATTTTTATGTACGCTTCTTAAACTAAATAAGTACTTTTACACATCTATTTATTCTGAAGGGTTTATTTCAGTGTTTTACAACATAAGAACTATCAAAAAGATACACACACACCAGTTTTTTAAACTATAGTCAACTCCAGTATCAGTCTGATAAGATCACTAAACAAGGAAACTAAATTCATTTTAATGTTCCATTTAGATACTGCCACTTCAGTGTTGATCAGCTCTGAGAGAATTGTTTGGGTATTTTATTTCTGGCAGAAGCTGTGGATCTCAGATGCAAGAACTGTTCTAGACTTCCATAAGACTATTTACTGACTGAAAGTTCACACATAGTGAAATTCATGATTGCACACCAGGCCTGAGCACCACTTCAGTTCCATGTAAATCTTGGTCTACAAGCTTAAGTAGGATTTAGAAGGTGCATGGTAGCCCTGGAGCTGGTCCTCTCCATAGCGGTGAATTTCACCTACACTGAATGGAGAGTTAATATTAACTGCCATTCGCCACCCCCATATAAAGTGGTGAATAGTGGATATGTAATCACTACAGTAGCCAACATATCTTTTGTAAAATGGAAAAGAGAGAATCAGTTCCAGCCCAAATCAACAGTGACCAAATGTTATCACACAGAAAGCTGTTAGCCACTGCCTGCTAAATACATCTATAGAACTTTCCTAGGCTAAAATCTGAGAAATAGGACTGCTGGCCTCAGACAACCTTCATGTCTTCAAACTGGAGGCACCATAAATAACACAATCATCACCCTGAATAATTTAATATATTTTTAATGTTACTCCAATACTGAAGTTGGCTCTTGAATAGGTGAAATACAACAAAAAATAACAAATGAGTTGGGAGGTGGGGAGAGAACAATGAAAAGGTCAGATATAAAACCCCTTTTTCCCCTCCCCCAAATTCTGCAGACCATAATGAGTAAGTGTTCCAAACTTCAAGATTCCAGTTCAGTAGTGACATAGAAATGAACTGCATCGGTCAAAGCATCTGTAATTTGCTATGTTATATACATATATAGGTTATTCTGCACTAATTAGTTCTTGCAGTCACAACTGAATATAAAGTATGTATATGTACAATCTCTTAATACTGATATTATGTGTAGTAGGTCCTTAAAACTATTTTTTTTTAAAAAAAAAAAGATTAATGTGTCTAATTCACTGAAAACAACTATGCACAGCAAAACCACCAATCTAATTTGCATTTTCAGCAAAGAGCTTCTTTTTTGTTGATAGTAACAAGAGTCATAACATTTAGTTTGTTCGCAGGGATAGGTCCCTATCTACAGCTGAGTAATTCACCTTACAAGATGAGCCCATGGTGGCCTATACCCATGTCTGAATATCTACACTGCTGCAATGTGCTGTGTGAAAGGCTGGCCCAAAGGGGGAGGTTAGCTCAGCCCTCAGACCCTGCTTCTTCACTTCGGCTGCAAAAGCTCTAACGGACAATGTGGGTAAGGTAATATCTTTTATTGCCCACCTTGTCTCTCTAATATTCTGGTTACAACACCACTGCAATTCAACAGCTCCCAGGGTCCATCAGAGCAGCCAGGATCAGTGCAAATGGAAGTCACCCAAACAATTACTCCAGCCACATTCTTATACCAACAGCACCAGGATGGGGGATGGTAGCATAAAAATCTCTATTTCAGCTCTATAACATCAGAGGATTGCTTTCCCCTGAAATCCTCTTTTCAAGGCTGGATAAGCTAGTTCAGTGGCCGGAATCTGGTAACAGAACAGAGCAAACTGGTCACACCACACAGAAGACTCCAGCCTTCAATATTTTTCCACCTTCATTGTTGTTTGCGATTAAATGGAGAAACAAAAACAGTGAAGTCAACTGACAGCACAGGAGCAGCAAGGGAGTTAGGAGCAGAACCACCAGAACTCTAGCTAGGTAAGCTCTTCTATAACACTTATCATGGTATCCAAAAGCCTTGTAATTCTAAAGTACTTGGATGCTTGTCCTGAGATCAATCTACCACCACCCCTTTCTGAACAGCTTTCCACTCATCCCTAGAAAGACCTAGACAGTCTGTCAGAACTGAGGCACATTGGTGGGATGCTGTAGTCTATTATCCTTGTCAAACAGCAAATGTCAGATCTACTTCTGTGAAGAAAGAACCTGAGTCTGGGGCAATATCATATTAGCAACTTTTGCAAGTGAACCACAAACCACACAATACTTATTGATTACACGGACAGGAAAAAGCAGGTTTCCTTGGCCACTTTGTTAACCATCTCCATGTTTCTGTTTATGCAGTTTTAAAAATACAAGACAATATGAACACAAGGAAATGAAATAATTAAAAGCTACATTTCACACCTATTATACAATGCACCAGTCTATACAGCTGACTCTCAAAGAAATTTTAAAGGACGTATTAGCATCTATCAACTGCTGATGCTACCAAGCACTACATTGCATAGAACTAAATGATTTTTATTTATTATTTATGCCTTGAAATCCTGTGTTCTAGAATGATTTCTCTCCCTGGTATAAAGGAATTGAAGACACAGCACCATGACACTGGCAAGGCTCAAATCCATCAATAGAGGAATTTTGAGAATAATGTTTTTGTTTCTTGATACAGATTTCTTAAGTCTAAACACAAGAACATAGCTTATCCTAATGTAAGACTATCTTCAACCACTTCTTTATGGTTGTCCAAAATGAAGTACTATACCCTAATGGCTAAGAAGCTTTCTGGAATGCCCTAATAGATGATCAATGATTGCCTTTAATAATCGGGCTTGCATTTCCTCAACACTGTGCTGCAAATCATCTTGCAAACCAGCCTCTTCACAGTCCAGATTACATTTGTATTTTCTATGAAGTGATTACTACCTTGATTTGATTTCTTTAACATTTGTTTGCATCTTCAAATCTTTCTTTGGAGCTACTCTTTGTTCCTGTCATAATGTATTTTCACTGGTTCTTGTAACCCAACAATTATTTTTGCTGGTACACTACTGCTAATAGCATCTTTATTGGATCGACCATCTTTCTACAGCATTCAGAAGAGCTGAATAGTATTAGCATGTCTGAGAAATATTTAACAGATACTTTTTCTAAACATTGAGTAGTATTCAACAATTTTCTTCCTTCTTAATTTCTGGGGTAATATTGGCTATAATCCAAAATAACTTACGATGATCCAGACAGCTCCTTTTTCTTTATATATTTCATGTCGATGAGTTTTCCACATTCACATATATTTTCTCCAGACTGACATGAAAATTACAGATATTCTTGAGCAGAACATTTTAGCTTTCTCCTCATAGGCAGTGCATATATACACATGCATGTATGGATTTTCCAATCCTGCATATCTAAAACATTGCAGTCTGTACTGAATATTCTGTTGACAACAGTAGTGACAGAACCAGAGCATGAGAAGCAGGGATTGAAACAGAATCAGAGACAGATTCAGCTGGGACTGTCTTCCTGCCACCAATATCCAAAGTATCTCATGTTGTCTGTCTAATATCTTGGGACAAACATATCCATTACAACTGAGTATATCAGTATCCAAAGACATTATTGGGTACAGCATTTTCAGGCAGTAGAAGAGCTGTTTATAGCACTGTGCATACCTTATCTATGCCTTTAATCCTGTGAGTACAAAACAGGTGTTTTTATATAATCACACTGTAATTAGTATGAGAGAGCAAAGAGATTAAACACAATGGCAAGTAAGAGCACTGACAATGACCATGAAGGTATATGCTTCCTACAGCGTCAGAGTTATTCAAGCTGCTGTACAAAATATCTGAAGTATGCCTAGAGATTGATAACCAGGGATCCTAGAAATCCATTTCCCTCGGGGGGGGGGGGGGAAATCACAGAATTTGCATTTTTACATTTTGTTAAAAAATAAACAACATATATTAGCATTAAAAAAATTTTACTGAAAGTACCAGTGACACTTATTCAATGTGCACAACCTCCCCATCTTGTGGTTGATTTCTGAATGCACTTTAAAACTACTTTGGCTAAATGTAGTCCAGTAAACTGCTTCCAGTGTATTTAGGCTACTAAACAGCATCTAGGGATTCCTTCCCTGCTTTAAATCATCTCAAATTTCACTTCAGCCTCCAAATGTAAGTAATTAAAGTTAGGAGAAGACGACAAAAACTTCAAAAATCACCCCCTAATGACTGTCACTGCCTTTGTCAAGGACAGACATCAGGTTGATGGTAGGCATTAAACTTGCTTTAAAGTTGTAAATATTTCAATAAAACATTGTGTTCAGCTGACATGTAACTATAATGCGGCTAGGAAAAAAGCTCTACATTTCCCTTTAATTGAAGAAAAATGCAGATTTTAAAGTTTTTTTAATCAGAGAATTTTGGGTCTTTCATCATGGAAAACTAGGATTCTGGCTGATAACTCAGCTAAGTTCACAGATTTGCCTTCTATTCACAAAAGTACATTATTCCAAGTATGCCCTGAAGCACTGGTTTTGCTTATTTGATAACACATGAATTAAATTTTCCCACTGTATTTTAAACATTGGGTTGTTAGCCTGATATTTAATTTGCACCACTAACTGAAGAAGTGAGGAGTGTGGATGAACTGCAACTGTTTAAACTAAGTCACACAATTTGAATGCCAGGACAGAATATGGACCACAAATGGCACACTTACCCTGTGTTAGTCAAACATAAGAGTTACATCAAAATCCAGGACACTTGACATTCAAAAACATCACACAAAACATTGAATGCAAGCAACACTAATTACACAGTATCTGTTACTGCTTTCCAAACCTCAGCTATCCTTCTATAAAGTTGCTACCTAACTTCAAAAATGTCTCTTCACAATCTGTCCAGTAGAAGACGTGTTCTAACTTCCAGGACACTAAACATGACCAGGGTTAAGAATATAAAATATTTAACAACTAAATCCTTAATCCATTTTATCAGCATACCATTGGTCAGCCCTGCACAGTAACCATTTAAATCCTATAGTATCTCAATGTGCTTTCCCCTTTGTTATATTTTTATACAACAGTGCTCTGTTTCTTTCATGGAATTCAGCAGAATTCTTAGAAAATGCTTCCCAAATTCAAAAGTCCACAGGGAAAAAAAAAACATAATTGAACAGAAAAGAAAAAAAAGACTCCCTGTAGACCAACAGCTCCTATATTCTTTCACTGATTGCAACTCTCTTGAAAGACAGTTAAGAGATATTAGCACCTCCATTCAACTCCAAGCAAAAGGCAAAGAAAAAAGAAACAAAGAACCTGAAAAGTTTACTCTTCTTGGGAAAGTTCCTAGGATAAATAAAAGAAAAATAGGAACCATGTCCTATTTTAAATCTGATTTCTACACATCCACATAACCACCTACCAAAATTTGCAAGCTAACAGGAAGAAACTTAAAATTTTCATTCTCAGTTGCCTGCTTTATTTTCAGAAACTGAAAGTCAGATTTCTTTTTTCATCAAATTACCCAACTGAAGTAGCAGCACTGCTCAAAATACGTATACCCAAAAGAGGGTAGCCTCAACATTTTTTCATGGCAATTCATCCACCTCAACTGGCCTCTGATCAAGTCCTTAAGAATTACCAAACCTGTAATACCTTTTTGTTTTCCAGGGCACCAATTCTGTACTCAGCACATCAAACACAAAAAATAGTTATTGAGCAATGCATCATTTTGTTGAGCTTATCAGAAATTCTTAAGAAACCCTTCATGTTAATTCTGGTTTTCTTGAAGGAGCACCATGTTACTTTTGTCAGTCCAGCTGAATATTTCAAAATGTTACCCTCAGTGAACCTTAGTAACCTAAACATTGGTTTCACTATACCTAGATACAAGGAACCACAAGTTCCTTCTTGACCCAAGGTAAAGAGAATCCATTTCTGGGGGAGGCCATAAAAACTGAAGTTCTATCTACTCTATATGGATGATATGGATCTCGTGGTGCTTTTCTTAACAGCTCTATTTGCTGCTGTGTCTTTGGCCAAAAAATTCCTCCTTCCCAACTGTTGTGTAGTTATGATGGTATTTCCTACTGTCACTATCTAGTTCAGAGGCAGCTGCATTTCTTTGTTATTATATGTATCTATGTATATTTAAAAAGCATTTACCTTCCAAGAAAGACAGAACAACATGCAAGGTATATGATGCAAGAGTAGCCATTACTGATTAAAATCCATTACTGATTAAATTTCTTTTTTTTTTCAATCCTGATAATAAAAAGGTCTTCTGATCTTCTGACCACCTGTGTATTTATGAATTGGATGATAGCAGAGAGTTTCATCAAGACCACATGGAAAGCTCACATTTGTAACCAATGTGAATTCATAGTCCATTTTAGAGTACCATTCATGGTTCTTTCCCATCCATTTTGCAAATGTTAAATTTTAAATACATTTTTTAAAATATTTTCCATGCACTCAACAGGCCTCACAAGACAACATTACACAAAATTATGATCTGATCACTGAAGCTGACAAACTACCTCCTTATCCTTGTTCAAAAGCTTACAATCAGTGTTTAACAATAGAATAGTTCTTAAATTATCATAAATTTCTATATTTATTAGTTTAAAAAGCAATATTTTAATCCCAGTTTGAAAGAAAGACTTACCCTTTTAGCACAGCTAAGATTTTAAAATAAAACTCAAGATTTCCCTTGAAAAATCATGGACACAGGTCTTATTCACAATTACAAATACCAATAATTAATCAGCATACTTAATGTTATAAATATACATTCTCACTAACACTTTTGGGCAAATTCACAAGAAAATAGTAAAAAAAAAAAAAAAAAAAAAAAAAGTATTACTTGCTTACGTTGACCTGCTCTAAACACTCAGGGCTCAGTTCTCCTTTCTATCACACCAGTCTACATCTAGAGTAACTCAACTGATCTCATTTCATTTTGCTACTTACATAATGTGTAACACCTGATGCTGCCTGAAAAGCTCAAATACTTTTCAGACATTCAGCTGAGGTCTCCTTTAAAAAAGTCTCATTTTCCCAAGCAATGCTGGGAAATGTTTTGGCTGCTTCAGGAGGAGGAAGTAAATGAAGAGCTCTAAACCTGTGTTATCTGATAAAAAGCACTATTGTTTCCATAACCTTAGCTCTTTCTTTGCCACTACACTGAAATACTGCAATTGCCTGTGAAAGCTTATACTGCTTTTCCTTACACTCCTACTTTAGGCATTTAGAAATAAACAGAAAATTGCACTTTCTGACCTCTCATTCCCCAAAATATTTCTATCAGACAATTGTCAAATTCAATGTATTTCAACTGGAAAGTCCTGTACATGTTTGAAAGGGACCCGGCTGCATAGTTTAAGAATAAATGTGACCTAATATTTACAGTATCTATTATACCTTGGGAACCTCTATTATATTTATGTATCACTCTGCAAAGAAAGTATTTTCATGACTTCTGCATAAACTAACATTTTTTCCTCATCTTCTGAACCATGCACTCCCTCGGTACGGTATTTCTCTATTTATTTTTCAGAACTTGCCCTAGTACAGTTGTTTACAACCTGGGGTTCGCAGACTATGTCTAAGACTTCCAAAAGGGTCCTCACCTCCATTTGAAATAATTTAAGGGTCCACAAATGACAAAAGGCTGAATACCACCGCCTAGGAAGCATGATTAACAGCATAAATAGACCACAAAGAAAGGTTTGGCTATTTCTTTTCAGTTCCCTTTCTCTCTTTTAATCTAAATTTTAGTATGTGACAGGAAGATTGGCAGAGTTACCTTCTGTCCTGTTTTTATCAGTTTGCACCTTCTGTCTTGCAACCACATTTGCATGCTTTACATAAAAAGATCATAATAAATATTGATACTCAGCTCTTTTTTTTGTTTTGTTTTGTTAATTCAGGGATCCAAAGGACTTTACAAAGGAAGGTCATTATACCCTTTTGAGGACGGAAAGTTAAGGCATCGAACAATTGCCTAAAACCACAGAGCTAGTCAGCTGAACAGCTGGGACTACCTCCTAGGTCTCCTGACTCTCAGTCCTGTGTCCTGGGCCCTGAACAACAGGATTTGTTTTGGAGTCTGTTGCTCATAAATTTCAACCAATGATTTCAGATGCTTGACAAGTCTGAGAATCAATTCACAGGTATTGTTTTAGATACAAAGGTTTATTTGGTTGGCATGTTAAAAGCTACCCTCCTACCCAAGCAGTAAAAGTTAAAGGAGTCCTGCTTTTACAGCATGCTGCTGTGATAGAATTGGTAATTCTCACAGGGGTTAAAATGACAAATCTGGGGTCAATTCTGCAAATAATTACAGAGGGGATAGGCCTTACTACTAGGAATAGTATCAAAATATCAATAATAGCTAGAGAGTTGTCCAGTCACAGAAACTGATATCATTCCTGTGCCTCGTTTAGTTCTAGATTTGCACACACACAAAACCCTTCAAACCAGCAGGTTGTACAGGCTGAGCAGCTAGTCTGTCACCATATCCTCCCTCATCCCTCTTCCCCCACTTCTTACACCAGTGTATTGAATCTGGCCCTAATTTAGATCCCAAAACTGAAAATACTTATGCACATGCTTAACTTCATAATTTCACTGTGATTATGCACACTGCCTAAATTTTAACAGGGAGAAGTGCTTGCAGTATCAGGGCCTTCAACTGTAAGTCTGTGGGGCGAGGATCAGTATACGACACAGCCCTCTGGAGCCCAGATCTGATAGATTGATGGGCACTTCTGCTATACAAGAGAAAGTTGTATCTGTAGTGCTCCTTTACAATATTACCTAGCTGCTCACAGTACTTACAAATACATGAGTATAGGTTTGCACTTTCAGGCTCATAAAATGAACATCAATCCCTCAGGTAAGAGAACTGCCTTCTTTTTCTGGAAGGCAGGAAAAGTGGCTGGCTTCTCCCAGGGGCACTCCTGGTGACTCCTTTAAAGCAAGTTACCTGTTTTACAGAATTTCAATTCGTGGTGGAAGGAATCACATTGTTTAAAGCAGGCATGGCCAAACTGCAGCTCGGGAGCTGCATGTGGCTCTTGAATGAAAAAGTGTGGCTCGCAGAAGAATGTCAGCGAATCAATTTAGTAAGTAAAAGTATATGGCTATATGCCTCAGTGCGGCTCTTGAAGGTTTAATAATCAGCTTCTGTGGCTCTTGAGTTCCATGAGTTTGGCCACCCCTGGTTTAGAGCATCACTTCTTGGAATCTTCCCTGCCCATGATCATTTACTCAGGCAGGGGGCAGCATGTAAATGTTTGGCAGAGAATAAAGGCAGACAGATGACTGTGGTGGAGAAGACATAACAGGCCATATTTCCCTGACTCCAGATTCTCCCCAGCATGGGACAGTCACCAGAGGGCACAGTCATCATTGTGGGCTCCTATGAAATCCCCTACAACAGAGAGTTGGTGACAGTTGGGGGATATGATGAATTAAGGCTATACCAACCACAGAATTCAGAGTGAAATTTTGTATTACGGAATTCTGCTTTGTCATTAGTGCCTGTAAGTATGACGTTGACATGATCTGTACTGTACACACTAAGCCAAGACACAAAGAACAAATGCCTGGACCTCACTGACCCTATTCAGTTACAAACACTAGAACACTGGGTGAGGTGCAGCCCTAGAAAACCAGTTTTAGCTTAACTCCTCTGAAAGGGGGCCGGGGGAGAGGCAGGAGCAGTCGAAAATTACCCAAAAGACAGAACAAAGTCAAGTGGGCTTAAACAGTAAGCCACACACGAATGGTGGGGGGAACAGGGGGAAGACAAGGAAGAGGTAGCATGAGCAAGCAAAGAAAAAGACTACTCAAGGCATGTCTACACTTACAGCAGTAAATTCGCCACCATCAATCAATCTCTATAAATCCACTGAGTGGGTCATTGGAGACCCACTCAATTGATCGGGAAATTGACCAAGTACAATCACCCCTTGAAAAAGAACAGTTCTGAGTCAACAGGAGGCCATTCCCCATTGACTCTATGCACTGAAGACACCACTATGAGCAGATGTTAGGCAGCGAAGGGAGATACGCAAGCTATTTTAATTAACTTGCCTATCTCCCTTCAACTGCCTCCAAAAACCACAGTACATGTAAACCAGAGCAGAGCCTCACTGAGGAAGAGAGACTAACAAACATGCAAAAGCCTACACGAGGAGCAGATCCCTTAAGTGCCTGCTTTCCTGAAAGCACATAGATCCCCAAGAGCTCACAGGAGTGAGAGAGATATTGCCCTTTCAGAGATTTACTATTTGGATGTCTACTGCATCTCCCGTCTTTCATATGACTGATTAGTAGAAAAACATTAGACTGAGTACATGGGGACTGCTTCACAACTACTGTCCCTGAGAGAGTGACACTGCAAACCCAAAGCCTCACCCCTTTGGTATGTTTCAGAAACTAGAGTTTCTCCGTAGGTCAGTGCTGGTCTTGGGAGCCAGATCAGGTGAGCTGAGTCGTCCCATTTCTGAGAAGATATAACTGACAAAGTCAGTGCCTAGGAAATATGCAGAGGCCAAGGGAGGAACTGGCATCACAGCCTGTTGAGGCTCTAGAAACTTGAAGAACCCCAGCAGCAGAAACTTAGATTTCCCTCATGGCAGTTCTAACAGGTGGCCAGGAAAGGGTGCTTGCTATTATCTGTGACAGTGGGTTATCAGGGAAAGACTATTGGTAGATCATGCTGAGCTCCAGCAGGCCTTCAGAATAATTTTCTGTTCAATAATTTTTTCTCTTAGGGTCCAGTCTGCCACTGTAAAACCAGAGCAGCCCACATGTTGCTCTAAATCTGTGCCAGAACAGGGAATGATGAAAATCTCACTCCAAGACTGAGAAGCTGCACCTCACTCCTTTTACTCCCCCCTTCTCAGCTACACCCACAGAAGCTGAAAATCTAGCTATCCATGTACAAAAAGCTGCCAAGTTAATTCTCAAAAATGTTAATACAAGGGCCCCCTCTCCTGGTAACAATGTTGCCTAACAAGTAAAGCAAATAAATTGCTCCATAAAAAAATGTGAGGCAACATGGCTGCTTCCTGAACATCATGCACTCAGACTCAGATTCAAACTCAGACAAAATAGAAAAAACCCTGTATGCCCCCAAGGAAGAGAGACTTCAAAGAAAATATTACAGACTAATGACTTATTTATGCAAGTTCTAGACAATCAGAGAAAAGCCTTTAGTTGTTTAAAAATTTGTTATTCTGAGATGTGCTGTGAGGAACAGCACTGAAGGTAAATTATAACACTTACTCTTAAAAATAAAGCTGAAATGTAACCGTGGAAGTGAGACTACAAAGGTTCAACCTAACTTTATGCTAAGGAAGACCTTGCCTATGGCAGATGCACTGGCTCTGGAATATTGATCAGAAATAGAGTAGCAGGCAACAGCGTTTTCCTTCCACTGGCATTTTCTTTCCAATTATGTCTATATTTCAACCTTGATAGTAAACTATCATAGAAATTTGACAAGCTTTTGTTTATATCTCTGCTCTCACATAAAATATTTGTGAAACCAACTGGCTGGTCTGTGATTTGCTTTATGCCAACTATATGCTACTAAGTGGAAGCAGTCAGGGATTTCATCAACATCCCCCTATATGCCCCCTGAATTTCCCAACATCCCCCAACCCCCCAGTTGTCATCTAGTAACATAGTGTTATACCAATTTAGCCATTGTTTGTGTAACCTTTCTGCCATGACAAGATGGCAGAACAAGGGCCGGGTTCTATATCTAGGGGTTTCCAAATAATGTTACAGCACCAACCTGCTTGAGCCCCGCCCAGTCTACTGGGAAATCATGCACTATTCCCTGGGCACCCCAAAAGGGTAATGCTTCCCTGCTCGCAAGCACGAGTCTGAGTGTAGTATGCAGAAATTTTAATAGTAATAAAAACAGAAGGTAAGAGTACCAATAACAGAAATCAGCACTGATCTGGAGGATCAGTGCAATAAAAGTTCCCAACATGATCCCACACAGCACAACAGCAAATGTGAACTCAATAGCAAACCCAGCACTGATCTGGAGAATCAGTGCTAAACAGGCTCCAAACAAACCCTAGGGTACATAGGGAGTATTTTTCACACCAGCTGTCCATTGGTATCAACCACTGGTCACTCACTCCATCCACTAGCACCATCTCTTGGCTCCACCCATTGTCCACTGGCTCCAGCCACCGGTCACTCACACCACCCAGCTTGCTGCTGGCCACTCTCACCGTCCACTGGCTCTGCCCACTGGTCACTCCATCTGCTGCTCCTCTTCAGTGATTTCAGCTGAGAGAGAGAGAGTTTCCTCTCTCTAGTGATTTCAGCTGAGAGAGAGAGTTTGTCTCTCTATAGTGATTTCAGCTCTTAAACCTCAAGTAGATGCAAACAACTACTTTCATTAAAATAACAAAGAGGGCCTCAAAGAAAACCAGCCAGATCTATCATTTGACAGTGGGGCAATGGGGTGAGACAAAATGCCTCAAGCATTGCTCCAGAAGGGGCTATGCAAAACCCCACCTCTGTCTTAAACTCTTCCAGGCAGAAATAGCCAGTGGCCTCTCTTACAAGTTTCTTTTTAGCAAACAGTAGCTTTTACCCTTTAACTAACCCAAACAAATTTGGAACAATCAGAGAGTAGCAATTCACAAAAGACAGTATTTCATATTTCCCTTCAGTAGAATTACAGATATTGACAGATTTGTGATCAGATTAACCCCAAATACCATTACCCACTATGCCCTGCCCTTCAAAGCCTCCCTTACAGTTGGAAATGACTGAACTGAACTCACTAAGGAACTAAGGAGTAAAGGGGTTCAGATGCCATGCCAGATTGATTCTCAGATGAGAGAGAGAAGGGGGTATATGTGGAAGGGACTGATGTTTTGCTTGGTGTGCCAGGCTCTGCCTGAGTTACAAGCACTAATTAGTAATCAGTTCTATCTTCTAACAAGGATTGGGCTGGTCAAATAGTGTTTATTTGTTAGGATCCAGAAAGTCTTTTGTTATTTTTAAGTGGCCATTACAGTGGAAATCACAGATAATCTAAGTGCTAGTGCTTAGACCTGCAGTGGGAAAGCAGGACTGACCGCCTCAAACAGCATAAGTTCCCCACTGAGACCTAAAATCACAGAGTTCAGGTCACAGGGTAGAGGTGTGAGCAGAAAGAGGCTAACCACAAGGGCGATGGAGTGAAGTACTGAACAGCACCAACCAGAATTTTTCAGAGAACTATCCACAATGGACTCCAACATCTCTTTCTTGAGAGGTGTGGCAAAGTTACCCCTCCCGGGATCTAAACAAACAGTCGCAACATCTCCCCTGGCGGTAGCAGCCTGAGGCCAATCTGCCCAAGCACAGGTAAGTCTTCAGGGTATCTTCCTTCGGCGCCCCTTCTCGCTCTCGGGGTCCTCAAGGCAGGCCTGGTTTGAGCCTGTGAGGCACCCTCCTTGCCCTGTTTTGGGTAGGGTGTGTGGTTACAGCCTCAACCCAGGATCTCAGCAAATACCTTCTGGTCCCTTTGTGGGCTGTAGAGGTATAAACACTATCGCAAAGGAATCAGGACTGTGTCAGGTCTCCTAGGAGGCTGGCGGCTGGTCTCCCTTCTCTCTCTCAGGCAGTGCAGAACTGTTACCTCCTCAGCCTGGGGAAGTTTCAGGCCTAGTGGCAATTTCAGTCCTCCCCCTACCCACTTCCCTCTAGCAGAAGCAGCTTTCTATAGGCCTGGAGCAGCCCTTAATTAGGTCCATGTGCCTCAAAATGGCCTGTAGTAACCTCTTCCCTACAGACAGGGAAAAGTGCCTTTAACCACCTAATGCTCACATATGTGCCCTGGCATACCCTCCTGTAGCCCTCTGGCCTGACTTTATCACACAGGCAACAGCTAAGTTAAACCCCATCATTTCATATGTATAGCTGAGATTCTGTTTTCAAATGTACATTACTTCGTATTTATTAACATTGAATTGTATCTGCCATTTTGTTGTGCAGTCATCCACTTTTGAAGGATTCTTTTGTAAAACAAAAACCCCAGAAGGATGTAGATACAGTGCTTCATAGAAGGCTCGAGTAGCCAGTTTTGTGTGAGAATCTAATAAAATGGTCATGAAACACTTTTCAGTTTTTACTATTATACCATACAACCTCCCCCCCCCTTCACTCCCAGTGTCTTACACTTCATTGACCATAACACCCCGCCACCCCTTGTAAATTCAAACACTGCCCTAATTTCCATTTCTGGTGAAAACACTGGAAGCAGTCACCACAACGCTCAGCATACCAAAAGCAAAATTTGTGAAAAAGTCCAAGAAGGGACACAAAAGGATTAAACAAACAAGAAACTTAAAATTAAGCAAAATTCACTCACTCAGTTCAGGCCCAGATTCAACAGAACACTTAAGCCAATGCTTAGCTTTAACTGTAAGCACATGCACATGTGCTTTGCAGAATACAGAACTTGGAGTAATCTTTTATAACCTTATAACCAAAGCTCTGCAATTCTGAAATGCAGCGACTTTGATTCTAAGAGATGAGATGTCCTACAAAAATGAAGACCATTTACTAACTCCAGGCCAAATCCTGCAGTCTATTTTCAGAAAAAACTTCCTCTGAAGTCAGTGGATCACAATTAACACAAGGAAACTGCCAGAGTTGTTATACAACAGATGAGTTTAGCACCTTCACAGTCTTGTCTGAATAAAGACAAGTTAGAATATACTTTCCCATCTACTAAAGGTGAATTATCACATCCCATCTAGTTCCACCAAATTAGCTAGTAAAATTGTTATTACAAAATGAACTGAACTGATTAAAAATACTCTCAAGTTCAGCAAGGCGTACACTTGCTGCTTACAAAAAGTAGCTCAAAATACTCTGCAGCATGAATACACTGTTTTAATTCCAAGCTGAGGAGGCACATAACCATGATGAGAGCTGCACCTTGTTAATCCCCACTTTCCTGCACCAAATGTTCTTAAGTTAATGTCACATTTACATGAAATTTACATAAAAAGTGCTTTTGTTTACACAGAACCTTGCTTTATTTTTGTAACATACTCAATAACTAATTCATTATAATGCGAACATATTGTATTCTGCTTCTCTAAAATTGTGATTTAGATTAATTCTCTGGAGACTATAAAGGGAGCTTAGTAACATCAGAGGGATTTATCATCGTTCTTCTTTATTGAATTGTCAACCTCTTTTTAATAGTAATTTTGATTTTACTAGATGTTGCTCCACTTTGAAAAAGTGTCTATATTGATTCTGGATATTTACAATACATTTAAAACAATTATTAGCCAAGTCAGTATTCAGGTTTTCTTCCACACAGTCTGCATTAGGAAACAACAAAGAAAATCTAATTAAATGTCCTCTACCCCAGCAGTAGGATGCTCAATGAGCATACAGATACTCCTGCTGAAATCCATGAGAATTTAGCTGTGGACTTCAACAAGAGCCAAACGGGATTTTATGGGTGTAAATTTCAGAGGTGTTCAACACTGGCCCAACTCTGCTTCCTTTGATGTCAATGGAAATTTTACCACTGACATGAAGGAGCACAGTTAGGCTAATGCTGAGCATTTTTGAAATTCTCATCCCTTATGTCTGCTGTAATACTTTTTCAGTTTCTCAAGGAAAAAAGGAAATACAAATGAAATTAGTGAGCTGATCTGTACCTTTCCGATGACAACCTCTCAGTATTCCACCCTATTTTAGTACATAAGACTTTTCAGTAACATGTCACAATACATTAGGAGTGACCATATTTTAGCCTCATGGCCAAATATGACCTCTATCTACTGAAACATTTGGTGAAAGAGGTACAACCAATAGCTACTACATGCAGGACTCCATTTGGGCAGACTGGTTGCTATTCTGTATTTTACATCCTAAATTATTTACTCCAATACCCCCATTATTTACACCAATACCTATGTTTGCAAAGGACGGAAAAATTGCTTTGAACGTTTCTAGGATAAATCTAATGTTTTGTCACTGCTTTCTTTAAGTAAAACATGCATTTTCCCATTAATATGACATCTAAGTTACACATGAAGTAATCTAGCAGCATCCTGAAAACTAATAATCCTATTTCTTTGAGCAACGTGATTGAGTTAATATGTGCCAACTACTTTAATTTACTGAACGGCAAAGCTTCAAAGTCAGGCTCTATCTTAATTCTGTCTACAGTAGTTGTCAATGCACCCTATGGTTATATATACAGTGAGGTTTACAATACACTTCCTAGAGTTGTCTTCTGTTTCCCCATCTCCGATTACAGGTGGCTCTGCTTGACGTTACATTTTCAGATCACCAATATCTGCAGTATTGTGGGAACGCTTTGTCTGAGTGGAGGGTTTTACAACATATCCTGGAAGTTCTCAGACTCTAGATTGCTCTCATCTCCTCTCCTCTGGAAGTTTGTTCCACAACTGAATCCCTTTGACCGAGAGCACTACATCTCCAGCTCTTATCATTAGCTTCCTCTAGGCTTTGTGCTATTCCAGAGGAGCATAAATATCCAGGACAGACAAAATTAGAGACACAGTCACCAGTGTAGCCAAGTTCCAAAGGGCAGCTGTGTTAGTGTAGTAAAGCAAAAAAAAAGCAAGGAGTCTTGTGGAACTTAAAGACTAACAGATTTATTTATCACATGAGCTTTTGTGGGAGAATATCCCACTTCATCATATGCTTTGAAGAGGTAGAACTTACAGAATTGAATCAAACTAAACGCAGGGGAGTGTAAGACATGGGATCACGTCACACTGCAACAGCAAATAACCAGTGTAGCTATATCCTGATGCACTGTTGGCTTTGAATATCAGTAACAAGGCTTGGAACTCGCATCAGAGGCAGAGAGGATGTGAGAGGAGAAAATTAAAGCACAGTTTCTGTTGTTAGTGTAATTTGGTTTTAGACAGACATGTGCTTCATCAGCTAGAGTTCATGTACTGCAACCACACACAGCCTCAGATACCATGAATTACAGCAATCCAGTCTGAATGTGGCAAATGCAGGAATCCCCAGTTTAATCCTTCTCCAAGTGGAAGGGTAGGAAAAACTGCACATGGAATGAAGCCTGTTTTGCTAGTGAAGCATCTGATGGTTTAGGCTCAGTGAAAATCAAGCAGGACTGTAAGGCTTTGCACCACTTTGGTGGATAGGTAAATGTCAGCTGTTCTTCATCCAAGAACTGATCTCTTGTGACTTTCTTCTGATGGCACTGGATGTAGCTTTGGAAAATGAGATGTACAGATGGGCAATCATGGGCATAATGTTGACAGTGTAGTGCCAAAGTCCTCCTTTTACAATCAGCCTCATATAGATCTTAAGAGGAGGGGAGAAAGGATACAACCTTTCAGTCTCCAAATCTGAGTGTTCTTGGAGAGGAGAAACAGTTACTCATTTACCTCTCTTAGTCCTGTTTGAGGAGGAATGATCAGAGCTTCTTTAGTGTTGTGCTGTCTATGTCAGTCACAATCACATAACCATGTCAGTAACACCCTGTGGTCAACAACATCAAAAGAAAAGACTGAGTAGCATTATCACTGATGCATCATCTCCTTTCACTGACAAGGAAGAAGCCAACTTTTAATGACAGTTAGCCTCCCTGCTGTGCCCCAGCACAAAGACTAATTCAAAAGCATCCAGATGCTGGTTGATGTCAAAGACAGCTGGAGCATGGGGTCACTGCATTCTCAAATAGTTTGCCTAGGAATGAGACTATGGGCCTGGCAATAGTAGGAGATTGCTTGCACCAGATATTGGCTCTGAGGATTGGATAGGACTATACAATTTTTCAGAGAAGCTGGTAGGTTTGTTTCTCTGAATGAAGCAGAGAAAAGACTGCTGTTCTTTGTTGGCTTCACAGTTCACGAGGGGAACTGATCTCTTCAGCTGGCAGGAATACACACATTTCTCAGAGACTCTTGAGCTTCAGTGAGTGGCTGCACTTCCCAGAAAAACTGCTAGTGGAGACTGTTAAAACTTTATAGGGAAATCTGATGTCTTTTGGAGAGCGTTGTGTACAAGTGTAAGTGACAGGAACTTTTCTTTCTCTATTTTTTACAGTGTTGATCCCCTGCTCGCGTTCCTGAGCAAACAGTGCTGATTAATCGAGGACTCCCTCATTTTTAAAATCAGTGAACAAGCCACTTATCAACTCAACAGATGGTTCATTATCAAAATTCTGTTTGTCTTTTGGTAGCACTGAAATATGCAAGACCCTGTGGGAGTCCACGAAGAATGAAAATAGGAAATGAATAGACCAATGAACAGACTTTCCCTTTTAATCCTCTGGCTCTTCATAACAAAGTCTTATTTAGATGTCTAAATACCACTTTCTTGTGATGTCAATTTTGCCCTCAAATACTGGTGTCCTGCTTCCCACCAATGCCAATGGGAATTGCATACACTTATTAAAAAAATTAATTCTATGAGCCAAATTATGACTAGTTCCATATAAGTATATATAGAAGAGCATTATAATACAAGTCTTTCCCTCCTAGAACCTGAGAAGCAGCTGATGGCTCCGGAGATGGCATGTCTAGGCTAGAAAGGGGATTGTGGTCCTGCTGCTCTGTACTAAAACAGAGTTGTGCTAGAAAGATTGCAAGTGTTCAAAGATAAAGCAAGAGCTGTTTCCTAGCAGACTTTTCAGAGGCATTGTGTCTCCAGATACAGCTGCTCAGGCAAAGCACCGCTGCTACCTCCCCAGGCACAGCTCTACCTCATAAGAAGCATAATTTTGCATTATGTGAGTAAACAGCCTCATATGTTCAAGATCTCATTTAATCAAATACCCTATTTTCAAAAGGATTTACTTCCTTTACTCATTTTTCTCTCCAATGCCTTGATAACAACCAACATTACAGAACACTTTTAATGCATTTGCAAAACCAGACAGTCTCTCTGTCTTGCTGAAAAATGTTTCCCAAAATGCTGTTTCTATATATTTTGAGCTTTGCTAATGCACCCATCAGACCACAGAATGCTGTTTGCATTTATGAAATGTAAGTTTTTCCTTCAGTGGAGGGGAAATATAAATACTTATTATTTTTATAATTACTGTTATTACTTATTTGTATCCCAATAAAGTCTGGGAGCCCCAGGCATGGGTCAGGATCCCAGAGTTCAGCACTGTAGAAATGGAACAAAAGACAGACTGTTCTCCAAAAAGTTTACAGTCAAAGTGCTGTAGTTGAGCCATTCCACAATGCACTCCTTCTGACATCTTTAAACACTAAACATGGAAAAACTCCATTCTCTTTTATGGGGCCAAGTTTATGTGAAGTATAGACAAAGCCCCAAGGGTACGTTCACTCTGATCTTTCCACAAGGTTCTCTCATAGAACAGTACAGAGTTGATATTTTCCAACATAGCTGCCATACGGTGGTACCAGAGATACCCGAGTTCTACTTCTTATTTCCCCATTGCTAAAATAAGAAACAACTATGATGTTTTGCATGCTATTGTATAGTAACTGTTTGGAAAAGTTGATTTTTTTTAATGGCACTAAGCACACACTGACTTTCCACAAAATAATAAAATAGATCATAAGTGATCTAAATCAAAAATCAACACAAGATAACATTTAATTCCTGACAAAGAACACCTGTGGGAAAATAAACATATTTAGAAACAGCCTTTATAAAGGTATTCTGCAGTATTTTAGATAGATAGATAGCAAGCGAGCGCGAGCGAGCGAGCGAGCGAGCTCGATATCTAAATCATCCCACTCCTCCATAGTGCAGTAAACTGTAATAAATATTTTTGAATAACCATTGTAGAATAGAGTTGCAGGGGTAGGTTCCCGGGTTAGTTTTTCTTTTGTATGGTGTGTACTTGCTGGTTAATGCTTAGCATTTTTTAAAAAGTAATATCTAGTTACCGGTCTCATGACAAAGTAACTGATTTGTCCTTTGTGGAACTACACGCATTGGTCAACTCCTTATCTCACTGATTAAGGAATGATGTAACCAGATAATCTCCAAGCCTCAAATTCTGAGGCCATTCCTTAACGCCACAAATAGATACATGACATAAGGTGCTGTAAAATGTATGAGGATCAGAACTGTTTTTATGTTGTCCTCACTATGGATGTAGAAGCCCGCTACACCAACATCCCACACAAAGATGGAGTACAAGCCATCAGGAACAGTATCCCCAATATTACCACAGCACACCTGATAGCTGAACTTTGTGAGTTTGTCCACACAACCATTTCAGGTTTGGAGATGATTTATACCTTCAAGTCAGCAGCACTGCAATGGATACCCACAGGGCCCCACAATATGCTAACATTTTTATGGCTGACTTAGACCAACATTTCCTCAATTCTCTCCCCCAAGTGCCCCTCCTCTACCTATGTTAAATTGATGACATTTTTATCATCTGGACCCACAGAAAGAAGTCCCTTGAATAATGCCACCAGGATTTCAACAATTTCCACACCACTATCAACCTTAGCCTGCATCAGTCCACATGAGAGATCTGCCTCCTGGACTCTACAGTGCAAATAAGTGATGACCCCATAAACATCATGAGAAAGAAAGCATTCAGCTCATTCAAATTCAGTGGTTGCTGCTGTGCAGTGATTATACAAATAACCATTATATGTACCTTTTTGCCTTCAGCTTCCATGCAGCACACATCACGTGTCACATGATCCATTATCTACAGCCAAGCCCTAAGATACAACCGCATTTGCCCCAATCCCCTTAGACAGAGACAAACACCTACAGGATCTCTATCAGGTGTTCCTAAAACCACAATACCCACCTAGGGAAGTGAAGAAACAGATTGACAGAGCCAGGCAGGTACCCAGAAGTCACCTTTCTACAGGACAAGACCAATAAGAAAAACAACAGAGCACCACTGGACATCTCCTACAGCCCCTAGCTAAACCTCCTCCAATACGTAATCAAGGATCTACAACATATCTTGGTAGATGAGCCCTCACTCTCACAGAGCTCACTTACAGACAGTACCCCCAATCTGAAGCAAACACTAAGCAGCAAATATACACCATACAACAGAAAGACTAGCCATGAACCTACCTCTGAAATAAACCCCATTGACAACTCTGCCTGCATATTTATTTAAGTGACACTGTCATAGATCCTAAACACATCAACCACACCATGAGGAGCTTGTTCACCTGCACATCTACTAATGTGGCATATGCTATCATGTGCCAACAATGTCCCTTTGCCATGCACACTGGCCAAACCAGACCGTCTCTACGCAAAACAATAAATGGACACAAATCAGCCATCAAGAATGGTAACATTCAAAAACCAGTAGGAGAGCACTTCAGCCTCCTTGGACACTCAGTAACAGAACTGAAAGTTGCCATACTTCAGCAAAAAAAAAAACAGACTTCAACATGAAATGGCAGGGCTAGAACTCATAAGCAAACTTGATACTATCAGACTAGTCCTGACACTGGGAATGGCTAGCTAACTACAAGAAATTATGCTCCCTCTTTTTGGCAATTCACATCTTCTCATCAACTGTTTTGAGTGGGCCTCTTCCTCCCTGATTAAATTGACCTCATTAGCATTTGCCCTTCTCATAAATAGTAACTCACCCTTGCATGTGTATATACACCTAACAGCTGTGTGTGTGTATGTGCACGTGCGTACGTCTGTGTGTTTCGAGAGAGAGAGAGTGCACAAGAGAGAGAGATACAGGTGTCCTTCTTGTCATTAAGAACAGAACAACAAATTACTGCAGGAGGCCATCTGCGTAATATTAAAGAAGAGGGCATGAAATGAGAAAGCAAGCATTCAGCTCATTCAAATTCAGTGGCTGCTTGCTGTGCAGCGATTATACAAACAAATAACGAACCCAATGTTATCCATCTCAATGGAATGTAAAATACTGTTGTATATTTTCTTATGAGTAATATCTGGTTATACTCCTCAGTATGAAGTAATTGAAAGTGATTCTCCTGTGACAGAAGCATTGCTATTGACTTGTTTTCAGTAGATCTACAGTAGATATGATATTAGTCTCAGTTGCGAGATTATTTATATTCTCAGGAGATCCCATTATTGATAATGTACAAAGACAATCCGCTTTACACTAGTAGCATATTTTTGCAGAAAATAACTATCCAGTGATCAGTAAAAATGACATCATTAGTAGTAGGAGTGTACACAAACATATTTGCAGAATTTGTAGGGTCATCACAACGTACAATATTCTCAAAATGTTAACAGTGCATTAAAAATACAAACCTGCTTAGCAATTTAACCCACCTGGTTTCAGTGAAGAGAACTACCTGTTGAACCTTATCCTATTATTTCAAAAAAACCCTACATTAATAAGAATATTAAGGTTGTAAAGTCAAGCACTCAGAAGTTTGGGGATACCAAAATTAAGACTGTGCAGTATTAATTCAGGTGCCTTTAGAGAATGTAGTATTATAAAGACTTCAGTTCATGTTCATATACTATTTTTTCCACAGGACCCCAGTCTCATTCAGTGATGGATGGTGCTTACTAACCAGCTATTCAATATTTCTCTTTGTCCTCAACCTTCAATGTGTGGCCCCACGTATTAGTTACAGCAGACTACTGAAACCCTGCTCGGAACACCAAATTATAAACTTCTTCATGGGTTTTTCTATGGTACTTATCGTCAAAATATCAGAATGCTTCATTAACATGAATAAATCTATTTCCACATTCATTTATTTCTCTGTGAGATGAGGGGTACAAACACCATTTTACACATGGAGAACTGACATGCTGATATTAAAAATAAAAGTGTCAACTAATTTTGGGTGCCCTCAGGCTTGATTTTTCAGAGCATTTATTATTGTATAGCAATTTATATGTCAAAAGCACAGCTTCCATTGAGTTCAGTTGCAACTCTGAGTGCTTTGCCTATCTATAAATTATACCTCCACAGTCTCAAGGTGGGCACTCAGAAAATGAAGACCACAGAAATGAGTGTCCATCTGTTATAAGTTGGGTCTGGGTTTAGGAGGCTTGTAGCACCATACAGGAACTCTTCAGCCAGGGTGGGGACTGAATTCAGTTTTCTGGGATGGCATTCGACTGGTTTATCCATGAGACTCCCACTTCTCTTTCTGCAATCCCCTCCATCATTCACTACACACCTTCCAAGCTCTGCAAACAAACAAGGCTGGGTCCTACAAACAACAGCTTCTTTCTCTACCTAACCCTGATTCATTGCCTAAACACAATCTGTCTTATCCACTTACTAATGCAGGTTTCCCATGGGGACAGTAAAAGGCATACCCCTGCCCCCCCCAAAAAATACACTGTAAAATTTCAAGTCCTTTCTACCAAAGCATGGTGCTTTTCAACAGAATTATTATATGAATGTCTTTAACACAGCAAAACAATGCTTGCATTTTTTCGTCTTATCTCATTCCCAGAAATAGCTGAACCATTTTTGCTGAGATTTTCAAAAATCATTTTGAACAAGACCCCCAACCTGGAAATTTTCAGGCTGAACAGTTAGTTTGGCAGAGTTACAACTAACTGAAAACAAGGTGTTAAAAGGGAAATTGTCATACAGCCTTAAAAATAGGTGGCACTACCAGCCCCATCTCAAACAAGAAACCTGCTGTTCACTGGAATTATATTCCAATATAATGAAATTACTAGCTTACCTGATAAGAAAATGATGCAGTCCAACATCAAAACTTCTGTAAGAAAAAAAAAAAACGTATTTTAAGTGCTCAGATACTACAGTGATGAGTATTACAGAAACATTCAAACTCAAATTAATCTATAACAAAACTACTTCCAGATACCCTGCACGTCTAGACATGATGACCATGATAGACAGAAGTAGAACATGCAATTTCATGCAATTTATAAAGCTACATACGTGAAATGTCAGATAATCACCTAGAGGAAAGGCTTGAATTCAGTTATAGTCACGTTCCTTGATCCAATGTCTGTTCAATAAGTTAGTTGCACACAGGATGGTACAGTTCACGTAAGGTATAAATCTGAGTCCTGTTTACATACATTTTCTCATAGCTTCTTCATAACTGGTAGTTATGTATGCTTCATGTAGTAAAGAGTTGTAGATGAAGGCGGATTTTTTACCTGAAGTACTACATAAAACAACTAACCTTTCTCCTCCTTTTCTAAGCCTGCTCTGTGCCATTTCATTTAAGTTGCACTGAAAGTGCACAATCAGCCTTGACGATTCCCTGACATGTAGGAGTCCTTAGATAAATTATTTAAAATCTCTGCATAGTCAATGCCACTCATCTCTCCCCCCGTTTCACTCATAGGGCACATAGCTAGGAAAAGTGTGCCTAGACTGAATGCCCTGTGCTCTTCTGACACCTAGCTGGTGAAAAAACCCCATAGAGTACTGGCAGTCAGTACAAGCTGGATTAGCATCAGGCACAGCAGTAGTTCCTGGAGACCCCAAGACTGAGGGGGTACATCTTCACAGCTCTGGAAATGATCCTCCCAGCCCAGGTAGATAGACCCAGACTCATATTACAATGCTAAATATAGCCATTGCAATTTGGGTGAGAACTTAGCCAAATCTGAAGAATACAACCTGTAAACTGTAGCTGCAAGAAATCCAGTCGTCTGCATTTTGCAAATCTATTTGATATGAGTGTATATTTTTCTACGGGAAGAAGGAGACCTGCAACAGATTCCCAGACTGGCTGTCTGTAAATATGGTGCAAATATGCAAGTACGGTTTCTGAGCTGGGTTAAAACCTCACCAACACTGATGTACGGACAAAACTCTCATCAAATGAGATCATTACAAAAAACAGGTAAGGGGCCATGTCTAAAACAAGACCTAATTGAACTTGTCAGAAACTAGCACCATTGGGGCAATACAGTTCCAAAGGGATTCTGGGGCATCAAACTCATTTGCAATAGCAGGTCAGATTTGACTTAAATACATTTCAAGAGGGCTGTACATACCATAAATCAAAATACTAGGGCCTATACTCTCTTGAATTGTCTCACAGAGTGCAGTCACGGGCCGCACAGAAGAGGGATATGGCCCGCAGGCCACAGGGGTGGGCATGCCTATGAGCTGTTATCTCTGACATATCCTAACTAGAAAGATTTAAATACTTTGCCATAAAATAACAATTTTTAAGCAATTAAGTCTTACAGTGCTGCCTAATTCAAAAAAAACTCCTCACTCATGCTGAGTACAACATGTAAACTTTTTTTTTTAATGTAATTAATGCTTGACATCACTCAGTGAAAATATGGGAGGGATTGCAAGTGCTTTGGAGAATACGATCACAATTCAAAATGATTTGCACGAACTGGTGAAATGGTCTGAGGTAAACAGAATGAAATTCAATAAAGACAAGTACTCCACTTAGGAAAGAACCCATTGCACGTATGCAAAATGGGAAATGATTGCCTACGAAGGAGTACTGCAGAAAGGGATCTGGATGTCATAGTGGAGCACAGTGTAACGCTGTTGCAAAAAAAAAAAAAAAAAAAACCACCACCACCATTCTGGAATGTATTAACAGGAGTACTGTAAGACACAAGAAGTAATTCTTCTGCTCTACTTGGCCCTGATTAGGCCTCAGTTGGAGTATTGTGTCCTGTTCTGTGCACCTCATTTCAGAAAGATGTGGACAAATTGGAGAAAGTCCAGAGAAGAGCAACATGACTGATTAGAGGTCTGGAATTGACTTATCATAGAAGATTGAAAGAGCTGGGTTTGTTCAGTCTAGAAAAGAGGAGACCGAGAGGGGGCATAATAACAGTTTTCAAGTATCTAAGAGGTTGTCACGAGGAGGAGAGAGAAAAAAAAACCAAACTGTTCTTAACTACTGATGATAGGACAAGAAGCAATGGACTTAAATTACAACAGGGGAGGTTTAGGTTGGACATCAGGAAAAATTTCTAACTGTCAGTGTGATTAACCACTGGAATACGCTGCCTAGGCAGGTTCTGGAATCTCCATCACTGGAAGTGTCTGATAGCAGGTTAGACAAACAACTGTCAGGGATTGTTTAAGAGGTACTTGGTTCTGCCATGACCTCTCATGGTCCCTTCCAGTGTCTATGATTCTATAACCCAGCAAATATATGGTTCAACCAAGAAAATCAGTGATACTGTTATCAGTGCCATGCAGACAGATACATAAATAAAGCTTTCAAAAACTATAGAATTTAAGAAACAATGGAATTACTTCCCACTGATTCAATGAAAAAAAAACTCCCATTCCCCCAGGTAGCAGCTGTTCACAATTCTATTCTTCGAATTTCCACCAAAGATGTGATCGTCGTGGACATCTTCAATTTAATATCCTTGCCATCACTGCCTTTTCCTAAAAGCATTCCCCACTTTATCTTTTAAGATAACATGAAGAGTATACTGTGATATTTCCAAGTTCTTCCTGTTTGGGCACATACCAAGAGTTTCCTTGCACACTTTTCTAAAATTTTAATGGCATCATGCAGCCCAAGTGCTATCTGAATGGTGCATAAAATGTGTATTTAATTTTTTTCTGAAAGGTTTTGTGACTAATAGCAAAAATTAAAATGTCTTGGAATTCAGAGAGTGACAAGAGTGATCTGTGGCTCTGGAGAATGGTAACAGGATAACTGAATCTCCCAGCATGAGGTCACCAATTTAAAAACGGCCTGGATTGGTAACAAGCAAAACTGTTAGCATCTGATAACTCTTGGATAGCTTGTGTGAAAAAAGCTGCACTCTCAGTCCAATTTCAAATGGGTAAAGATATGCATCGTAATAATGCTACCACTTTTGTCTTAGAATTGTCAAAATATCAGCAGTCTCAAGACAGAAGACAAGGACAAGAATGGACATAGAGACAACTGTCCTCACACTCCTAGATGTGTCCCATCCAAAACAAGATTAAGGCACACAGGCATGAAGGCTGCTGCTCATTTGTGTTGTGCCTATTCTATGGATAAACAGAGAACTTTAGTTTCTAGGAGTTTCCAAGGCTACACTTTTCACAACAACATATATGAGGTTTAAAAAACCCAGAACAGACCACCCTACTTCATTTTTTATAAGCTCATTTATGTTGAGAGGGTTAAAGATTTTTTGGTCTTCCTATGCTTTCATTGTTCATTTTAACTTTACAACTATTGCATAAACTTATCAAAATAATTGGAAAAGGGAAAAAAGTAAAGTCAGAACCTCATCTGGTATAAATCTGTACAGATCCACAGGCTTTCATAATCTTAACTTTGATCTCATTATACCAGCATGATTCCAGCAGAGTCTGAATTCACATCAAGTAAAGCTGGAGCAACTCTGCTATAGTAAATGGAACTACACCACTGTCAGTAAGATCATAATTTGGCCACTGTTTGAACATGTGCTCCTGTACCTTTCTGAACATGTAGCAAAAAGGAAAGCAACATTCTGCACAGCCAAGAACCAAAGGAGTAGGGACTTGGGAATGCTAGCTTATGACAAAAATCTATTACTGATGCACGCAGCTGTTAACAGATTTTTAAAATACTATGTATGTTTGCTTGGTTCTCATCCGAAACAAACCCAGCTGACATCACAATAAAACAGCAAGGGAAACACACAGTGTATGAAATTACCTGTCAGTGTGCACAAATTCAATTAGATTCAAAGGAAAATAAACTGAATATACAGTAGCTCTTCAGTTTGATACTTGACAAAAGTGAGTGAACTTCTCTAAATCACAAGGAAAGAATAAGTAATCATACTGCACAGAATTAATATTATAATCATTCCTGCTCAACACTACTTGGACCTAGCAATCAGACATGATACTCTGTACAAATAAGCCCATTATGCACAACTTGTATGAACTGAAAGCTACCATCTATAACAAGTATTGACTGTGGCCATTCTGAGAGACTTGCACCCACAGTCTATTGACCACTCTTACACTATTTGCTATACACTGATTTAACCTTCTAGTCCTCAGAAAGCTAGGCTGTCTTCATGCGCTCCCAGTTTCCACTCTCACACCTTTGTTTCACAGCAGAGTCTTCAACATCCTTACTCTCTACTAGCTAGGGGGGAATCAAGTGAAGCTGAGGATTATGACCCTTCTGTAACACAGGCAGTCAGTATGGGAACCTGGGCCTTCCCATTCCACTGGGCTCCAACTCAATGAGACCTATGAGAGCCAACTCTGTTGCGCATCCTGGAGTAACCACACTGTTGCCTCCCTGGATGAATTCCTACTCTCTATCTCCAAGTCCAGGATAGGATAGCAAAAGAAAAGGAAAAAGACAAGACAATTAAACCTTCAGCCACAACCAGGCTTAGTAGGCAGTCTTCTTCAGCACCCTCGCTCAGGAGCTCTTATGGTAGGTCTGTCCCCCCCCCCCCCCCACCAGGGTTTAAAGTAAGCCGGAACGCCATTCCAGGGCCTCTAAAAATAGAAAGTGGAGCCAGAAAGCTACATTCTGGGGCCCACCATTGAAAAATAGCAGGCCCCGGAACACAGCATTCCAGTTCCATGTTCTATTTTTAGGGGCCCGAACGCTGGGCCTCTAAAAATAGCAGGCCCTGGAGCAGCATTCTGCCATGGTCCAGTTGGCAGGTCCAGGGCGAGGGACATTGCTGAGGGGCTCACGTCCCGCCCCAAACCCCTCCCCTTCCATGGTCCGTCCTGAACCTGGGACCTGCTGCCTCCACCCTAGCTACTCCGCTGCCTGGACCCAGGGCCTACTGCCCCGCCCCCCAGCCATGCCAGTGCTGGTGAGTGCGGGGCAGCCCGGCTCATGCTCGGGGGTACTGGGGGCAGGGGGTAGGGTGCTGGCATGGGGGGGGGGCAGGAGCTGGGGTCTGGGGGGTCCATCAGCACAGGAGGGGGGCCCACCTGTGCGGGAAGGTTCTGGGGCCCCCAAATTATACTTTAACCCCTGCCCCCAACCCCATTCTGAGATGAGTTACTCTCTCCCTAAGGCATGCCTGGTGGTCATGCTTTAGGGCCCAGTGTGAGGTTTGTATGCACCATCACAAACCTTTCCATTGTTGAGCTATTGTCAAATTTTTTTGTAGTTTCCATGGGGACTTCACATTTTCATGGTATGTCCCTGTTACATGGGCCAGCAGTGCTTAAGTATTTTGGATCATGTAAATAGAACACAACATACCAGAAATGTGCTTTTGTAAGAAAGGTTTTAAACAAACTATAAGAAAAATAACCACAGTAGGACAAATCCACTGATATTGTCCTATCTATAACTCTCTGTATCCTGCTTAATGTTACTATGCTACTTGTATTCAATACCATGGCATATGCTTTTTCATATTTAGGAGTTATGGGTGTTAATATCTGCTCATTAAAAGTACAGCAGACCTCCTCTGAATGGATCACAATCTTGCCCAACCAGTGGAAGAAAACACAAACAGGGATGTGCTTATTTCCATTTCATAGTTTGTTTTATTCACTGAAGATCTGAGTGAAGATTTCTTCATCTTAATTTATTTAATGCAGTATACACAAAGGCCAGCAGATACAAAGCACATTCTGTAAACACTTTTCATTTTGTTTTAATACATAAATTCTAGCTACCACTATATTTCTAAAAAATTATAACTATAATCCTTAACAAGCTATCCTCTCTGTGGTAGTATAACAACTAAAATGTAGAACTGGTTAGTAGCCTGTTTGTACAACAGTGACAAGGGGTTTAAGAACAGTTACCAAAATCGAATCCTTGAACTCTCTAATTATCTGAAAATATGTCTCTCTCTCTTCAAGATGCATTTTAAAAATTTCAGACCTGCAATTTATGCTCTGAAAGCTAAAGCTACACATTAAGCTGCCTCCAAATTTATATTCAGCAGACTACTAAATAAAATCTTCATATATACCTTGTATATACTGCTTTAAATAAATTAAAGTGATGAGGGAAATAGGAATGCAATTACACTGAAAGCTAATATTCAAATTGGAAGGATTAGCACATTCTGCAAAAAAGTCATGTGCCAATTCTCATAAAAGGCAGATGATTATTTTAGTTCCTGTGATGCCAACATTACACTTAACAGAAAGCCAAATATGTGCAAAACTCAAATTAGTTTCCATTTATGGTGCAGTCAGCAGGTCAGCCTGTATTGTATCATGGATGCTTGGAACTTACTTTCAATAGTTTTATTTCATTTGTAAAAATCTCTTACAGGCATTTTCTTTTATTTATTTTGGAAGTAAACCTAGTTTGACTCAGTACATCTGTAACTAGCCTTTCACTGAAATACAAATTTTATCTGTTGAATTATATTTGCTTATCATGGGCCAAATCTTCATCTAGTGTACATCTGTAGAGTTCTGTTGACTTCAATGGAATTATACTGAGTTACATTAGCAGAGGCTCTGAACCAACATTTTTATTTTTCTTGTACAATGTGTTACAATTCTAGATTATTCATTATTCGTAATACTGCAGCGCAGTGGTTTCTAATCTTTTCAGTAACATGGCACACGTCAATGAGACAACTGCACAGCACACCCACTTTTTTCAGCTGAACTGATTGCTCATAAATGTCACATTTACTATATTACAGTCTTACAAGAGTATTTTGCAACATAGTGCATACAACAATCTAAAGGATCAAATGTATTAATGTTTCAAATCCACCAGAAAAAAATATACATCATCTCAATTTTGCCTTTTGGCCACCTGCATTTAGAATGTTCATGTTTTAGAATCAAAAGACTGACACCTCACTTTTAATTTGATAATTAATTTCCATGAGTTTTATGAGTTGCAATTTTGGTCGGATAGAATATTATTTAAGATGAAACAATGTTTGTTTTACCTTGATTTTCATTACCTTTGTACAAAATTTCATGGCACGCTTGGACAGTTCTCATGGCAAACCAGTGTGCTGCAGCATACCAGTTGAAAACCACTGCCATAGTGCCTAGGACACCTAGTCATTGACCAGGATTCCACTGTAAAAGGCTGAGAACCCAAACTCAGATAGAAATATTGGATCTCATCCTGAGAGATGATGAGCACCTACAGTTCTACTGACTTTTAGAGAATTGGGTTTTCAGTCACTGCAGCTCTAAACATTGGAATCTGTGGGTATTCAGTACCATTCTGGGCCATGCCAATTTAAAACTGTTAGAAGAAAACTAAACTCAATTTTGACAACATATCCCTTAGCACAGGGGTCTCAAACACACCCCCCACTGGCCATATGCAGCCCCTAAAGCTATTTCCTGCAACCCACAACAACACTATTGTTACCGATACTTGCAATTTCATTGTATGAAAAGGTTTCAGTGGTGCACCCCTTGGGCAACGTACTAGACCTCATGCAGCCCTGTACTAGGCCTCATGTGGCCTTCATAGTGATTTGTGTTTGAGACCTCTGACTTAACAGGATGGTAGCATTACTCACATTAACAAACCCTGGATTCTTACACTATACTTTTCAAACCACACTCTCTCACTTGTTGAGAAACTACTTCAGCTTGCTGTGAAAAAAAGGATCTCTGCACAATCATAGCTTCAGTCAGTCAATTCCTCCCTATGACTGATGGGCTGGATGCTGTTCCTGGAAATAAAATAAAAATGAGAAGCAAGCATAGCATGACCTGTGATGTGTTTGGCCAAGAGGAGGTTACTTACCAGTGACCGGTGTTCTTCGAGAGGCGTGCTCCTGGCCATTCCGTTGTAGGTGTCTGCACGCCCCGTGCACGGCACGCCGGAAACTTTTCCCTAGAGTACCCGTAGGGTCAGCTGTAGCACCCCCTGGAGTGGCGCTGTCACCACTCCCTATATAGTCACCAGCCAACCCCGTCCCTCCTCAGTTCCTTTTACCCCCACTGTCTGAGGGGAGGTGGGAGGGATTGGAATGGCCAGGAGCACACCTCTCTAAGAACACCGGTTACAGGCAAGTAACCTCCTCTTCTTCTTCGAGTGCTGCTCCTGTCCATTCTGTTGTAGGTGAGTATCTAGCCTTACCTTGGAGGTGGGAGACATCACAGACAGATTGCAGCACCGCCCTTCCCACTGCCATATCCTGCTGCACTTGCTGGGTGATGGCATAATGCTGCACAAAGGTGTGCGGGGAGGACCACGTCACCGCCTTGCATATGTCTACGATCGGGACTCTCGCTAGAAATGCTGTTGAAGCCACTTGTGACCTCGTTGAATGGGCCGTCGCCCTTGGCAGGTGTCTACCTCTCAGCTTGTAGCACTCCTTAATGCAAGCTGTAATCCAGGAAGCGATCCTCTGTGTAGACACCGGCTGGCCTCTCTTGGTGTTCGCCACTGCCACAAAGAGCTGGTGGGTCTTGCGAAACGGCTTCGTCCTTTCTATATAAAAGGCCAGTGCCCTGCACATGTCCAGGGAGTGGAGGCACCTCTCCTCTTCCAACGCATGGGGTTTTGGACAAAAGACAGGCAGGCAAATGTCCTGGTTCACATGGAAGTGTGAGACCACCTTGGGCTTGAAGGACGGATGTGGACGTAGCTGCACCTTGTCCTTAAAGAACAGAGCGTATGGTGGCTCCGCCACCAAGGCACGCAGCTCCAACACCCTCCGGGCTGACGTGATAGCCACCAGGAACGCGACCTTCCATGACAGGTATAGCAGTGAACACATCGCCAATGGCTCGAAGTGGGGTCTGGTGAGTCGTGACAGGACCACGTTTAAGTCCCACTGGATGGCAGGCAGTTTCACTGCCGGGTACAGCTTAGAGAGGCCTGTTAGGAATCTTTTCACCATGGGGACGGAGAAAAGTGCGCTATGCTCGAGATTCCCGCGGAAAGCCGCGATTGCCACTAGGTGGAGCTTCAGGGATGACAATGACAGCCCACTTGACTTCAGGTGCCATAAATAGTCCAGTACGCGCTGAATCGAGACCGACATTGGATCCTCCGCATTGACCGCAGCCCACTGTGCAAACCTGCGCCACTTAGAGGCACATGTAGTCCTTGTGGAGGGTTTTCTGCTGCCACATAGTACCTCCCTCACGGGGAAGAGCACAACTGCTCGCTGTCCGTCAACCATGAAGGCATGACGCGTGGAGGTGCAAGGCCTCCAGGTTGGGGTGGAGGAGTCGCCCACTGTCCTGGGTCAACAGGTCCAGTCTGAGGGGCAACCGAAAAGGGCTGCACCTGGACCACCGCATTAGAGCCAAAAGCCAGTGTTGTCTCGGCCACGCCGGGGTGACCAGAATGACCTGCGCTTTTTCTTCCTTTATCTTCCACAACACTCTGGGCACTAGCGGTGTTGGAGTGAACACATACAGTAGACCTCTCTGTCCTCAGTGGATCTCAAAGGCATCCGCCCTTGACCCGGGGCTGCGCCCCCGGAAGGAGCAGAAGTCCTGGCATTTTGTATTGAGCTCGGAGGCAAACAGGTCCAGAAGGGGATAACCCCACCTCCAGAAGAATGACTCCGCCACTTCCAGGTGGAGAGACCACTCGTGGGTCATAAACTTCTGGCTGAGCTCGTCCACCAAGGAGTTCCAGAGGCCCGGCATATACGATGCCACTGGGAGAATCTTGTGGCGAGTGCAGAACTCCCAGAGGCTCATGGCTTCCTGGCAAAGGTGACGCGAGTGCGTGCCGCCTTGTTTGCTGATATAAAACATCGCGGTGGTGTTGTCGGTACAAACAGACACTGTTCGGCCCTGAAGATGCTCTTGGAACACCTCGCACACCAGACGCGCTGCCCTGAGCTCCTTTATATTGAAGTGTAACCAGGAGTCCACATCCCTCCACAGGCCCCATGTCTTGAGGCCGCCGAGATGTACACCCCAGCCTACATCTGAGGCATCTGTCGTCAAGTGAAGCGACGGCTGGGGAAGACGGAACGGAACCCCTGAGCACAGGTTGGTCTCGCAGCCCCACCAACGAAGGGTATCCAGCACTGATGCCGGCACAGTGACCATAGGGTCCAAACTGTCTCTCACCGGGCGGAACACCCACGCCAACCACAGCTGGAGCGGTCGCATCCGTAGGCGGGTGAGAGGAACCACAAAAGTGCAGGCTGCCATGAGGCCCAGCAGGCAAAGGCATTCTCATGCCGATACAAGGGGGAACTTTGTTACGGAATCCACCGCCTGCTTGATGGTTTGGAAACAGGTGGCAGGAAGGCTCGCCCTCGCGGATGTCGAGTCAAGGACCGCCCCTATAAATTCTATCTGTTGTGTGGGAACGAGCACCAACTTCTGAACGTTTATCAGCAGCCTCAGGCGATCGAACACGGACTGCGTCAAGCTCAGGTGAGATAACACCTCCTGACACGACTTGCCCACAACCAGCCAGTCGTCCAAATATGGAAAGAGGGTGACCCTCCTTCTTCCTGAGATACGCCGCTACCACCGCAAGGCACTTTGTGAATACCTGCGGAGCTGCGGAGAGGCCAAATGGGAGCACTGTGAATTGCAGGTGCTTCCGCCCGACGACGAAGTGTAAAAACCTCCTGTGCCTTGGGCTGATCGCAACGTGGAAGTATACATCTTGTAAATCGAGGGTGGCATACCAATCGCCCGGATCCAGAGAAGGAACAATTGAGGCAAGGGACACCATCCGGAACTGAATTTTGCGAAGGAACCGGTTGAGGCGCCTCAAATCTAAAAATCGGCCGCAGGCCCCCTTTCGCCTTGGGAACAAGGAAATAACAGGAGTAAAAACCCCTGCCCCTGCGGCTCAGTGGCACCTCTTCCACTGCCCCTTTCTGAAGCAGTGCCTGCACCTCCTGCCATAGTACTTGCTGGTGGACCTGATCCCACAGGGAACCATGCAGCGTAGGGGGGGCCGGTGGGGGTAACAAAGAAAATTGGAGGGAATAGCCCTCCTGAACTGTCCTGAGAACCCAGCGGTCTTTTGTAATCTTGCGCCACTCTGGCGCGTAACGGGACAGTCTGTTGACAAACAAGGGAGTCTCTGGATCCATGGCATTTGTTAAGTCGCCCTCGCGCCGACCATCAAAAGGCCTTTTTCTGGCCAGTCGATTGACGTGAGACCCCCTGGCCGCTGGGCTGACGCCCTGTGGGCCCACGGGACCCCCTGCTCCTCTTCCTGTCATCGTCCTGGTGGCGGTGGTAAGGCCGTGAGGGAGGAGGGGGCAGTCTGAATTGTTTCCTTTGGCTCGCCAATATATGGAGTCCCAAGGATTTAATTAACGCCCTAGAGTCCTTCAAAGTCTGAAGATGGGCGCCTGTCTGCTGCGAGAACAGCTCTGGACCTTCAAAGGGCAAGTCCTGTATCGTGGCCTGTACCTCCTGGGGCAGCCCCGACATCTGCAGCCATGAGCTGCGCCGCATAGTAACCCCAGAAGCCATGGACCGCACCGCCGCATTGGCTGCGTCTAAGGCCGATTGTAACAGGGCCTTGGACACAACCTTGCCCTCCTTGATGGATGCTGACAGGGCTGCTCTGGAGTCCTGCTCCATTGAGTCACTAAAACGTTCCAGGGCAGACCAGGCATTAAACATATATCGGCTGAGGATAGCCTGTTGATTGGCTATTCTCAGCTGCAGCCCCCCGGTGGAATAGACCTTATGGCCAAAAAGGTCCAGTTTCTTAGCGTCTTTGGATTTGGGGTTCGACCCAGGGCGACCTTGCCTCTCCCGCTCATTCGCTGCAGCTATCACCAACGAGCTGGGGGTGGGGTGGGAATAAAAATGTTCATAGCCCTTAGAGCGCACAAAGTACTTCCTTTCAGCTCATTTGGCTGTAGGCAGAATCGAAGCTGGGGTGTGCCACAGAGCCTTGGTCGTGTTCTGCACAGTTTTAATAAAGGGTAGAGCCACACAGCCCCAGTCCTCTGGGAGCAGGATATCCACCATGGGATCAGCGTCCTCTGTGATCTCCTCGGCCTGAATGTTTAACCCGGTGGCTACTCGACGGAGAAGCTCCTGGTGAGCCCTGGCATCGTCCAGAATAGCCAATGCCTTGACTCCTGCCACCGCCTCATCTGGAGGCGAAGAGGACGACTCCTCCAGATCCGGACCCCCCGACGGCGCCCTGGACCTCGTGCTGTGGCCTCCACTGGCCAGGCTGGCCCGGTCCTGGTCATCCCTCAAGGACTCCGCCTCTGATGTCTCCCCGGTACCGGGGGGAGCGCCGAGCGCATCAGACGGAGGAGGCCTGACGCCGGAACTCAGCATGGGGGTCCCTGAGCCGAAGCCTGGTCCCTGATGGATGACCCAAGGAGTCCAAAATGGCCACTGCATCCCAGGCTGCCAACCCGACCACTGGGGGTGGAATGGCGGTACCGCAGGGGCCTGTTGTGGCTGCGTACTCGGTTCCTTATGCGAGCCACGTGGTGCCGACTCCTCCGAGCTCAACGAAGGGCTGGATCGTGGAGACCATGGCGGTGCTGACGAGGATTGCACCGGGGAATGGTGCTGACCTTCCTCTCGGCGATCACGGTGCCGGCGGAGTGGGGACGCACGGTGCCGGGTAGAAACCGGGGAGCGGAAATGGGGAGCCCCGGCAGCTGCTACCACAGTAGGCGGTACCGGCGGACGGTGCCATTGGCTTGGAGACGGTACCCGGCTTTGCCCCCAGCCAGCCGCAAGTGGAGTCGGCTTTCCACATGATGGTACTGGCACCAGGCCCGCAGCCGGTGCCGACGGTGCCGGGTGGCTCGACAGAGCCTGCACCGCCACAAACGCCTCAGGCGTGGCCAGCAGGATCAACTCCTCTTCCAGGATGTCTCTGGTAGGAGAGGAGGTTGACACCGGGCTGAGTGGTCTCTCAGGACGGTCGTGCCTGGAAGCCGGAGACAGGGAAATGGGTCAGCCCACACAGCTCTGTGCAGAGTCCCTTTCCACTGTCGCTCGGTGCGGTGAACGCCCCCTATCTACCCGGTTCTTTTTGGGCGGTACCGGCAATGACAACAGCACCGGGGCCCCCGGTGCGTCTTCGGGTGGCTAGACTTCGGTGCCGACAACAGTGCCGAGGACGCCGGGGCGCTCCGCACCGACGGTGCCGTGCTGGATCCCGAGTCGCCGGGCACCGGATGAAGGGCCTCCTCCATCATGTGGAGTTTCAGCCGCTGAACCTTTTCTTTCTGCGTTCTTGGCTTGAAGCCCCTGCAGATCTTGCACCTCTCAGCAAGGTAAGCTTCGCCCAGGCACAGTAAACAGTTGCCATGCGGGTTGTCCGCAGGCGTGGGCTTCCTACACTGCCCGCAAGTTTTAAAGCCCGGCATAGCCCGGCCCCGGGCGGGCTCTGACTATCTAAACTCTAATCACTAACTAACAACTACAACTAACAATAAACAAGAACAGCAAACTTCGGGTACTCCGAATTGTCACTGGCCACGTGCAAAGCAGCTCGAGGCCAAGGAATGTTCCAGCGACCGACAGGGCGGTAAGAAGGAACTGAGGAGGGACGGGGTCGGCTGGTGACTAAATAGGGAGCGGCGACGGCACCACTCCAGGGGGCGCTACAGCCCACCCTACGAGTACTCTAGGGAAAAGTTTCCGGCGTGCCGTGCACGGGGCGTGCGGACACCTACAACGGAATGGACAGGAGCAGCACTCGAAGAACAACCATAGTTTTCAACCAATATGTTGATTATAATCAGAAGGAATACAATCATAATGCAAATCTTTTCCATCTACTACATATGTTACACAAAGATAAAGAAAGAAGCTGGGCCTGACTGTTCTCACTGACTCCACTGTAAAAACAGAGTAACTCCAGTGAAAGAAATGGAGTTATACTGGTAGAAGCAAGATGAGAATCAGAGTGATTATATTTTGCTGGATGAGAAACGGTTACTTCCTTATGAATGAGCTGTCTCAATACTATCTACTTGTGTACATGGTCTGGGTTCTGACACTTCTGGTGTCCTTGAGCACTTTTTGATAGCTTTTGTTATTAATACCACCGCACATCCTCGGGTGATGGGGCAGAGGGCAAATATTTGGTCTTCTCATTCTAAAACATGAAAAAATCTATTTCTCTGCTCAAATGGCAGAACAAGTGAAATACAAGGCTCTATGGAACAGCAATCTGAAAAGTGGTTCTTACTCAAGCCTTATCCAAGTCTACCCTGCTATAATGTGCTATATGAGGGAAATACAAAAAACTGGTCATTTTCTTTTACTGAAACTACAACAAACATGGAGCCAACCTGAAACTGGCAAAGCATGTGGGACTCTCATTGACCTCAACAGGAATTGCAGATGGTCTGCACATCTCAGGATTAAGCCACATGTTTGAAAATAAAAAATAAAGATGATGGTAAAAGGACATACGCTTCCCATATATTATTGGATACCATGTACAAGATAAATACTTTAGAGAAAGATTTCAGAAATCCCTCATTACTATAATAGCATGACTTCCAAATGATAAAATATGTATTTAGTAACTATATAGATCCCATCTTAGAACAGTAGTGTGGCCTCTGCTCTATAAGTGGAAGATGGAACTTGTATGGAAATTTGTATATTTCACAGAGGAAGAGATTTCAAATGCAACATTATCCCATGTTTACTAAAGCAATCAGGCACAACTTCACTTAATTCGACAGAGCTAATTACCACTTACAGCAGTGGTGAATTTGGCCACTTAATTAATTAGTATGTAACATATCTATTTCTCCCTCCTTCTGTGCATTCAGCCTCTTCTATACACTTCACCACTTCTCCCTTCATGACATTTCAACAGCAGATTCCCCCACACACACATACACATCCCATTGTAAATGTGGTTGAAAAAGTGCAGCTCTTAGAGATCCCAACTAATTCACCTCTACTCAAAGAAATCCAGTTAAATTTAATAGGAAGCAACATCTGTGCAATCAGCCACTGTACATTTCCATAAACAGAACACATTTTTGAGATACGTCTAGCATTCTGCCTGCTGAGTTGCCGACTAAGCCTCTCCACACAGAACAATTTGCATTGGCACCTGAAGGTTTTATTGAACTACAGCTGTTCTCAGTAACACATTGCTCTTAATAGATTGTTACTCTTTCATCTTTCTGAGGGAGAAACAGTAATGCCCAAAAGGCAGCACAACCAAGAAGATTCCCTTTACAGGAGATGCTTCATGATTTAGCACTTCTAAACTACTTTTCCTACCTTTGTCTATTTTTGCTAGTTTTCCTTGCTGTGCTGCCAGTGGCAGTCTTCTAATTGGTAATCCCTGAAGAATAAAATCTTCCAACAAATGAATAATTACAAAATTCTACAACTATGCAACAGCAGTTTGAAACATAATTCAGAGGTTTGTCTACAGAATAAGATAACAGTGAGAAAAGTAGATTGTAAGCCTGTCTATGGACTTTGTTGTCTGTTTAGTATCCTAATGAATGGATTATAAAAAACAGTAGTGAAGCAAGCACTCCAGGAGTAAGTACAGTTAAGGTAAATATTATAAATATTAAAAAGTCATGAGCTCCAGTCATTGATTTTATCATTGTTACTATATACAATTCAAGGAAAACTAGAATTTTAAAAAGTACTTTTGCCGACTATTACCTGTATGAAATTTGAAGTAGTTCCCCCGCCAACTGTGCAATCCACTCCGATTTGAGACCCAAGACTTACTGCAGATCTCATCTGTTCAGTGACACATGGCACAGCTTTTCCCAAATAATACATAAAGTAACCATGATAAATTATTTGTAATACACCTGCCATCTCTGCAAAGGCATTTGTATAGTTAAAGAATAACAATGATGATTAAACATAAAATATATAATATAAAAGCTAAATACAGTGGGGACCAGTTAACATGTGGGTGTCGGGGGACAAGCCACTGTGACCATGCGTTAAACAGACTATGCATAAACGGGACCACGCTGAATAAATAAATAATAAATAAAATACAGTACAGCATTAATAAGGCTCACTCCACGTGTTTCCATGCCCAGGCCAACTTCCACCTTTAGGTACCACGTGTTATTGAGTCCCACGCGTTAACTTGGTGGCTTCGGGGGACATGATCGGAGCATGCATTAACCAGATCTACGCACAAACCGGTCGCACATTAACGGGTCCCCACTGTACATTAAAAAGAGTGAAACAAACCAGCATAATTATATAGCCAATACAATATAAATTTACTGATAGTATTTACAGTGCAAAGTAGCTCTAAAATATGTTTTCAGTCACTGATTAAAACTGGAGGCATAAGATAGGTGGTGCAAATAATTTACGTCAATCCACACAGACAACAACCCTTAATAAATATTTATATAAATATGAGAATTGTGTAGTCAAATACAATCTTGATTAAGATCACTGAAGTCAATAGAACTCCTCACAGGAAGCAGTGCTGGTAGGTCTTGGCACAGGCTTGGGATTTATTGGAGCTTTACTTTCTATACAGTCTTTACTCAGGCAAAACTCCCATTGAATTTTGCCTGGAGCATGGATTTTAAGACTTAGCCCATCAATTACTTGGCTACAGAATAAGTAATACAGGAAAAAAAAATTCACAGCTGATGTGTAATGCTTATCGTGCTGTTCTAATAATCCAGTTTTCACTCTGTGCTCCTCCACCTGCATCTGTTACCTCTTGCCTTATGCTTTGATCATACACTGTACAGAGCCTTCCCAACAATCCCACTGTTATACCTTTGTACAAAAGCCTAGCACAAAGGGACCTCAAGGTCCTATCACAGTTAACAATGAAAGTTAGATTATGAGTCAGAAGGATATTTTTCAGACTATCACAAATATTTAAAATGAAAGAAAACAGAATTCAGCTATGTGAGAAAATTCTGGCTTCAGAGAATTCGCTGTACTTCTAAACACTTAAAAGTACTTCTAAAATCTTAAAAGTCAGCCTGAGCCTAGATCTCTAGCTTCTGTGAGAATGGTGATACTAACACTTAAGCCATCTGCAATGCAGCAAACTGTGGTACTGGCTGCCTTCTTTTCTTCTCAATGTAATAAATGTAACCAAAGGGGAAAGGAAAATATGAAGACTGTCCAAAGCTTGTATATTATAATCTTATCAAGAAATTTCTTGTTACAGTCATAATAAATGGGACTTTGACTACCTAAAGACAACTTTATCATAATCTCTGACACATGCTCAAGATTACTGGAGTTTAAACACTTCAGCTTTCTAGTAAAACCCTTCTATTGCGAATTTCTATTCTATTTCTTCCATGAGTGACTTAGCAATACCATCATTCAGTTCAGTCTGCGTTCAACATTAGAAAGCTTTCTCCCACAATAAAGTTGTCTTTTGGTTTCCCATGTCTTCAGAGCAACCAAAATTTCTCTTGTTCAGTAAATTATGAAATTTTTAGGTATCCTTGATTCCTAGAGTTCACCGATCTGAAAACTGCTCCTCAGTGCTATAAAATTTTTTAAGTTCTCAATGCTCCAAACACTGATACACATGCTTAACTTCATATAAGTGAGCAGTTCTGCCGAGTTCAATGCCAGAACACTGCAATTCACCCTGACTTTTCTCTGCGCAGTTAAGAATTCCCTGAAATGCAGTCACAGCCAGAAGCTCTAGCTTATAATGTCTAGCAAGGTGGTGGGAACCCCAGATGGAACATTGTCACCAACTGAAATCAATGGCAGAGCTCCCATTTACTTCAAAGGGGCCAGAATTTTACCTTCCCACTCCAGTCGTGGTGTTCTGGGTGAGGTAGCTCAGCAGTTACATAGTCATTTCAATGCAGGGACGGTCACTGGGGATTGGGTCATCTAATGTGACATTTTTTAAAACTAAAATACTAGGACAAGTTATCTGATTAGCTGCACCTTATGATTGATTTTATGTTGTCATTTTGATGAAGGGGAAGATTTTAATTATTCTGAGTGGAAAATCATTAGCCGCACCATCTGTAATTAAGTTATTTTATATTGTCATTTTGATGAAGAGGCAGCTTTTAATTATTTTGAGTGGAAAATCATTACCCATCTCCTCCTACAAAGGAAGAGGGACCAGTCAAACAGTTGGACAGAAGAAATCTCTCAGTAAGATTTAGTCACTGCAGGAGATGACAGGAGAGTAGACTGAAAACTGGCTCCAGTACTGGGTTTTAAACTATAAGTTTACCAGCTTGTTCGTAACATATTTTTGAAGATAATTCCTTATACTAACTAGTCAACATTTCCCTTTTGTACTTTGCCAAACTTTTAATAACCTCTTACAAGAAAGATATCTTTAGCTACACCTTCCCCGGTTCTTTAGAAAACCACCCCAACCTTTCCCAGGGAGTGGATGAAATCCTGACCCCACTGATATCAATGACGACTCCCACTGGCTTTAGTGGACTCTGGATTTCGCTCAGTGTTTCTTTTCTAAGACTCCCCAAATGCATGTCAGATTGTCTGGACTGGTCCTTTTCCTTTCCCATAGAGGGATTTCTGAAAAGCTCTTAGCCATTTTCAGATACTGTTGCCTGTTTTGGCCCAAGCAGCTAATCCGAGTTCAAGATCCTAGGGATGTTTCAGTTAGCAGCAGAAACTGACGGAGTCTGGGTTGTTTTTTTTTGTTTGTTTGTTTTTTTTAATGGAATCTTGTTTATGTACAAAACACATGCAAAGTCTTGCTCTTCCAAACACAGGAGTAACCAACACCAAAATGAGCAATGTCTTAGCATACAGTCCCAAGTCCTTTTAGCTAACACAGGACCTTAAAGCACTCTCCCTAGCTTCTTTCTGGGTCACACCCTACTCACAGATTACAGCTTGGCCTTCTTAACCTTGGACTTTGCCTCCTTTTCCATTTTAGTCTCAGTTTCTGCATGATCTCCACATGTGCATACATACACACACCAATACTCAGCAAAACCCCTCCATCTACTCAGTCCAATCTCTCAGCATAAGATTATGATCACTGGGAAGAGACAGAGCCTAAAGGTATGTCACTGCTGCAAGTTTTGAAACCCATCATAGTGAGTCTCAAAGCCTGGACCTACAGACTCAGATTCTTCAGTACTAAAAACAGGCATGTTTGAGCTCAGGCTGGAACTTGAAGTCTAAAGCTCCATCCCATCTCCAGGTTTCATATCAGAGCTGTAGCTCAAGCCATAACATTTATAGCACTGTTTTTAGATCTGTAGACTGAGGCTTTGAGACCTGCTTCTGAGGGTTCTAAAATGCAATGCAGACACACTCTTGGTGTCCTTTGTGTGGCAGGAATTGAAGCAACAGGAAAAAGTCAGAACCATTAAGAGCTAATGCCAAATAGTTTAGCTGTAATAAATGGGCTCCAATGAGATGCCAAGTTCCTTAGAACCTTCAAACGTAGCTTCTACTGAGCTGGGGTTACTAGTGAATAAAGCCCACTGATTGAGTGACAGTAACAAACCAGTAGCCACAAGAAAATAATTTACAATTATGCAGTTTAGAGTTGAGAGGCATTAGAGGCTTCATTATTACTTTTTCTTACATTCCAAAGAAATAAATAATAGATACTTCTCTACTGAAAAGATTTAACGAGCCCTTCAAAGCTTTAATATAATCGACAAGTTAAAATGTACTGGAGGTAGGAAGAACTGGAGTGAACACTAATTTAATTGATGTCAAAAGCACTTAACTTTACTGTCTATATCAATGAGAATGACTAACCAGAGATGAACAAAAATGACTTTCATTTATTCAAGTGAGACAGTGGCTCAAAATAATCTTTTACATAGGAAAGCTAGGTTATAAAATTTGATAACAGTTAACGAAAAATAAAGCAGATAGGAAATCATTTTAAAAAAGAATACTGTTTTCATCATCCTTAGAAATAAGTCACTATACTTGAAGAACACTATACTAATCCTTGACTAAATCTTCATGCAATTTTAGGTACACAGGGCGAGTATTTTGATACTGACAAGCTGAGTTAATTTTTGAAAGTTGTTTATTTCACACTTTTCATGCACGCGCGTGCACACGCCCTCCCCCGAGGAACCATAAGTTCACAAAACTAACCTTTTTCTTTTTACAGTCTTCACAAGGCTTAGCCCTCGTCTACATTGGAGGGCTTTTGGATGGCAGTCGACCACCAGTTATACAGGGAATGTAAAATTCTGTGCGTAACTGGCAGCAACTTTCTAAGCCGTGGGTACACATCAGGGAAAAGCTGACAGCAAATCCCTTGCAGTTAGCTTTCCCCTACACCCCTTGATTCCCAGGACTTTCAGGGCTGACTTCCAGGAGCCGTGCAGCAAGTTCAGACTCACTGTAAACCACTCCCAGAACATCGAGCTGATGGTGGCGAATTTGCCACTGTCAGTATAGGTATACCCTTAGTCATATGTGAAGAGATCCAGTAATGGCCAGAGAAACTGGAAAACCTTTAAGGCAAGGCTAGAATGATGCTCTCTCTGATTACCTTCACACCAGGAGTCCCATTTGGCTCTATATTTTGAATGGCACTGAGTGCTAATGACTGCTATAAATAATTTTTTTTAAAAACAACAGTTATTCAAGATAACCATCCTGACAACATTCTTAGCAGGCTTCCACTTGAGTAAACATCTTACACCAAACTTTTTCTTAATAATATAGCTCAATAAAGCTCTCTAAATATTGGACTATCCACAGTGATACACAGATTGTTTTTTGAGAGATTCTAACTTCTAGAGTTCATTTTGGGAAAGCACTTAAATAAGGGCCTCACTCCATCCCTGTTCAGGACATATGTAAGCATATGTTTAACTTCAGCTGCATTATTAAGTATTATTAACTTAAATGGAGCTCACGCATGTACTTAAAGTAAAGAAATTGTCTACGTGCCATTCTAACCAGCATTGTTTTCCTGCACAGGAGCCTTATAATCCTATGATGAAATCTTGGCCCCGCTGAACTCAGTGCAAGTTTTGTCATAGCCTTCACCGAAATCAGGATTTCACCCCTACTGAGTACATATAGTCTAATAAGCTGTAAATTTTTCTTTCCCAGTATTCATTATTGTCCTGTGTAGTTGGGTGGCTGCCCTGTTCTACTACTGAATGGGTTAAAAGTCCAGGCAAGGGGGTAATCTATAGGGACTGGAGGCTGCAGGACCGATCAGGGTCAGGAGCCTGTATAAAGGCAAGGTTGCAGCCCCTGCTCCAGGCAGTCTTCTCCTGACCTAAGAGGAAGAAGACTGCACTGTTGGCTGGGCAAAAAGAGACAGGACTACAGACAGTTCACTGGGACACTGCCAGGGTTCAGTCGGATGGCAGCCCTGATACATGGGTGGCAGGTACTGGGGAGGCATGTATATGGCCCAAGGGACCCCATGAGGCACATGCTGAACTGGAGTGAAGATCGAGGCAGTGCTCAGGCCGAGTGTATAAGGTCCCTGGACTGGGGCCCAGAGAACTGGGTGGGCCTGGGTCTCGCCCACCTCCCCCGGGCTGCTGGGGAGCAATGAACAGACTGTGGCAGCCACTGATTGAAAGTGGGCCAGCTGGAACTGGACTCTACCCTGGAATTGGGAAACAGAAAAGACTCAGCCAGAGGGTTGAGCTCCTGCAAGAATTAGAGAGACTATGGGATAGATGGAGTACTGACCACTGTACAGGGCTTCCATTTGAGCAATTTCCCAGTACCATCAACAGGAGGCGCCTGTCAGGAAAGTAATGGGCAGCAGCATGCTATATCCATTCTCTACTATTATCAGAATATAACCCCAAATATAAGACCTTTCTGTTTTAATCATTCCCAGTGACATCGATGGAGCGGAATTTCACTCATTTCCTTTACCACTCCAGATTTCTATGAGCCACCAGAAAATTTCAGTATTCCACCATCTATCTCATCCTAACATATAAATATTGACTTGTGTAGCCACGTGCTCCAAGTCCCCTGCCTCAGACAGAGGATTCACACACCTTTTTCCAGTGCAGCACCACTGCTCCTTTATTTACAGCGTTACAGTCCCAGTCTCCCAGTCCCAAGTCCAGCCCTTCCTGGCAGAGAGGGGTGAGGTGGCCTGCCTTCCTGGCCTTCAGGAAGACCAGCTGCATGGTTCTTTGCCTTTCTGCCTATCCAAGCTCCCTCTCCCCCCACTTCACTTCTCCAGTTCTCTTATCTATCAGCAGCTTCAGGAGCCTGCTGCTCCCTGCTACCTGATTAAGCAGGGCTCTACCTAGCCCTAATTAGCTCTGCACCTTGAAGGCCCAATGGGTTTCCCACTTCCCAGCCAAGGTTGCTCAGGTGGGGGCCTAGAGGAACTCCAGTTCCCTCTAATCTGCTACAATTTGATTTAACTGGTCAGGTTTTTGTTTATTTTTTTTACATTTTCTAGCTAATTCATTACCTTCTGTTCATTTCAAAAGAAAGTAACCATCACGTCAATCACAACTTTATTCCTCCAAAGAAAGGTGTGATATGTTGTAAGAAATAAGGTGGAAACCTGCCCCAGTGAAGTCGATGGGAGTTTTGCCATTGACTTTAATGGATTCGAGATTTCCCTCCCATTTATTCTTCCTTTCTAAAAAGCATCAGTTTTTCTAGAAGGATTTAGAGTGGGAGAATGGGAAAGAGAAATTATGGAATGGTTCTGTCATCAGCATGCTACACATTTTAAAAATAGCAAACGCATTTAATGACTTGGCTGAAGGCCTGAAATCTAATTAAATATAAAATACACAGCAACCTCAAATTGCTAAATTCATGGTCAGACTATAAAATTCACTTTTTCAGTGCATGTCTTTTATGATTACACCAGGTATTAAAACATACTCTCTTCACTAATGGAGTGATGCACTGTAACTTGAAGGATTACATTTTGCCTCCAATATGATAACGGCATAATGGAAGTTTGTCTCCATCCTGCCTTGGTAATCACTGTAAATGAGCTGAAAATCTCAAATGCTATGGAAGAGAAATGGATCTCAAGAGACAGGAATAATAACTTCTCAAGAGGAATAAAAAATTAATTGTTGTGCTTCCCTAAGCCAAACTCTTCCCCGAGACAATTATAGTTCCTAAAAGGTCTTTGCAATTTCATTTAATGTTTAACTAAGCACATGGTACAATTAGAAACTAGAAGTATTATTTTCAATACCACCTAAGGACCAGATATTTAAAAGGCATGTAGGTGTTTAATGCCTATTGATTTCACTGGGAGTTAAGGGCATAAATACCTTCAAAAATCTGACCTAAGTGACTAAATCACTTCTGGAAAACGGGATATTAGCAATTAAGTCACTTCACAGTTTCTAACCCTAGATTTCCTCTCCTGTGAAAATACTGCTCTCTCCACCACCCTTCTACCATAACTGATATGAACACAATCCAGAAATTCACTATTCAGCACAAGGAACAAACCCAACAGCTGCTGGTATCAAAGAGGTCTAACAAGGTGGCACACATGTGGAACAAACCTCCTCACCTAGGGGTTAAATTATAATTTGGCAGGCCCTGGAACCCTCCTAATCGGGTGGGCGCCCTTCCTGCATGGGTGGGTCTCCTTCCCTCATGTCTGGGCCCCCTTCCTGTACCCCAGCTACTGCCCCCAATATCCATTCCCTTGTCCCCAAAATCCACCCCTAAAAATAGATAATGGTGGCAGAATGCTGCATTCTGGGGCCTGCTATTTTTCAATGGTGGGCCCCGGAACACAGCATTCTGGCACCATTTTCTATTTTCAGGGGGCCCAGAACACTGATTCCCTAAAAATAATGGGCCCTGGAACGGCATACCTGGCCATGCCGGCCTACTTTAACCCCTGTCCTCACCTCCCAGACAATCTGAGGTGAGGTTACAGAAGGAATTTGACATTCAATTCTGCTGTCATCTAGAATCAATCCAGCAGGTACTTATATCTTGAGAAACTCAGTGGGAAGGAAACAACAGAGCTTCCAGCACCTTCAAAGCAAATATGAACTCTCCTCCCAAAAACATAAATCAATTTAACAAAAACAACAAAAAGGAACACCTCTACAATTTCTATGATAGCATTCTTTAATCAGCCTGAAACAACTGCTGTAAGTACATTTCTTTCTTTCTGACAATCTACTATAGTGTAACCCTTCTGCCAGGTGGTTAATGTCAGCAAAAAGGGCCAAGTTCAATGTATCTAGAGCAGTGGTTTTCAAACTTGAGGTTGGGACCCAGTACTAGATCACAGACTCTCAGGCACTGAGTCGCAGCACCTTGCAGCACCCCCAGCTGCCACAGCCAAAATACTGGAATGCATTGCTCAGAGATGTAATTGTTGGGGCATGGGAATAAATGATTTTTTTGCAACTGGGTACCAAGAAAAAAAGTTTGAAAACCACTGGTCTAGATAGAGTACCTTTTGGTAAGTAACTAAACTAGCTTTAGGCCCCATCAAGAAACTTAGGAAACATAGGTAGCTGCCACAGGTGCCTTGAACAGACAGAACTCCCCCAGTTTGCAAACACCCCAAGACTGTACAAACAAGAAAATCTTTATAGAGGAAAGAGAACATTGTCAAACTAGGGAAAACACAGCAACAAAATATGTATGAATATAAAGAATAAAATGGCCCCCCTTCCAGTAACTTTGGTAGGATCTGTACAACTCCCAATTCACCTGCCAGTGCATGTTCTACAGGTGACAGTCCTTGGGCCTTTTTACCTCATCTGTACACCAAACTCCACTTATGATTTGGATCAGCCATCTGCCATAAGTCAAGTACCTCTCTGCAGATATGCCTTCAGTCCCAAGGAAGCTAAGGTGGTTCACCACTCAAACTAGTTAGTGATTCAGTATTAAGGTGATAAATAAGAACGGCCCACTCAGCTCTGCTGCTGTCCTCTGCATTCTCTCTTGGAACGAAGCCCCCAAAGAAGGGGAGTCGAAAGCACTTAAGACCTTTAAGAAGAGTACAGGCCCACTGGAAATGAGCTCTTTGCCACAAGATAAGATCTACTTCCTCCTCCTGAGTCTGTCAGGGAGACCATTATGCCTCAGAATTTAAGTGTATGAGTTTTGGTGACTCCCCAAGTGTTAGTAGAGGTGCTGGTAGGCAGCCCTATGCAAATAAAGATCTATATGGCACCACTTTCCCTCCTCAGCAACAGAGGAAGTAAAGAATTCTTTCCCCTCTGTAGCTTCTGGGCATCAGTCTTGCAGTAAGAATGCATGCAACTAAAAAGACCCTACATATCCTAATTAACTACAAGTACGTGCACACACAAGCTTTCCTTGGAAAACTGTTTTTTCATATATTGTTTCCACAACTGATGTCCGGTTCATTTATTTCTCTCTCTTGGACACAGACAGTTGACTTACTTCAGTTACTCCATACATGCACCACAAGGTCTTAATAACTTCCAGAGAGGTAGACACGTTAGTCTATTTCAGCAAACAAATAAGAAGCCCCATGGCATTTAGAAAGACTAAATGATTAATTAACAGTCTTTGTAAGTGCCACAGGACTCCTTATCTGAGGGCTTAATGTGGTTCCTGGACTTTAAAGCATTTGGGTTTATCCCCTCTCAGTGTTAGTGTCTGTACCTTGTATGGATGGATTTCAAACACAACCTCCCATTAATTGATGGATTATTTACTAAAACTGGAACATTTCAGCATTGTAAGAGTAATTCTTTCCAGTCCCAGGTTTCTTTGTAACTAACCTTTTGCTACATCTGATGGAGCCTTTGGAATATAGCTGATGATGATGCCCAGTGTTCCCTTACAAAGAAATTAGGGTCAATCAGCAGATCCTAAATGTAAGAGTCATAGTCCCATGCCTCCCCCAAATTCTTCCCCATGCTGTCATTACAGGTGTGGCATTCTCCTATGCAGCCTTCCTGCGACATGGAAAGATAGGTAGGATTCGTCCTTAAGATGACCATTGGTCATCAATTGCATATAATAATTTTTATGATGAACCAGTTATAGACACATTCTTTCTTCTTTTCCCCAGATTCATCCCAGTTACAAGACACATGACAGCAGCTTTCCATTGGCCCCAAGGAATCTGAGATTCAAATTCAGTGATAGCAGAATTTAGCTCTGATCATCCAATCCTTCAAACCTCATAGCAACAATCAACTAATTCCCTGAGCCCATACCACGGCCAACGAGAAAACCAAAGCATAGCACTAGATTTTGTTACAATATATACCCTCCAATCCTACAACTTCAGTCTATGCAATGATATTAAATGCCTAAAGCAGAGTGGGTAGCTTATAAATGGCCGGGGTTCCAATTGTTTGTTGTTCATCATTTTGAAAAAAACATTACACAAAATCAAGCTGGTCTACTGAGCTCTGACTCTGGGCATCAGCATTTGAGTGAGAAGTACGAAAAGGAGAAACATTTTCTCATACTGTCATTTCTAGCAGACATAAAAGAGGTAACCGCTTCCAAAAGTAAAAAGCCTCTAAGAGGATAGTGAGGAAAGATAAAACGTAGTATCTGGAGGAGAAAGGGGAAGACAGAGAGAGACACCACTCTCTGATAGATCAGTACTGTACATTATACCATACATTTACACACAGGAATATTACTATCCTACAGTAAATTTCCAACCTGCAACTTACAAACAATTCCCTAAGATCTAGTGTATGTAACTGATCTCCTTATATGAAGGCAAGTAATCCATTAACAATGAGGAGGCAGACAGCCTAGGTGAACCTAAACACAATCTCCTTCAAAATCATAAACCAAGTGCAATAATGTGACAATACCAAAACATCCATGGGGCATTTTTAACATTTTAATCTCTCTCCACACACACACACACACACACTTTTTCCAATAACATTCCAGCTGCTGTTTTAATAATACTATACAAACCCAGTAATTAGCTCCTACACTGCAAATCAGCAGATTTGGCCTCTAGACAGAACCATCTCCCAACTGAGCCAACCTAAAACAGGAAGAGGAGGAGCCATACTCTGTTTCCATACCATAATCCCTAACACCAGGGTGGACAAAACAGGCTTACAGCTAAGCACCAGAAATTTTATTTTTGGTCACCACAGCGTGCTCCTCCATTTCATTTCAGCAGTGGAGCTAGGTGACAAGCTACTAAAATTGGTCACCATGGTGACTAGAAACATTTATTTGTCAAGGCCTACCCTAACAATAAATATCTCCCTGTATAAGGGAGCTTATGATGTTTCAACAGAATTTCATTATATACTAATCATTTACTTAAGCATACACATGTGCTCCATATTTGCTGAACAAGTAGAATGGCCATATGAAAGAGAAACACCTTTTTCCTCAAACAGTATCTGGGATAATTAATATTCTAGAAAATATTTAACAGGCTTCTACACTGAATTCTTCTGCAGAAATCATCCTCAGTAGTGACCCATTGAAATTATCAGGTGTTCTAGTATACATTATTTTCTATCAGATCCCTAACTTCCAGACTCTTAATCATCCATGTCCCACTAGAAGTACACTTTTCCAACTAAAACTAATTTCTGAGCATCAATGTAAAGCTCTTCAGAGCCACAATGGAATTCCATCTTTTCTAGTTTTGCTGAACAATTTGCCTGTAGTCTGAGAATCTGTTTAGTAAGCATTATCCTAAAAGGATTTTTAAAGTCTTTTTTAAGTTTCCAGAAACACTGGTTCTAATTGCCTATACTTAGCTACCTTGATGTTGTCATATAGTCTTGTCAATTCTCAAAACAAAATGGAGTCTAATTCCCTGTACCTGAAATTTGGAAATGCTGTCATTAAAAGCCAGCTGGATATTCTATCTTGGTCTGTGATTGAGCTGTTGTCCTTCTTGCATAAATCCAGAGCTAGATACCACATTATTTTCACAAATGCAGTTAGTTTCAGTTATTTACAATAATACTACAGAATGTGCTAGTAAACATTTAAAAAAAAAACAAGAACATCCTAATAATAGGAAACCTTACTACCACACACAGCAACTGTAATCTTGAGTGCTGAGGAGTAGTAAAGTGGACTAGTAAAATAAAAATTAGCAACAGTCTACTGTCAATAAATATGGTAACATACTTCTTTATCACTGTTTTCTGTTCACTAGTCTGAATTTTGCAATAGATATTCTGTCAAATAATTGTTTAGTGTCATATGTGGAGCACATGGATTGATCTCCCAGATTCATCTTCATTTCCTGAGCTCTCCTAATATTTTATAGAACAGACAGCATGTTTCTTATCTTCCTGGTCCCAGAAGTTCTATAAGCTACCTCACACTGAAACAGGCAGCACCAACCATTACCAGGAACTCCTGCAGGCAACTGCAACCCAAGCACCTGTTTCTGTGCTTTCAGGACATCAGATGCCAGTATAGGAACAAAATCTGTTCAACCTCTCTGACCTAATACTTAGTGAAAATTATTCAGTTAATTTCTTTGCTTTGCATGTGAGATTACCATTGTCCTCCTAAACACTCACTCTCTCTTCCCATAGTCTATTATATCAAGGGGTTGTATGCCTCTGTCAATACGAATATCATGTTTTATATTCTCTGAATTCCATCTTTAAACTGCTGCTTCAGCTGCTTCTGTCTGTTACCACTACACTCCATTCTGTATGTTTTATTTTGTAATAATCTGTTCCTCACTTTAGCCCTAAGAGCCTTTGCCAGCCTTTGATTTTTGTTGTTCTGTAAAGAGAGATTCTGGTGCAAGTCTTCAAGTTGCACACCATTAAGAACAGGCCTCATACTACTAGTACTACCACTCAAACCATTTTCTGGCACAGAACAAACTAATTAAATACAGAGCTTTTATTGGCAATAGACAATAACTGTTCTCTTGATCTTACAACACAGGCTATTTTACTTTCCAACTCTTTTGATAAAGTCGAGACACATTACTTGAATTCTTGGTGGGATGACCTGATACTCCTGAGACAGTCATACTGCTAAACTGAAAACAAAAGCTGTTATTCCATCTTCCACTTCTGATGCTGATACCTCTGCATAAGGCACTGAACACATAAAAAGGACTACAGCCCTGTGGATAGCAGTGATTCATGAGTTTAACTGTAAAGGTAGGAAAGAATCATAACTCAGTGAATGCAGAGGGCAAGCTATGTGAGATTTCTTAGATAATTGAAATCGACCCATAATTCACCAGTAGCCATGGGTAATGCTACCACTCATATGGCTTTCATAGCAACAGATCTAATCTGTTGGACGTGAACCAATTTTCAAACATACAAACCCTATCTGTGAAATACCATATTTAATTTTTTCTGGTTGTGACTGTTCCCTATGCACACCAGTGAATGAGATATTTTGACCCCCAAAAAATTCACATTTTCCTCTACTGTAAGATCAGAAAACAACCTAAATCTGGTTACCTATTGGAACACAAGTTTCAGTGATCTAACAAAACTTGCAAATGATGTAATTATACATAATAAAGATTTTTGAAAGTTTACACAGGCTTAACACACATTTCAGCCACTATATCTTTTCACAGTCCATAATGAGTCTTCCATGGTCTATTTGTATCAAACACTGTAATATCATCTGTATTCGTGCCAATGTTCAGTTTAGTTTACCCCTTCAGAGCACTGCTCAGATTCCACAGAGTAATAATTGACACAGCAGGAAAACATTGATTGCTGGTTCAAACTGTGCTTTTCAAAGTCCAGCCAGGTCAAAAGCTCACAGGCTGGCAAAAAACCCCAAAGATTTCTTTTTTCCATCTGAAGGGTCAAAAAACTTATCTACCTTTTTGTTACTGTTCTTTGAGATGTGTTGCTCACATCCATTCCAAGTAGCTATGGGCACACCACGTGCACAGTCATTAGAAGGTTTTTCCCCTAGCAGTACTCGTTGGGTCAGTGGAGGCATCTCCTGGAGTCATGCCTTCATGGTGCAGCATATAGGACCTTGCCAACCCTCTGCCTCTTCAGTTCCTTCTTGCTAGTGGGATCCAAGAAGGGAAGGTGGGTGTGTCTTGGAATGGACATGAGCAATACATCTTGAAGGACAGCAGTTACAAAAAGTAGGAAACCGGGAGCAGGGAGAGAGGGAAGCAGGGATGTTCCAAATTTTTACTTGGGTCAATTCCAAGTAGGTGACTCCTAAGCTGACCAGAGGATAATAAGTTGGAGCTCACAGAACCGCTGACTGAAGCACAGCTCTGCCAAACGCTGCCGCTTGGGTGATGGCGTACTGTGAGGTAAACATGGGTCAATGTTGCAGACCTGCAGATCATCTGTGTAGGGTCATATAGCAGGAATGCTGCGAAGGAGACCTCTGCCCTTCTGGAGTACACTGTCAGTGCTGGGATTGGCATCTTTGCCAGATCAAGGCAAGTCCAAACGCAGGACATGATTCATGATGAAAAGTTCCAGGACACCACCAGAAGACATTTCTGCCTGTCTGCTATTACAGTGAAGAAATTGTGACATAAAAAGCTAGTGCTCACCTGACATACAGGGAATGGAAACTTCATTCCCTACCATCTGCATGTAGGTTAGGTCAGAATACTTGGAAGAAGATTTCCTGGCTTGTATAAAACTGGGATATCACCTCAGGGAGAAAGGACAGATGTGGTCACAACTGGACCTTGCCCGTATGGAATACCATGTAAGGTGACTGGTACTGCATCATGGCAAGCTTGCCTTTAGACAGCATCATACTTCGCTGTGGTGCCAGAATTCTTAATTCCAGTGCTGTCTCTATTCTGCAGGGACTGCTATGCTGTCATGGCTATCAAGTCCTTAGCCACCTCAGAAGTGTAGAAGAGAGGTCCAACTCTTCCACCTGACTCTCCTTTATGGGTGAGTCCACTAGCTTCAGATTCAATGGAGCCCTCTGGGGACATAAATTCAGCAGTGCTGCCACCAGTGATGTAGGTGCTAACTGTCTTGGTGCAGGACACACACCATTAGAATTGCCCCTGCCCACTGTCCTCACTGCGAGCAAACACCTTTTCTCAGTCTTTTCATGCCTCGTGAGGCACCAGAGAGTCGAGTGGTGCTGGGTTGCCTTCAGTGCTAGGGATGATGATGCCTGGGTTCTCAGTGCTGAGTTCTTTTTTGGCACTGTAGATTCTCAAACAGAAGCCAGCACACACGACACTGAGGTACTGTATGCAGGGTCCAAGTGACCTGAAGTCAATTGAGGATGGAGAGCTGCCTCCATGAGGAAGCGTCAGGTCCCTCTCATTTTCGGCTCTATGATGGAATCACCTGCAAATCCTCTAATGCGATTCCCCCAGGCACTTCAGATAGAATTCATGGGGATCACCCTTTGGCATAGGTTTATAGCAGGACCCACATGGTTTGAATCCTTGGAACCGAGGCATGCCCCTGTTCCTAGATCAGAGGAAGACATAATGGGGAGAACTCCCCAAAGAAAAAACTTTAGCTAAGTAGCTAACTACTAACAACTCATTCAAATCTAACTAACTATTTACAGGAATCACAATTGAAGAACACTGTGGAAATGTTTCCTGAAGAAGATAAAGTTCCAACAACCGTCACGGGCAGTAAGAAAGAAGCAAAGAGGCAGCACATCAGCAGGGCCTTCTTTACAACACAATGAAGGTATGACTCCAAAGGCTAGATGCAACGATGCAATGGGTACTGCCAAGGAAAAAGCCTCCTGACAACTCTGCATGCAGCATGTACGCATCTACTTGGAATCAACACGTGCAAGCTCTCAAAGAAGGAATTCAGTTCACAGATACTCAAAGGAGTATCTAATCCAAAGGGGGTATCTTCTTAGTAGTTCAGAATTTTACTTATTTTGTGACATCTTATTTACTCCCCCTCCAATCTCAGACACATAACCAATTCCCTTTTTGAATATGTTCTACTGCCCACAAAGCTAAATCCTCATAAATTATTTGTTATGGTTAGCTTCTAGTAGAAAAAAAAAAAAACCATCCAAAATCAGCGCTGATAATATGCAGGTCTACTAATTTAAAGAAAAAGGAAAGTTTTTTTGTATTACAACTGTACTTATAATTCCCAACCACTTGAAGCCTCATCATGCTAGGCCCTGCACAAACACACAAAAAATGAGACCCAGAATCAAAGCATTTACAGTCTTAATTATTTAAAGCAATTTCTTAATTTCTTAGCTTCACAACTAGTTTCCATTTTGATTACTCCCGATTTTTACTCAGACCTTGGGGAGGCCAGAATTTCATGCTAAAATATATACAAATATTGCTTTTAACATGCTAACATTATAGAGGATCTTCATATATATAGTTTTCCTCCTATTAGAGTGCTAGAATCTACAACTTAAGTCACAGGGTGACTAATCAATTATTTCTTAAACTTCTTTAGATGAATTTTCAACTGAAGTGTGTTTTTTAGACAGACTGAAAAATGAATCACATGTCATAAATATCTATGGGAAAAAATAGTCATCTTAGTTGAGGCAAGTGGCCTGGATCTAATTCTAATCATTAAGATGATGAAAATCCCAAAAGGCAGGCTTCCCTTTATCTCTGCAGCATGAAAAAAAAAGTAATCAAACTGAAAAACATTTAAAAGATGAACAGATAAAGAATGGTTCAAAGTGCACGCATGCACACACACACAAACAATTACTCTCCACTGTCATACCAGTAATAAATTAAACTTACTGACCTCCACATTCCAGTGAAACTGTGCATTGTGCTCACACAGCGAGGTAAAGCCGGAGGTTTAAGTCCATCCATTCGAATAATAATAGCAGGAACACCAAAAAGAACCAAGTATTTCACATAAAAAAATAGTACTTGAGCTAATGCCAGGCCACCTGAAAGAGAACATGCCAATATCTTACAAAAACTAAGATCTTGAAAAACACATTCTAAAAACTGTTACAGATTTTTTCCTCAGTCAAATGATCAATTATCCAAAAGAATGTAAACATTTTTAACTAATGAGCTCTATGATACATAAGAGCTAAAATACACAAACATAGGATCTATGACCTTAAATGCACATACAACAGAGTGGTATTCCTTCTAGTACAGAGATGCAACAAAGTATCTGGAGCTCCACTTTCAAAATCTCCATTTGGACTTCAGGTGTGGATTGCTATGATAAGCAGTTATTGACTTGTGCTGAGCTGATAAAGATGTATTGACCCAAAGGACAAATATTTACCTCAAGGGACAATAAATCTTGATGTCAACCAAGAAAGTCAATATACAGATTGTACAGTATTATTACATACACTCTTCACTTGTCCCTCCGAAATGGATACAAATTCCTGCTATCTTTGTAGAATCCTTGCAGGCCCAGAGAGGGTCCACATCATCAGATTACTTGTGTGCACTAATAAATCAAACAAGGGGGAGCCCAATGTTCCCTCTAACAGCCACTGGCAGCTGAGCAACTCCTGTTGCTCGCTGCGCGGGGCCCCCCGCCCCCCACCCCCCACACGGGCCTGATCCTGGCAGCCCCCCCGCTTACCCTGCATGGCCCTCACAGCTCCTGGGCCAGAGAAGCACTAACAGAGCATGCTCAGATATTCTGGGCATGCTCCATTAGAGCTTCTGTGGGCAGGAGTTTTAATAACTCCCTGCCCCACAGGAGCTGTGAGCAGGGCCTCTGGCTGCCGGCCCTGTGCGGCCGGCAGCCTTCCCTGCACGGGGGGCCTGTGGTGGGCTGCGCAGCCGCGCAGCTTAGAGGGAACATTGGCCCCTATGCAAACCAAACACCTCCAAAACATAACATGGCATTAAATGAACACAGCCTGCAGAAATGGAGGTTACTTATTGTAACTGATGGTCTTTGAGATGTGCAATCTCTATCTGGACTCCAGACATGGGAGCACAGGCATGCCATGAGTCAGCACCAAAACTGTTTCTAATAATGTCTATCAACCGCATACACCCCTGAATTGTCTATGTGATACATCTGAGATCTTACATGACTGCTCAGATCGATGCCCCTCAGTTTCCTCTTACTGACAGGTATTAAGCATGCAGCAGAGGGAATTGAGGATGGAACTGGAATCCAGATAGGGACTACACATCTTGAAGAACCATCAGTTGCAGTAAGTAACCTGCCTTTCTTCTTGGAGAACTGGTCCCTACATGGGAAGCACAGCAAGCACTAACTAGTATGGAGGTAGGCTGCTAGGGCTTAATATAGGTAATAGTTTGTAGAACTATGCAGCCTACGAGTGCATCTATAAAGGAAGAGTAGGTTATGGCTTAATGTGCACTGAACTTGTGATCACAGACCCACACAGCCATGCTGTAAATGTCATATCATGAGATCTCCGTAAGGAAGGCAGACACACCAGCCTGTGCCCTTCTTCAGTGAGCTCTGATGCTAGCTGGCAGTGGAACTCACAGAGGGAGTAAAATTCCATGATACAACAGGAAATCCATTTAGAGATGGGGGGAGGGAGGGGGAATAAAGTACTGCTCTGGCAGTTCTCCACTATCTCCACAAAGCAAGATTCAGAAAGTGCAGGTACCATGGAGGCAGGAGGCCAGCGCACAATGGACATCAAGGGAGTTCAGAGTGCACTCTGTTGGACGAGTGTGGTCTGGGGTAAAGATAGCATTTTTATCTCATCCCCCAAAGAATCTATCTCCAATCTCTTCCCACACTCTTTTACCTTCCTTCCAGGGCTTCATTCTCCAGGCCCCCACCCTGAGAGCTCCCAAATTCAATTATTTCTCACAACATTTCTCCAGTAACCTCAAGTCAGGTCTTGCACACAGGCCTTCTCACAGCATTCCACTCACCATGGTTTTCTAGCTCACGATTCCTGAAGGGAACATGACCACCCCATTCTGGGCTCAGCTTTCCCCTGCAAAGTCTCACTTACCTAGGCCTCACTGTCTGTGAAGTCCTACTCCCTCCCCCACCCCCACTCCACCATCAATCTTCTTGTTTCAGGCTCAGCTTCCCCTACTCAGGCTGGCTGCTCCCCATGTTCTCAGGGGTCTCTGCATAAGCTCTCCCATAACTCACCAGTGTTCATCAGCGCTATCTAGTCCCTTCTAATAATGTTCTCCATAACAGCTCTCTGTATCAGTTCTCCTCTGTGACTCCTGTTCCACACTGGGACCTTCCTTTTCTCCTCATGCAGCTGTCACCTGTGCTTTTACTGACTTCTTCTAAGCCCTACTAGGAAGCGCCTAACAAGTTACTGGTGCACTGAACCCTGGTTCCTCTTAAAAGGGCCAGTCACCCAGGACCATTAACCAACCTGATTCCAGAAATGCAATTCATGAAAGTAAAAGGTATATGTACCTTTCTTGTGCCATGTACTTTTGGTATCCTATTGATTAAGATGTGCGCTGGATGATACTCAAAATGTAGCTTTTGTTATAAATTAATTGAGTTTTTAATCTAAGTGGGAAATACTGGCCCCACTGAAGTCAATAGCAACTTTCCCACAGACTGAAATTAACCCAGAATTTCACACCTACAATCAAAAAAATTAAATTCTAATATCACATACTAATTCTACAAAAATACCATAGGAGAAAGCATTGAGGCATAAGAGATAAAAAGTGATGTTAAAGCTAGATATCAACCAAGAATTGCAGATTTCTATAAATAAAAGGAAGTCTATGTAATTTTCCTCCTGGAACAGAGTAGCCTAGTATTCAGTCACATTCCCCCACCCCCACAGTAAAACAAAGAACCAAACTATAGCTTGGATACCAGCCAACTAGCAACAAATTAGATTACTACTAAAGTGGTCTATAATGCTAGCTGTCTGGTTTGATTCCCCTTCTGATTCAATTTCTCATTTCTATTCTGACAGTTTTTATTTTAAGACCTATGTTTTAACTGCCACCTGCACAAACTGCTTATGAAAATTACAGCACGTTATGCAATGCATCCTCAACAAAATGGGCTGCATTCAAAATGCATACATTAGGAATGTAAATCATGGATAACAATGCATCCTACAATATCCTAATGTCTGCATCTAACTATACATGACAAGACAACTGCTTCGTTCTCTTTTAGCACAGTTTTCAAGACAACACAGTCTGACTCCAATGTAGTAATAAACTAAGCAAAGTGGGAGCGTGAGACACCTAAACCACATTTCTGATGAGGCAGCATTTCCAAATCAATGTATTTTGGTTTACAGATCCGCTTCCAGATCAAATAATTCAGTACCCAACTTTTTGTCAAAATCATAATTGGTGCTCCCAAGTAGCACAAAGCAGGCAGAAATGTACTTCTAGTAAATCTAACTTTAAAGGTAAAATTAAAGTGTGATTTAAGTGAGATCTAAATATCTTCGATTCATTAGCAATATCTTCTACCTTTCAGCTGAAAGGTATAAATAAGAGAACATTTTCCGAGTGTCAGGATTAAAAACCCGAGGTAGTTTTCCAGCCATGTAGGTTTTTTTCTCCTTCATAAATCATCAACAAAGTTATGTCCAGGTGTAGCTGGCCATTTTAATTGGTGATGCATTATAAAAACAGACCAGACTTCCCTTTGGAACAGGCTCCAGTGCTGCGGGTTGCAAGCAGTTGTTTCTGTCAGCAAACAGGGCAGGTCTGACAAGGAAGACAGATATGGTGTGGCTATACAAAATTAAAGTGTGGTTTGAGATGTTTTGGTTTTTCTTTTTTCTTTTTTTTTTTAAATTCACTTTCCTGAACACAACCACATTTTAAAGGAATGCTGACAAGCAGTGTAAGTCAAACAAGGAAAAGACTTTCTGGTGGCTGAAGTCTCCCAGATTACAAATATAAGGTTGTTGGGGTACCTTCGTTCTGCATTATCAATAGACTGTTTCCTCTCTTGTGGATAAGCCCACAGGAGGGGGAAATTATCTCAAAAAACTGTGAGGGTCATGTCATGGTGCTGTAGCCGCACTCCTTCCTGCAAAGATTTGTGGTCTAACACTATGGTGAGGGGAGGGAGATAGTCGCTGGTGGGCTGCAGCCCATAAAAGTCAGAAATGAAAATTTCATAGATAATTGGTTCTCTCTTCCAAGCATACCCCTTTCGGCATCAAAACTCCCTCCCTCTGCCTCTCATGACTGGACACTAGGCCCCTTCTCTGAGGAGCACAGCAGTCATGCAGGGGAGTTAACATAAGTCCTGGCAGCATTTGGATTTTCACCCACAAACAGGTCCACAGTAAATATACTGAAGCAAACAACCACTGCCTCGGAATGTTTCACTGATTTTGGTCCATGTCACAGTTACTCTGAGTAAATGCAAAACTAAATTTTTAGTTTACACATTCAGAATTTTAACAACAGGTTAAATTTTTCTTTAACTATAAGACTTTCCAATATTAGCCTTCTGACAGAAGTTAACTACTACTGTGGGCCTGATTTCCTGCTGTTACATGATTTTAAGATAGCAATTCAGTTAAGACAACATAACACTGATGTAACATAATGGGGAATCAAGGCCTGAGACTTCAACAGAACTACAATAGCATCTTCCAAGGGATTTCCTCACTTGTTCACTCACAGCTCATGTCTTGTCTTTTTTTTTTTTTTTTTTTTTTTTTTTTTAACCCCGAGTCCTGTTTAATAGGAATCAGCAGCTGGTGTCTTAAGTGGGCAGATCTACAAAAGGCACTTACCAAGCCACTTCAGAGCCTAAAGCTAAATCTACGTCAGCATGCTATGGTAATGTTCAGCTATGTCCTTACTGCAGCTTTGTGATTCCTCATCATCCTATGCTATTGTTTTACCATGCTCAATTAATGAAAAACACAATTTTATTTTAAACAGTTTAACTGACACAGGGCTTGCTTAGAGGAAAGTAGGATTGATTCTGATCTCATTTATATCAGGTTTACATAATGCAACTCTGTTGCTGTCAGTTACCCCAATTTTCCCTGAGACTGGAGAAAGGCCCACCTTCTTCATATAGCTATAGAATATAACCAAATGTGTAACATATCGAACTCCAAATCAATACAATAAGCAGATATTTACCTTTTGTTCAGAATTTATATGGCCACTACTTAAAATGTTAGCACTTACTACTGCTGCAACTGTTACAAACATAAGGACTTGTTTACACTTGAAAATTGTTTCTGAATAGACTGCCTTGCGCACACAACTACACACACAAATCCTCCAGCTTTCTAACCCACATCAACCACCACACTTTGGAAGAAAGTTTATTAAGAATCAGGATTTCTTCCGCAAGGTAGGTGCAAATACATCCCCATTTTGAAGTAACTGTTTCGTATCTGGCAGTCTTCCCACTGCCATTTCACAATGCTTTGCCAGCCCCATAGGTCAGCATCTCAGCAGAGGGAGAAAGAGATGAAAGAGTGGAGGGAAGGACTACTTGAACAGGGTACAAGTAGAGGATGGTGATGACAACAAGGAACTGGTTGCTGGGGAAGATGGAGAGGGAAACAGCTCTGCTGCAGAATATACTGGCACTACAGACACCATCTGAACCTACCCATGTCCTGCAGCCCTCTCCCTTTGAGCCCCTGGCTTATTAGAATACACTCTTCACTTTCCAACAACAAGGAACAGGCCAGTGAGGCATTCACTCTACTGATGCATCTCTTTGTGGTTTTGCGTGGGAATCAGCTCTCTTCCTTCTGGCATTCCACTGCCCCCTCAATTGCTCACCTCTCTCTCTCTCTACCTCCTCAAATTGGGTACCTCCTCTTTTCGACTTGACCCTCTAGTCAAGCCACTGTACAGTGCCCCTCTCTCAGGGTTATCAAAGTCCCTCCAGACATTTCCATCAATCTTATGACTTTTCCCAGTGTCTGGTAGGGAAACCCAAGCCCACCCTCTATACTGGGATCCAACTCAGGTCCCCTCTAATGCAGTGGTTTTCAAACTTAGGGTCGGGACCGAGTACTGGGTTGCAGACCCTCAGGTACTGGGTTGCAACACTGCTTGCTGTGATCACCAAAAGGCTGGAATGCATTGCTTAAAGATGTAATTGTTGGGTCATGGGCATAAATTATTTTTTTTCCCCCAACTAGGTCCCAAGGGGAAAAAAAAAAGTCTGAAAATCACCGCTCTAATAAGCCTGTTCATAATAAACTCCATAAAGATTACAGCACTATTTCCTCTATGCTGCCTGATGGCTATTTGAAAATGGCACTGACTCATAAAAACAAGATTACTGATGGGATGAAAGGAACAGAATCATCAGATGTTTAGTTTGACCCCAAATTCCAGAATGTCTGCAGTTTTCACCACAGAGAAAAAAATCCCAAATGAGTATAGCCTAGGAAAGGTACATCGCACCAGAGGATGTCTGCCCAGAATAGCGAGCACTTGTTTTGAAATAATGCAGCATCATGTGAACACAATGACCCCAAAGGGGAGTAGCTGACTCTGGATAGTAAGGTGGTGCCTTGAAAACCTACCTACCCCTGAGTTATCCAATTATGTTTGGATGGTAAAAACACTGTAAATATTTGCAGGGTTGAGCCCTAAATAACCAACAATTATCATATTAGAAGAAAACACAGGATAGTCATGCTGTGTAATAAAACAGGGTTAACTACCAATGTTTTCTAGAGAGCTGATAAGAAATCAGCTTTTTCCTGTTTCTTTTCATAAAGCACAGAACTGTGCAGTGTTTTAGAGAAGAAAATCTCATTAAAGTTCCCTGGTTTATGTTTGTGTTCCCAGTTTTCAAAAGAGATGTCAGAGGACAAGTATTTTATCACTTTCTCCTCATCATCATGCAGGATGAAAAAAAAAACTCAGCAAACAGATTACTTTGTTAGTATTTCATTACCATTTAGATGGATGCACAGACACCATCATTTCAACAGCACATTTCTTAAGAATAAACTCAGAAATCCCTTTCCTGTTCAGAAGGTTATTAGAAAGAGAATAGTAAGACACCAGACACAGTAGTCTACCATCTGATTTACATAAAGTATTATGAACACTTTGCTTTTTTGATTGCGTATGTATGTGACATTTCACACTTTAAGGCACCAAAACACCCTATTCATAATAAGTCGACTTTCAGTTGTATTGATTGTTATTCTACATTATTTTTATAGAAAGAAGAATCACACTTGTTAAGTACAAAGGAAAATTTAGTCAGGAAGTCTATTTAATAAGTATGGAAATAACAATAAATTGAAACTGTCAAGTGCATGGGCTTCACTAGATAAGACAGTACCTAGTACAGACTATTGGTTAGACCCACAGCCGACATAAATTGGCCCACAAAATGCCCTTAGAAATTGCACGTGTGTATCTATTGTGTATGTCTGCACACATGTATATGAAGGCTGCCAACTTTACCAATGTACAGAAGACTGAACCAGGGGCCTCCAGAGCCAAAATCTTGACCTGTTATAACAACAGTTAAAAAGGCACAGTTCTGTAGATGGGAACTGTGACAACTTACATCCTCTGTGGATCAGGCACAGAAGGAGAACCTGTAATACGCATGCACCTGTGGGTGACATATGCATACTGAATACAGACAAACATAATCAAGTCAGATGAAACAGAATAATATAAAATTGTATCATGGATCTTTCCAGAATCTGTCATTTTTACATTTGAATTCTGGCTGTCACTACCTCCCATAGTCTGAGAGACTAACAGCAAATTTATCTGAGCTTGAAAGCGAGATGGGTAAAGTCATTGTTGTATATGACAAATCCTTTAAAAAAAAAAAAAATCTCATCGGGCCAAAGCTGGCACATTGCACATATACAAAAGTCCTCGCTTCATAAACTCAAATTTTTGGAATCAGAATATAGCTAAACACATATGACTGTACAAGTTAAGTGCAGCAATCAGGCCCATTTCAAGAGAATAGCAAAAGCCAATACAGTTTCTCCTTCTTAGGCCTGGTCTACACTAGAAAGTTTTGTGGACATAAGTTACCTTATGTCAACAAAACAACCCTGATGTACACACTACTACCATCCTTTTGTCAACAAAACTGCCCTGTTCCATTGACAAAATAAAACAAAAGCATAGCACTTCTGTTAGCCGATACAGAGAGACAGCGTCAGTGAGGACCCTGAGTCCCTTTAAACTGGTGAAGGGGCTGTCATTGTGAATTTCGTTGCTATGCTACAGCAGCCAGCTCTTCAAACTGGCTGTGGGTCCCCTCGAATGCTGGCAAGCTGCAAGCTTGGGCTTGCTGGAGTCCCAGAGTGGCAGCAGGGCTGCAGCCGTTGCAGGGTTTCTGGACCCTTGAGGCTGCAGCTGCTCTAGGGTTTACCTGCAACCACTTCAGGGCTCACCAGCAGCCAGGGGGCCAGTGGGACTGTCACCACCTGTACTCAGGCTTGCAGGAGGCCGGGCCCCACATCCCCAGCCAAGGATGGGGCCACCACGGCCGCGGGCAGCCAGGCCCCGCATCCCCAGCCCAATCCGGGGCACTGGTACTGGGGTTCGGGGCACATGCCCCAGAGTGCCCAGTGCCAGTGACACCCCTGCATAACACAAATTACCTATCTACTCCATTCCTCTCACAGCAGCAACATCTAAAGAAATACTGAACTGGGCAGGGGTCCTGGCTTGGTGGTTTCCAGACAGTTAAGACTGTAAAGAGCATATGAGAAAAATTTTTGCTTTTAATCCATTTCGCTTGCTAAATTAGATATCAGTTTGTGTTTTATCTTTTATTTTCTTTGTAACCAATTCTATCTTTTATGCCTCTTTACTTGTAATCACTTAAGAATCTATCTTTCTGTAGTCAATAACTTGTTGTATTGTTTTGTCTAAATCAGTGTGTATTTGGACCGAAGTGTTGGGAACCTCCACCTGAGTTAACATTTTCCACTGATGAATGATGGACTTTACGTGATCTTGCATTGTTCAGTGGGGTGCTGAGAAATACAAGACATACACTGATGGGGGAAGGTCTGGGACTAGGAGTTTTCTGGTATTGCCCTGTACTCAAATCATGAGTGGCTGGCCAGACCATTCATGTAATTCAGCTGGGGGTGATTTTGCCTGCTAGAAGTTTTCTGTGAACTGGCCAGGAATGATGCAAGAAGCCTTGTGGCACTCATTCAATAAATAAATCTGTTAGTCTTTAAGTGCCAAAAGACTCCTCTTTTTTTTTTTTTTTTTTTTTTTGCTTTACTAGACTAACACAGCTGCCCCTTTGGAACTTGGCTAGGAATGGTAGTTCTCACAGCAAAGCAGTGCAAAAATTACCCCATGTAGAAGACCTGGAGAGATATAACCATTCAACAGACCAGATTGTACCCCAGAGAAGTCACACACACACCTTAAGGAACATCTTGTCAAAATCCTTAAAAAGGCCATTGACACCAAGAGGCAAAGCAGGGTAAAACCTGAGGCTGTGAGTACAGAAACAGTTTATGGTCAAGTCCCAGGCCAGAATCAATACCAGGAATTAGAGTCCAAGTCAGATTCCAGGGTCTGGTAAGGGTCAGGAGGAAAAGTCTGAATCAAGCCAAGGCTGACACCAGGATTTCAAAATCAGGATTTGTGCTGTTGCCTAAGCACTTCTTGGAATGCCCCTTGGGTTTATATGAGCAGGGAGCCTATCAGGAGACATGACGCTGCTGCCTGCCAGACCTCTTGAGGCAGGACTTCTATGGTCTATGTCCTCTTGAGTTGCCAATAGTGGAGCACAAGCTGTTTATAGCTGCTGCTACGTAGCAAACCCAAGTTCTAAGGCCCACATTTATACTGCAGCTGGAAGTAAATATTCAGCTCAGGCTGATGTATTTGTGCTCACTTTGACCCAGGTAGCACTTTAAAAATAGCAGTGTAGCCCTAATGTTACAAGCAGCAGAGTGGGCTTGCCAGCCAAGTACAATCTTACACAAGATGCTAATGACACAGTTGGATGACTCCAGTCACACCCTCACCACCAAAGTTACACTGCTGTTTCAGCATGGCAGCTCAGTCACAGCTACCACATGTACCTCTACCTAAACAGTAAACTACATCTCCACTGCAGTGTCAACATAGCCCAAAGATGACTATTGTCCTAAGAGCCCCATATCATTAGAAGGAGATATTGAATTATTCATTTCAGTTTAAAAGATCTCACAACTGACAGCATCACAGTCACCATGTTGCTGTTAAAGTTGTTCAGTATGTCAGGCTAATGAGGCTCCACTGTACGTGCAATTCTTCATCCTACACTAAAATATACCCAGAATTAAAATGTAAAACTGTTTTAGAAAATATGCATCTTGAGGTGTATTATTATATTGGTTGATTAATAATGGAATATGGACCCTCTCCCTGCTGTGTTGTTAGTTCTAAAGTACCCTATCTAAGAGAATTGGCTAATGGATCATAACTACTGACAGTCAGTAAGTCAGTATTTTCCATTTTGGCATTGGTTCAATCACTGCAGGAGTATTGCATCCAGATCTGATATCCATAACTCAGTCAGAATGTTGACAAATTGGAAAGGATTCAGGGAAGAACCACGGGAATGATTAAAGGATTCCAAAATGTGCCTCATAGCAACTGACTCAAGATGCTTGGATCTATTCAGTTTAACGAAGGGAAGGTTAAGAGATGACTTGATTACCATCTGCTAACACTTATATGGGGAACAAAAAATTGATAATGGGTTCTTTAGTCTAGCAGAAAAAGGTATAATGAGATCTCAGGGCTCAAAGTTGAAACTTAACAAAATTCAGAACAGAAATAAGATGTAGATTTTTAAATGAGGGTAATTCACCATTGAAACAATTCACTAAGTCTCACGGTAGATTCTCCGTCACTTGCAATTTTTAAATTGAGATTGACTTTAACTATATATGCTCTAATTCAAAGGGAATCATTTTGGGGTGGCGGGGTAGGTAAAGTTCTATGGTCTTTTTATGCAGGAACTCAGACTTCATGATCACAATGGACTTTGTGGCCTTGAAATCTATGAACCATCCTTTTACACAGCCAAATGCACAATACTGACATGAGACACACTGCAGATGCAAGAGGGTGTGGCTGCTACATATTCTGGATGCAACTTTCAAAATTAGATAAATGTGAACATTAATGGGTGAGCCACACACACACAAATCTGTACACACAGCAAGGGATTACGTTTTTGTATGCACAGTTGCAAATGCATGTGGCCCCATAGTGTCACTTATACTAATCCAAATATTCTCATCTAGAGGTCCTGGTCTGTGGCATGGGAAAATCCATGCTGTTTACCACCTCATTCTTGCCTTTTCTATTATTTCCTCTACAAACACATGTATAAAGTCCTTAGCACTATTTAAAATGATGGCTGCTCTACAACACATGCTGCCTTTAAATTTATAGAGTTCTCTGATGAATATACTTAATTAAAAACACTCATAACTTTATTATGTATTCTATCCCCTCCTGCTCTCTACCCTGCCCTATCTTCTAGCTGCACCCCTGGCTTTTCTCACTTAATCTCACCTCTGTACCTTCTTTTACACCACCATGTAAACCTAGGTCAGATTTCTGCTAATCATTCTCTAAATGTTCTTCCCATGTGCTAAGAACCATATAGAGTAGTTCCAAAGGGGCAGCCATGTTAGTCTAGTAAAGCAAAAAGAGTAAGGAGTCTTATGGCACTTAACGACTAACAGATTTATTTATCGAATGAGCTTTCATGGGAGAGTCAGAGCATTGGTTGTCAAGAAAATCAATGGAACATCAAGACTTCAAAGAGAAACAGCCAAAATTCAACTAATATGCAAATTAAATTGTGTGAAAGCAGGGCTGAATCATGAGTATGGATTCTTTTCACATTATAACAGGTAATTTGACTTCAACTTTCCTGTGTGCTGTTTTCTAGAGTTTGAATCCTTACAAATGCTCTGATTTGCTGTTGCAGTATGACCTGATCCCATGTCTTACATTCTCTGCATTTATTTTCATCCCATTCTGCAAGTTCTCCCTCTTCAAAGCATCTGACGAAGTAGGATATTCTCCCATGAAAGCTCATGCGATAAATAAATCTGTTAGTCTTTAAGTGCCAAAAGACTCCTTACTTTTTTTTTGCATATAGAGTAGAGTTCTCTGATGTATGAATTACTGCAACACTTTACAGAAGCCTGGGCTTTATAGAAGCTCTTTCAGGGCAGAGATTTTTATTGTGTGTATTCTAGTAAATAGTGTTGGGTTTAGGCACAAGCTAAGTAAGCTACAGCTCAGGGCCTCACATTATGAGGGGCTTCTAAAGGCCAGGAGTGTCACGGACATCCATGCTGCAAGCCAAGCTGCCTGCACTAAGCATTTTGTGCATAGAAAATGATAAACTTCATAGCTTATCATCTGAAGACATCATCCATGACTTCACTCTTCAGAAATCATGAAACAAAATGTTTTAAATTTTATGTGAAGCGTAAACAGACGAGACGGACAGTTTCCACTGCTGCTTCTATTTACTAAGTACTCGCTTTCGTAATGTTCTTGTGTTGCTTTACATTAAAAGTCTTCAATTTCATATATGCTAATTTTATATTAATAATTTTTCATAGTAAGTTGCATTCCTACTACCATTTAATAGTGCTGATCTCTGTAATTGCTCATGTTGTTATACAAGTCTTCAATTTCATATATGCTAATTAAGAAATTATGAGGTATTTAATAATGTAAATAAGAATTATTGCAAATTGTAAGTTTTATTTAGATCACGAGTTGTTCATTGCATCTTTACCTCTGTATAGATGTAAATACAAAGATTTATCTTTTTTTCCTCCATTGGCCATTCTGTTAGAATGTAATACATTTTTTCTCTCTCTCTTTTTTTATTGTTATGGTATGATGCCTCTAAATCTTCACATAGGTTAGGGCCTCAGCATGTCTTAATCCAGCCTTGGCAGTACAGCATCATGAAGACTGGCAGCTGACACCCACCAGGACATGAGAGAGAGCCACCCTCCCCTCTCCCAAAGTTTTTCTACTCAATATTACTTGGGAGGAACTGGAGGCAAGACCTAGTATGTGGCTGTGAGAGGTTGTAACTTACTAATAGTGACGATCTTGCTAACTTTCTGACCTTCTTAAACCCAGTGAATCATGAGGTCCCAGGAGGAAACAGACAACAGCTTTTCTGCTGAGAGAACTCCCACATGGGATCACCCAAGGATCTCTTCAGTCACCCCTTACTTCATGTATACATGAGGCCATTAGGAGATATGCCCAAAGAGTTTTCAACATGGCCATCACTGATGGCACCCAGGTTCGTGGCTCTCTCACCCAGCCCAAAGAGTGCAGTAGAGGGTATTTCTCTGCATCTAACTATGAGAGGGATATGGATGAGAGCAAAACTCCTAAGACCCAATCTGAAGAAGACTGAGGTCATTCTGGTGTATTGCGGTAATGAGCAGGAGTTCACAGAGACTAAGTCCCACCCCTCATTTGAGAATGTTCAAGCATGTTTTGTAACCAAAGTTCTCAGTACAAAGACCTGATTAGAGTCTCAGCTGTTTCTAAACAACCGAGTATCAGCAGTAACCAGGCCTACCTGCTTCATGTGTCTATCCAGAAGGGAGCCACATTTCCCCCTGGACATGCACTTGGCCCCCATGATTAGGGCTTTGACGCCTCTAGATTATAATATAAGCACATACTTTATACGTGGGGTTACTCCATACTGACACAGCGAGCAACAAGCAGTACTGTTAAATACAATATCTCATTGTGATCAAACGGCATCAGTGTCCCAGCATCTGAACGAGTAGAAGTGGTGTTATTTTTTTAGCCCTGAAAGGCCTGGGACTTTCCTACCAGAGAGACTGCCTTTCTTCCTGAGACATACTGCTGCAGCTCAGATCAACGGAGGTACCTGTGCTGCAGTACCTCTTTGAGCAACAAAAAGGAGTTAATGGCAGCACATCTACACGAAGAACTCTCACTTTGGAATTCACTCCCCTGTTCAAAATAGCCCAAACTGATTGGCCTTTCAGACATGATACAGAGCGCATCTTTCTGACCTGACATTTGAGGGCTAAAGCAAGTGGGATTTATGTATCCTGAGGATCATTAGGTGTGGGTGATTCTGATATGTGTGCGCACTGACTTGTTGATTGTGAATGGGATAGAGAAAGGAAAGGGCTTCTGAGCTGGATTTTATGAAGATTCTTTAAATTTACTTTTGTTAATGGCAAAGACACGTGTATCCCCAGATCAGCATTCTTTCGTACTGTGAAATAAACAAGGAGTCTGTTGGCACTTCTAAAGCTTAATAAATTTATCACATGATCTTTTGTGGGAGAAAATCCCACTTCACCAGATGCTTTGAAAATGTGGAAGTTACAGAAAGGGAGGAAAATAAATGCAGGGAAATATAAGCCACAGGATCAGGCCAGACTGTTATAGCAAATCAATGCAGTACTTTAGATTCAAACACTGGGGCACAGCATACAGAGGAAGATGAGGTCAAATCACATGTTGTAAAGAGAAAAAAATCCATAGTCCTTATTTAGCCCTAAAACAACACTGTCAAATTTGCATATGAATTCCAATATATGTGCCAGAGATGCCTCTCTGTCTTACACATTGGACAAAACAGGACCATCTCTGTGCAAAAGAATAAATGGACACAAATCTGACATCAAGAACCACAACATTAAAAAACTAGTAGGTGAACACTTCAATCTTCCTGATCATCCCACTGATGATTTGCTAACAGCTGTGCTCAAACAAGTGAGCAACAAATCAAAGCTTCAAAGCAAAACTCCAGAATTGGAATTCATATGCAAATTTGACAGTTGTTTCAGGGCTAAATAAGGACTATGGATTTTTTTTCTCATTACAACAGGTGGTTTGACCTCATCTTCCTCTGTATGCTGTGCCCCAGTGTTTGAATCTGAACTACTCCATATAACAAAAACAGCCATAGATTTTTGTGCAATTTGGTTATAGCCTAAAGAATGAATTCCCAATTATAACAGATAAGGTTCCCTAAAAATAATCAACGTGAAAAGCTCAAAATGTTTCTGTCCAATTAGTACAGCCCTCCAATAAGCCTTCCTTTAAATGCATAAAATCCCAAGAACGCAGAATGACACTTGCTTTCCTATCTATTAAAGATCTGATGCACTGTGAATGTGATTTGTCCAACCTCAGAGTAAGTTCCTGACCACATTATTTCTGTATCTCATTGATCCATAAGACTCTGAATTACTGCCCAGAGCCCAGTGGCTGCCAGGGACAGTTTCTGTCCATAAATGAACTGCCAGCCATACATTAGGTGTCGATGGACATTTAATACCGGAAAACATTGTGAGCAAGGAAAGAGTGAACAGACAGTTTATTTCTGTTAGCCATTTATACGTTCTCCAGTACTTGTACCATCCATATAATTAACCTGAAGTTTGAGAGCTGCAAATATAATGGTAAGCAATAGAAATTTAAGGGATTCCAAGGCTAAACAAATACTACACAGCACTTGTATTTAAACAACAGTATCAATTCTAGACGTTGTCTGTGCACCATTTGTCTCACAGACTGGATTCATTATGCAATATACAGTGCACTAATGTACTTTTATCTGAGCTTGTTATTATTCTGCAACAGGCTGCTCCAGATATGAGAGCTATTCTCTGCAAAGGAACAGTAAGTAAAGTGCTCTGGAAGCATAACTACCATACTAGATACAGCTTATACCCCATCCAGTCCTATGTACTTTCTGAGACAGTGGACAGCACCAAATGATTCAGAAAGAGATAAAAGAAATGTTGTAGTGGGCTGTTATGAAATAATCTACCCTTTCTTAATCCTCATTAGTCAGAGTTTGCCTTATGCCCAGAAGCTGAAAGTTTAATATCACTTCCGGACTTTTGGTGTTCCTCACTAATGGGCAACTAATGTGAATTTACTTGCACTCTGAGACCACCACTCCCCACACCAGGTTTCAGAGCCATAGCCCTAGTGTCTACACTGCTACTTTTAGCTCCGTAGCATGAGCCCCATGAGTCTGAGTCATTGACCCTGATCTTGAGAATGCCTGCTCAGTCTCTTCTTTTTTCCACTGTAGATATATCCATAGATAAGCTAAGCTAACCTAACTGAGGAAGAAGTGGTTTTGGTCATGAGGAGATAAGGTCAATGCTGCCTTTCATGAATACAGAAACGAAAGAGGAGACAAATGGATAAGGCATGGAGCTGCAAGTGAATCAAGAAAGAATGAGGTGTCTTAATTCCAGCAAGGTGTACTGTCCCAGTTATACAATCAGGACTGACACTGATTTATGACAAAGAGCACTCAAAGGAAGAATCGGATCATCTGCTGAAGTTTCCATCTAAGCAGATATATCTGATTGAGTCGTGTGAGGGCTTAGACAACAAAGAAGCAGATTTTAAAAACAACAGTGCAATTCAATACATTCATTAATACTAAATGTAAACATTTATCTTTGTGATGGATAACTGCTCAACCCAGGTGCTATTTTATCTCTTAGTTCTAGGCCAGAGGTCTGCAACCTGTAGCTCCAGAGCTGCATGCAACTCTTTGGCTGCCCCCTTGCAGCTCTGTGATCAGGGCTGCCCTTGCTACCAGGGGACTTTGAAAGTGACCTGTGCTTGGCTCCAGGCTCCCCATCACCACTGAGGGGACTGCAAAGAGCGAGTTCCAGATTTCACCCCACAGCCATAGGACCCTGTGGCAGGTGCCCAGACCCAGCTCCCCCCACCCTCCACAAGGAGGCTACACCCATTAAGGCTCTCAAAACACTTGGTTATTGAAGGAATTTTAAAAAACAGCTCTTATCTTTTGGGTTGCCGACTACTGTTCTAGATATATGCAAGGGAGAAAGACAATTAACAATGGGCAATATACTCTAGTTAATGTTAACGTTTCTGTTGCTATTTTCATTAGCTTTTGTTTAAAAAAAAACCCTACTGTACATCATTTACAGCCCCTCTGCAGTACAGCAGAAAATTGCTGAAATTTAAAAATGTCAAAGCATTTAAGAATAAACACTGCTACTGTATAAGCCTTTTATATTCTCATACCTGTACCCTGAGGAACACTATACTAAACCTTTTTTATATTCTGCCTTGTGCTCTTCTTAGGCATAATTTTGACAACAACAAAGTGCTCCCAAGATTAACTAAATTACCCTTTCCTAAAATTAAAAACTCTGCTGTGCTTATCCACATGGACAGCTTTCATTGTATATCACCCCAAAATATTCAAGAAAAATTGAAAGGGCAATTGAAACATTCCCCAGTTATACATATTTCCATTAAATGACCTATTTACAGTTTACTGTAATACAAACTTCCCATTTCACTTTGAAGTTTCAAAGTTAATGGAGGCAATGATGCAACACCTGATATACACAAAATGACACATACAATTTTCAGTCTGCCAAGGACTAAATGGATATGTCATAAAATTGGAAACAAAACCAAAAACACACGCAGTGATATGGGAACTTTAATATATCTTGTGGAAGTCCATGGGCTATTTTGCTGTTATCACACAACAGTGGTTTTCAACCTAGGGTCCACAGACCCAAGGGGCCTGTGGATTGTCTAAGATTCTCAAAGGGGTCTGCACCTTCATTTGAAATTTCATAGAGGTCCACAAATGAAAACTGGTTGAAAACCACTGCCTTAGTACAACAGACTGCTTCCTCAGTGCCTGTTTGATGTAAATAGTTTCAATAACACTGAATGTGAGATAAAGGTAGATTTGGATCTATACAAGGACAAGCTCTATATAACAAAGAATCAGAGGAAAACAGATCTACAAAATACCATTAAATATTTAAGAGGACACAGTAATGGAGTGTAAGCCTAAACTTTATGTTTCAGATCTGTTAATGTGATTTGACTTTAAGGAGAGGTGAAGCACAATTACTGTGATAAAAAAATAGCTTCAAATTGTCAGAACTGGGCAGAATGATATGATATGATATGAATGAAATCACTTGAAAAAATGCGACATTTTTATTTGTATATTCAGCCTCAGAAACTCAATTGAGCACAACTGTTTAACTACCTGTCTTCATTAACTATGGTGTCACTTATAGTCCCTTTGTGAGAATGTACCATCCCCCATGGATCACACCTGTTTTAAAAGTAGGTTTTCCAAAGGGCAATTGTTTAAGTTCAGATAGTCTTATTTTAATGAGACTAAAAGTTTCACAATCCAGATGTGCTTTGAAATAGACTTTCATCTCAACTTTCATTTTCAGCATCTTTTAATCACTGGCTCTAAATGAGTTTTAGTTAGTTATCAGAACGTGATACTGACTGCATCAAATGAACACATCAGCAACCTAATTTGCTTCTCCCATACTGATTGTCTCTTTACTGTTCGAATATTGCTGATAATTTCCACTCTTCCCACCCATCCTGAATAGCCACCCCTAATCTTGGAGTCTTGCACTTAACTGGTCAACATTTGAGTTAATGAGATCTATCACTTAACACAGCAAAGCTTTTCCATCTGACTATAGAAGACATTAGCAGCTACCAAATTTAATTGACTCAAGAATTCTTGTTTGGCATGAGAAATGTTAAATCAGAAACTCCTTTACAAATGCTGACTGAGTTAGAGGAGGGGAAAGGGTGTTTTCTTTTTTTTTTTTCCCCACGTACACCAAAGCAGTCATGAGAGTACATGTAACATTGGCCTCCACTAGAGGGAACACAATCCGCTCTTGTGAACACAGATTCTGTCTATTGGCCAAGGACAGTGAAAGACTGGCATCAACTGTGGGGCTGAATTACTGTTTGTAGATCTAAGGGCAGAAGGGACCACTGTGATCATCTGGCCCAGGTATAGCCAAACTACAGCTCGGGAGCCACATGTGGCTCTTGAATGAAAAATTGTGGCTCCTGGAAAAACATCAGCAAATCAGTTTAGGAAAGCAGCCCCAGCCTAGGAGTTCAGGTGGGGGTTGGGACTGTGGGGAGAAGTGCAGCATGGTTGGGGATGGCGGAGAGAAGTGCAGCATGGTCAGGATTTTAAAAAACTCACCACTAGCCTGCAATCCTCTACATCAAGCAGCAGCTAAGGTTTTACTGTATAGGCCTAATTTTCATGTTAACATTAAGTAATTATTAGAATCTGACATTAGCAGGATCAATATTTGTCCTCTTTTTATGATAAAATTAAAGTGTGCAATGAATTTTAAACTTAGTAATTTTGGAGTAAGTAAAAGTATATGGTTATATGCCTAAGTGCGGCTCTCGAAGGTTTAGTAATCAACTTTTATGGCTCTTGAGTTCCAAAAGTTTGGCCACCTCTGATCTAGCCAATGGTCCTCCCTAAGGGAATCCGGAGGAGCATTCAGAAGACATTGCAGAACACGGGCCAAGCCCCCACAGTGAGGAAGTACCACTCAGTCCCACTATGTCCCCAGTTCCACTCCACACCCACCTCTGGCCCTAGCCTCACCCTCACAGGCACAGCTCCAGCACCGGCTGCAGTTCTACTCCCAGCCCAAACCATGGCTGCAGTCCCAGCTCTGGATCCTGGCCCCAGTTCCCAAGAACAGCCCTGGACCCACTCCCACGGGATTCAGATTGTGGAGGGAGTAGAGGGGTAACATATTCCAAAAAGTTTGGGGACCCTTGATCTAGTCTGACCTCCTGCATAACTCAGATCACAGATGATCAAAAACAAGATATATCTCGGTAGGACTGTATATAATGAACTGTCTTGCATACACTGTCCTCTAGATCGGTGGTTCCCAACCAGGGTGCCCCAGTGGGCTATGCAGGACTGGGAAAAGGCAGGTGTTAAAGCAAAGGGGAAGGCACCAGAACACAATTCCAGGGCCCCGTATTTTTAGGCAGGCAGCCTTCCGGCCCCCCTAAAAATAAAAGGCACTGGAACAGAGTTCTAGTGGTCCCTCTAAAAATAGCACAAGCAGCTGGAACGCAGAGTTCCTGTGGCTCGACCTTAAACCCTGCTTAACCTTGAGCCCAGCCAGCAGAGAGCTGCAGGAGGCTGGGAGTGTGGGAATCTCCCCCTGCGGGGCAGAGCAGCTTGTGTCAGACAGCCTGCAAACAGCGAAGGTAAGGGCTGTGGGGGGAAACGGCTGTTGGAGGGTGTGTGGGGAAGGTGTGTGTGTGTAGCAGAGGTGGGTGGGAGTGGCTGTGTAGCTGGGGTTGTGGGGTGGCTATGTGTGGAGGGGTGTAGCTGGGGGCTGGAGGCCTAGTTCTGGCCCCTGCAGTGATGGGACAGTCCATCACAGGCAGCAGAGGCTTAGGGGAGGAGAGGATGGGACCCACTGGGGTAGGAGGGAGCAGCAGTGGGGTTAGGATTTGCCCTGGGTGGCAGGGAGCCACTGTGGAGAAGGGAGAAGTGGGTGATGCGTCATGCTCCCTGCCCTATCTTCCCATTCCCGAGGTTCCCCTCTACCCCCCCCCCCCAAACCACTCTTGTTCTCCCTTCCTCTCTCGCCACCCTTGTGCTGTTCCCCACATGGCTGCCCTTGTCCTCTTTTGCCACCCTGCCCTGCTGTGCTCCCCACACTCACTCCTGCCACTGCATATGACTCCCGACCTCCCCTGTTTTGCCACCCCTGCTCTGCTACCCCTACTACTCCACATAGCAGCATTTTGAAACACACTGCCATGGTTCATGAATATTCATAAGTAATTTAAGTTAATTTGAATATTCATGAGTTTTGTAATAATGGTGTGCCTCAAAAATTTGAAGGTATCAAGGTGTGCCACGGCAGAGAAAAGGTTGGGAACCACTGCCCTAGTGTACTTATTGCAGGCCTACTTAACTAGTTGAGTTTGTGAGAGGCATCTCCTTTGCTTCACTGAGCAACAAGTCTGGCTTTACTGAACTAATGCTTAAGAGTTTGTGGTTTTTTTCAACAACTGTAGATATGTCAAAACAGCAAGAGAGCATAGCCTCAGTGAATGTAAATGGCTACAGCTTGTTCTCGATATGGGTTCTTTTCCCATTACAAAAGGGGATTTGACTTCAGGCTTCCCAGGGTTTGAACCTAACAACTGCTCTGATTTGCTGTTACTGTATGACCTGATCCTATGTTCTACACCCCCTTGCATTTATTTTCATTCCATTCTGTAAGCTCACCCATCCTCGAAACATCTGATGAAGTGGGATTTTCTCCCACGAAAGCTCATGCAAAAAATAAATCTGTTAGTCTTTAAGTGCCACATGACTCCTTGATTTTTTTGCTGGACTAGACTAACACAGCTATCCCTTTGGACATTGCCTCCAGCCACCGTGGTTTTTTTTTTTTTCCTGAATCCCTTGTTCTTCCTGAACACCTTGCTCTTTTTTATATTATAAACAGAACAGATTGAAGGGGAAATAAACAGGATGGAAGGGAAAAATTAGGATAATTTTCTCAAAATGTTTTTCCTTTTTCTCCTCAAAACTACCAAAAATGTCAACTAGTTCTGCAGTAGATCTAAAACCAGAATGACCATTTCATCTACATTTGTTTTAAGTTTTGAATTTCAAGATTTCACCAAACAGTGAAACTATTCAAATAGTAGAACTATTCACAAAAGTTAATTATAATTCAAATAGTTCTAAATTATACTTTTTTGGGTGAAGCAAACTGTTGCCTTACATGTCTATAAAGCATCTTTTGGTCACTGAATAGGTACTGAATAAGTAATTAACAAGTGTATTGAAATAAGCTATATTTACACTGACCTAAGGTCCAGCAGGACACTGCTCCCAGATGTGAAGAACTGCTGTATATGGCATGGATATACATGAGATGAATCATCAGTTCTGCCAAGAACCACCAACAGAAAATGCGAACTATGCCCAGGAGTAAAATGCAAAGGTTACTCTTCAAACTGTAGGCTTCTTGTCTCCTCATCTACAAAAAGAAATCAAAACAAGTTACATTGCGTACAAAGGACCAGGCATTTCATTCCATTAGACTTTTTGATGCTATCTTATAACATTTAGTTTCTTTGTATTCATCTGCATTGTTAAGACCATTGTTTTCAGTGTGGCATACATATTGAGAATCCTTGATGTAACCCTTCAGAACAAGCCATGGTTATCAATGGAGTCTCTGGAAACAGTGAGATGAACATGAGTGGTACCCATAAGATGGGGCTAGATGCAGTACTCACATTCAGTTCTATTTTTGTCTGGTAAGAATCTTCCTGTGTGCTTTCAGATGCAGAAAAGGGACACTTCCCTTCTAGATCCTGTCTGTGATATATATTTATACTTCTACAACTTCAACCAGTAAGACTGGAGTGGTACAAGCCACTACAGTGAAGTACTTCCACATTAGCCTCCAGATGCATTACCACCACACATGCAGCATATTTTGAAAGTGACGCAGAGCCCATGGTTTGTCGTACCTATCCGATAATGCAGCTCCCTGAAACTAGTGTATGATGTTTGCAGCTGTTCACATTCTTTACTTGCTTTAATGGATGCTTTAAATGGTTCAGTCCTCCTGGGGTCCATGCATACTCAGTGAGAGCAAGAGATGTTTCACCCTACACCCCGCCCCCCATACAGTATCATTTCAGACCATGCCCACACTGACAGCAGCAAAGTCACTATCTTCAGACTGATCTTTTTGGATTGACTTAAAAAATCAGTTAAGATAAGCTAAGTTGATCTGGAAATCAACTTAGTAAAACTCAAGTGGCATAGCACAGTGTTGATAGGAATGCATTTCCCATTGGCTCAGAGTAGTGAAGATGCCACGCTGACTGGGAGCTAAGAAGTCAACAGGAGTTACGCAAGCTACTCTGCATAGCTTGCTTAACTCCCACTGATGGTTGCCAAATTTTCCCAACAGTGTAGACCAGACCCCAGAGGCACTCAACCACAACCCCACTACAAGATGAAGTTTGAGCCTAGGCACACCAAATATGTTGAATGCCATTGTATCCGAGTTTGCTCAGGGAGTGACTGGTTTAATTATAAGCCTCTAATTTCTAGAGGGCTATCATACTTACAGTGGACTTTGCTAAGGACTTAATCCCTGGAAAACAGAACTAGGATACATTATGGATGATTAATTAGTTTCGAGCCCTATAAAAACTGAAAAGAGACAATCAGTATTAGTTGTTCCCAGGCACTATAACAGGTGTGGCCAAACTGCGGCTCAGGAGCCGCATGCGGCTCTTGAACGAAAAAATGCAGCTTGCGTAAGAAAGCCAGAAGAAAGTAGCCCCAGCCCAGGAGTTTTAAATTTCCTGCCCTGAGCATGCTCAGAGGGGAGCCCCAGCCTCTGCCTAGCTGCTGGAGCAGCCAGGTAAGGGGATCCTGGGGACGGGGCTCAGCCCGGGGGAGCCAGCATCAGGGCCCGGAGGTTAAGGAGGGGGTTGGGATGGCGGAAAGAAGCAGTGGCTTGGTCGGGACAGTGAAGAGAAGCTAAATTTTTTACTATATAGGTAGGCCTACTCTTCATGGTAACCTTAAGCAATTAATAGAATCTGACATTAGTGGGATTAGTATTTGCCTTCTTTTTATGATAAAATTAAAGTGTGCAATGAATTTTAAAACTTGGTAATTTTGGAGTAGGTAAAATATGGCTATATACCTTACTGTGGCTCTCAAAGATTTAATAATCAACTTGTGTGGCTCGAGTTCCATAAGTCTGGCCACCCTTGCACTATAACATTAAGACAGTACAGATGCAAGACACACTCTAAATCATCGTGAATTTCTTAATATCCTTAGATGCTGGAAAAAGTCAAAGGAAACTACAACATGGAAGGAGAATAGGATTTTCCATGTAGTGGCTGTGATTTACACCTGTTAAAGATATAAAAGGGGAAGAGAAAAAGCAACCGTGTGTGATGTTGAAACTCTGTTTGTAGGCAAGACACTGGATTTATTGCTAAAAAAAAAATCTGTCTAACTAAATGGTTTACTACTGTAAACTGTCCAGCTCAGCAAGCGCTTTAGTGATTTGCTGAGCAAGTGCTGATCATGCAAGTTTAAGTCACATGGGGAAGATTTAAATATTGCAGTTGGGCAGTCTCCCAAGACGTCCACCAAATTTTAGGACATTAATTGTATTAAACACACTCATATCATATACTAAGTTTCATTCTACCTCCTCCCTGAAGTAGCCTAAAATAAAATCTACTGTTTAGTGGGAAACCAAAACTGCTTTTTAGATTCACACACAATACAGCAGGCAAACGAAACACTACAGATGTTCACCTTCAGTTTTCAAATGCTTCCCTTTTGCATGCCTGTTCAATTTTCACACATTTCTATCTGTACATGCATGAAGCCACTTATAGAAACCAAAGTACTTTTACACACCTAAATCAGGTTTGCATATGAATATTTTGCATACTCACAAAAAATCCTCAGAAATTTTGGGTAGAAGGATTAAGGGTTCAACTGACCTCCACAAATGTATGCAAACATGTGTCTGCATGAGCATATGGGGAACTTAGGTTCTAACATGGGAGGCATATATTTACATAGATGACACCCACAAATTCTGTAGGTGAACTTGCAGAGGCAAGCTGATCTTTTTGACCTATTGAAACCACCATGTCTTTGCATGTTTGCGCAGTACCTATCACAACAGGGCCTTGATTATTGGTTGGGACTTCTGGGCACTACTGTAACACAAAAATTAAAATACTACTGTTAATAAAAGGTCAAACATCCCCATTTTCACAAAGCAATTATAACAAAGTAAAACCATACCAAAACCTCATTGCCATAGGATAGCATTACTGTCTTTTAAAACTCCACTTTCCAGCATGTTAAGTAGGACTATTCTCACTTTGATGATAAATAAGGAAGCTTTGGAATTTTCTTTAATAGTTAACTAATTAACATTCAGAATGACCTCTGTATTCTGCCAAGTCCCTCCAGTAAATGCACTTCTGCAACACCTACTATGAATCGATAATATGAATTTAATAACCTTTTTTCTTTCTAAATTTTGCTTAAAAGCCAGATTTTGCAGAACAACCAAGACATACAGACACATACTTAAAATCCAATCAAATCCCACTAAGCAGCATCCTATCCTCCTCTACTGTTTGTCTGTCTGACTCATCTCACGCTTAAAATTTGAAACAAACAAGGAGTTCTGTGGCACTTTTAAAGATTAACAAATTTATTTATCGCATGAGCTTTCCAGGGAGAAAATCCCCAGGAAAGCTCAAGCAATAAGTAAATTTGTTGGTCTTTAAAAGTGCCAAAGGACTCCTTGTTCATGTTGCTGAACGACTAACATGGCTACACCTCTGTAACTTGTGTAAAATCTGAAGTGATAGCATATTTTGGGGGCACTAAAGTGATATATAATAAGGAAATATTTTTCAGTCTTCATTTAAGCCAACATTAAAAGCAAGAACATTATGCACTTGAATTTTCTTGTTCCCTCATGCCTCCTAATGATTTTGTTCTTCCCCGGCGAAGGGCTTCATAGATGCCACAGATGATGGGTTTGTTCTTACTGAAGTCTAGAAAATTACCAGGTAACTTATTACATCTTTCAATGAGCCTTGCAGATGCTATTGCTCTTCTGACTCATCTCCCTTAATGACATCTCACTGGCAAGTTTCTTCAAAGTGCTGAAAAATCACTTGACTCTGCCCTTTTAATTCATATGACTCTCCTGTCTGTCATGGCTCAATGCAATATCAATCAGCGTGTTCATTTAGGGACTCAGCCCGAGACATTCAAAGCTAGAAAGGGGAACTGGATACCTGATTCCTATTAATTTTAATGGAAAAAACTGCCCAGACAACTGGCTTTACTGGGTTTGAAAAATCTCAGGGCCCATTTATGACTAGAATATACTCATAGAAAGGAAAGCAGTATATGGGTTAGTTCATCCATGGTAGCTTGTACACAGATAGTACAAGTAACCACAGCAGTGAAGACACTAGAGAGCGGGCTTCGGAGTGAGTAGTACAAAGCCAGCATGGACCCTGGGAACATTCTTTTCTTGCTACTCTGCTGCCAATGCCATGCAGCCCCGTCTTCACTACTACTGTTACCCACACTAGCTGCTGACAGACAGCCAATTCAGTTCAATTCTAATGATTCTTGGAAGCGCAAGGTGCTCTACTTTTGTTAACTGTATTCTCATCATGCATTTCTTTAGTAAGAGAAACACTTTTTTTTTTTTCCACTGCCCTGCATGATGTCAAGTTCCAAAAAGGCTAGAACAGCAAAAACAAACAAGGAGTCTGGTGGCACTTTTAAATGACTAACAAATTTATTTACTGCATGAGCTTTCATGGGAGAAAATCGCAGTTCATCAGATGCTTTAAAGATGGGAAGAACTCAAGTTTCCCATCTACAAAGAGTCTGATGAAGTGGGATTTTCTCCCACGAAAGCTCATGTAATAAACAAACGTTAGTCTTTAAAATTGCCACCAGACTGTTTGTTTCTCTTCACTACATCAGGTGGTAAGCATATCTCTTTTCCTGTTGCTAAGCATTCCCAAGTTCACTGTGGTACTCAAATTATGATAAAATTCATTTTGAGGAGGGTAGGGTAGGGGAGAGAGAAAGAGACTATCAGAAGTATAAGACAATCACCAAAAGTTAACCACATTCCTCAGTTAAGTATAGGTATAATGTCTAGCTGGTTACAATGGTATTCTCCTGAAGAGAGCCATGCATATTGCTTACAGTTATGGAGTTACAGGAGCACAAAGGCAATTCCTAGAATTTTCTTTCAAACGAAGTGGCATACATGTTATATGGGTCTCTAATAGTTTTTTGAGAGTACATGTTGTCTTGAGGTTCCATCTACTCTATTGGTAGTGGAGACATTTTTATATTCTTGGTCTTCTTTGAGCTGCACAGCACTTATAAATTCAAAACTATATCTAAGCATCATCTAGGTGTGTGTTTTAAACAAAAAAATAAATGACAGACCATACTCTTGACTGCCTTCAGTATCCTGGTGTGTCATAAGTTGGCTTTCCATTGCTGGAAAACAGCAGTACCATACACTAAGCCCTAGTCTACACTTGGGCTGGTTTTTGGCAGTAGTCAACCAGCATTTACACAAGGCAAGTAACATGTCTTGTGTAAATGCCAGAGACTTTCTTGGCCACCGGGACACACTCAGGAAAGCTGACTGCAAATGCCTTGAAGTCAGCTTTCCCATATGCCTCCTGGCCCTCAGGACTTCCGGGGCCAACTTCCAGGAGCACAGCAACGAATTCAGACTTGCTGTTAATAACTCTCAGAACACCAGGCTGACAGCTGCAGTTTTGCCACCATCAGTATAGATGTACCCTAAGCATCTTGATGTCTATAAACTGTTGACTGCAAAGCATATCTGATTTCTGGAATCAGTGACCTGCTGGTATGACTATGGCAGTGATTTTCAACCACTGTGCCAGTACACATTACTATGTCACCACACAATGGCAAGTGTGTTGCAGAGAGCCAGGAAGATGGCTGGATTTGGCTTGGGGGGGGTGGAGGAGAGGCTGGCATGTCCCGTAGGGTTGTGATATACCACCAAGTGTGTTGCAGCCTGAAAAAAGTTGAGAACCACCAGCCTATACCAGGGTGTTGCTGGCTCCTGGCACCAGGGGCATTTGCCCCAAGTCCCAGCGCCAATGACCCGAATGCCTGGAGCATCCCCTGCCTCTCCCGGCCCTGCCCCAGCCAGGTACCTAGGGGTGGGCCAGCCATAGTGGCACCTGCCTCTCCCAGCCAGGTATCCGGGGCCGTGTTGGCCATGATGGCACCTGCCTCTCCTGGCTGAGTGTTTGGGGCCAGGCCAGCCACAGCAGCTCCTGCCTCTCACAGCCCAGGTCACCTGCAGCAGCCACTATCTTGCCCATCCCCAGCCAGAGATGGGCTGGCAGCAGCAGGAGCCCGAGGCCCTGACTTCGGACAGGTCCAGGGGCGGGGCCTGGGCCCAGGCCCTGGGCCTTTTCCCAGGCCAAAAGATGCTCCTGGTCTGTGCTACTACTGCACATGCCTTGCGCCTTGAAATTATCAGTCCCTCACAGTACACCCACAAACGGAGTACCAAAGGTAGAAATGTTTGTTTCCAGTGCTTTCAATGAATAGAGTGAGTGTTAAAGGTGATTGACAGCATTGAAAACTGGAGTCTATGCTCATCAGGAGATCTGATACAGCAGGGCACATCCACAGCAAGCACAGCATGTGAGTTTACCCATGACTTGACACTTGCGCTCTGAGTGTATGCTTGCCTTCATGTCATTTGTACTGAGGCTGGCCAGGGATGTTAATAGTGCCAATGGTGGTGAAGCTTTTTTGGTGCAGGCTGCTAGCTCACCAGAGAACTTGCATGAAATCACCACTCATTTCATGTAAACCACCAAAGAGTTGTAGAATGCCGCCCAGCCAGCTGAGGATGATTTTTGCTTACTGCTAGTCTAGGTTTTTATCTGAAGTGGTTACCTAGAAGTGAAGATTATCTGTCCTCTTACTATTTCAGCACTATCCAGATAAAGATAGTAATAACCTGTATTTCCCAGAGTGAAATGTGAATGAGTAGCCAAACTGAATACATGCATCTGATAGCTGAAAAGAAGTCACCAACTTATTTAGTAGCTTTTCAGAAATTATTTTTAAGACCTAGAACTGAGCTTCAAAGTCTGGACCAGAAGCAAAGTACTCTAAGTGTGGGAACTCTTTAATAATGTGATGTTTTGGCTCAGGCACCCCTCTAATTTTCAAGCTTTTATCTTCCCTTTTTCAGGGCCTACTATGGACAATTAAAGTGCTCAGCACCTTCAATGCCCACACGAAAGGTAATGTGAGAGGGTGGTGGGTACCTTACAGGAAGTGCACAGTACCTCCAAGGATCTGGCCCTCAGTCCAAATCAGGCGTATCAAAAAACAAGCGCAGTGCCGTTTTGAAAGTGCTGTTACCTGCTTAGCAAAATGAACAAAGAGTCCTGCAGCACTTAAAGACTAACAAATTTATTTATCGCATGAGCTTTCATGGGAAAAAAATCCCACTTCATCAGCCATTTTGAAGAAGCCACAGGACTCCTCATTCATTTTGCTGAACTAGGCAAACATGGCCACCCCTTTGGAACTCACCTGCTTAGTAAACTCACTGAAGGTCAGAATAGGTCCATTGTGGAACACAGGATAGTAGAACATATAGGCCAGCATCCAAAAGAATGAGTAGTACCTCTTCTGGGTAGACCCGTGCCAGCAGTATTCTAGGCTGAAACTGGTGTAGCTGAGGCAGCGAACAGTCAGGGTAAAGACCAGCAAGTAGTACTCATTTTCAGTGTCATACCACCCTCTCTGTGGAACCAAAACAGATAATGGCGGTTACAGTTCCATTTTTAATCCAATGGTATTTTGCTATCAAACAAACAATCAACATCCATACTGGCACTTAACCTATCCTTAGGTCATCATCAACAAGGTCAGTCAATACAGACTCAAACTGTGAGGCAGGCCTCTCTGGGGAGGCACTATTTACACTTTTTTCCTTTGGCATATCTGGGTTTCAGGCTAGTGCAAGCTTATGTTGTAAGTGCCACTAGATGCCACTATTGGTAGCTTAGGCAGCTATGTCTGGACTGCAATTCTGGCCACCCCAGCAGGGGCTGCTGAAGGGCTTGCTGGCTTCTGCAGAGAAAGGCTGCTTGTGCAGAGCAGAAATACTCCAGCCCACATGGGCCACTGCAGCAGGAGGAAAGTGACTCAATGGCAGCAGCTGCCTGCTCTTATTGTTCTCTTGCACTGGGGAAAGACACACTCAACGGTGAGCTAAGCATGCAGACAAACAGGTAGGGTACTCTCAACGTATTTAATACACTTAGTGAATGCCCACATTTTAGTGAACTGAGTTGGAATGGTAACGTTTGCATTGTAGGGAAATTTGATAGCCCTTCACCCAACTCTCGTACCCAATTTGATACAATCCTGTCCTGCTACACCATGTACTGGAACCAAAGAGAAATGATTCTGTCAGTCCTAATAGAAGTACCCTTTGGAAAGAAGATAATGGAACAAATAAATCTGCTCACAAGTGAACAGCTTCTTTAAATCTATACAGTTAGTGAAAGGAAGCAGAGGATGAAAATAGCAAAACTGGACCTATGCCAGTCAGTTAAAGGAAGGTTAGCAACCCTCATTTTGGCATAAATCCAACTGTAGGAGCAATAGCCTTCATTTTCCAATTCAAAAACCCACAGCCATGAAAGAGGAACTGCCAAGCTTGAATAAGCAACTCTGAGATATGAAACACAAATCAGCATTTTGAATTAGTCTGATTACATCTCTCTTGAAGTAGCGTTGTGTTTACTGGTGCATTAACGAAACACTTGTTTGTCATATATCATGCTCCATCAAAATAAGTTTTATACATTAAAGGCATATAATTTCATCTTGGCACAAGAGGGCTTTGTTCCCCTAACATGAATCAACAGGACTAGGCATAACACCCATAATTCTCCATGAATAATACTGTGTTTCAAGAAGCAGCAGATATGCTGAGTCTGATTTTGAGCTAGACCTCAAATCCAAGAACTTCAAAAACTCTAGGTAACAAGGACTGCAAAAAATCTATAGGCTTCTTAGGCAAAGACTAAGGTAGATAGTATACCATAGTTATCCTCTTGATGGATAGGGTACAAAAATATTAAGTTCTGGGTGCCTCAGTATCAGAAAGATGTCGACAAATTTGAGAGAATTCAAAAAAGAGAAGCAGAAATGATGAAGAGTCTCGAGGAACCAGCTCATGAATAAAAAATTAATACAGGCAAAATCAAGTAAAGTATTCAAAGGGTGTAAACACCAAACAGAGTGGAATGTCTACGGTTTGTGTAACGGATCTAACTATGAGCAACAGATTAAAATTAAGATGATTAAAAGGCAGTCTAAATATCTGGAAGAATTTCAGTAACAGTAAGATTGTGGAAGAGGGAGAGGTGGAAAATTCATATGTTGAGGTATTCTTTAAGAAACAATCCTCAATAAGTCAGGACAAAGGAAGGTTATGTTTGAGCACTCTCAAGTCCAAAAAATGCTTTATAAAGAAAAAGATGACAATGTCAGGGTACTCAGTATCATTCATACTGATATGGAGGGAGAAGAAAAGTTGTATATTTAAATGGCAAAAGTACCTGCTCCAGAACAGGAATTCTTGAAAATACAGATTCAGCTTATTATCTGCTAACCAAACATACAGAAACAGCACAACATGTGATCTATGTTAAAAGATTAGATGCATTATGTCATCAATTCAAGCAAGCACTTCAGCATATGCTTAAAGTTAAGGACATGCTTAAGTTCCAAGCACATTCTTAATGTTAAGAATATGACTAAGTCCCTAGTGCTTTTCTGGGTAGGGGTGATGCAAGTCTGCTGTCCTGTCTCCCCAGCCCTGGGAGGATTAACACTACTTGTGTTTTGTGAATGTATGAATTGATCCACTGGTAGCAGATCTACGAATTTCATAGACATGAACATTTTTACAAGAAGCCATGTGAGTTCATACCACCTGGGCCCAGAAGACCACCTTAAACCCTTTTCTGCTAATGAAGGATCTGTATAACCCTACAGAGAAACCTTTTCCCTATGAAAGATAGCATAAAATAGATCAGCCATTAAAGCTCTATGGAAAGAAGTAATGGCCACGCAAATGTTTTCACAGAAAGATAGTGTAATGAACAGGTTGACCAAGCAGCAAGAGTGAAAAATCAGGACAGTGGTGATGGATGATAGGCGTCTATATGAGACAAAGCCCTGAATATTAGGAGGTAAAAAGCACTGCATACACTAGGCTACCTGCTTTCAGATCAAAGTATTTATGTGAAGACAAGATTCACCCATTAGCCAGACATTTTGAATAAGTGTTCTCCCCATCCAAGATTGGAAGTATGTCTCACAAGTAACAACAACAGAAGAGAGGACAAGAATGGGACACCTTTGCATACATAATAGACTACAGATGACAGTACTGATGTGCAATCTTCATTGCACGTTTACATAATGCATTTTTGGTATGAAACTTGACTTCAATCAGTCCTGCAAATAACAAAGACGTAATCTGGCACAGAGAGTGACAAATGTGCACAATGCTATGTGTTCCAGCATTATTAGACACAATTTCTTTACTGTTTGAGGACTGCTCTAAAATTGATTTATTACTTCTGACATGACCACAGGCCTGGAGTGAGGAGCTCAAAAGAGTTCTTATAAATTCTATTTTCTGTGATGGCATCAAAAGAGATTTCTCCTTGTTTACCCTGAGTTCCAGAGATTGGCAATCAAATACAGGATATAATGTATGTGACCTGAGATTGCTGAGGAGAGGTACCCTGAATATGTTGGTCATGATAATGGTGAATTGTCTCTTCGGTGGTAAGAAGGAACAGAAGAAGTTGGCCCTACCCTGTCCTTTTATGCACATAGGAAACAGGCATGCTGGCAATAGATTGAAATCTCTAGTATGTGGGGCAATGTGCACCAAGAGTAGTATACATACAATCATTCTAACTATAAATGTTAACTTTTTGTGTCAAGCACTGTTGACTGTAGGCACAGAAGTAAGCCTTGGGCCATTTTCAAGAGTGGGATGCCATCTGAAAAGGAAGGCATGATCAGATAAATTCCCTCTTGCTCTCCCTGAAAAAGCACCTGGCTCCTTCCAAACACCAAAATCAATAATTTCCCTTTAATTTAATTAATTCCATAAAGTTATCCAAAATTTGCTTAATTCTTACTATTAAAGTCTATCATCTCAACTAGAATCCCATTCCACCTATTCACTACTATCTCTGCAGAAAGTTCCCAATTCTCTTTTAATACATTCTCTTCTGCACTTAATTCTGGTTTTTCATTAATCTCAAACAGGCTATTCAGTCTTGGTTTTATAACAATCCTTGACTAATTTAAGCATTTCACTTACGTTGCTTCTTAACCTTCTCTCAGGACTAATCCAGATGCCCCTCATATACAAGGCCATTCATTTCTTTCATCAATTCAACTGCTTTAGAATTCTTTAGGAGCAAAGACCTCATAAAAGAGCAGGGATTAAGGTGGGCCAGAACAGCTCAGAACACCATTCTGGAGCTCCCTATTTTTAGGGGATCTGCATTCCAGGCCCCCTAAAAATAAAAAATGGTGCCAGAACACTGCATTCCAGAGCCCAACATTGAAAAACAGCAGGACCGGGAATGCCGCGTTCCAGCACCATTTTCTATTTTTAGGGGCTCAAATGCTGTGCCCCTAAAAATAACAGGCCCCAGAATGGTGATCCCCTGCATTCCAGCAGGCAGGGGAAGGGGGCAGGCTCCCCTGTGCATGCACAAGCTGCAGTTTCTTGGCCCGGCACACTGCTGATGAGTATGGATGCACCTGGCAGGCTCTGGGGGTTGTTATTGAGGGCAGGGGATGGGGTGACTTTTGGAGACAGGGGAATGGGGGGAAGTAGCTGGGGTGGGGGGCTGGCATTTGGGGGCAGGAACTGGGGTGCAGGAGGGGGGCCCACCCAACTAGGAGGGTTCTGGGGCCCAACGTATTGTAACTTTAACCCCCTGTAAAAGAGTAAATTTGAAAATAATGATGAAAAGCAACAAGATATAGTTGTTAACCTTCTGTAACTGGTGTTCTTCAAGATGTGTTGCTCATGTCCATTTCAAGTTGCTGTGCACATGTCACATGCACAATCCATTGGAAAGTTTTCCCATAGGAAACTATCTGGAGTCATGCATTCATGGCACCCTCCAGAGGACCCTGTCAATCCTCTACTCCTTCAGTTCCTCCTTGTCAGCTGTGTCTGACAATGGAGTCTGTGATCAAGTCTTGGAATGGGTGTGAGCAACACCTCTCAAAGAACAACAGTTACAGAAGATTAGTAACTTTTTTCTTCCTGGAGTGCCTGTTAACTCCTAAGCTAGACTGTTTGAGGAGGGGTTGGAGTTCAAAATCCTGCAAATTTTAGTACTGTTCTACTAAAAGCAGCAGCATCTCTGGCATGCTGGGTAATACTGTAGTGGACAACAAAGGTGTGAACAGCAGACAACTTTGCCACTCCACAACTGTCCTGGATTGGCAGCTGGGCCAGGAATGCTGCCAAGAATGCTTCTGCTCTCAAGGAATGGCAGATATGATTGCCAAATCATAACAGGCCTTGATACAAGAAGTGATCCAGGATGAAATTTGTTGGGAAGAAACTAGTAGCCCTTTCATTCTGTCTGCATGAGTATCTCAGCTTCACCATGCACAGGACCAATTGATCTGGTCCAAAATTTAAAAAATGGAGGAGATCAGAGAAATTGTGATCAGTGCATCATCCTTAGATGTATCCCCAAAACTTTTACTTTGCCCCTAAGGATGCCAAGTTTGCTCACAGCCCTGGTTAGAGGAATGTGGCACACTCATTCTGTTATTTCTCCCCCCTATTATTGTAGTGTTTTCTCAGTTGGCCTTGGTAGAAAACAAGTATGGGTTGTGGCTTGAATGGTTTCCTCTGTGGTGCCAGTGTCTGTAGGAACTTTAGACTGGCTCTAGAGTCTTTTATGCTATGCAGATTCAAGCCCAATTGAGAGGAGAACAGAGCTGAGTCCCTCAAATGGAGGATCCTGGATGGTTAATTGAATCTTGTGAGGAAGACCTAAGGCCTGAAGCCAGAGCACCTCCTTATGGCAGTGCTGGATGACGTGGTGCATGCCACTGCATACAAGGCTGTCTGAAGCAGCGTCTTTGTAACAACTTTTCCCTCTTTGCCCATGGCTGCAAGTTTAGGCATGAAGTTTGATGGTAGAGAGTTCCTGAATTTCCCCATTGACTGTCAAGAGTTAAAAACATACTTGCTAAGGCTCTCCTGTTGATTTGCAATTTGAAGTTGGAACTTCCCCTCCACCCATGCACCCAGGTGCAGTACACCTTTTAATCTAAAGAGCTCCCACTATTGGGCATCCTTAGTCTTCAGAATGGAGCCTTGCTGCCCTTGGCTCTCTCTTTCATTGGCAACCACCACTACAAGTGATCCTAGTGTGGGGTGGGTATAGAAGTGCTTGCGGTCGTTCAAGGGTATGAAGTACTTCCTCTGTATCTTTTTCACTGTAGGAGGTAGAGAGGCCCAGTCTGCCACAATGTGTTTGTGGTCTCCTGAACGGTCTCTCTTACTGGAAGGGTGACCCTAGAAGGATCCTCCAGGACCAGAATTTCCATGATAGGGTCTGCCCCTTGCACTACCTCCTCTGTTTGAAGGCCCATATTCTCAGCTACTCTGCACAATAGCTCAGTGTGCCTTGTCATCTGGGATGGGTACTGTAGTCATTACCTCATCTGGAGATGAGGATGAGGATATCCTGAGGGGTGCCGATGTTTCCTGCCCCTTGGCACCTCATGGGTCACATAGTGCAGCTTTTTCATCTTTGGTGCCAGAGTCCAATGTATCATCATGTCCAGTACTGGGACTGGAGCCCTCTTTTGTGGCAGGTGGTGTACTGCTGGAAGAGTGGGATGGCCAAGTCTTTAATGTGATGCTAAGGAATATGACCTCACTGACAAGCTCCTAGGCTGGGTGGTACATCCATAGGATCCACAGTGACCACTGTGATGGCGCCTGCCATTGAGGAAGCCAAAACATCACAAAGGGATTTGCCACCTCTGCCCTCTGATACCTGCTATTGTGCCAGCTCCTCTTCAAAGAAAAAGATTATGCCTCAGAGTCTGGTACCATGGGAATACCAGATGATGCCAGTGATCAGTGCCATGGCTAGCAAGATCAGGCCATCATCACAAGTGGCTAGCACCTCTGCTTAACATGCAGAAGGTCCTGGGTTCAATTCCCAGGGGGTTGGACTTGATGATCTCATGAGGTCCCTTCCAGCCCTATGATTTGATTGATTGATCACCAGCTTGACCTTGGAAGGCACCGTGGATTCTCTTGGTGCTAGGGCTTGGTCCTGATCACACTGAGGTGGAGCCAGGAAAGCTGTTTCTTTGATCAACTCCCTTGCCACCTCAGAAATCTCAGGTGTGGAAAGGAATTGTGAATCCTCCTCCCATACCTCCCATGGCAGGGAGCCCATGGGCACTGGACTCAACAAGTTCCTCTTTGGGGCCCAGAGTCAACAGTGCTGTACGTTCCAGTTCAGACTCAAGTGGCCCAGTGCAAGTTACATGTTGCTCCCTTCCTTGTGCACTGAGGAGTTCATTGATGGTGAAGGCTCTCAGTTCACTGTCTTCTTTTCATGCAGCATTGGAGAGAGGGAGAGGTTCTGTTGCCTTCCCACTGCCAGGCCTTTCAGTGCCAAGGAAGTGTACCACTGCTGTGGCTCTTTGGATTCCAAGTCCTTTCGAAGCAGTCTTTCCTTCACTTATGCTAATGCACTCCTCACTGAGAAAGAGGTGCTTGGCCTTTGTTATGCCAGGCTCCCCATGGGACAGAGTGTGCAATACATAAGCAGAATTTCAGTCTCTAGAGTCGCTCATTTTGGGTCCTGGAATGGAAGCCTCTCCAGATCTTACAACAATCCCACAGGTGTGGCTATTGCAGGCACCTGAGGCAGGAAGAGTATGGTGTAAACACACTGCCCACCCTCCCGAGGGAGAGGGGCAGCTGGTTCAGGTCCCTGGCCTCTCGTGGTGCGGGGCCACCAAGTCTTTAGCCCCTTGGCAGGGTGAAAGTTTCACAGTTTCAATTTCAGTCACTCGGGTATAGGGAAAGTACCAGGCGGCCTCTCAAGGTTACGACCCGAGAGGTGGCGTATGGCAGGGGTCGGAATTAACAAGGGCATTGGGTCGCACAGATCCATTGTGTCCCAGCCAAGGTCCCCAACAGGGGCTGAGGCCTCCAGACAGGGGCTAGCGGGGTCCGAGCTGCAACACACCAACCCTGAGGTGGGCTCTATGGGGCCTGTGGCCTCAGTGCAGGGGCCAGCGGGGTCCGAGCTGCAACACACTGCCCCCAAGATGGGACTCCCCGTCGAGGGCTGAGACCCGCACTACCCTGGACTACTCCTGGCCTCGCGCTCCCGCTGTACCTCGTCTGGTGGGTCTTCAGGGTAATCCCCCAGGCGTAGATTACAGAAGCCTTTCAACTCGTCAGGCGGCGGCAGGTCAGGGAGTCCATCAAGCTCCTCTGCAAGTGGCAACTCCTCCAGGTCACATGAGGTGGGCAGAAGCTCAGGGCTCCCAGCAGCCGGGGTAGCTCCTCCAAGTCGCAGGAGCACGGCAGCACTTCAGGGAGCCCCACAGGGTACAGCTTGGGAGCACCCACCTGACTTGCTGGCAGCAACTCTCCCTGCGGGCCTGGGGTGGACCCATACCCGAGTGACAGCTCTCAGGTCCCGGCTGCGGGTGGGCCCTGCCAGACATGTGGGCCCAGGTCTGGTGGCCAGAGCCCAACTTCCCCACAGGGCGGCCTGGGGTCAGCCGCGAGCCAAGGTGTGTCCTTCCCCTTTGGCCGCTGGTGCTCAACAGAGCTGACTGCCTCCCTTTTTCTACTTCCTGTTCCTGTCCTGCCCCTCCGCTTCTGGCCTGATTGACAGGCCAGCTCTGGCTCCGCTCCCTTGCGGGCCAGAGGGTTCTGCCTATCTATCTCCGAGGGGGGCCGGGCCTTTCTGCTACATATGGGCTGTCCCCAGGTATAGACTTTTTGCAAGACCCACAAGGCTTGAAACTAGGTATATCCTATCCCCAGGACAGGAGGGAACAAAGAATAGGGAGACCACCAGATGAGATGGAGTACTCTATTATGATGCACTACATGAACTACAACAAATATTTATGGGTACTCAACAAGACAAAGACAAAGGGAAAAAATTTGTAGTGAAAGAGAACACAGTTCCAGCAATCATCACAAGTTGTAAGAAGGAACTGAAGGGGCATAGGGCCAGCACAGCCCTATATACCCATATAGGGTGCCATGAAGGTGCAACTCCAGCGGGATACAGAGCCAAGACTACTGGTACTACTATGGGAAAACTTTCCAGCAGATTGTGTACACAGTGCACACACACCTACTTGAAATCCAGATGAGCAAGCACTCAAAGAAGCAGCAAACAGAGCTTTGGATGAAGAATTCTGAAATCCACAGATAGCAGTTTTAACTAAAATATAGCCAGGGCTTACCAAAAGTGGTTAAATCAGATTAGCTTGCACATACAATGCCTTTATTGCATTCGATCATTTCAACTACCATTTAAAAGAGAACAAGTAAGCCTCAACGGAGAACAAGGCTCTCCTATCTACCTCACAGTTTGCTTTTCAGTTTACACCAACATGAAACTCTATAGAGCAGACGTGGCCAAACTGTGGCTCACGAGGCGCATGTGGCTCTTTAAAGAAAAAATTGGGGCTCCAGGGAGAGCACAGCAGGGAAGGGTGGCAGGGTGGGAGCCAGGGATGAGAAATTTGCAATGGTCAGGGACAGCAGAGAGGCGGCAGCATGGTGAGAGCTGGCAGAAAAAAGCAGTGTGGTCAGAGCCGAGGTAGGGGCAGCACTGTGAGAGCCAGCAGGGAAAAGCAACGTAGTAAGAGCAGGGAGGGCAGGAACAGAATTGTGAGAGCCCGCAGGGAAACAACAGTGTGGTAAGATCGAGGAGAAGAGGGGAGGGGCAGCATTGTGAAAGCCAGCAGAGAAAAGCAATGTGGTCAGTTAGGTGCAAAGCACTCAGAGTAAATATCAGATTCTACAGTTTACCCAAACCATATTAATTCTACCCTCCTTGTCTGTATGCATTAGGATACAGTCTTTAATTACAATATCACAGGCTTCATTCACTGGATAAACTGGATGCACACAGAGGCAGAATTAACTAATTGCATGATTTTTTTAAATCGTTTTCTTTTTTTATATTGCTTTCTGGGTAAATATTTTTAAAACTGGCAACAAATTGATCAAGAACAAGTCTACAATGAACTACAGATAAGTGATGATAATCTAGCAATTTAAAATTAAAAAGCAATTGTAAATTAATTTTTTTTTAAAAATCACCTGGCATTTCCAGATATTGTAATATAATACAAAATTATTTCTCTTGTATTTCTATTTTGAGAATTAAATAACAATCAGAAATGACTGAAAATTGACACAAGTGGTACATCCAAAACCACTGACTGCTGTCAAAAGGTTATAAAAGAACCTCTATTAAAGAATTTACAAGTACTTATTATGGATCATGGTTCATTTTCAGCATGCAGAATGATTTAGACTTAGAATAGACCACCACTACTGAAAACTGGCTGTAGAAAAAAAAAATTCCTTAAGTCCATTCAACAAGTGTGCCTAAGACATCAATATATCATCTGTTTGCAGAAGGAACTGCTAGTACATTTATTTTATAAGAAAATTTTAAATACAACTACCGGTAAGTCAATTACCCAGATAATTTACATTCACTGCAAAGTTCAATAACAGCACTATACTTCCACTGATTCAACATTCAACAGCATTCAACAGGTATTAATTCTTCTTTGTTGTATACCAGTAGTCAAAATTCATTTATATTTCAGTGCAGTCTTCATGAATGACTCTCTGGGTATCTGAGCCCAATAGACAAGAGAATAATTGTTGTGAAAGGCTGAGGACGGAAAAATTGTGTTGTAAACTTTCTGAAAAAAAATCTCTCACCAATAAAGATTTTACTTTGTATTATAAAAACCAAATATTGATATTTAGAATTTATACAGGGCCTGACCCCAAACTGAATAAACTCAATGGGATTTTTTCCATAGTATCTTCTGTGCAGGGACTCCAAAGCACTTACTGAAACAGGCTCTGATCTTGCACCTTCTGTCACCATAAATTCTCATTGATCTGTTGTGATTCTGAACAGTTGAAAAGGTGTCCCTGTGTGCCTCTCTTCACAGGATTAAAATGAGAGCAGTGTTCTCCCTTACTATTACTTTCATTTTAAAATTAATTGTGTCTGATTGAGTCCTCAAACCTTTTATCTTCACTGTCCATGAGTATTTTAGTGAACAAGTTTACTGGCAGAAATGTTGGCAGGGAAGCAGGGGCATGGTCAGGGCCAGGGTAGGGTGGGGTGGGGTGGGGTGGGGGGCAGAAGTGTGGCATGGTTGGGGAGAGCAGAGAAGCAGCAGCATGGTAAGAGGCTGCAGCGAGGCAACAAGGGGGTGTGGAAGGGAAGTGTGACATGGTCAGAGAAGCCATAGCATGTTTAGATTTTCTCATAGGCCCTAATGCAGCGTACTCATTGTTAAAATGAAATCATGTTTTACAAGTTCTAAATATGATGCGGAATACTAAGAAATGAAAATACAAAGGAGAGAAGTTGAAAACTGAACGTAGATTACTTTCAGTTTTTGGCACAACTTACTGCTGTGAAGCATCATATTCCACAATGAAATTCAAAACATTGTGCAATAGTTAGAGATCAGCATCTGAGAGAGCTTTTATCTACTGCATTGACAAGCTACTTTCCAGATTTTAAAAAAAAAAAACTTGCCACAAGCCTGTAGTGTTCTACATCTAGCAACAGCTAAGTTTTTACTGTATAGGCCTAGTTTCATGGTAACCTTAAATAATTATTAGTATTGACATTAGTAGGATCAATATTTGCCCTATTTTTACAATAAAATTAAAGTGCACAATGAATTTTAAGCTTAGTAATTTTGGAGTAGGTAAAAATGTGTGGTTATATGCCTCAGTTCGGCTCTTGAAGTTTTAATAATTGACTTGTGCGGCTCTCGAGTTCCGTAAGTTTGGCCACCCCTGCTATAGAGTAACAAACCTGTTTATGCATCTAGTTATCTTTTCGTATGCAGGGCAAGCACAGACTAACAATATACATTAGAGAGAGCCCACTGGAGGGAGCTCTGAGCAAGGTTATTAAAATTTCCAAGTGAGATGCTGCACAAGTCGAAGGGTGTAGCCTACTGCACTGCACCTTAGCATCCCTAGAAAGTTGTTTGAACCCATCGCTGCTTAGGCAAAATTAAAGGTGATTTTGCTGATAAGAATCGTGCAATAAAACAATGTCCAGGATCATGATAAATAAATATTATACTTTGATCTCACCAACGAAATTACCTTTGCTTCCTCCACAGCTGGCACACGCAAAGTTGATAACAAAAGTAGTGAACACAACCATGTCAGGATTGATGTCTGAAACTGAGCCACAGAAAATGAAATGGCTGTATGTAGCAAAATCACTGCCAAGCCATTCATTCCTAACAGAAACCAGCAGGCCACCATTCCATATGCCATTAGACACCAGGGTTTGTACTGGGGGGGGGGGGGGAAGAGAGAGAGAGAGAGAGAGAAAATTATTTTAAACAATTTTTCCTTTTATTATTTTAAATTGACCCCCCCCCAAAAAAACAAATGCAACATTTATCTAAACAAACCCACCTTGTTTTAATAAATGACAAAAATAAAGATATACAAAGTACTAACCTGAGAATAGTACCGATGTTATAAAAATAAATATAATTTTCCTTTATAAAATGCCTAGTGACCTAAATATCAGAAAAGACAGACAAGGACTCCCTGGAACCAGACGTTTGAATTCTGATAGGATCAACTTCTTGCTTCTTTCTTCATATTAAAGAATTTGAGTTTAATAGTTTCTTGTATCTGGGCCCTTGAAGCATTCTCTGCTCAGCATGCACGTTAAAGATCACCTGGAATTATTTATATGCCTACAGAAATTGCCCCACTGTCAATGCACAAATGTCTTCTCCCTCACAGTTGTGTGTGTGTTGTGTGCAGTACATCTGCTACCTCCTACCCAACAGGTTGATACCTGTATTTAACTCTTTGCTTCCACCATTTGCCACCATCAAAAACACTCCAAGAAAAGAGCTGGACACAGCTCCTTCAGTAGCCAATCAGTGTTGCTCTGTGCATCATCCATGGGAGAGCTAGAGAAAAACAGAGGAGATGATTTTTCCTCCAACGAGAAGTGAGGACTGCCAGCTAAGCAAACTAGGGAGCCACACTTGGACCTGTTCAAACACCTATCACTGGGACTAGTATTTTCCTGCGAGAGAAAATCCAATGGAAGGGGAAGGCTTTCCTTGAAACTACTTGTCCTCAGTTTTTCCCCTTATCCTCACCTTTGACAGGAGGGTATGTTTCCCTCCAGAATGGAAAGAACACATGACTAGCTGAGTCTCACAGCTAAATGAACAGCAATCAGCACAGGCACCTGACCACATTCAAGACCCTCCTCATAAGCCTCATCTTGGTGGCACCAGCACACTTATACCACCAACTCTTTAAAAAGTTCCCACACAGAACACAAAGTCAGCAGAGGATCAAGCTTTTGCTGTAGTGGCATCCAGACTGTAGAATTTGCTCCCCATGGACTTCTATCTCAGCCCTTTCCTTGCTACTTTAAAATAAAAAATCTCTCTGAAATATAGTGTTAATTTTTAATTATATTCAGAGCACCCTCCTCTATACACACCCTTTCCACTGTTCATGACATTAAATATTGTTTGCTTCATTACTCCAATTTGATTATATTCTAACAGTTATAAATCACCATGAGTACTTCAGAGAGGGCATTTTCTAACTACCATTATTACATGCAATATTGTGCTTTATCTATAGGCTTTTCTACATGCAGACGGCTAGGCAGACATACATAAATATGAGTGTAAAGAAATCTGTTCACTGTGTTTATAATGAGTGCAAAACTGCATTAATGTGTTACGGTTATGAACATAAATGCACAGCACTCAAGTAACGTCTCAAATTGGCAGAAAACCCACAGTAAGAAACTTACATACTTTAGTTATGACCACCAAATCAGCTTCCAAGGTTCTAAGACAACATGCACATGCACTCTCACAACGTATTACTGAAGGAGTTTATATTACAACACATTGGTATAGCAACAAAAAGTTATACTATCGTTACAGGAAAAGTTTTAATGGCAAGCCCTGTTCACCTGAGGCGTCTATCTACCTCTGGCTCCCAACCACAACAGTGAAGAGAACAGGGAAGGTTGAGTTTCAAAACACAGCTTTATTAAACACACCCCTCAACCTCCCTGGTTCCCCAACAACAGTACCCCACAGTAGCTCCCACCCAATATAACTAGAAGAACAGCTCAGTTATTAAGCGTACCCACAGTGGGATTGGACCCGTGTCCCAACCCCACCGGCCTTAGAAGGAATTTCCTCTCAATTGAGGCAGGCTATATGACCAGAGTCCCAGCTCTCTCTCACGGTCTTTCTTCACCCGGCTGGGCGTTGGTCCTGACTCCCGCGAAGTCCTCTGGCTCCTGGTCCCTAGGTGGACCGTCTGTCCCGCGTCATCTCAGGTCCAGATCACCTAGCTTGGCCCGTCTGCTTCAGGCCTCTGGCGGCCGAATGGTCCTTTTATCAAAAGTCCATTCACCCCAGGTCAAAGTCCTGATAGAGCCTCGCGGGGACTCTATCCCTTCGGGGACTTGCCTCCCTCTGGTCCGGCGAAGTCCTCCTCCTCAGTGGCGATCCCACGACATCCTCTTCGAAGCCTTCTAAAATGAAGCACCCAGCTTCCACTGAGTCTCTGATCAGAAGGACCAAACACTCAGGGGAACCAGCAGAGTCCCTGGGCCTTCAAGGCTTCTAATCCAATAGCCTCCTCAGGAATCCTTCTTCTTCTGGATCTCGGCTCTCACAGCTCCTGCCACGTGGCCAAGGGAGCGTGCCCAAAGATCCCGGAACGAACCTCACGCCTGTCTGCCACGGTTCAAACCAACGGCTAAACAGCCCCGAGCAACCGTTGAGCACTAGCTTAAGTACCTGGCCGGCCAACCAATCAGAAAGCCACAGCTTTCGCGCCCAAACCAGGCTCCATAGGGTTCAGCAGGGAGGGTTCCAGAGTGTGCGCGCACGGCCCTCCATTCACTGCGCACGGCCCTCTCTTCGGTCGGCACACGGCCCCTGTCGCTAGGCAGACTACTCACTGCTCACTGACCCCTGGCTGCCTGCCAAGGCTCCTGTCAATCTGATCAGGGAGCCCGCATCACCAGTTGCCAGGCAGACTTGCTCTCCAGCACCCTCTAGTGCTCAAGTCGCTAACTGTTACAATAACAGTTTACAAACTAAGGAACATAATGCTCCCACTTCTGGGGAGGAGAACATACCTTTTAAAAAAACACAGTAAAATTTTCCCAACACTATAAGCTCTGAGGGCAAAGTTCACATCCACCTATGTTTATACAGCACCTAGCACAGCAGAACCTTCATTCTGACTGGAGCTTCTAGGAGTTACCATAATATAAATAATAATTATAATAATTTTTTGTATTTGCCTTAATTTTGAAAAAAGTAAGTTTGCATGCATATTAATGGAAATAAAATATATTTTAAAAAACGAATGTTAGTTTAAAATCCTGAAACTTAACATGGGAGTTTCATGGACTTTTCTGTGGTCTCCCAAGAGGGTTCCAGGGTTTCTACGGTAAGGATAGTAGTATGTATAGTAAACATCAAGACATTATTCTGAAATGTTCAATGTGTACCAGCAGTTCTTTGAAGCTCTTAAAGTTGCTTGTCTGGATATCTCTGTCTTTTCCTGCCTTTTGAGCAGTGTTTGTGGCTGAAAATAGCATCAACAAGATGCTAAGAAGAAACCACCATGGAACTGATTCTACCTGTAAAAAGAACTGTCTTGATGTTTCTGACATAATTTAAGATGACTTAAATGGAAACAATGTACATAAGTTTATATCTTTACTCATTATAATTTGGCACCCAAAAAATGGAGTGTCACACTGAGAATCACTTTTGACACAATAGTGGCAGAAACCTGTCCACAAATCAAAAAGTAATGTTCTTCTGAACCTCTCAATTCTGGCTCCTCCATGAGCATTCAGCTCAAATATTGACACATAGCTTCCTCATAGCCTGACTATTTAGTGCAACTGTTAAGACTCCCTTCTCTCTATGTTTTAAATAATTTCTTCCTCCAGAGCATTCCAGGAAATCTCAAGTCCATGCCTCTAGTATAGTTAAGGAATCACATGACACAGAAGTCAAGTGAACTAGTCAGAGCTAGATATGGAGCTAATAATTAGAAACGAACAAACATGACTATAAATTAATTACTCAAATAAGCCTTCATAATAATTAGGTTTATGGCTTCCTTTCCATTATACATTAATAGCATCCATGATATTTACACAATCAAGTTAGCAAACACGTTCCTTCCTAGACATGTATTAGGCTACATCATCTCTCTCTTGTGGACAAACTGAACAGGAACTAACAATTGCATATGCTTCTAAAATTATTCCTTCTAATGGGAACATGAGACGCTCCAACATCAAAAAACTCTAGGGGATCCATGGTTAAGGTATCCCATCCCCAGGATCTTCTGAAACACTCTGCTCTGGTTCCCAAAATCCAAGAAGAAAAGTCTCTGCAGAACACCTGCACAGAGGTATTTATGTGAAGAAGGACAATGCATCTGAAGTTACACTAGTTAGGATAAAATTACCAGTGTCTTCAATCCTAATGCCGCAGGGCAGAAACTGATCACCAGCTGAAGATAAAACAACATTTCCTCTCTACATTATTACACAACTAATTATACTAAAGATAGTTTTAAATATTTGACATGTTCCATTCTCAGAGACTAGATGACTCAATGGCCTAATTCAGTTATGATGTGATGCACATTTTCTCATTTTGACTACTAATATTACTACATTTCCTGCTCTTCACCTGCCATTTTAAAACAACTGATTCATTACATTTCCCCTTTTTCTTAAATCCACAGTATCAATGCTTCTAACTTTATTTTCAGTTTACAAAAGATCATACAATTTCTGAGAAAAAACTAACAAAAAGAGTGATGCAAGGTCACAGATAGTATCATGGCAAGATCTCCTTAGGGATGGCCTAGTGTTCCCATGTGTTTCCAACAGAAAATCCATGAACCATAACTGCTGGCAGTCACATCTCCATCCCATCTGAGGCAATCTGTTTAGGGATGCAAAAGAGCAGTATAAAACCTCTCAACTGAAACTGCTGAAATAGCTGGTGTTACACATACCACACTGCTCCCAAAGTACAAATGTCTGGCATCCCATAAAGAAGGGTAGCAGTAAAAGAAATTAGGTTTTGCTTGCTTGCTTGTTGTTTTAAAAACAAGCCTGAGTAATGAAGCTGATCAATAAAAGAACAATAGGATTATTAAACTCTTCTCTGAGATACAACATGATTGTGATTCAATTTAGGATTGAAAGTTCTATGTAATTTCTCCGATTATTGTTAAGGAACTGGAAATTAGGTCCTTTCCTCTCTTCGTAAACCAAGAATATGATTCATTAAAGGACTCCCCAGTTTTAAATACTAGATTGCTGAAATTAATATATGCAGGACTGGTAATATCACCTACTAAGATTACCTGGCACTTCCTATTATTCGAACGAGTTTTCAGTTACTCATAATTTTGCTAAACATTCTCCTTTGGGGCAGAAATTTTCCATGTTGGATGTCAGTCTCAGGTTGCATTTTCTGGGAAATTTCAGCCAAATTAGTTCAGCCATTTTCAAGAACAAGGACTGATATAGTGATGGAGGGTTGAATTAATCTGATGACAGAGACACTGATGGAGGAGAATGGAGCTGAGCCAAGCTGAGCTGAGCTGAATTGATAATGAGGGAGTTGAATCTGATTGTAGCAGAAAGAAAGGGGGGATTTGTTTTCATGGCAAAGTGGTAATATGCAGAGATAACATGGATGGTGATAGCATAGAGAACAGGTAGAGCTGGTAAATGGACTGATTTGATACAGAGATAACAGTGATTGGGAAAGATGGTAAGAGTTTGTGACGGAATGAATAAAGCCCTTACCAAAATGAAATTGTGTGCCTGAGCATTCTTACTTCCTTATTTATCATCTCTTTACTTTCTCTATCATCTCCATAGGTAGAGCCCTGCATGGATACAAATACGTGAAGCCATATCCAAACTGCATCTGCAAGAAATGGTCCGCGGATATCCGTGTTGTATCAGCAGATATCCACATATTTGCAGGGCTTCAGCTCTGTGCAGATAAAAATATGTGGATTCATATCCGATCTCAAGAAATGGTCTGCGGATATCCGTGTTGTACCCGCGGATGCAGATATAGTGCAGATATCCGTGGATATCCACGGATTTGCAGGGCTCTATCCATAAGCCACTATTTCCTCCCCTTAAACCAATCTACCACAAAAATGTTTTTCTTTTCTCCTCATTTCTGGACTTTCCCCTCTAATATTACAATGATTCAGAATATGCAATATTCAGTCCTGCACAAGTGTCTGTTTAATGCCTGAAATCTCCTAATCCTATTGGACTAGGAACAAGAGCTTCAAAGCAACTTTCAAATGGTTCTAACTTCTAGTCATGGAAGGTACCTGATATCAGACATTAAAACTGCTATATTTTTATATATAGATTCATCACTTTATAATCCTCCTCATCCTCTGAGTTTCAAAAATTTGGCTTCATAGTACTGAAAGAGCCCAGCTTTACATATCGAAGGAGAGAAAAAAAAAATCATCCCAACAGAACTAAGAGCAGAAACAGAATTTGCATCCTGCAGGAAATTTCAATATTTGTGTTCATTCTGATTAAGAGCAAAATAAAAACAAAACAAGCAGACAAAGAAATTTCATAGAACGAAATATCCCCACCACCACCACCACAACCAAATAAAACCTTGACATGGAAGTGGTGAAATGAAATGTTTTGACATTATGAAATTAAATACCCAAATGAAATGTCAATTGGAACCAAAACATTCTCAATTCGCTTTTCACCTTACAATCACATTTTAAGTAAAAACATCAATTTGAAATTAACTACTTCTATTTGAATCAACTCCTCAAATAAAAAAAATTGTTCAATTCCAATAAGTACTTCAAAACAAAGCAAATTGTTTTGATTAAATGTTGCTTTTGGGAAAAAATGAAAAATTCTTTTAAAAAAAATCAACATTTTTTAACATAAAATTTCAGTTTCAACTGAACTACATTTTCTAATGGAAAAAAGTCTACCATACACCTTTCTTCCACAGAGTACATACAGGAAACACTGTTGCACTATACTGAGTCTGTGGTGTTATTGCCCATCAACGCAGAGGAATGGTGCTTTTGGCTGTCACAAACCTGCACAACATGTTTTGCGTTTGGTTCCAAATATCTTGCATATCCAGTCAAGTCGAATACCATTTTTGAGTATTTTCTCAGTAAAATATTAAGCACCTAACTATTTGCCCAATTCCCTCAGCCTTACTCCAATGAAATGTGATTTATTATATTGATTTAAATCAGATTGCTTTCTAATCTGGGTAAAAGTAGCAGAACTTGGCCTTAAATGATTAATCCCCTAGATACAATTATTCATTCTACAGAATACACTTTTCAACTATTTGTAATAAAAGTGTTCCGTTTTCCAGGTCTCACAGCTAATTAAAAAATATAAGGTGTATGGGAAATGGTTACATTCATACCTTTTCCATGAAGAGCCTTGATATCTGTGATACCATTAGATGACCAAGCAAAAGCCATATTATACGTCTCTCCCCCCATTCCATCCAGAAGCTCCACTCAAAGTCTGTGGGATCCTAGAATACACAGGTTTGTGTTTCAAAACCAGGGAGGAAGCATACTGATGAAACATAGGGAAGGGTCTGAAGAAGACATAAAGGCTTATGATCCAATACCACAGAGCATGGTATGAAGAGAGTATACACACACAGTTAAATTGGCAGGGTCACATTTTTCAGAGGTGATGAGCATCCACAATTCTGACCAATTTCAATTTGTTCAGAATTTCTATTCGTCTTGTAAAACCTACATTTGGGGTCATATCTGACTTGGCAGTGATCCTGCTTTAATTTTCCTACCAAAGCATCAACAATTTTCAAGCTATAAAACATACACACACACACACACACACATATATATATACACACACACACACATATCTCAGCACTGAAAAATTCTGATACAAGTGAGAAAGCACAAACTCAGCAGAGAAGAAAACTCTTGATTTTAAGGGTGCACTTCCTCTCTCTCTCTCTCCCCCTCTCTTTATTAGTATTTATTTAATACTTGCATGGCCATTTCTCTAGGTGGTCTGTCAGGAACAATACAATGCAAACAATGATTATCAAATGGAATTTTCAACCTACAGCAGTATATGGTTGTTCACCAGTACCTGAACAGTCAAGGACCACAGTGTGGATTTCAACTATGCAGCAAATAACTTGCTTTAAAACTAGATTATGTTCCCATGAAGTTTTAGAGCAACTGTGTATCCTTTGCAGCCTTGGCTCCATGCCCAGTGCGCCAGCATGCAGAATTGAGCTGGCATAAGGAAATAATCTCCCTGGCTGACTTTCTCTCGTGGAACAGATGAAGGCCAGAGAAGGAATGACGACTGAGGCTGTACTGTTTCTGGGGCAGCACAGCTCTGCACCTGCCTACCTCATCACAAAACAAAGTATCAAACTAACTCATAGCAGCACAATAATCTTAATTACTCTGATGACTTTCCAGTATTTGACTAGCTGTTTTAACTTTAGAAAATGCCCTGATCAAAGAAAATGTGTGATAATATGTTTTAGATACAACTTTGGCTCCTTGCCTCCGACCTAGTGTTGATCACAATCAAAACATTTTTCAAAACACAACATTTTTCTTAGGTGAGACATGGCTTTACCACTGATCATAGAGTTTCCTACACCTTCTCCAGCTTCAATGGGCCTACTAACGGTAATAGGTACTATGCTAATAATAAGTGAAAAAGAGAACTCCAGAAGGCAGCAGAAAGAACAATCTATGAAACCTTCGATGCAGACCAAGAAAAGTGCATAAAAGTTTTCAATAAACTGAAAATTAATATTCTAAATAATTGCAAAAGCCATTCTAAAGCTTTTTCACTAGAAAATACTACAGCAGATCATAGAGACTTTTTTCACAGACCTTCCTTGAATGGCAGTACAACTCACACTAGGATAAACTCTGTATCAATTTCCAGAAGTAAAATCCTACTCAAGTTTTCAGGTAGTTTCAAGGACTATAACACATCTCCTTCTTCACCCTGCAGTTTGTTATCCCTGATATCCCACTCTGTCCTCCATCTCTTATACTGCTCTCAATCACAGCCAATGCAAATACTTCACATTAACTTTTCAAGAAAGACAGGCTCATTTTTTTTACTATCTGATATCTTTTAATTAGCTGCTTGAGACCCAAACGGTCAAGCCACTCTGTTAATTCCACCTGAAGCAAATATGAAGTCAAGGCATGACTAGACCTGTAAATCTAGGGCCCTGCCAGAGACTTTAATAATTGAAAGCCACTAAGGATCCAGAGCCACACCTTAGTGACACTCCCATTTCAAAAGACACCCTTGGCATAACACAGGGATTCAATTTTTTTTTTCTGGAATCCCTTCTGAAAATATTTTAGGTTATGATGAACCCCTGAAAAAGTGATAACCCATCCCCATGACATGCCACCCTTACTGGCTATAACATGGGGGCTAACACCTAATGATCCCTCCCTAATAGCATCGCAACCCCCATTTTATGAACCTCTGATCTAGGGCTCTCTAATTGATCATATTCTGTTAGACACTATTACTGTCAACTTCTGAAGAACATATGTATAAAAAACACTTTGAAAAATCACATCTTCCTCCACTGTCCAGACCACATACACGTAAAAGGCAAAGCCAATGATGGGAGGAACACTACCTACATTGTACATCTAAATCAGCACATTACTGGATGCATGCTAATTGTTCAGAGAGCAGATTTTAAATGCCATTGTAGCTTTCCATCTAATCATGCAGAGAAACTGCTAGGAAGTTTAGTGTGCTAGGTGAGACCAAAATGATGAGTCAAATGCAAGTCAGCACAGGTTCATCCTCCCCCTAAACAAATCTTTGGAGAAGCAACCACTCACATGCAGAAAATCACCTACAATATTCACAACATACACTTCTCTGAAAGTCTAGTACTCTTGATATTGGAAGACAGATAGCAGAAGCTAGAACTGATCACCTGCTAAGCCAACCATACACTCCACAGAGTGGGAATGTAGGGCTTTTCGGGAGAAAACACATAAGGATTACAAATCACTGATGCCATATCAACCTGTGACTGACACAAGGATTTGACATGAAGATTCTAAGAGTAAAAGAAGTGGCACATTAAGACACAGCACCACCTTCTATTCCCTGCTGAAGGAGAGCTTCAGAGAGGCTTATCAAGCTGCAAAGCCTGTCATGGGAACAGCACTGCCGGAGCATCCTCCTGCAGCAGAATAGGCATGCCTACCTCAGCTCCCCTTCTTCAGAGCCTCCAGTAACACCACACGAGTTTCTATGACCCAATAACATCTCCCTTGGGTCCAGTTTACTGCAAAATCATAGTCCAAATGATCCATAATCGAAGTCCCAAAATGTAGTCAATTTATTACTTGCATGTAATCCTTCAAATCCCAAGATGTCTAGTCCCTTGATGCCTCTCATTCTGCATTCCATCTTCTGCTTAACCTGGGCTCTTTGCTGATCCTCTCCAGTCTTTCTGCCACAACAGCCACTCCAGCTGGAATACAATCCTGTTCTTCTCAGCAGGAATCTCCACAGCCTCTCTGCTGGCAGTTCATCCTCACCAAGGGAGCATCCCACACTTCTTTTGGTCTTTTAACCTTTTTGTTCCAGACAGGCCAAGAAGTAGATCCTTTCACTGTTCGCCTGACTCCATGCTAGGAAACTGGAGAAGTCACGAGGTAAGGCCCTGCCTTTAGCCCTCTTTTGCCTTCAGCTTCAGCGCTGGTCTCAGCAGGTAACTCCCTCTGCTGCTGTTCAGCCCTCTCCTGCCTGAGCTCTCTAAGGTGAGATCAGCCAATGAACCACTCTGCTGTTCTTTTGCCATCAGCCTTCCTCCAGGAACCACTTACAACTTCCTTCAGGGACCTCCTACCATCTCCTGATCTAAGGCTACTCTCCCCCACTGATCTCATCCTCTACAATCCAGATGCCATTCTTTAAGCCCAAGTGAAGTCAGTAGACCAATCACTCTCAGACTGCCACTGTTACCCTCTGACAGATCTCAACAATGTTTGAAAGGGCTTGTTTTACAGATAGCTGTGTTTCAGCTTTAAGCTCATGTTCCAGGGAACACTTCACAAACAACAAATAAATTTCTTCAGAGGATCTCAAAACATGAACACACACACATCCCCCAATGAGTGTTTAAGATTTCCAACTCTTTCAATGGTGAAGGATAACAATTTTAAGTCACAAATACACAATTAATAAAATAATTCATTTTGAAATAGATTGAGACTTGAGGTGTGTGCACAGACGAATAAAAACCCACCTCATATTGTTAAGTGGGCTATTCTGCAGTTGGGTCCAGGCACATACGAACAAGCTATGCTCCTGCTTACTCCCTCCCTGGAGCAGATATGTAGGAAGGTGTAGACAATGGTCAGAGCCTGTGCTTCCCTCCAACTACTTGCTTGCTAGCATAGATGTTTACAGTTCTTATATGGCCCCCATCACCAAAGCATCAGAGCACTTCAGAATCTTTAATATATTTATCCTCACAATACCACACATGATAAGGAAGAGTGAAAATCTTCATTTTGCAGGCAGGAAACTGAGGCCCAGAAAGATTAAGTGACATGCGCAAGGTCTCACAGGATGTCTGTGGGAAGCAGAGACTTGACCCAAGATCCCCCAACTCATTGGCTAGTACAATGTCTCTCAACCTTTCCAGGCTACTCTACCCCTTTCAGGAATCTGATTTGTCCTGAGTACTTGCATATAAAATCAGACAAATGCAGACCTGTCACAGAACGCTATTCCTCAAAAACTGCTTGCTTTCTCATTTTTACCATTGATTTTATAATTATATTGGAATATAAATATTGTATTTACATTTCAGTGTATCTAGCACATAGAGCAGTGTTTCCCAAACAGTCTGCCATGGCACACAGGCATGTCATCATGCCTGAGCAGGTGTGCCACAGAATTTTTTGACAAACTTCTCAGAGCTCTGAATTAGCTCATGAATATTCATAAGTTTGTTTGGAGATTATGGTGGTGTGCCTCAAAATAATTAAACGTATCAAGGTGGGCCACGGCAGAGAAAAGGTTGGGAACCACTGATATAGAGCAACATACATAGGTTATTGTCTGTGTGGAATATTAGTTTGCACTGACTTCATGAAAAGTACTAATGTAACCTGCTATAAAACTATGAAAACATTTAGATAAGTTGATCCACATCATAGAAGACCTTTGCATACTTGTAGGGGTGCATGTGCTCCTGGCTGAGAACCAGCGTGCTAGTGTCCCAAACACAGGACCATCCTTCCTCTCTGTTTCATTGTGAGGCTATGATCCTGCAATCTGCTCCACACTCCAAGACGGCACTGAGCCCTGCTAAGTTCAGTGAGTTTCCATACAAGCAGAGTTCCACGCGTACAAAACTGTTTGCAGCACTGAGACCTTAGTCCCATGTCTCGCAAAAACTTAGCCATGTGGTTTACTTTATGCCCCATGAACAGTTCCACTGAAGTCAACGTGACTATTCAGAAAGCAGAATATTAAGCATGCAGGTCTCTGTGGGATCAGGACCATAGTTTCCTTTGTCATGTGCATGGGTCACAGAAAGGGGAAAGTCACCTAAAACATCAGAAAAATGTGAGGTAAAGTCACAGTAATAGACCGGGGCACTGAAGTGCAAATAAAGTACCAGAAACTACTTTTAACATCATTTACTGACTGACTAATTTTCAAGCTGCTGGTGTCCCTTTGAGCTCTTTCCTGCCTATTAGCTGATAACTGTCCTGAACAGTTAGGCTGAGTTCACCCTCAATGCTTCCAATCTCTACTGATTCAAAATTGACACACTCAAATCTCTTAGAAATCTCTAGCTTTGCTCCTAGCACTGTTCCCCTATAGGACTATTTCCCTATAGAACACAAAAATATAATCAGCTTTATTTCTGGACATTAAAAAAATACATTCTTGGTCAGTTTTTCACCAATACAGTGATTTCACTGTGGATATTCTTCTTTCTGTTCTATTTCTGCTGACCTTTGAAAAAGAAGAAATAGATTTATTTCCATGTGCTCTTAAGTTCAAATTGGGTAGTCAACTGCTTCTATGCTGCTTCTCTGAGAGTTAATATGAGTCTTGCATTTACATGTTCCAATTTACAACTGCAGCTGTCTGTAAAGATAAAACATTTGTATTCTGCGGCTGTGGCTGCAGCTATCTCTGGTTTTTTTTTGTAATGTGTCAGGCAAGAAATCTGAGGAGGAGATAGGAGCAGAAACAACGTTACAGGTAAAAACACAAGTGCTTCATGTTAATAAGAACAACTCAGACTCACTTATCCCATTAAACTTTACACCTTCTTAAGTTTTGGTCCTAACCTCAGATATTTAGAATGTATTTATTCCTAAGTCTAACATGACCAGAAGAGGCAGGATTTTGCCCTTTCAGCATCTTAAACTAATATCAGCATGAAGATGCACAAAGGGGTCTTGTTTAAGGTTTATTTTATTACAGTTTTGTATATGGACTTGAGAGTAAACTCCACTTTGAAGAGGAGTCTTGACCGAAACACAAATACACAATTTAAACAACCCATTACTTAGCCAGAGCAAAAATAACAGTGTCCTGCGTGGCTGCTATGTCAAAAATTGCAAATATCAAAAGGCTGCATTAAAACAACAACAAATACACACACACACAAAAATGGGGGAAATGAAACAGGAAAACTCCTTGAAAGCAGGAAGAACAACAGTGATAAGAGCATCTCTTCCCTTTTTTAATAGCACGTACAGAAGAGATGTGCCTATAAGCCACATCTCCACTACAAAGCTTTGTTACCATAGCTGTGTCAGTTGATAATGTGGGGGGAAAAACATAAACAGCCAACATAGCTGTACTAGCAAAACCTCCAGAATAGACATGGCTATACTGACAGAAGAGTGCTTCTGTCAACATAGCTAACCTTGTTCAGGAAGATGGTGTTACCGTACCAAAAGAAAAACTCTGTCAGCATAAACTGCACCTACACTAGGGGGATCTGCTGGATATCACTATGGTTGAATCGTCAAAGACCCTGTAGTGTAGACAAAGCCTACATGTTTCTGTTCTCAAAAGCCAAATCCCTAACCCCTTACTATAGCCATGGTGTGGAGGACTCTCTCAGGAGAAGAGAGCAAGGATGAGCAGAGACAGTGTTTCCACAACTGAACAGGTACATGGGTCAAATCTCCTGATCAGGAATGGGGCAGTGTGGCCACAACAGAACTCCAGAGGGTTCAGTAAAAGCTGTCAAATGGACTGATCTGTTGCATTACATGCAGGATTAGAGGGGAGAAGTCCCTTTAATCAAGCGTCACACACAGATCCAGAACTCTGGCCAAATGAGTTCTGCAAGACATTTTATGTAAAGCAAACTTACAGAAGGCAAGCCTCCCCTCTGCAGGCAGAATATGTGCCAAATTTTTCAACCTGCAATTCAACTGCAGAAATACATCTTAGTTGCTAGAGCTGAAACTACTCACCTCGACATCTACACCCGATACATCAAACTTGCAAATGAGGACACTAATTGCATGAGCAAATTGAGAGGCCAGGCATCAGGCTCGTTGAAAATTTACTATTTAGTTCCTTATGACAGTTGTGGTAGCTATCAGCTAATTCATCTGGCACCAGATCCGCAGCTAGTTTCAAATGACATAGTCAAAGAAGCTATGCTGATTTCACCTGCTGCAGATCTCAGCTTGGGAGTCTTATCTGGCAGAGAGCTACAGGATTGGGCCCATCCAAGGCAGAGGGTATTTCTAAATTTCTTTTGCCTGATTTTAAGTTGTTCAGTAATTCTACCACAGGAAACTAATTTGTTCAAAATGGCTGAAGTCACTATATTATACAATTCCTGTAGCATTTCTGGAACAAGAAAGACTTGCACCATAATGCCTAATACATTTCTTACCTTACTATCTGCCTTTAACTAGTCTTCCTGCTTCTATTCCTAGGTGAACAGCTGGCTAATTAACTCCTGACTAATTAAAAATAGACTACCGTCTGGCTTGGGTAGTATAGGCAGAAAAGCAGAGGGGCACAAACACACTGCAGGATGAAAGCACACAAGCACAGGAAAGAGCGTACTGCACTGAATAGTCACCTGTCCTCTCACATTTCTTGGACACAGTATCACCAGTAACCTGCCAGGTAATGCAAGTGGACAGCAATATACAAAAATTCCCTCAGCAGACTAGGAAAGCAGGTACAGATGATGCAGAAACCAAATAACTTCCATCATTTCTATTCCAGAACACACTGGCTTTTATCCAACTCAATGACCGCTACTCCACTTGCATCTCATATAGCGTCTTCAGCAGGAACAAAATGTCTTATGCTGATGTAACCAGCATGAATCAGAAGAAGAATCCTTGCTGTGACAGATTGAGTTGACAGCTTCCAACTGCCAACAGAACATAGAGAAGGTAGTAAAAGCCAGCAGTACCACAGAGTACATGCTATTAATGAAGGACTAATTTTGCAAACAGAAGCATCTAATTCAGAAAAGAGTGTTGCAATGCATTCTACATGGGGCCACACTTTAAAACAATGCAGAAACACTGGAGCTAGGACACAATATAGCAGCTCATTTGTTAAGCAGGGTATCAGGCAGGGAAGACATGACACCACTGCTCTGGGATCTGCTGGCTACCTGTTGGCCTCCAGTGCAGTTCAAGGTGTTGGCTTTCACCAGTACAGCCCCAAATGGCTGGGACCCGTCCACCTGAGAGATCACCTCTCTCCCCATACCATACTGCCACAGTTGTGGTCAACAGGGACACCAGAGCTGGATCCACTTCCTTATTAAAGAGAAGGAGACAAGACCGTGGATCTCTCTCTCCATTTGGTCCAAAGGAGCCTAGTGTTAATAACCTTCTGGCCACAATGGAAAAACCATTTATTTGACTGGTTTTGGGGAAGGTTGAGAGTATGTTCATAGCAAGAGAAGAGGAAGTGTAAGGGGGTCTTCTGTTCCATTGATTACTTTTCTGGTTAAATTAACATGATACTTGCGTACCAGTATTTAATGCTGGTGGGTGCTCAGCACTGTGTTATGAAATCTAGAGCTTTTGTAAAAACATTTATCAGTGTTTAAACCTGAAGAAAGAGTAAAGAAAGGTCAACCCTCACTCTGCGCAGAAAGTGAGCATGAGACCTATGGACCATATGTGATTTCACCCAAAGGCAATATCACCTTGACTATCAATGTATAAAAGCAGTGTGCCAAATAAAGTGGGGAAGAGTGTATGAGGACCACTGTACAGTGAGGGTGTGACCCCAGTATGTTAGGACCAACAATTAGGATCTGAATTTTTTAAAAGGGGTTGATGAGACCTAAAGTTAACAAATGTTCTTCGATTTTGAAAATACTTTGTTCCTGGTTCATAATTAAAGCAGCCTCTGTCCACTACAACGCAATGGCCCAGTGCCTTAGCATTGCCTGTGGCTGTCACACAGACATATGGTACCTATTATTTCCACATGACTTTGCCTATTTTTAACATGGAAAAAATATTTATGGTAAATGATATTCCTACCTAAACACCAAACCCGGCTCTCATTTTACCTGACAAGATGTGTTATAATAAATTAGTCAATCTAAAAAAAAAAAGTTTCTTACAAGTAGTTTCAAATACAACAGCTGCACCTGAGTGCCACACTTTACTCCTGAGACTTTATAGTCACATATTTCTATTGTAAGAGATGATTCTCTTCCACTACTGGATGAAAGACCCATACAAACAACAAAGGAAATTAACTATGGCCCTAACACCGCAAAGATTTCTGCTCATGCTTAACATTCTGCTTTCTGAGTAGCCCCCATTGACTTCAATAGAACTGGGCATAGGACAAAAAATAAACCATGAATTTTAAGTTTTTGCCAAATTGGAGTCTCAGGTCTCAATTCTGCAAACAGCTGTATGTGTATAAACATGTGTGTCTGCCTGGAGCCACACTGAACCCAACAGGGATGCATGTAGGCACTGGGTTCTGTCCATGTGGAACAGATCGCAGGATCAGGCCCCAGCTGACTAAGATGAAAGACGGCTAGGGCTCTGGCTGATAGAGACCTGGAGTCAGGTTTCTGCTCCATCTCGGACTCTTTTGTGACTTTGGGCAAGTCACTCAGCCTTACTTAGTCTCAGTGTTCCATCTATGAAACGGGGATAACAGCATTCCCTACCTCACAAGGGTCTTGTGAGGATAAATACCTTTCAGCTTGTTAGATGCTCAGATATCACACTGATGGGGGCCATGGAAGAGCCTACGATAGACAGAACAATGTAAGCAAACCAGAAAAAAAAAATACATCTTTTCTTCTTTTCTCTCTCTGTTAAAATAATCTTCGGTTTTACTTATACCATAATAGTAGTACAAAATTTTGACAGACGAATGTGATTTTTAACTTAATAGGGTCTCTTTTGACATTAGTGCTGCAAAAGTTATTACCCAGACAGCTAGACTGAAAACCAACTTTGGGTGAACCCAACATTCAAACATAAATTTTGTAAATTCATGACCAAAAACTATCTGATGGAGCTGCCTGCAATTCCGTGAGACTGGACTCAGTCTCTCAAAAGTTCCCTTCCAGTCCCATGTCCTATACATATATATATATATATATATATATATATATATATATATATATATATACACACACACATACATACACACACACACACAAAGATGCTCTAAAACATCATCTTTGGAAATTTTTTAATATACTTTATTTATACATATCAGTTTCTCTACTGAGTTCTGTGTCCTTAGACTCCAAGTATTAAAGGAGCTGGCTTTACAGATGAAGGGAAACAAAGAGCAGTCTTCATAAAAAATTAACTAACTCTTGAAACTACTTTAAAATAATGCTCTTGTAGAAGAGTCACTTGAGGACAGGGAGCACACCTTACAGCACACACAATACGTAATTCACAGACTACAGAATCATAGAAGATTAGGGTTGGATGGGACCTCAGGAGGTTGTCTAGCCAACCCCCTGTTCAAAGCGGAGCCAACACCAACTAGAGCAGAACGCTGTAACACAGTATCCAAAAAAGTTGGTCACATCCTACTTTAAGAATATTAATTTATACTAAGCTTGCAAACTAAAATGACCAGTAATATTGCTTGACCTTACCTTTTTAAGTCCCCAAAACAGCGTGTCCTTTTCCAATTCAAATTCTCTGTCAAGTTCCTCTTCAAATTCTGCCAGGAATAATATCCCTCATTAGTAACAGCTCACCAGCAAAAATGAGAGTCAATCATCCTACACAGTTAGTTTTTAGAGAACATGAAACTCTCTAGACTCAAACAAAAAACAAACCACCACAACCACACCCGGGAAGTGGGAAGAGAAACTCTTTATCAGCAAGAAATCAGCAAGGATAAGGGGGGCAGAATCTGGCACTATTGCAGTCCCTCACCTATGATCCTTGCACATACCCTATTTCTGGATAACATATGCATACAGTTACAGACCACTTGTAAAGACTGAGGCCTTGTTTCATTGACTAAGCAGCAGCAGCCCTATTAAGAGAGGCAGCAGTCAAACTAAAAAGCATGCGGTCACATCTTCACATCCTCATCTAAACTACATCAAACAATATCATATCAGGCTGTTAAGAAGGTGCTACCGTACTTACCACCACCACCAGATAAAGAAACATCTCTCAAGGGCTATATCTACACTGGAGGCATAAGTCGACTTAAGCAACTCAATAGCCACGTTTAGAGTTCATTAAGTCAACTTAAGCACTTGCTTAAGTTGACTTAACTGTTAAAGTCAACTTCATTAAGTCAGTTTAATTAAGTGTGGCCATGAAAGTCAATTTAATAAAGTTGACTTATGGCAGGATATACATTTAAATTGACTTTATAAAGTCGACTTAAGCCAGGGGACTCATTTAAAGTCAATTTCGGGTATGCCACCATCAGCGCGATCTTCCAGGTGTGATTCAGTGGTGAGTATGAAGCTGCTGAATCACTCCAGAAGTCATCATAGCAACTCCAGCCCCAGAACTGGAGTTACTATAAACCAACCACAAGCCATTTGCAGTTGGCTTCCCCTAGTACATATTGGTGGATCAGTGAGTCATCAGCAGATACCCAAGGCATTTAATGTGCCTTGCATATCTGCTGTCAACTGCCACTGAAAAGTTTTGTATAGACCAGGGCTTAATAAAATCGACTTTAAATGGGTCCCCTGGCTTAAGTCGACTTTATAAAATTACCCAAGTTATACCCTGGGCCATAACAACTTGGCACAAGTGACTTCTAGCTAAAGTGTGACTAATGTATGGATAAATTCCTTTCCCCCAGAAGTCTGCAGATTGGGAGAGGGTGGGGATGCCTTAATCAGATTATGCCTTGGACCCTACAGATTTGAGTAAATGTCAGGTGCCAGAGAACCTGCGGCTAACACACTGACTTTGGCCCTCTCCCAACCCCACACAGCATTTGATCCATGCAGAGCTAACATGCAGTGGAACCCAACCTCCCCACATATTTGGCAGCTGAATTTCCATGTACCGGCTGCCTAGTCACCCAAACTTTACACAGCAGAGCTGCTGGTTCTGCTGAGTTGGAGGCTGTCCATGGCCTTTCATCTTTAATGCATGCCTTATTCTATTTTTAAAGAAAATAAAGCATGAAAATACTTTGGCTCACAGTCTGCTTCAGTGCAGACAAAGCCTGCCACTCCCACAACCAAAATCTAATCACCAGTATGATCCTACACTCAGCAGAGTATTAAAAGATAAGAGACAGAAGAAGAATTATTTTTGTTTTATATAAAACAAATTAAATGGCACCACAACTGATGATTTAAGATTAAATACATATGCACAGACACTCCCTCCTTCCCCCTACCCCAAAAACTATTTAAGCTATGAACTATTCAGTCTTAGATCACTAAAAATACCATTAGCGACATTGTATTTTAAAAAGGTGGGAAAACACATATCCTGCAAAAAAGCAGATATAACCCATGGCATACCTAGCAGTGCAGCTGAACTGTTCCCATGAGTGCATCCCAGTGAAACTGTCCTCAAAGCCCAGTTCGGATTCAGGCTGGTTAGAGGCTACCACAGAAATTCAAGTGTTTAATTATGCTTAGCTGAGAAAGATCTTGATGTGAAAGGGTAAATCCCTGATAAATCAGACACTTATTTTTCTATGAAACTTCAGGATCTTATCTAAAGTTCAAACAAACAAAGTTTCTGCCTCTGACTTTGTGATACATAAGGTAAATCAGAAGATAAGGGGAAGACAATCTTTTCTTATATAGGAAAATTTCCCTTAGCTTTAAGAGCCTCTTAATCCAGTACTACTGCGTACAGAATACCTATTAATGACTTTTACAGGTTGCACTGGAATGGGACCTAGCTTCTGTAGGAACAGCATTGGTAACATGCTGTTCCATAGATATAGAGAAAACCTTGTCTTCCGATAACAACAACAATACTTAGCATTTAGAAAGCACTTTTACTTTCAAAACACTGCAGAGGCATTAACGTCTTAATTAATCAGCTCTTGCAACAACTCCATGAGGTAAGCAGATCAATTATTACCCTTTATTTACAGATGGGAAGATGGACAGAAAGATGAGAACACGTGAGTGAAAGGACAGGATAAGAACTCTAGCTACTCCTGTGGCTCAGGTCAGTTTCCATTTGTTAGACTGATTTAATTGACTGATGAGATCTACAGTGTTGAGAGCACTCTCTTCAAATGGCTTCCCTGTGATTTACAATGGCTTCTATTTCACCATTTTACTTAATCATATTCAGACTTCTAGGGAAACCCTGAAAGAATGACAAACAAGGAGTCCCGTGGCACTTTTAAAGACTAACAAATTTATTTTCTTCTTCCAAAACTGCAAATACAGTCAAAGTTATATTGTCCATTACTTGGCCATTAACAGTGCCAACAGCTGGGCTGTGTAACTGTGTCATCTTATTGTTATCCTTCATTCTTGTACTGTTTGTTTCATCTACTTGTTGCATTTTCTCTTAAATTTAGACACTGCTCCTGCAAACTGCTCCAAGTGAATGAAGTCTCATGGCTGTGAAGAACCTCAAGACAATTAAACTTTATATGCAGGCAGGGGTTAACTCATACAGAACAGCTTGCAAGAAAGGGGCATTAGACTGTGAGCTGTTCAGAACTGAGATCTAATATGCCTATGCGTTTCACAATCGGGTACTGATGCTGTTTGGGGCACTGGGTACTACCATAAAACAAATAAAATAAAATAATAATTAAGCAGAAAGTATAAATTAATTGGTACTGTAGCTACTGACAAAGCAAATCCTAATCTATCTGAAGTTAATAAAGAAGCAACTTGAAATACTCAACATAATATTCACAAATTATAGCAAGAAAAGCAAGTTTTTATTTTAAACCCCAGCCCCTACAAGCCATCCACAGGGAACATTCTGAATATGATAGCTAAGTGTTTAGATGCTAATTGGATCTTGACTGGTTTTCACTGTCTTTTCACAGAAAGATTTTTATGCTAGGAATTATAATTTAAAATAAAATTATAACATTAAAATATATGTTGGGTGTTTTTTACTAATTAAAAATGTGAAGTATATACTATATACTGATCACCACTTCCAGTGTTTTTAAGCCTGTTTGATATTGCCCTCTAGTGGGAAAAATAAAACAGAAGACTTGGATATGCAATAAAAAATAATCATGCTGTAAAGCTTTTCAGAAAACATATACTAAAAATCAGGATTTTTTTAAAGTTCTCCAGTTTATAATCTTGATAACCAACTAGATCCTACACGCTCAATTTTACTCATGTGAATATTCCCACTGATTCCAGGGGAGCTATTCACGTGAATAACTACAAGCACAGGAGTACCTTTGCAAGACTGAGGCCTTACTTAGCAAAAAATACACAACAAATGTAGTATCTTTCAAGATTTATTTCTCTACCACTATTCCTTCTGACTACTTTTTAACCATTTAACTATAAATTTGTTTACATTAGAATAGCCAAAATATAAGAGCCAAATAATATTTATTATTTCCAAATGTTAATATTTACTATTTCCTAATGTATCCATCACCTGTCTGAGTGTAAATACAAATCTAGATAACAGAAAAGCAATATAAAGCTAGATACAAAGTAAATTTCTCTCACAATATACGAGTATAAATTTACAACTTTACCTAATACTCATTTAAAAGCTTTTGTGTGAGACACAAAGTTAACAGAAGACATCCATCACAGTGTTCCCTTTCCTCTGTTGAAAAAACCTACTCACTTATCCCAAGATATTTAAACCTTAAAGATTCTTTAGTTCCACTAGCATAAAGATGCAGGAGTAAGGAAATTGACCACCCACTCTCCTAGCTACCACTGTGATAGAGGCACCAGGAATTTTTACATTAAAATATTTCTTGTTCTAATTTCATGAAGTGGTTTTCAAAACTGACCAGAGAAGAAAAATTACTAAAAATGAGGCCACTGATCATTACTGCCAGCCAGTGATTTCCCCCACATACATCGGTATTTAATGCATTATCCCACTCAGATGTGAAATGGTTTGAAGTTTAAATGGTGGGCAAGGACAAGCACACAAAGAGAAACCACACTTCTTATGCACCAAGAGTTGAGGAAGAAAATAGATAATGAGGCTTCCTAAGTGCATACATCTCTGAGCAAAATAGTAATAGCAGTGATACTGCAATCTCCCAGAAATCTATTTTGTTAGTTCCATCAATTCATAAAGAAACCACAACCCTCTCTTGATTCAGCAAGATACATTGTGGAAGACTTGAAAAGTACTTCCCTTGTTCAGAAGTCAGTTGGTAAAAATGGCTGTGAAAGAATTGTATTCCAAGGATAAAACATTCAGATGACACATTCCTGAACAAGAAACCCAGAAAAGGCAATTACATTTACGTGTAATAGAACATTTAATGTTAGTTCAAATTGTGATTCCCACAAAGTCCACCAAATTTTTGCAGCAGCTCAGTTAAGGATAATAAATAGAGCAGGTAGTTTGATATGAGCACAGACCCATAATAGAGCTCTTTGTGTGCAAAAATATGATTTAAAGATCATTACATGCTTCAAATACCTCCCTTATTCCTTTCACAATCTTAGACATAGCAACCGCCAGCACAAGAAAAGAACTAATATGCAGAAAAACCCTCTACAGCGAGGTGTTATCAGAGGAACTATAGTTAGACAGATAGCTTGAAGTAAATAGATGGAGACAGATGCATACAACTGTATAGTATCACACTACGTAATTCCATTGCATAATTATCTGAAGAGGAGACACATTGTAACATATATTCAATCTTCTAACACCACTTCTGTTTTTGTAATTAAAAAGTGGCCATAGCTCTTAAAAACCCTATGTAAACCTTACAGCTAGAGAGACTGGTGTCAGGGCATAAGCTCTGGGTTCATGATTTTCACAATGATCAACTACTTCAAGGAAGCAAGAATGGACTTCCAAGCAGATACTTATCAGAGAGAACCAACAGCCCACTTCACCACCAGTCCTTTGTTTTCTATCTCTGGGTATGCTGGCTTTGGAGAAATGACTTGAGGCTCAGATGTTCTTCCCATCCACCTCCTCTGATTTCGCTGCTCCCAGGCACGTCACTAAAATGTCAGCCTGCAAAATACACCTTTTAAAACATCTGGGCTGAACAGGACAGGTTCTCTGCACAAGTGGTCTTTCAGTGTCTGGAAAGTCTTTTCCTATTCTAATGTAAACAAATTTACAGTTAAAAGATTAAAAAGTGGTTAGATGGAAATAGTGATAGAGAAATAAATCTTGAATGAAACTACATTTTAGTCACGTTATGCTAAATAAGGACCCAATTTTGCAAACTTACTCCTTATAGTTATTCAGACCAGCAAACTTTCCTGGAACTGCTGTCCTTAATCAAGTCCATGAAGGGGCACTATCATGGAGATCCCTGGCACAGGCAGCAGTTAATAACTATAAGCCCTAAGAAATTTCAAACTTTTGGGGTTGTCAGGATTGGATATGAGTAGACTTTTAAGCCCTAGACCTTGTCCATTAGGAGCTGGACCTGGCCTTTCCCCCAAAGGATAGCCCAGGTTGGCAAACCTCTGTTTCTTTCCAGTGTTACACTTTGCCATGTTCATGGTCAGCTCAGCTTCCTGCAGGAAATATAGAATGGCAGTGATTTGTTCTAGATGAGTCTTCCAATCCCAATTTCCAAAGGGGCAGCCTAGTCTAGTAAAGCAAAAAAAGCAAGGAGTCTTGTGGCACTTAAAGACTAACAGATTTATTTATCACATGAGCTTTCATGGGAGAATATCCCACTTCATCAGACACTAACCGTCCCTTCAAAGCGTCTGGCGAAGTGGGATATTCTCCCATGAAAGCTCATGCAATAAATAAATCTGTTAGTCTAAGTGCCACAAGACTCCAATCCCAATTATAGATGACATCATCTAGATAGGCTGCCACACAGGAGCTGTATGGTTTGGAACAATGCTATTGCCACAAGAAGGCCAAAACGCATAATCTCAAATAACTACATGCTAAATGAGGTGGTGAAAGCAGTTTTTTCCATGTGATTCTGACGTGAACAGGATCTGCCAGTATCCTTTAGTCAAGTCTAGTACTGTGATACTGAGCCTCTCTCATCCAGTTCAATAGTTCAACCAGACAAGGCATGAATCAAATTTAGAGATATTATTAACTATTTCTAAAGTCCAGGCAGAACCAGATGGCACCATCCAGTTTAGGGACCAACACACCTGGGCTTTCCGAGTCGCTACAAGACTCTTCAGTGACTCCAGGGTTCCTGCTTAATTGCATCATGTATTTTTCAAGCAAGCAGCTGAGAGTTCTCCCAGATGTTTGGGCTCCATTTGGTCACAATGATGAAGTAGATGGCATCACACCAGCCACAATGAACATACTAGAGAGAAGATGCTCATCAATTGTCATACCTGGGTCCTTCTCTTCAAGAGAAGGTGTTCTCATATTTGTGCAAGGTCAGGATGCTGAGAAGTGAATGCTTGAGGTCCTAATTCTTGTTCCAATGTGTAGAGAGACTGTGAACAAGACTTCTCAGACCTTCTAGAGCATTTCAGGAGATAAACATGGTAGACCTGCCTTGCCCTCCTCTTTTGGCTGAACATGACTTCTTAATTTGGATAACCCTTGCTACTTGGCCAGTAACTTGGATTCTGGTGAAGAGCCATAGGAGTACCCTGTCCACAGATTAAATAGTCTGTTTGTCCCTTGGTTATAGACTTAGTCCTGCACCTGTTGAGCACCAAAGAGATTTTCTTTACAGTCCCCCAGGATTTTGAGACTTGCTTGCAGTTTTAGGATGTATTATACAACATTTTCTGTTTTTGCCATCTGATCCTCCCACATCTCTCGTACAAGATCCAGAAGAATCCCTGGTTGTTTTCCATAGCTATATTCCATATAGGGGCATTTGCATTACAGGTGTACTGGGCACCCATATGAAAACCAATGCCCAGTGCTTGCCAGGCTTGCCAAAGCTCTGAGCCTTATGCAGGCTTGCCAAGGCCCTGAGCCTTATAAAGGAGGCCATCCCTCCCTATGCAGCCCTCTTTGTCTTACTCCCTGATTTTCTGGTGAGATGGCTGAAGTCCCAGGGTCCTTCACCCAGGCCTGGCCCTAGGCCTACTGCATTTCCTCAGGAAGACCAGCCCAGTGCTCCACTGATTGCTGGGACCCTTAGAGCCAGTGCCTCCAGGCCTGGAACTGAGTCCTCCATTCACCAATCCTCTCAGCTGGATTCCTTTCCAACTCTAAGGACCTCTCTAACTCAGGCAGCCACTTAAGCAATGTCCCTGAAAGCTACTGCACCAACCTGATAGCGCTCCATAAGCTGGACTGCCCCAACTACAATTTCAGACCAGTGTTTGAACACCTAGCCCCTTCCCCAGCCAGGAGAATGTGAGAAAACCACTTAAATACAAACTCAGTGACCTGGACACCAGTCCAAGTTTTCAGCTTCAACCAACATCAGCACAGGTCCTGCAACTTCTGTGCCACTTCTCAGGACCAGGTGCCCCAGAGGTATTTCTCTTCACAAAACAGCTATCAGAAGATCTTTTGACATCAAGGTAGCCCAGTGCAGGCACTTTTACCTAGCCATGTTCTTCATGCTGCCACAGCATCCAGCCCTCAGTAGGTAGTCTCTGCAGGCCAGGGGCACGTGAGTCACTAACAAGATGGCCCTCTGCTTAGGCTTGCCTAGGGCTGCCATCAGCACTCACTCAAATGTGACCAAAAAAAGCCTCCAATCACCCCAGGGGGCCATTTTTCCTGAGTCTCATTGACATAGCCACAGCTACCAGGGCCAGGCTTACAGTTCCTGAGGGTTTCTGGGCATATGGTTCCTGAAGGTGAAACCCTATGGGACTCCTGAGGTCCCCTCAAGACCACCACCTGTTAGACCAGCTTTTGCTGCTAGGCAGCCATCTGTTGGGCTGCCTGTTGCTGCTGCTGGATTGTCTGTCATCCAGTTCAGGAGATGTTTCAGATGCCTGTAGTCGCTAACTGACCATGGCTGTTTGACAGCACATGTTCCTTAGGCCTCCCACTTCTGCAGAGGCAGGAAGATCACACTCATTATCCATCAGGCTGTCATTGCATTCCTTTCTCAGGATGCTTCCAAGAAGCCAAGCCAGACCTCTGAAATTCCTCTAGCCTCTGCTCTGTGGCATCCATGTCAGCCCAGTCATAAGAGATTCAGCCTTCCAACTGAACCTGGACAGTCTGTCCTTCCAGAATTGTCAACAACCTCAAGAAGAAATGAACCCAAGTGAACTGTCATATGGGTGTGGTAAGCCTGTTCCTTCACAGGCTTATGGTAAGCTTTGACCCCACCTAGGATCACAGGGTAATAAAGGAGAATGGTTTCACCAAACTGAATCAGCATCAGGCCTTCTGTTCTTCAGTGAGAGGATGTTGGTCACCAGTCACCTGAAGAGCTTTTGCCTTCAGCCCCCTCTTCCTGGAGCTGAGAACTGGAGATCTCTCTGGTCTGCCACTATACTGTGCTCTCCCCATTTAAGTCCCCTCCTTATCTTTCAGTGTTATGGCAAGGTGGGGCTGACTGAGCCCATACGAGCTCATTAATCTTGTGTTGATCAACATATGGCTTGTATATACCATCACAATGTGAAATATGGATAACTGAGTTGGCAGAAGCAAACAGTCAATGATTGATTTATGGCAATCACTTGCAAACAAGTAGATTGTCTTCCAGGGATTGATGTTAATTCCCATATAAAAGATGCCTGTGTTGTGTGTGATGTCTTCTAGCATAGTGATTTTGTTGCACATCCACACACAAGGTCCCTGACAGATGAGGGATCTGAGTCCAATGGCATGGAATCCAAGATGATTGAAGACCCTTAATCTTCAGCAGCCTTTGTCCATCTTCATAGCGGTTGCAAAGGGGGTTCAACTTTTCCTCCACCTGGTCCACCATTGAGTGTTCTTGGGTCACTGTTAGTTGGGAACCTCCCACTTAACCTTGTTGCTGTGGGTGACCCTAAACTATAGGAACATGAAACAACAGATGGCCTTGCTCTCAAGATCATTGGAACACACAAGCATCTCCACTGCTGTGAGGTGACAATCCCTGAAGAGGACCAGTGAACAAAGAACTAATTACAGACAAATAAAAAGAACAGTGAATAAAGAACTAATCATAAACAAAAGATCTCAATCTCCAAAGACCACAATCCTGAAAAGACTGAAGTACATGATCAGCTTTACATACTGTGAGTAGTACCACTGACTTCAGCTGAACTATTCCAATGAAACTCCACACAGTGTACAAAGATAAGAACAATCTTAAATGTTTTCCTAGACTGGGCTCTAGCTTGGCATGCCTGAAATATATTGGCAGTGATTTTACAATACACTGTGCAGTATTTCAAACTAATGGTTAGTCAACTTATAAGAAAGGAGATGACAATGAAGCTGCAGGAGAAATAAACACATTCCTGAAATACTTTGATACAGCATTTTGAGACAGATTGTTCTGCAACTGCAGTATTTACTGTGTTGTAGAGGGGGAAAAAAAAGGATGATTAGAAAGTCTCATGCAAAGTTGTTTCAGAATATTAAAACAACATTTGTGTCCATTGTGAAACGATTGATGCCTCTCGACTCCAGCACAGAAGCTATTATGGCAATTCCGTTTGCCACATATAACTCACAGATCTGGATGGGTTAGCTATCAGTTACGTAATCCATCCCAGACACAGGCTAGTTGGCTGCTCAGGTATGAAGGATTGACAGGAGAACACAATTTAAGTGACTGCTCTAAAAGCAGAACATTTTGTGAGTGTATGTAGAAAAACAATTCCTTTTCTGCAATCGTTGAGTTAGATTAGGGCAACTGTCACTAGCGAGCATATACGCACATAATTGGTACCGTTGATTACAATAAGCTTCAGATAAGGACCAAAGAACTTGTAAGACCATGAACTGAGTGACTTGTCCAAAGCCATAGGGACAAAGTATCAAAAAGACAATAGAACTGAGAAGTTCCTAGATTCCTGTGCCCAAACCACTACCATCTCTCACAACTTTGTAATATTGGTCCTGGTTCCATACATAATGTATTTGTAATTTGACCTTCAAAAAGCTGTTTAATCTATTAAAAGCAACGTATCTATTAATTGCAAATGTCGAGATACCCTTTCCAACTGCCCTCCAAATATCTTAAATGAAAGTGCTGAATAATCTTTGCCAAAAGTCTTCTTTACACAGCTTGCACCCTCTTCACACTTATTGCTATATTGTCAGTTTACAGCAAGAGAGAGGGTATAGGTACTTTCAGTTCAAAAGTCTTAGAGGAAATTTCAGCTGGAGCCTGCCTGGAAGAATAAATTAATTCATTAAATAAGAAAAGCTAGCCAATAACTGACAAGCATGAACCTCAAAGGCAAGAAGCAGTACAAAAAAGGAATGTGCCCTTAAGGGCTGAGGCCTAGTTCTTTTGGCTAAGCTTAGGCTCTCTCCTTGGGCTAAGCCAAAGGTCAGCAACCTCTAGTACAGCACACAGGCTGAATTTGAGCAGTATGCCGTACTGCTCCTGACCCCAAGTAGGGCCACGCAGTAGGCATCAGTGGCCACTCCCTTCTCCCACATGGGACCAGCAGTGCCAACCCTGTCTAGTCAGAGCAGCATAGAAGCAGGTGGGGATGGCTGCTTTACCCATATGCACTCGGGATCCCCATCAGTGTGCCACTCCTCTGTTTTGGTAATTATTAATAAATAGAGAATATGCATATTACCATATAAGGCTCCTTCACTGGTAAAAGACCCTGTAAACCTATAGAGAATTACACCTGGAACCCTAAAAATCAAGACAGAGTGGGTACTTCAATTAACCAGTTTACACCCAGAACCCTATAGCCTCGGAATGGGTGAACCTGAACCCTAGAGTGTGAACTAGAGGGAGTAGGAGCCTTTCTCCCAGAGTCCTATGGATTGGGGTAAAGGTGAGGTGCCCTAGTAAGTGAGTAACATGTCAGCCTAGCAGACTTACCTCTGGAGACTTTGTATACTTCATAGAAAGAATAAAAGTGGAAGCCAAATGAAAGAAGCAGGTAAAGAAACATTTCCCATAGTGGCAGCATCATTCCTCGCAATGAAAGTTTCTCTGGCATTCAATTCCCCTAGATGATGTCCTTGTTTTTAACTCCTAAAATACAGAAAACAGAAGGGAAATTATACAAAGTAGTTCAGTATAGCATGTATTTAATAGCAGCAACCAGGGTCATAGGAATATTGTTAATGCAATAAAGACACATACTTTGAGGAGAACAAGTAATATACTCTGCAGTTTTCTGAAGCCTTGAGTTCTTTTATATTCAATATGAGAAAATGGGGACCCCCACCAACCCAAAATGTCAGTCTGGAAATCCTTTCTTCCTGTGAAGTCTTCACCCACATGTGACATGTTGGAAGTGGATGGGCCTTTCCAGAGCAACTATTCTTGGGCTTGAAGCTGAAACTTATGAAGACTCTGAGTGCTCTGGTCACTTGTTTTCAAACTGACAAAATACCTAAGTTTATTTTTAAAGTCGGCTTTTTTAAAGGATATTTTGTTTTCAAAAAGATGGAAGAAAAAGAATGGAAGTTACTTCCCACATTCTATGCAAAACAAGCCAATGTATGGTATTTTAACATACAGCATAAGTAGTACTTAAATCCAACTTCCAGTTCAAACACAAGAATCCACCAGCTAAACCCCATACCAGATGTATGCTGCATAAAACAAATCTTGTTACCTAAATACTGCATGTATTCAAGACTACATCACAAAGAAGCAAACCAACAGTTTTCTTGGAATAAACAACAGAGTATAATAAAAATGTCCCATTATTTACAAAGACGTAGGCAGTTTGAAGAACATAGTTGAGTAATAAGGGTAATCATTTAGGGCCCACACTTTTAGGGGCCAGCTGAGTATTAAAAAAAAAAAAAAAAAAAAAAAAGAATTCCATACAAAAAACTATGTTATGATCTAGGCTCCATCCACGCATAGGATCTTGCAGGATCAGAGGTTCCTGATGTCTTAAAAGAGAGTATATGTTCACTATTAAATACCTTAAGCACAAAGTTGCAACATCCACATATGGTGACAGCTCTATGTAAAATTAGAACATTACGCAGTGCCCCAATGAGTACATTGCATATTATATGGAAATATTGTTTCTACCTCATTCTGTGAATTTAACAACAGGCATTTTCACTTTTTAAGATCAAATACAATAAAAGCACATCCAATATCTGTTTTGCAGCAGCCTGTAGACAGAATAATAAAATATCCATGGAATATAATGAAAGGCAGTTCAAGAATCCACACTGAGCTATTACACAGTTACCTTTTGTGGTGTTTCAAAATTCAGAATACTTCTCACTCTGCTAAGGCATTCACACCTGATAATGCTGGACAATCACAAATTTAATCTGATATATTGGGATCTGAAGTACCTGTAAGATTATCTAAACTTCTTTGGATCTTTCTGTACACAGTCTGCTATTATTGGGCTGAGATTGAAACACTTGGCAACTTTTGTGATTTTAAATATTTCTTAAAGTTACACTGTTTCATTCCCTAAAATTAGTAGCAGCTCAAACTTTTTCATCCATCTTTTCTATTTCTCTCCCAGCTGCTCGATCCTCAAACTGTTTCATTCTGTAGACCAGCAGGTCTCAACCAGTGTGTCAGGACACATTACTGTGTTGCCACACATCAGTAATTGTGTCCTAGAGAGCCAAGGTGATGGCTGGATTTGGCCAGGAGGGGTGGGCTGTTGTGTCCTGTAGGGTTGCGACATATCACCAAGTGCATCACGACTTGCAAAAGGTGGAGAATCATTGCTGTAGACCACCAAGAGCTGCAGCTCTCCATGGGCAACAATGTGAGAACTGCTGCAGATTTTGTAGAGTTTAGGTCCCAATCCCCCGCTCACTATTAAATACATGCTATACTGAATGGGCAATATTCCCATTGATGTTAGCGGGACCTTTAGAAGAGGTCCAGAAAGAGAACCTCAGTTGGATAACAGTATTTAGAGCTATTGCTTCTTACAAGTTTTCTCAGCACAAATCCCAACAGATAACACTACTCATATTGATGTGCAGCTCATGGTTCATACCCCTTTTGTAATGATACCGTTTAGTAAATCTGTGCTGAAACGCTATGTAGGGAACCCACCTAGCTTGTTCTGTTTTGCTGTACACTTGTGGTTTGAGTGTATCTATCAAAGGCAATGAATCCCTCACATTTGCCAAATAACCCTGAGCTGAAATATTACATAAGGTGATAGAGTGAAGAAAGACAGAAGTCAGCAAAATCCTTCTTTAAAAGCAAGCTTGTGGCTTTTTCTTTTTTTAGAAAAAATTATTAAAACACAGAGGGACCAATCCTACCCTATTCGTATAGATGAAACTCAAATTGACCTTAAAGGGAATTTTGCCTGATAAATGATGCAGGATCAAGACCTCAACCCCAAAAAATATAATTTACAGAGAGTAGCAGGCTCTCAGATTGTATAAGCATCTTTCCTTTAATCAAGTCTTTTAGGATCTTCCTTATTTTATCACTCCAAGAACCTAAACTTGCAGTCTTCACTCAAACAAGACTCATTTTTAAACTGGTAGCAATCCTGCCCCTATAAAGACTTCATGTCTGGATCTCAGTCTTGATCCTTCAATGAGTTCAAGAGAGACACCCAGACTCCTGCATCCACACAGAACTCATTACAGCAGAGTTAGTGTTTAAATGTTTCTCTGTTGCACCATCATGCATTTATGAATAAAACTCTTAACTTTAAAAATACTGTCTGTTTATTAATCAGTACATTTTTAAAAGCATGCTCTCTTGTAGTGGTTTTGTTTTCTGATGTCCTGAAATAAAGTTATCTAACAGATAAATAGAAAAGGTGGAGAAACTTTAATTATGAACTTGATCTATTTCTTAACTAACATACATCATATTTTATAAACTTAAATAAAAACTCCAATCCTGAAAGCTAACCCACAAGAACAGATTCCTAGAACCATCAAAGTTTCCACTTTAGTCAACAGGGATCTGCAGAGCCTGTTCACCTGCTTAAATTTACAGAGACCGCTATCCCATTGAAACCGATGGAACTAGTCATAGCACTTAAAATGACTGGTGCCTGAATTTGTAATAATTTATTAGAATTTTAAAAACGGTTCTGTTTTAAAGCTAAACTTTGGATACAAAGAAGGGCTAACACAGGCAAAACACAGAACTGTGAAGACTCAACAAACTTTTGGAACATAATCTGAAGATCGAATAGCATTGACTGCAGAACTCCCTGAATAATTTCTAACGAACAAATCTGAGAAACTTTCAGTCTGCTGAAAAACAATCTGGGAAGGGGTCAAAATTCATTACAAAGTTATTTTGGTGATTTGTTCAGCTTGATCTATAGTACCTTCAATGCTCAACTGATTGATTGAATTCAATCTTTTGCAGTAACAGACTCCCAACAACACAATCAGAGGTTCTGGGTGGGGTTGGAGTAGGTGGAAGCACAGTACAGCGTCTGATCCAAAGCATACCACCGTCAATGGAATGATCCCACTCACTTCCATGAACTCTAAATTGGAGAAGGTGGGGGCTGGTGCATTTGATACCTTCCAAAGCCCAAACTACAGAAATAAAAACTCAGTTATCCTGGCAACAAGCAGAGGCAACCTTAGGCAATTGCGGGCCCTAGGCGAAATGCCCTCATGGGGCCCCCTTAGGCCACCACCGCTGCCCTCACTGTGGCACCAGTCCCCCCTGCAGCCCTAACCGCACCCCACACAGTCCCAGCTCCCTGACTCTGGCTCCCCTCCGTAGCTCTGGCTTTCCACTGCCCCCAACCTGAGAAAATGTGGCAGAACCTAGTGCTCCGGGGGGGGGGGGCATGGACCTCTAGAGCCAGAGCTGCATCACACACCTTCCTCTCTGCTCCACTGGAAGGGCAGAGCAGCACTCCCCCCCCCCCAGCCAGCCATGGCCCCCAGGGGGCAGAGAGGGCCCACTCTGAAGAGTCCAGACCTCCTCGCTCCCAGCCACCCCAGGGCTGAACAGAGGCTGCCTCACTCCCAGCCACCCCAGGGCTGAACAGAGGGTGCCTGGGGGCGAAGCAGCATGGACTCTCAAAAGTGGACTGCTCCAGGGCCCTGCACCTGCAGGCCATAGGTCCACACTGCCATGGCACCTCTCTGCCCCCTGGGGAGGTGCAGCTAGCTGGGGACAGGTGGGGAGCAGTGCTCCATCTGTCCAGCTGAGCAGAGAGGAGGGCAGGTGGCACAGCCTGTGGCCCCAGCAGTTTGCAGTCCCCATTCCCCTACCACCCTGGAAGTAGTAGATTAGATGAAGCAAGTGACTACTATAGAGCCCTAAATGCTCAGGGACCTAGGTGGCTGCCTGCTTCACCTACCCCAAAAGCTGCCTCTGGTGACAAGCGCGGTGTAAAATCCTAACCCAATACTGATATCACAGCCAAACAAATCTGCATGAATGAGCGATAGGAGTCACCCCTGGGCTGGCATGGTGAGTTGAGCAGTATTCAGAGAGAAAAACGAACTCTGCCAGAGAAAAGAACAACTTCGACTTATGTTTCAAGCTTTCTCCCGAGGCTAAACGTATCCTCAGCAAGCCTCCATCGGGCACTACGAACATAGGCGCACTGAGCCAGCAGCTAACAAAGCCACCCCATTCCTGGAGCTATTGCTTTACACCAGGGGTCTCAAACACACGGCACCTGGGCGGCATGCGGCCCCTAAAGCCATTTCCTGTGGCCCGCAAGGACACAATCATTCCTGACATTTGTAACACGGCTGCATGGAAAGCTTTCAGAGGTGCGGCCCTCGGGCTAACGTACTAGTCCTCCTGGCGACCAGAGTTTGAGAGCCCTGCTTTACACTAGGCCAACCCAGCCTCGCTCCCTCCTGCAAGGTTCATTCATCTGCCTCTTGCCATCAGCTTCCCAAAGGCCGCCCGCTATTCCCGGGCTCTCCCCTCCTCTTCTGCCGCTGGGAGTTTCAGCGGGGCAAGGTGCCAACGCGACGCTCCCACGGGTGTCTCCCTCCCTCCTCACGGGCCGACCCTGCGAGCCCTCGCCCGGGCAAACCGCGGGAAGCCTTCACGGGAGGGGAAGGAAACGAGCTGGCTGCAGCGGACCTTTTCCTCCTTCCTCCCGGGATGCCGCCCCGCCGCCCAATCCCCTCCCACGGCCCGGCGGGGCGGGAGCCGCAGCCCAGCGTCCGCCGAGCCCGCCCCGCCGCGCCGCTTCCGCTGCGCCCTGCGCCGCCTCCCGCCCCGGCTCCTTCCCGCCACGGGCACGGGCTGCCCCGGGGGGCGTTAGCAGCCGTCCGGCAGGAGGACGACAGCTCCGCCTTTTTACCTTCATGGCCTCTGGCCCGCAGGCATTTTAAAAAGACAGGAGTTTGTCTGGCTTTTTACTTACAGGGGTTAAAGGACGGTGGGAGACCCTGTTTTTAGGGGGGAAGCGTTCCAGGGCCCCCTAAAAACAGCATGTATCCTCCAATGTCCTTTTTGTAATAGTGGTGACTAACACCACTTGCTCTGCCTCTGGCTACAGATGAATAAAATTCTAGCTTCTTTGAAGGCAAGAGGAGTTTTGTGTTTCACTTTGCAAGGGCCACGGCCAGTATTCTCCCCAGGACATGAAATGAGGGGGGGGGTGGTAGGGGGAAATGGAGGGGAGTATTGGTGCTCACTAAATTGGTATAACACTTACTAGATGAAAACTGGCTAGGTGTTGGGAAATTCAGGGGGGTGTTAGGGAAATCCCTGGCCAAGTGGTCACCCCAAGGCCCCACACCAACCTTGAGAACATGCTCAGTCTTCAGCAGGAAAAAGGCAGGGAGTTCATCCTCTGACTGCTCCACTCTCAGGTGGCTCTAGCAGGAGCAATGTTGGCCCAGGAAAAGACCTGGGGCCTAGGCCCCAAAGGGGCCCCCCAGTCCCAATTCAGGACCTGGGCCTGATCCTACCTGGCCCCTGGGCAGGGCCCAAATCAGGCTCCTGCCACAGGCAGCCCAGCCTGTCCAGGGAAAACAGCCACTGCCAGGGGCGGCCTGGGCCCAGACCCCTGGCTGGGGAAGACAGTCTCTGCAGGCAGCCCAGCGCTGGACCCCCAGCTGGGGAAGACAGCCACTGCCACAAGTGGCCAGGCACCAGACCCCTGCCCTGGGACGGGGCTAGAGAAGACAGCTGCCACCGTAGGGCTCTATCCCCATGAGCCCAGTGTCAGCGATGCCCCTGGACTCTAGTCTGTTTCCAGCACCTCATCTTCAAAAGGCCTCAGTGCACTGGGCCCAGGGCTACAAACCAGGCAGCTATGCAGCCAGGATGCTGAAGCTGAAGGCAGGGTCTCAGAAGAGAGTCCTTTATGCTGAGCTCAGAGCTCCTGACCCTAATAGATGAGATCAGGGTGAACTAAGCCTACTCTACCCATTTTCAGAGCCCAGCATGAGAATCAGCTTTTTTGCAGAAGCCTTCCCACATTATCAGAATCTAAAGGGAGGGAAACATACACAAGCACTGCTTTATAATGAAAGAGGTATAAGGGCTAAAGCAATTAGGCACAGGACTATGAACTACCAAACCATGGCAAGCCCTGGCACAAATTGAGCACTGTACACAAGCAAGCAACTTTTCAAATGTGTGTACCTGACAAGAGTGGGGGTCTGGCAAGGTTCTGTGTGGATTTGCCATGTTGCAGTGTTAAATGATCCCTTTGATTTTAATCAATCATGTTAATCATAGAAATGAACATGTGTCCAGCACAATTTGTGGTAAAAAGAGCATGCCCCAAATGGCTCACACTGGAGTCACTGATAGCAATGCCCATGAAACAGCTTCAAAACTGCATCAATTTCCACTGGGTGGGAAAGGAATTAATGGCCACTAGAGGTCAGCATAGCCTACATTTTCCCCATAGGCTTGGTTTTGGATTGCAATAGTGTAGGATTCCTGCAGTTAAAAAGAAAGCCCTGTGGGTGGCTGCACATTACAAGGTGTGTCATGCAAAGATAGTTTTGCAGCTTTAACACTGTTCATGTAGTAAAAGAGGTATAATTAGTGAAATTATGTCTCTTACCTTTAATGAGGAAAGGCTGGGAAATGGATACATATATATTATAGTGGTGTTAGTACCTATTTAGATCTATCAGCTTGCTTTATCATCACTGACTACAAGATGCTATGGATCACTAGCAGAGATCTGCAGAGACTGCTACATGAGGAAACCCTTGCTTGTGTAGACGTTCTTTTTCGAAAAATAAAAAAATCCACGGTGTTTCGGGACAACAGTCTGGGGACCGCTTGTTGGCCCGAAATAGCATTTTTGAAAAAAAAAAAAAAAGTTTTCAAGATAATTACTTCAAAATACTTATCCCGAAAAAAGTTTTCAAAATTGCAGGGCAATGTAAACATAGCCTATGTTTTTTACCGCTTTGCAGAATACATAAATCCGAAGGAAGAACAGTAAACTCACACCATAAAGCTTTATTTTTCAAGACCATAGGTGACAATATTTGATTGTGATTCCTGTTTTCATTCATCTACTATTGTAAATTATGCAGTGTTACAGTGCTGAATGCAAAACATTCAAAAATAGATTACAGTAAGCACCAGTAGAGCTATGTGCATTAGAAGATTTGCAGAGCACAGAACAATTATAGGTGAATACTTAAAAGCAAAAAAAAAGTCTGAAAAGAAACCTTAACATACCAAAACAGCAATGTTAAAGTGGGAAAGAATTAGACATGTAAAAAAGGTGTGGTATTTATGACAAGAGCCAAGTTAGTCATTGCAATAGCCAAGTTAAATATGACACAATTCATGTTAACTTGCACCCTCCCTCCAGAGCTCCCAAGCATAGGGTTATGAATTCCAGTGGGGAAATGAAAAAGGCTGCCCTTTTTTCTTGTTTTGTTTCACTTGGCTTTTGGAATGGCTAACATTTTATTAAGTTGGCTGGTTTAGCAGATAATCATGTGTTTACACAGCTCTCCCTTCCCTCCCACCTCCAAATATTGCTCTTTGTGAATGACTAAGTGCTTTTGTCCATTGCCTGTAGTTATGTGCATGTATACCTAGTTCATAAAAAACTTCTTGGGATCATAAACATATGTCATTTCTGTATTGCTGGTATCCTCCCTTCTTTGACTGTGCTGCTTCTTGTATCTTAGGGCACTTGAAGCTGGAGATACGTCATGTTTTATGTCAAGGAAAATTACAATTATGGCTGGGGATTAGAAAAAGTGGCACATACCTGGCTAAATACAGTAGTGTAATTGAGCAGCTTATTTGTGGGTGCCTCCTAAACATTTCAGTGGTCTTCTCTTAAACATGCTACGTGATCTTTTTGAACAAAAAAAGGCTTTGAAAGTCATGGGTCCTTATCAGAACCTGAGGGTTTTTCCCTACCCTTCCCAATTTAAATAGCAGCATCCCTATATATTCCATATATTCATCTATATTCCATATATTCTTCGGTAATAAACATCAGTAATCTCTTTTTTACAATTTACTTAGTTTTGAAAAGTTGAGTGAAACATCACAGTGTAAGATTTAATAGATTGTGTGGCAGTTGCTAAGTGCCATCAGCAGTATGATGTGATATGATTTTTTTTGTAAGGCTGGGAGACACTGGTAATTAAATATTTAAAAATATAGATATTTCACTATACAAAGCATCCTGAGGGAGGAAAGATTGGCTTTTTATGAGAGTCAGACAGTGGATTCCTTTGGGCTCCCACTCTTTCTGATGAATTGGACTGCAGTCCATGGAAGCCTAGACTTTAGTGGTGTCAAACTCAAGGCCTGTGGGCCGAATCCAGCCAACCAAGGGCGCTGACCCAGCCCATGGAGCTGCTGCCTAGGCTGCACCTAGAAGCTCTCTGCAACAGCAGCAAACAGCAAAAGACAGGCTGCCAGCACTGCAGGGCTAGGCATACTTCTGACTCACTCACATGATCGGAGTCACATCACAGAGGAAAGAAAGGAAGTGCTCCAGCCAATCCCTACTCAGCAGCTCTGCTGTCATCTGCCAACCAATCAGAGTCTCAGCCACACCAGGTTGGGCTGGGCTCCTGGAAAGCAACCACCCTCGCCACCCAACTATTCACTGTCAGTCACTCAGCATGCTAATTTGACTGACACCACATAGCACAAATCACAAATAAGAAAGGAAAAAGTAGTTGGGGCCCACATGGGAATGTGTCAATCAAAGGCTAGCCAGGATTGAGCCAACCAAAGGCCAGCATGCTGAATGACTGACAGTGAGCTGGCATAGGAGGTGAGAAGACAAGAGCCCAGCCTGCCTGTGGCTGTGACTGAGACTGATTGCCTGCCAGCACACAGTAAGGGAAAACGAAGCGGGGTCCAGGAGATGCCCGCCAGGGGAGGGTCTGAGAGTCAGCATGGAAAAGAGGACCCACAGAGCAGGGAAAAGGGAAGGTGTCCGAGAGCATGTGGGGTAGGGGAGAGGAAAGGGAAGCCTATGCTGCTCTGAATGTGGCAGGGGAAAAGGTTGGGGAACTCATGCAGACACATGGCCCATGTCAGGTATCCTGCCTTCCAGTATGGCTCCCCACACTGAATGAGTTTGACACCCCTGCTATACTCAAAAAAATGTGTTAGTCTTTAAGGTGCCATGGGACTCATTGTTTTTGCTGACACATTTTTATCTTTACCAGTGGCTGAAGGATTAGATCCTAATCGGTGCCTATCTGTATACAATCCATAACCCCATTCCTGAAAACACTGCAATGGTGTTTAAATAAACCCAGTTAGTGGCATAAATTGCTGTAGTGAAAACACAAATCTCAAATCATCTCATAATGAACCAAAAATGTTCAGATAGAAAAATTTCCTCCAGTATACTGAAAAGTAACTTCTGACCCTTCATTGTCAATAAATGTCATAAATCAACTGTGAAATTTTCAGCAACTATTGCATTACCACAATCTCCCTATCATCGACATGACAATTATACAGTCCCTGAAAAGCAGCCACAAGATTGTGTTGTACCCGCAGACAAAGTGGGGGGGGGGGAGGCAGTGCTATGGTAGTCCTCAATCGTGATGACTATATCAGTGAGGTTAACAGGCAACTCTCAACTATGCACAACTCAAGACCCCACAGCATATTTCACAAAGGAATTTAAAAATACCTTCAAAGCCCTTCTCAAACAATTCTAAGAAAAACCTCTACAAATTCCAGGCACCTATCTCAGGGAACTTCTACCTGCTTCTCAAGATACACAAACAAGGGAATTCAGGTGGACTACTCATGTCTAGTCACGGCACTGTTACTGAAGGAGTTATTAAAACCATCCTTCACCCACCAAAGGGCCAGCTTTCACCAAAACACTTTCAACTTCTTCCAGAAACTCCATAGCATTAACACCATCCTTGCCACCATCATTGTCACCTTCTTATGTAATAGCATCGCTGCCCACCTCAAACACACATGATAATTAACACTCAGAAATACATGCAAAACAGATTGCCATACTCATCCATTTTATCCTCACCTACAACAAAACACTTGGTCTAAACCATGGGAATAGCCCTGAACACTAGGATGGCTTTCAAATATGCAACTGCCCATTCATCAAACTCTCTAGAACAGTGGTCATCAAGCCTTTTTTCTTGGGACTCAGTTAAAATTAATTTATGACTGTGATCCAACAGTCAAATTTCCTGTGGCTGCTACCCCTGGGTAGAAGCAGCCACAAGAAATAGACAAGGACACTGGCTGTCCCTCTGCTACCCGCACCCCAGGACAGCCAGTGTCCTTTGAAGTTTCCCACAGTTGCTTCCACCCAGGGGTAGTAGCTGTGGGAAATTGACAGGGATGCTGGCTGCTCTGGGTAGTCAGGTTTTAGCAGAGCGGCGGGCACTCATGTTAATTTTCCAGCTGCTACCCCTAGGTGGAAGTAGCTACAGGAATTTGACAAGGACACCAGCCGTTCGGCTAAAACCTGTCTACCCAGACCGGCCGGCATCCTTGTCAATTTCCCACAGCTGCTAGCCCTGGGTGGAAGCAGCCACGGGAAACTGACAGGACAGCAGCTGTCCTAGGCTCCAGGTAGCTGCCAGCATCCTTTTAAACTCCTCCCTGCCAGCTGTAGCCACAGTGCCACAACCCTGTACTAACAGGTCTGCAACCCAGTATTGGGTTGCAACCCATGGTTTGATGACCACTGCTCTAGAATACTCTCACACCAACACCAATTTCCTGGACACCATGATAAGCTTCAGCAATGGAACTCTACACCAACCATATACAAAAATACCAACAATCACCACTTTCCTACACAAATCCAGCTGTGAAAATTAAATTATCCTGACTCTCCAACATACCTCTAAAGATTCCTGAAGCTTACATATGCTTATCACAAAATATGGTATTCTTTATTCAACACACTGAATGCCCCAGTAACAAACTAAGTGAGTGAAACCAAACAAAATCACTACTCTCTCAAATGAATTCACATGGAAAAAGTGATAAAAGCAATCACCCTGACCATACCAGAAAAAAGTTTGTTCTCTATAACAAGGCACTCAAATTCCACCGAATTTGCTCTGAAGAGGAAGTTTTAAGGCATTTAACGCTACCTTAAACTAAACAAGGGTACTGCACCACAGACGTAGATAACTATGGAAAAGGCCATTCAAACATCATGGAAAACCCTGCTTCAATGCGGGGGCGGGGGGGAACCACTCTGCACACAATTAGTTCTCACCTACCATGCCACACTGGGCAACTATTTGGGGCATCAAACAACGCTGACAGAAGGGATTTTCTCATAAGCACAGGTAATCCACCTCCCTGAGGGCTAATCTATGCTTCAAATTTACAGTAGGACAACTGTATTGGTACATCTGTTTCCCTGTAAGAGTGCTCGTGTAGCCATATTATGACCTCCTGCCGACAATTAAACCACCTAAAAGACTGGCAGCAGCTATGTCATCAGGAAAGTGTCTCCCATCAATATAGCACTGTTCATGGAAGCACTTATGCTGGCAAAATGTATGTTGTTTTGGGGAGAGGTTAACAGCCACGAGTGACAAAAGTTTTGCTGACATAAGTGCTAGTATAGACAAGGCCTTCCAGGAAGTAACTAGATCAATGGAAGAATTCCTCAGTAAATCTAGTATTGTACCCCAAGGTTGGTTAGCTGAACTACATCGCTCAAGGCAGTGGATTTTTCTTACACAGAGGGTATGTCCGCACACAATGTTTGAATCAAAATAACGCTGGTTATTTCAATTTTAAGAAATGGTAGGTCCACACAATGTTCCCTCATTTTGAAATGAGGAGCTCCCTCATTTCAATATAAGGAAATTAATATTGATGCAATAAAACCTATTATAATCAAGATTATGGTTAAATTAAAATTGTTATTTCAAAATAACCAGTGCAGACATGTTATTTTGATTTAACTGTTAAATCGATTTGACACTTTTTGCCCTTCTCCTTCCCAGGTGCTTTCCTTTTTCTATATATTGGGTGGGGGCATGGCCCTTCTAGAGGGCCATGTTGCCACACCTCCTATGGTGCCCCTCTCCTAAATCAAAATAGCAAGTCCTGTCCATGGACATGCTATTTCGATTTGAGTTTCTAGTGGGGACCTGTTAAATCGATTTAACTTAAATTGATTTAATGATTTTTATATCAATTTTATTAAATTGATACAAGTTAAATTGATTTAACTAAGTGTGGACATAGCCAGACTGACTTAGTTATGCATACTTAATTTTCTAGTATAGACTGGGTCACAGCCATTCTACTTCTTTCCCCAGATCTAGAGATTGTGCACCTAGGATCTCAATCCTTTGAGGTGCTGAGCTCCTCTGGGTCCTGATTTAGAAAGGTACTTACATACATGTTTAACTCTAAGCATGGGAATTCTGGATCTAGGCAGAGTACTCAACACTTTGCAGGATTAAGTCCTATGGTACCACCTGTAATACTCTGTAGCTGAAAGTCTACATCTGGACTCTTATTTTAATATATTTATATACAATAACATCTTGAGAAATAAGCAAACACTTTATAAAGGGTCAGAAAGTGCCCATTTAAGTACATACTTTCAGAAAACAAAGGCTTATGTGTATTAAATGACAGGGTTTGTTTTGTCTGGACAGCTTTCCCCTGCTGCTTGTCATTTTTCCACAGTTATGTGATACTTTTAAAGCCCCATACTTTACGCTTTGCCTTTGCACATTTCATGGGTGACACTCCCAAGTGACATAAAATATCCCTCAAAAAATGACACTGTTTTTCTATTACATATGTAACCCTTCTGCCAGGGCAAGCTGGCAGACCAACGGCTGGGTTCTATACCTAGGGGGTTCCCAATAATGTAGCATCACCAACCAGCTCAAGTCCCCACCCAGATTTCTGGGAAATCCTGTACTGTTCCCTGGGCACCCCAAAGGGGTAAGTCTTCCCCACTCACAAGCACAAGTCTGAGTGTAGTCAACAGAACTTTTAATAACAGTGAAAAAGAATGTAAAAGGCCAAGTAACAAATCAGCATTGATCTAGAAAATCAGTACAGAGCAAAGTTCCCAACAACCCACACCGCATAGCAGAATATACAAGACTTCATGGGGGGAATCAGTGCTGATCAGACTTCCAACATGATCCCACATATCATAACAGCAAAGGTAAAGTCACTAGCAAAATCAGCACCGATCTGGACAATCAGTGCTAACTGGCTCCCAACCAACCCTAGGGTTCGTAGGGAGTGTCTCTTCACACCAGCTGTCTGCCAACACCACCTACTGGTCACTCACTCCACCCAATAGCACCATCGGCTGGCTCTGCCACACTGTCCACCAGCTCCGCCCACCAGTCACTCACACTACGCAGCTCACTACTTTCACCATCCACTGGTTCTACCCACCAGTCACTCATACCACCCTCACTGTCCACTAGCTCCTCTTCAATGATCTCAGCTCAGAGAAAAGGCCTTCTCTTTAGTGATTTTTAGCTCAGAGAGTTTGCTTCTCTCCCTAGCGGTTTTAGGTCTTAAGTAGCTCTCTCTACCTAAATGGTAAAGGCCTCAGAAGAAGCCTAAGCATAGCTATCATTAGACAGGGGAAGCAATAGGAAAAGAAACTAAAATAATCTCCAAGCCCCCCCCCCCATCTTTTCAAATTCTTTCAGGCAGAAACATGCAGTCACCTTTCCTACAAGCCTCCTCTTAACTAAGGGTAGTTTTTACCCTTTAACTAACCCAGGCAGATTTGTAACAAACAGACTAGCAATTCACAAAGACAGTATTTCATATTTCCCCTGAGTAGAATTACAGATATTGACAGATTTGTGATCAGATTAACCCCAAATACCTTTACCCACTATGCTCTGCACCCAGTATGCTAATACCTAATTGTGCTCTTTGTGTTCATGCTAATACAGGACCCATGCAGATTAGTTGCCTCCCCTTCAGAAGCTGTTATGCCTGGCTTCTAAGCCTGCCTTACACATATATTAAATATTTGATGAAGAATGATCTTTATTATTCCTGAAACTTTGTTCAAGACTACATTTGAAGCTGTGCCTTTCAACACAATATTCCAGAATCTCCTTTGTACAATATACTGGTAACATCTCACCCTGCAGATAATCAGTTCATACAACCAACTTAAAAAAATAGCAAAAATGGTGTTCAAATTAATTCTTAAAACTGTTTGAAATTCCAAATGTCTATTCCACTGCTATCACACCTCAACTGAATAAAGTTCTTGTAGAAAAAAAAAAAAGGGTCACTGCCAAGTCTGTAACAGCCATGTGATATGAATTGCATCTTTAGGATAAGACACCATGAGTTGCTCTGTGCATGCAACTCAATGTCTTCCTTGACAACTCTAAATAGATTTAGAGTAGGCCTTAAACCTTATTTTCATTGCTGTCATGAGCTAGAATGTTTAGCAGCTTCATAACCTTAACTAATCTTTAGTTGTAGGAAATTCATAGAAAGAATTTAAAATAATCAAACATTTTTATCAAGACTTCCAAGTGATCAAGAAATCAAACTCAAGGACTAGGTATTCCCTTTTTGGGAGAAACTGGACAGAGGCAGTGAATTGAGTAAGTCTACTTCCTAGTCTATTCGCAGCTATTACAATTCCTCCAGAACGTAGTTCCAGGCTTCCAGCAGAGAGATTAAAAAAGGGCAACTCAGCCATATGTTTTGAGAAATTGCAGGCAATACACCCATAAAAGTACTTTTAAAAATTCAGTCCTGTTCCATTTGTGATTGTAACTGCTTTTGTTTAAGCATTTTTCCTTGTGAAACCTCTGCCTCCTGAAGTCACCCCTCTAACTCCACATGGCCGCCTTTGTTCTCTGGCAGACGTGCTGCTACCTGATCCATGGCTACTTTCCAACACACACACACCACCCTGGAAATGAAAGATGGTCAGTGACCTGTACTTTTAAAGGCGATGATGGGTGTGCTACCCTGTTAGCTTGCTTGTGCCAACTTGTTTTTAATTTGAAACACATTGCAGTGTTTTTGAGAGTGATATTATTGAAAAATACAGCTCTATCATTTCAGCTTCAGTATTCTTACTGCAAGGTAACAGTAGGGAGTATATTTGCTGCTCCCGAGCATTCTCTGTCAGAAAAAGAAACAATAGTTTTTTTCTTAGGGACAAGGCTATAAGCCCTGGGAATTTAAGGAATTATCCTTTAAAAATAACTGCCACAGGCATTTGATCTTCACTGCTTATTACATAATACAGTGCAGAACACTGTTGTTCTTTTGTATTGAGCTATTCATATTCATCCTAGACTTTCAGTGCTTGTCATCTTCAAAGTCCTTTCCATACATTATGTTTCACAATGTCCTGTCAGCTTAGCAGATAAACAAGTAAATATCCCCACCATTTTACAGACAGAGATTAAGCAGTTTGCCCAAGATCATGAAGGGAATCACTGTCAGAGAGGACCAAGAGGTTTTTGGTTTTGTGCTGAGAACAAAACATCATGCCTCTCTTTCTAAACTTAATTTCCAACAATAGTCCTATTTTATCAACCAGCAGGTTATGCTGCAAGACACATTTGCTTTTTTGAGATGAGAGAGTGGGAGGATGACTCTGGTGAGAAATTCTAACCCTTATACATCTTTAGCTGTGGTGTTAATTAAATTAATGAGCAAAGAGTAGTTCCTCGAGTAGTCAATTTGAATAATTATTTTTAAGGTGCTCAGCAGTTTTTTGGGAAAGGTTTACATGCTCTTTCTGCTACATCCATGCTTAAAATAAGTAAAACACTCATCAGTATTTTCTGTCAGTAACTGCTCTCATTTATGCCCAAGAAGGCTGCATTTCTGACATGGAAGCAAGTCAGCAAAAAAGAGTCAGATCAGGCAATTGCATGTTAGATATAAACCTTCTTGGAGAAATTAAGTGAAGAAAGTACACAAATCACTGTAGCATGAAAGGGGGTAATGAATATGGTTTTTTTTTTGGCAAAAGGGAGTAAGTAGATAAAAAAATCAGGATATTACTATAAAAACCTGTCTTAGAGGTACCCATGCACCTGTTGAAAGAGATGTTTGCTAGCTAGGGGTATGTCTACATTGGAGGCTCTGTTAAGGCAATACAGAGCATCCACACTGAAAACTCCTGTAGACTGCCCACATCCACACTGGCAGCTGCTTGGTCAATTTAACACTTAAGCCAACCTCATTAAGTCGACTCAAAGGCAACTCCCCGTCTAGGCTGGCTTAAGTCAACTTAATAAGGTTGACTTAAGCGTTAAGATGACCTTAAGAGGTGGAGTTACTAAGCCTACTTCAGCTCTTCCTTAAGCACTTAAGTTGACTTAATAAATTCCAAATGTGGACTGAGCTTTCTTTAGGTCGACTTAAGGAAGGTTAAGTCAACCTAAGGATCCAGTGTAGACATACCCCATGATTCCTCAGAGTGTTATTCTAAAGAGGAACAACATTCAACATTACCTTTGAAGAACTGAGATTTGCACTACATTTCAAGAGAATAAAATGTGATCTGTTAGGCTGAATTTTTTTCAGATAGGTTAATTCTCAAAATCATTATTTTACAGTAGCCTTTCTTCCTGACTTGGTTAAAAAAATCATTTTTTGTAACTGAAGAAAAATGAGGGGATGCATTCCAATACAACAGGTTTTGTGAAAGTTCTCTGTTCTACCACCAGTTTTGCTCCTTTCTGATTTAGTGGGAGGAAAAAGCAACAAAACATTGCTTGCTACTAGTAACACTTTCGGTATCCAAAGTTCAGAGGTTCAGTCACAAAACTTGCATGAGCACAGTAGGGGATTTCCAAATGGCCATTCTGATTCCTATTCAAAACCTCTGCACTCACTTAAACATTGCCTACATAACAGTGCACACACCCATACAAACAAGACATTGTTCACTGTATATCATGTTTGGAAACCATGTCTGAACTTGCACATAGAAAAAATCCTGTGAATTTAGCTGTCGGACAGATTTTGTTTATTTATTTAATATGGCCAGAACCATGGTTTTGTCAAGAGCATATCGGTTAGGTGCAGTATAGTTATGTAAAGTAGGATAGAATACAACTACCTTTAACTCTGCAACTCAGCTTTTCACTGTTTTGGAAGTTAGTGAATGAAAATGAATTAGACAATTTTTTAGGTTTAAGGTTTTTAACTTTAAGAGGACATATTATAGTAATCCTAGAATTCAGTTCTGTGGAACTATTCTGTTGCTTCAGTTAAAGTTGACTCAATAGGGTCGGTGTCACCATGTTTATACTTAGTGGTACTTTTGGAATATAGGTTGTACCTAAATCAAATCAGAGTGACCTGAAAAGGATTTAGATCAAGATACGAGAGGTAGGATTCCAACTTCATTGAGTAAGGTAATATTAAATGTAACTAAGAACAGGCCATAATGGGGATAGATACATCATGGTCTGTGGATCCAGCCCTGTGCCAAAATTTTGGATTCAGAGGTAGAAGCTCTTGCTAGATGGTGTACTTGGTCCCCAAGGGGACTAAGTAACAGGATGATAGCATTGGCTGGGCAGAAGCCATCTTACAGTTTCTGTAAGAGGCTAAGGCTTAAATTTATTGTGGAAGGACCTTTGTTCAGATTGGCTGAAGGGCCAATGTATTCTTAGTAAACCACTACCCCAAAATGGGTGATCTAGAGCCTAAGGTACATCATGATCAATGCAGTTCAGTTTGAATTGGATGTAGCATTAAAAAATAATTAACATTTCCTCAGCCAGATGAGCCCAGAGATACACAGACAGAGTTTTCCTGGGTACAAACTATAAGAAAGAGAAATTGTTTTCACACGTACAGGCAAGGATGTTATATTGGCCTACACAGTGCTTCCTTTATATTTCTAACATGAAACTACTACTTTTCATCTGGACAGAGATATTTCTTAATCCTGAAGTGGAAGAGCACTGTCTTGGCACAGACAGGTTGGCACTTCTACTCAGACAGACAAACCTACATAAAGGCATTTCTAGGAATAATCAAGGTGTTCCCTCACACACACAAATAGGTCTGCATGCAAATATAATTCTACAGAACTTGATCTCTTTCTTCTGACTTATTAAATCATGACTAATAGCTGCCTGCACACCTTCAAGTGTCATACTGCAAGATAGAAAGAAAACTTCTAGGACACCACTAATATTTTTAAAAGGTTAGACCCTTTGCTGTTTATTATAAAAAGAGAGGGACACAAAGGCATTTGTTCTTTCTTTATACCAGCACACACTACTAACACTAGGAAAAATAGGAATTGTTCTGTAAACCAATCAAAGAAAAAGCTCCCACCCAGTCTCATCTTTGTCAGTAAATAGGCAATTTGTCAGTTACTAGCTTATAAATCCATTTGAGGTTCATATCCTTCATTAATCATGAAATCAAAAAACTTTGTTCAGCTACCAGAGTCCTGAGGTGCAGTTAATCTAAAATGTATATGTTCCAAAGGGGCAGCTGTGTTAGTCTAGTAAAGCAAAAAAGCAAAGCACTTAAAGACTAACAGATTTATTTATCACATGAGCTTTTGTGGGAGAATATCCCACTTCATCAGATGCTTTGAAGAGGGAGAATTTACAGAATTGGATGAAAATAAATGCAGGGGAGTGTAAGACATGGGATCAGGTCATAGTGCAACAGCAAATCAGAGCATTTGTAAGGTTTCAAACCCTGGATGCCCCATCATCTCAGGTATTGGCACCCTTACAGCAGGCTTATCTGGCTATGTGGACTCCCTCCTCAGACCCTATGTTATGAACATCCCTAGCTATCTTTGAGATAACATGGATTTCCTGAGGAAAATCCAATCTATCAGTGAACTTCCTGAAAACACCATCCTGGCCACTATGGATGTAGAAGCTCTTTACACCAACATCACGCACAAGGATGGATTACAAGTTATTAGAAGAACCATCCAAGATGATGCCACAGCACAGCCTGTGACTGAACTTTGTGCTCACCCACAACCATTTCAGATTTGAGGACAATTTATACCTCCAAGTCAGTGGCACTGCTATTGGTACCCTCATGGTCCCACAATATGCCAACATTTTTACAGGCACCTTAGAACGTTTCCTCAAGTCTCATCCCAAAGCACCTTGCCTCTATTTATGCTATATTGATGACATCATCATCTCCTCCTCCTCCTCTACCCATGGCAGGGATGCTCTTGAAGATTTCCACAGAGAATTCAACAATTTCCACTCCACAATCAAGTTGAGCCTGGAACACTCCACACAGGAGATCCACTTTCTGGACACTACAGTACAAGTTAGGGGTGGACACATCAATGCCACCCTGTACCGAAAACCTACTGATCGGTATAGTTATCCCCACTCTGGTACTCTGAGTGCAGAAGGTGGGGGCCTGCAACAGGCCTTAAAAGCCACTGGCCTTAAAGCCTGGTCTTAAAACTCTCCAAGGCCTCCAATTCCTGGCCTTGGAGTGGTATCGCTGCCACCACCCAAATGCAAAAACCTCTTGAACCCCAGGAAGGTGCACTTGGGAATTCCTTCCTATGAAGTATCCTCAGTCACTTTTATTCCTCTGTCTGGAGAGTGACTGAACTCCAGCTGCAATATGAGCTGGAACTGGAACAGAGTCTCCTTTTAATAGCTGCCTGTGCAGTCTGAGACACGTGCACACAAACCTCTTGCCTTTCAGGACACAGAACCAAAGCTTAAAAAGGTAAAGTCTTTAATTAAAAAGAACAGATAAAAACACAGAGTTGCTTCTCTGGGATTTACCTTAGGTAGTTACAGGGTGGGGGGCGGGTACATGTGCTCAGCACAGAGAAATCCAAAAAAAACCAAAAAACAAAGAAAATACCCTGACCGCATCTAAATAAACATTTCCTGTTCTATTCACGCCTGGTCAGTAACAAACTTAACTTATCTTTGGTAAGGATGTTGCTGGATTCTTCCTCAGGCCTCCTCCTGATCCTCCCAGGAGCTCTGTTGCATCTAAACAGGCACAGGCCAGGCTGCTGTTCCAATTCAAAAAGCTGTGCTTTGTTCCTATTGGCTGTCCTGGGACTCAGTGACCAGAGTGTTAACCCTTTCCTCCCCAAGGGTTACCACAACATCCCTCGAGCTTCCATCCTAACACGCCACACGATCCATTGTCTACAGCCAGGCCCTAAGATATAACTGCATCTGCTCTGATCCCTCAGACAGAGACAGACATCTTCAGGATCTCTATCAAGATTTCTTAAAACTACAAAACCCACCTGGAGAATTAAAAAAAAAAAAAAAAAAAAAAAAAAAAAAAAGATTGACAGAGCCAGACGGATACCCTACAGTCAACTACTACAGGAAAGGCCCAAAAAAGAAAACAATAGAACACCATTGGTCTCCACATACAACCCTCAAGTCAGACCTCTACAACAGATCATTAAGGACCTCCAGCTTATTTTAAAAGGTGACCCCTCACTCTCTCTAGCCTTGGGAGACAGACCTCTCCTCACCTACAGACAACCCCTGAACCTTAAACAGATATTCACCAGCAACTATAGACCTAACAACAGAAACATTAAAGCAGGCACATATCCCTGCAGCAAACCACATTGCCAACTTTGTCCACATATCTGCACTAAAGACACCATCATAGGACCTAATCAAGCCAGCTACTCATCAAAGGGTCATTCACCTGCTCATCCACTAATGATTTATGCCATCATGTGCCAGAAATGCCCCCACACCTTATAGATTGGACAAACAGGACAGTCCCTATGCAGAAGAATAAATGCACACAAAACTGATATCAGAAATCACAACACAAAAAAATACTTGCTGAGCACTTCCATCTTCCTAATCACTCCATTGATGATTTGTTAAAGATGGTCATCAAGAAAATCAAGGGGACATCAAGACTTCAAAGAGAAACAGCTGAAATTCAATATGCATTTTAGATTGTGTGAAAGCAAGGCTGAATTGTGACTATGGATTCTTTTCCCATAACAACAAGTAATTTGACTTCACTCTCCCTCTGTGTGCTGTTTCCTAGAGTTTGAAGTCTTACAAATACCCTGATTTGCTGTTGCAGTATGACGTGATTCAATGTCTTACACTCCCCTGCATTTAGTTTCATCCAATTCTGTAAGTTCTCCCTCTTCAAAGCATCTGACGAAGTGGGATATTCTCCCATGAAAGGTCATGTGATAAATAAATGTTAGTCTTTAAGTGCCACAAGACTGCTTGCTTTTTTTTTTTTTTTTTTTTTATTAATGTATATGGTTTTTCATTTGATATGTGGAGTTCTGCTTACATCTCCTTTACGGGTTCTGCTCACCTTTGCCCCACAGCTCCCAGGAAGGCTGCCACTGCTACTGCTTTCTGGCTCCAACTCATTGGGTTCCTATGAAAAGGTGAAACCTTAAGCTGAGGTTTCTCAGGGGGGGCACCCTAAGCTTAATGCCTTCCCTTTGTGTGTTCATTGTACCCTCTTTCTACACAGCACTCCCAGGTCAGTATCAACCTTCCATTCTTTGGTGGGAAGATATACTCATTTCATGCAAGCACAAGCTCTCTGGCCTCTGGGGCCTTCATCAAGGTCTAGGCCAGTGGTTCCCAACCTTTTCTCTACTGTGGCACACCTTGATACCGTCAAATTTTTCAAGGCATGCCACCATTTAAAACTCATGAATATTCAAACTAACTTAAATTACTTATGAGTATTCATGAACCATGGCACAGTGTTTCGCAAATGCTTCTATGAGGGGCAATAGGAGTAGCAGAGCAGGGGTGGCAAAACACAGGAGGTCAGGAGTTGTGCAGTGGCAGGAGTGAGTGTGGGAAGCAGAGCAGGGCAGGGGTGGCAAAAGAGGACAAGGGCAGTCATGTGGGGAACAGCACAAGGGTTGCAAGAGAGAAGAAAGGAAGGGAGAACAAGAGTGGCTTTGTGGGGGGGGGGGGAACCTGGGGAGTGGGGGGGTAGGGCACGGGAGCATGGCACAGCACCCACTTCCCCCTTCTCCATAGTGGCTCCCTGCCACCCAGGGCAAATCCTAACTCCACTGCTGCTCCCTCCCACCCCAGTGGGTCCCATCCTCCCAGCCCCCATGCCCCTGTTGCCTGTGATGGACCCTCCCCATCACTGCAGGGGCCAGAACTAGGCCTCCAACCCCCAGGTAAAGCCCCCCCAACCAAACAGCCGCCCCACAACTCCAGCTACACACTCACAACCCCCAGCAGCCCTCCCCCCCCCAAGCCCTTACCTGGGCTGTTTGACAAGCTGCTCTGCCCTCCAGGGGGAGATTCCCATACTCCCGGCCTCCCGCAGCTCTCTGCTGGCTGGGCTTAAGGTGGAGCCACCGGAACTCTGCGTTCAGGCTGTTCCTGCTGTTTTTAGGGGGACCCCTGGAACTCCATGTTCTGGTGCCTCTCTATTTTTAGGGGGGCCAGAAGGCTGCCTGCCTAAAAATAGGGGGCCCCAGAACTATGTTCCAGTTCTTTCCCCCTTATTTTAATTCTTGTCTTTTCCCAGCCCTGCACAGCCCACATGGCTGGGCTGAGCAGGGAGGGAACTTTAACTCCAGCTCTTGGGGATGCTCACAGCACAGTTTGGGTCTTGATGCGGCACACCAGTGTGCCCTGGCATACTGGTTGGGAACCACTGGTCTAGGCAGAAACAGACCCGAGAATGATTCTTGGCCCAGCCTGATAAGACCTAGAAGTATTTGGACTTTTCTTATGCTTATGTGTAATGTTGATCTAGTTTGGAGACCTCCAACACAAATATTTCAATGCTTTTTTTAGGTCCCAGCTCAGCAAATCATTAAGCTAGATGGGACTTAAGTACATGCTTTGCTGAATAAAATGATTTGCTGAACTGGAACATCTTTAAAAAACACCACCACCACCCACCACTTTCACCAGTCCAATACTCAAAACCAACCCAACAATAACAAAGCACTTGTGTGTTTAAATGTCCCAACATGTTTCCATAGTGAGAATTTTTTAAAATTATTTCCAGAGATAGCTGTGTTAGTCTAGTTCAGCAAAACAAAAAAAACAAAGAGAATCTTTTGGTCCTTTTAAAGATTAACAAATTTATTTTTTTCCATGATTTTTCCTGGGTGAAATCCCACTTTGTCAGATGGCCGAGTGGAGAAAACTTACACTGAAAAAAACCTTACAGTAATGGGAAAGAAAGATAAATCCTGTGATTACTTTTCATTGCATAAGGTCAGATTACTTCAGCAAATCAAACTGGTTGAAGAGAGCCAAACACAACTTATCAGAAAGTGGTGAGGTCTAGAGAGGTGAGAATCACTGTTCGTAAACAAAAAACAAAGGAGTCCTCTGGCCTGTGCCCCATTTAAAGTTTAATGTTTGTAGTGGGAGAGTCAGTTCATGCCTACACTGCCAAATTACTCAACTGTAATGATCTTGAGGGTTCATTAAAGACGATACTACTGAATGAGTAAGGAATAGAACTTTAATCATACAGACAGGTATCCAGGTGTGTACCTGGGAGCAGCCATGTTAGATCTTCTCTGGGGCATGTCTCCCAATTTACACGACACTGGCCCATGCTAGGGAGTGTCTCTAAATTCACAACCTTCTACAAGCATATCTCTACATGGACTAAGCAAACTTAGTTCAGACTGATTTAGCCCTTGGCTACACTAGGCTTTACCTAGCCCGAACTAAGAAGTACGCCTGGTTAGTTCGGACTTAAGTGCATGCAATACCCAAACAAATGGTTAGTTCGAACTAAAAAGCCACCGTTAGTTCAAACTAGCCTGACGTTAGTTCAGACTATCCTCAGACTTCTTTAGTTTGGACTAGCAAGTCTGAACTAAAATTCCCAATGTAGACAGCCATTGAGCCCCAAGTTGATGGCACTGAATTTGCATATGAATTCTAAATCTGAAGTCTCTCTCTGAAGCCTTGATCTAGAGTAAATGGCTATGTCTACGCTACAAGGCTCGGTTAAGCTGGCTTAATGAAGTCTGCTTAAAGTAGAGACTTTATTAAGCCGGCTTAGTACATCCACACTCAAAATGCCAGAACACTGACCACGTCCACACTGGCAGCTGCTAGGTCACCCTAGAAGTGCTGCATTGTGGGTACCTGGCTCACAGTGCACTACAGCAGAGTTGCCCCTCTCTTCCGGCCACTCCTTTACTACAGGAGGTGAGTGACCACACCATCCTCCATACTGTGTGTGGCAACAGGGAGCCCACAGAGGCCAGGGAGCCTGATGTAGCCCAGCGACGTGCCAGCACAGCACTCCACACCCTCCCTTTGTTGCCCAGACTCCTCTGGCTCTGGAACAGGTGCTGCAGGACAACTGCCAGCACAGGGGCAGGGCGCAGCCGTAGTTAAGACAAACACCAGGAAACAGCACATAGAGGAAGGTGAAGTCAAATCAAGTGTTATAAGGGGGGAAAAAATCCATAGTCAGGATTTAATCCTGCTTTCACACAATCTAATAAAAAAGAAATAGCAACTCTTTCTTTCTTTCCCTGTGCTATTTCCCAGTGTTTGAATCTTAACTGCTTTGATTTGCTGTTAGACTGTGTGTTAGACCTATGTCTTACACTCCCCTGCATTTATTTCCTACCATTCTGTAAATTCCCCCATCTTCAAACTGTCTGATGAAGTGGGATTATTCTCCCATGAAAGCTCATCCAATAAATAAATTTGTTAGTCTTAAACAGTGCCTCTGGACTCCTTGTTTGTTTTACAATAATACCGGGGGGGGTCGTCCTTTGAGAAGGGGAGACACAGTTGGTCGGAGAGGGGAAGAGACAGGCAAGGTCAGGATGAAAAGGGCAAGGGGGAGACAGGTTTGGGCAGAGAAGGGGGAGACAGGCAGGGTCAGGCAAAGAACGAGGGAGACATGCAGAGCGGGCTGAGAATGGGGGAAATGCTGGGTCAGGCTGTGATCCCAGGTCCAGCTCAGAACAGGGAGATCAGTCAGGGAACATGGGGAGTTTGGGTGTGGTCCATACAGCTGGGAATGCTCCCAGCTATGTTATGCCTTCTAGCCAGTCTCCATCCCCATGTTTTCTGTGGTTGGGAGGCCAATTAAGTCAATTTAAGGCAGGGGTCTCAAACTCGTGAACTGAGGGCCGAATGCAACCCCTAAAGTTACTGCTTGCGGCCAGCAATGACACTATTGCGATCAAAATTTGCAATACCATTTTATGGAAAGGTTTCAGTGGTACAGCCCTTGAGCTACCATACTAGTCCTCCTGTGGTGCAGCCCTTGGGCAAACGTACAAGTCCTCATTCAGTCCTCATGGTGATTTGAGTTTGAGACCCCTGATTTAAGGCAACTTCCCCTCCACATTGCCTTAAGTCGACTTAACTGTAAAGTTGACTTTATAAGTGGAAGTAATAAAGTCGAATTTACCTGATGCTAAAGTCAACTTTATTGCTCTGCAGTGTAGACAGGGCTTTGATTAAGTTGACTTAAGGGCCCTAAAGTCAACTCAAACACACAGTGTAGACATACTCAATGTGCCTGAGAATATATACAGATAAGTCCATGACTGAATGGCCTGGGAGCTTAAAGTGATTTCCCATTAGTTTTTGAATGTTCTTATTTCTGACGTCAGACTTGTGTCCATTTATTCTTTAGCTCAGAGACAGTCTAGTTTGTCATTTTATAAGGCAGAGGGTCACTGTTGGCACATGATGGCATATATCACATTGGTGGGTGAGCAAGTGAATGAGCCCCTGACGGAGTAGCTGTCTTTATTACGTCCTAAAATGGTGTCATTAGTGTTGATATGTGGGCAGAGCTGGCAGAGGGATTTATTGCAGGGATATGTGCCTGACTTATGTTTCTGTTGCAGTCTTAAAGTGCCACACGACTCCTTAGTTTTTTTTGCTGGACTAGACTAACACGGCTATCCCTTTGGAAATATACGTTTAAGGTTGGGGCTTTCTGTAAGTGCATAGAGGTTTGCCTCCCAAAGCCTTGGAGAATGAGAGATCATCTTGTAGCATATGCCATAGATCCTTGCTAATGTAGAGGTTTGAGGTTTTGTTGGTGTTTTTTTTTGTTTGGTTGGTTTTTTTTTAAGTAATGAAAGACTTTTTGGAAGTGGCATTTTAAGTAAATTCTCTATAAAACTTTTTACCATTTTTTTGATCAGATACTAACTTCTTCGGAGAAAGCCCATCTTGTCAGATAGTATATTTCAAAGCTGAATGAGATCATACATTGTTTCTTTCCTCTGAAGCTTATAATGTGATGGGTGATATATAAAGAATAATTAGTCCCAGTGGTGAGTAAACCTCAAACCATATATCTTTCTTTTTCACAGTCTGTTGAAAAGTTTGCTGCACCCAGTTGCAACTGATTTGGGCAGCATTGTGTGCAGGGGCCTGGGAACAGATTTCATGTGAGCAAGTAGCAAAACTATAATTTAAAGAGTTTCCCTAGTATCTCAAATAAAATATTATAATGAAAAGAGTTTAGACACTAACATAGAGAGTTTTAAAGTGATTGATTCCTGTCTTAGACACTGCTGCTAAAATAATGACTGAAGTTCCTATCATTGGATGGAATATCTATTAATAAATATTAAGTAATCAATGCCACTCATACCACCAGCCTTTTCAGAGAAGCATCTGCAACTAAATAATTAGCAAAAAGTAAAATTAATTAGTGTTGCCTAGTAAAATGTCTTCATAAAATCATACATAACTTTTCAGCTGTCCACAAAATGAGCAAATGAAACCTCTGTGGGGTTGTCTATATTGAAAATGCTGCATCACGTGGGATCTATTGAGCAGCCAGTATCAACCTGTTCTATCAGTCCTGGAGGTGCCTTCCTGTTGATGCAGTAACTCCACCCTTCCAAGTGAAGTAACACTGCATCAATGGGAGAGCATTGCTGGTCAGTGCAGCTGACTGAAGACAGCATGGTAAGTCAAAGTAACTAAGTTGACGAGAGATACACAGTCTGTTGCACTTAGGTTGCATATCTCCTGTCAACTTAGCACCACAGTGTAGACTAGGCCTCAGTTACATAGCAAGAATCTTACTAAACAAGAAATTTTAAATGTAAGTTAGTGAATGCTCAAATTCCAGAATATAATGTTTTACATTTCTAGAATATTTAGCTTCAGATTATAATGAAGAATAGTGATACATTCAATTTAGATAATTGCAAGGTAGCACAGCTATGCAAAAATCATGCAAAATAAATTTAATGAGAAAGAACTATCACGAACAGTAATGCCAGGAGATTTAAGAGTGATTGTAGAAAGTAAATTATAGCATGAGGGGAGATCATGAGACACCAATGCAATTTAGACACCCTGGGTACGTCTACACTGTAGAAACCTATGCACAATTGGCCTGTGTCAGCTGACTCAGTCAGCCTCACAGGGCTGTGGCTGCAGAACAATAAAGTTGCCATGTACTCATTTAGGCTTAGGCTGGAACTTGGGTTCTGGGACCCCATGAGTGAGGAGGATCCCCAGTTCTGAGTAACCCAAGCTCCACAAGCCCAAGTCAGTTGATACAGGCCAGCTGTGGGTGTTTTACATGGAGACATACTCAATGTCAGTATGCAATGTGGCTGCTAGATCTGCCCTATGGCTCTGTCACCACCGCACTTGGGGTATTAAGCAACTCGATGCACCACTTTATTAAAGTGATATTGACAAACTGGAGGAAAAGTATCAAATTAGAGATTGATTTATAAGAAAATGCTTGCAAGGCATTAGTGAGAGAAATATAGCAAGAGAAATGTATAGAAAGAAAATTTAATGGGGTATGCTGAGATACAAACAAAAAATAAGGAGATGAAATTTAGAGAGGGAAAAGCATTGCAACTAACTTCACCTTGACCAGTAGTTCCAAAGGGGCAGCCATGTTAGTCTAGTTCAATAAAAACAAAGAAGGAGTCCTGTGGCACTTAGACTAACAAATGTATATATTGCATGAGCTTTCATGGGAGAAAAATCTTACTTTCTCAGACACTTTCAAGATGGGGGAAACTTACAGAATGGGAGGAAATAAATGCAGGGAAGTGTAAGTCATTGGATCAAGTCATACTGTTATCCCATGACTTGCACAATGGGAGGAGATAAATGTAGGGAAGTGTAAGTTCCACCATCTTCAAAGCACCTGAAGTGGGATTTTACTCCCACAACAGCTCAGGCAATAAATAAATGTTAGTTTTTAAGTGCCACAAGACTCTTTGTTTGTTTGACCAGCAGTGTTTTCTGATCTGCAGATCTGAAAGTTGCTGAAAGATCAGAAAGTATAGGCACAGAAATTTGATCTTTAACCAGGACCAGAAGGTCATTGTGATGCAGTGTATCTAGACTTTCTGCCCTCCTATAGGTGACTGCACAGTGCTACTATACCCCACCCCAGGAAGTGAGATGGGAAGAAAAAACACCAGAAATGGTCCTCCAGGTGAGCTCAGGGACCTCATTGGAGCAGCCATTGCAGAAGCTAGAGAAACTTGCACCTCCAAGTCCTAGTAGGGCTAGCAACAGCCCATGAGGACCCTTCTGATACAGATAAAAGGAACTGCAGGGGCTTAAAAGTTCAATCCTTGGCTGGGATCATAACCGCCAGGCTGGGCTGGATCAGGTCAGATCAGGTTCAGTCCTGTCCTGTTCTTCTGTCTGGCCACAGGAACTTGAGACAGATACAGCATATTTTCAGACTGAATTTTGTATAGCTGGGTTTGCAGGGGAAAAAGGACCTGAGAACCTTAACCCAGAGACAACAGTAAAATTAAAAGGGCCAGGTGGAAAGAGGCTTGATGAAGTAGCAGCAATGAATCAGAGTAAGCCATACATGGCTACTTTATAGGCTCCTGGGTTTGAACCCAGAGTAGTGGGAAGGCCCAGGTTCACCTACCAACCATAGAAAGAGTGGCATTAGCCTCATGAAGGTGATGGAGTTTATCTTTGAGGGCTGAATCTAAAGAACCAAGAACCAAGACTGATAACCCAAGTGAGGGCAAACAGACAGTTTGCTTATTGGACTCTTTACTACACCCAAAGGGAAGCTTTTGGAGTGTAACTTGGCTGGAGGGCCAAGTCACTAAAGATCCACCAAGGTCAGCCTTTAGGGGGCATCAGGTGTGCAAGAATGACTGTGATACTGCACCCCCCCATGGCTTAGAGATGAAGGCCCCTTTACATCCAATGCAAGTGGAGCATGGACCCAGCCAAAAGCAGCTTATCATGTGACCAGAAGCTGCCACCTGAGGGTATAGGAGAGCCACAGAACCCAGACTGGCAGTGGCACAAACTCCACTGCCACAGCCACAGGGCTGGCCAGCAGCCATAGCTGCAAGCAGGGGAGAGGCACTGGTACCTCAGCTCCACTTACAGTTGTGGGGCCCAGTGGCCATGAAGGGAGCAGAGGAGCTGGTGATGGCACCTCTGCCCCACTCGTAGCTGCTTGGCCCCATAGCCATGGGCGCAGCAGAGGTGTCAGTGCCAGCACCTCTCCCACTCATGGCCACTGGCTGCTGCATTATCCTGTGGCTGCAGCGCCAAAGTTCGTGCCACTGCTGGGTGTTAAGTTGGGTGGCCCTGAGAGCCAAGTGGGTGGGCCCCAGCCCACTTGACCCATCCATGGCTATGCCCCTGGTCCAGCATACTGAAGGAGTCTAGCTGCAATTGGAGTTTGGTCACTCAGTGACTTTGTTCAGGAATGGAAGGTTGGAAGTGGGACACTAGTTCATTAGGCAACTTGCATCAAATGAAGATTTCCTCAAATTTGGCTGGACTGTTGCCTTTACCAGCTTTTTGAGTTTAGGAGATCTGCTTTCTCCACTAAGCTAATTAAAAAGTTTCTGGATCCTGATTGATCCCATCCTGTGTTTTTGCATCATGGAGCTCAGACTTGACCTGAGTGGGCTCTGACCAGTTACCATCTTCAAATGTTGCCACTATTGACACTTTTCTGAGGGCCAGAAAAAACAATGTGTTCTTGGGATATTTTGACCTGATGACATTCTGGAACAGATGAAAAGTATAGGGTAGGCAGCAGATACCCTTCAATCCTAAATTCACAGAGACCTTTTAGATAAATTTCAGCAAAGCAGAAGGGCTGCTCATGAGAAGGAAGTGAATAGTTATCAGAACCACTGAAGCTTTACAAGTTAAAGTCCCAAATACATCAACATTTGCCACATTTATTTTTCTGAACTTGTTTGCACCTATCTTCATTAGCTCTTGTAAATATATAAAATTGCTAAGCAAATGATTTATAAAATATGAGTACTTGTGTAAAACTATTGGGAGACCCATTTTAACAATCCAAAACATTTCACCGAGATGTGGTTTCTACTTAAATATATATTTTTAAAACCTTCAGTTGTTTAGGACCCAATCACCTGTTGCTTGCAGCAAACTGGATCCATTAACAGGAAAAACATTATGGTGACAGTCTCTTAAAAAAGAACTGAAACAGCTCAGATAGAAAGTGATCATTCAAAAGCCTTTTCCTGATCAGAAATGGGCACTGAAATGTTAAAACTCTGTCAGTCAGAAAAGAAAAGTTTAAACTGAATTAAGATTCCTTCCCCAACTCCCTAGAATTTGAAGTGTAGTTCTCTGAAAACAGTGATATCTTTTACTATATAGAGAGCATCTGCCTTGGTGTATCCAGAGTCACATCTACTCGCATTACTAAATAAAATAAGTGTTCTTGCTAATCTTTATTCTTCTTAGTTGTATTGGCTCTTCATTGCCAAGACAGTGATTTGGATTTGATTCCAGCTCCCACAATGATGGAATTAACAACTAATTCTCTTGGGAAAATTTCTAATCTTGGTGAAGCATGAAATGCATGAACCATAAGTTTGACTTTCAGATCTCAAGCTGAATGTGTGCCATCTTTGTACCTTTATCAGGAGCAGATATGTTGTGGATGTCCTAGCAAAATCTACAGACCCTGAAGCTGCTATTTTTACAGTGCCTCTTTCCAAAGTCAAACTAAACTATAAGAAAAAAATATTTTGGATGGGGTCCATGGAGGTACTAAGTGTTACTGTAGTCTCCAGAACAACTGCTCAGATGCTGCCTAATCCTGTGGGTGCCTAAAGTCACTCAATGCCTAAGTTTTTGCAACTGAAATTTCTCTAGGCATATATGTTTCTTCTTCTGGGTATGTGCACTGTTGCTTCCCTCTAAGCATCTTGTTGCCTATCTCCCACCTAAGCTCCAGAATTATTTATACATCAGGGGAAGATAAATGCTCCTCCACTTAACTAGCAGGTAGGGCTCAATCCAGTCAGCATAAGCAGAGGCTACCTAACACTACACTAAACAGGTTATGGGGACAGGAAAAGGAGGACCTTATAACCTTTAGCCTAGTCTATGGGAAACACTTGGATCAAGCCCACTGTCTAATAAGAAAGGATCTGAATAAGGATCTGCCACCTTTCTGCCAAGTGCTCTAATCCCTACACTATAGAGTCATTGACTCTCTCTGGTCCAATTATTCAATTCATTAAAATGGAACAACTCTAGGAGAGGAGTGAAGGAGCCTCACATCAGGATATCCCACAGTTAAGTGGTTAGGGTGCTCACCTGAGTGGTGCTAAATTTCTGTTTGAATCCCTTCTCATCAGGAGAAGAGGGGACTTGACCAAGAAGCTCCCACATCTGGGGTGAGTATGTCAACTACTAGGATAAAAGTTTAAGATAGAGATTCCCTGTTTCCCAACTACTGTGCAGGGAACTAGGGCTGTATTCACACACAGATGGTTATTTCGAAACAAGTTGTGTCGAAACGACTTGTTTCAAAATAACGCCTTATTTTGAAATAACTTATTTCGAATTAACAAATAGTTATTTCAAAATAAGGAAAAAAGGTGGGAAATGAAATAGCAGATTCACACTGTGAACCTGCTATTTCGCTTCCTCGGGGGCTGCGGGCACCGGCAGGGTTCAGCGCAGCCCAGCGCTGCTCCCCGCTGGTGCCTGCAGAGCCGAGCTGCGGGCAACAGCGGGGTTCAATGCAGCCCAGCGCTGCTCCCCGCCAGTGCCTGCAAAGGGGGGCTGCAGCGCTGCCCAGCACTGAACCCTGCCAGTGCCTGCAGCCCCCCTTTGCAGGCACCGGCGGGGAGCAGCGCTGGGCAGCACTAAACCCCGCCGGTGCCCGCAGCCCGGCTCTGCAGGCGCTGGCCAGGGGACACCCCTCAGCATCCTGGCCAGGGTGCTGAGGAGGCAGCCCTTGACCTGTTGTTTCAGAACACCTTGTTCCGAAACAACATGTTCACACGAGTTGTTTCGAAACAAAGTTGTTTCGCTCCCAAATGGGGTTTAACTTGTTTCGAAACAACGCCCTTGTTTCAAAACAACGGGTTCCCATTGTTTCGAAACAACAGTGCGTCGTGTGAACATGTTTTCTTTTTCCGAAGCAATGAGGTTGTTCCGAAACAAAAGTGCTGTATGAATACAGCCTAGGTGGCCTCTGATCAGGCCCACACACAACTTACACAGCCAAAAACTTATCTCCCCCAGTTCAAGAATCATAAGCTGACCTTTGCACCTCCCTGCAGCCCAGACTTCAGCACTGAAGGTCAAGAGAGGGGTAGAGTTTAGCCTGTACTGCTTTTATCACTATTAGCTAGTTTCAGCAGCTCCTTCTCTTGAGTGCCAGCATTGTGGGTTGCATCCTAAGGTACCTTTCTTTCCCAAAGAAAAAAGGAGTCTAGTGGCACTTTTAAAAGACTAACAAATTTATTTATTGCATGAGCTTTTGTGGGAGAAAAATCTTGGTTTGTCAGACACTAGAGTATGGAGACTACTAGACTCCTTGTTTGTTTTGCTGAATTAGACTGACATGGCTACATCTCTGGAACTTTCTTTTCCCACTGATTGTAGAGGAGCCAAGGCATTATGCTCACAGCATTGTTCCTGTGGTTTCCTAGGAGCCTAAAGTCAGGCATTGTTCTGTTCTAATGCCTAAGAACCCTCATGTGGATCCAAAAACTTTCCTGCTACTGATTTTTCTGCTTTTTCATAACAGAATTGGCAATGAAGCAAACTGCGTGAGCACAAAATTTAAAAAATAACAGCCAGAGCCTCAGCGGCTATAAATTGGCAGGGCTCCACTAAAATCAACCAGCTGAGGCTCTTGCCCTAGCCTAGAGCATCAGTGTCACTATCCACCATGCTCATGATGCAGCAAGACATGACAAGCAAGGGGAAGCAAAGGGAACATGGGAGGATTTGGTTACAATAGTGAAGGCTCAGGAGATCTGCTTATTACACACATATCGGAACTAAAGTGTTTTTGGCACTCTCTCTCATCTCCCATTAAAGTCAATGGGAGGTCAGCTAGGGAGGGCCAAGAGTGAGCACTGACGAGGACTTTGAAAGATAGTGAGGTTTTAAGGGTTAGTGAGATGGGAAGAAGGAGAGGGAAGGTTGCCATCTGTCCAGGTTTTCCTGGGATTCTCCCTTTTTTTGAAGTCACTATCCTGGGAAGCCTGTACAAGTACTGTGTACACACTACCAGCTGTCCTATTCTATAGACTCTGGATCATTTTGGGTGTACCAAGGCTTTTTGTATCTCAGGAAGTGGCAACCCTAGTGAGGGTATTTTGCAGGAATCAAGGTGCAGCCAGAACTACTTTTGAGAAAGAGATGAAGAGCGCAACAAGGTTAATTGACACGGCAGAGTATAGCTGGCATGGAGCAGAATAGGGAGCAGATAGAAAACAACATTACCCGTCAGACCTTTGCAGGACCTTTGAAGACCACCTGCTCAGTAGCAGTAGGCAGCCAATCCTCAGGTTAATAAATCCAAGGATGGTACATGGGAAGAGGGTTACACAGTTTAGAGCTGTCTATTAAGTCACGTTGTGTAATCAAGGGCAATTTCCGATATGCGGTACCAGCTGCTAAGGAAGCTGACTAATATTAAGTAACACAAGCAGCATACTGATATTGGTGTAGGCTCAGACTTTCCAAAGTCATTGCATCCCAGCCATTGGGGAAGAAGAGGAACACATTATAAAAGGAGTTTGAGAATTGTTATCCTAATCCACATTCCTGGAATCAATACCAAGCTTGCATGGCTTGCAAGGAAGCCCGTTATCCAGGTAATCAGTTTAGGGGATTCATACTACAGTATTATCATTGAACATTCCAACCAGCATATATGCATTTATATAGAGAAATGGTAAGGTAGAGTGTTATATGTCTGTGACACTCATGAGATTATGTCTCTTTGAAATCAGACATTAGGTTCTTTGCCTTGAAGCCTGCGAAGTTTGGTTATATCACATAAAGGATACATTTTTTGTGCTAAGTATCAGGAACAGAGGAAAAACAGATAGCTTTCTCAAAAATGGAGAGAGCTAAGAAAGGGAGCAAATTTCAAGAAAGCTGCTCATTTCCCATTGTGATTGAGACTAATTGCTGCAGCCACAGAAGCCAAAATGACAGGGAAGAGGAACATAATAAACCTTACAGTAACAGTACTGGTTGCTAAAGTAACAATTACATTATCTGTTAAAGAAGCTGTGCTGAAAACTTGTTATATTCCAAAGCATATTTGTTTTTAATGGGTTAAGGCAACATGTTGCTTTAATTTTTCACCACAAATGTCAGAAAATAAGTGATTTAAAACAGATGTACATTTCTGGTGCACATTTTAGGGCAGCTTTGCTTTAACAGATGCCTTGTATTAATAATGTACAGTTGTGACAGGAAGTGTGGTTTAGATTCCTGGAAAAACATAAAAGCTAATTCCGTTACTCGTTTTCATGGTACCTACTTTCTCAAATGCTACACTGGTTTTGATTATAGTGAAACCCTATAGTAAGAATAATTTTGTCAAGAGTATTAACTTATCTGTGCTTCTCTTTCTTTGTACATGACTTCCCACTTTGACCTACATTCTGAGCTACCTGTGAACAAGTCTAAAGCACACACATAAAATTATAACATAACAGCCTGTAATACTATATTGTTCTATACATTTCCCCTGTTTCAATATGAATAGTGTATTTTCTTTATGAAATATTAAGTTATTCTGTGGCTCCTCTCCTTTTCATGCTAAGTCACTCAGCATTTTCCCAAAATCTTTCAGATTAACAATTTTTTAGAAAATGTTCTTAGACTATAGTAACTAGATAAATCCCAATAAATAAATACATTTAGTGAGTTTGTTAAAAGCCTCAGCACTGCACTTCACAGGATACTATGGTAATAAGCATTACATTTAAATAAACCGTGAATGTATTATCTTGAATTCATCATGGGATAGTTTCTGAGCAACTGGCTTGAAAATTTCAGAAGGGTAGCCATGTTAGTGTATTTTAGCCAAACAATAAAAGGAGTCTAAAGGCACTTTTAAAGACCAACAAATTTATTTATTGCATAAGGTTTTGAGGGCACAAAATGGAAAACGTAGGCTGTTAGTTGTATGTATGCAGCTCTGTGTACATACAAGTAACATGCTCCATTTTATGCATCTGATGAAGTGGGAGTGTGCCACAAAAGCTTATGCGATAAATAAATTTGTTAGTCTTTTAAAAGTACTACAGGACCCCTTTTTTTTTGGCTCAAGAATGGGTTTTCTTCTGGAGGAATGGAGCACAGTTTGGTGGATTACAGAAAGAGCTGTAACAAATTAATTACATTTATACTCCATTGCCAGAAGTTGTATTCATCTTATGTCATTTTATTAAAAAAATGAAAGGAAGCTATTCAAATACCGTAAGAACCTGCAATGTATTTAAATATATCTACAGGCCTATAACCTATATGCACCAGAAAAACTTCACTGAAAGTCCTGAATTCAAGAGCAACAGCTAATTTATTACCCAAAGGAAGATAAGTTATTGCCAACTAGCAATTGAAAGGATCATTTTGACAACAGAATGGCCCAACACAAACATGGACAGACAAATGCTAGTAATATCACGTTTAGTGGAAAAGTAAGTGTCTGAAGGTGAATTAGAGAAATTTAATAAGAGATAAACTAAAGTGCTCATTGCAATAGGAAAGGGGAACTTCTTTTCTTTGTTAAGATTTCCAAAAGCTCACACCCCACCCCTAAAGTCTCTTTCAGGGTATCAAGTGACATTAAGTTCCAACGGCTATGCCTCCACCTAAAAATCTTAGTTTGGACTTGGTTAGTCTGAACTAAGAAGTTTGAAGTTAGTTTGAACTAAGTGTGTTTTTTTTAGTTTGAACTAACCTTTAGTTCAAACTAGCCATGGTTTTTGTTTTTTTGTTTTTTTAGTTCAAACTAGCTTTTTAGTTAGTTTGAACTAAAAAAATGTTTAGTTCAAACTTATTTAGTTCAAACTAGCATGACTACATCGTGCTAGTTCAAACTAAATTTCAAAATAAATCTGAACTAAGCAGTTAGGTTGAACTTAGTTCAAACTAAAAAATTTTTTAGTTTGAACTAGGCAAAGAGGTAGCTGGGTTAGTCTAGTTTAGTAAAACAAACGCTGAGTCCTATGGCACTTATAAAGACCAACATTTATTCTTCTCATGAGCTTTCGTGGGTGAAGTCCCACTTCGTCAGATGCCAGAGTAGAGAAAACTCTACATTGAGAAAAAGACTTAACAGTATGGGAGGGGAAAAGAAATCATGGGATTACATTTCACTGCATCAGGTCAGATAACTTCAGCAAACCAAGTTGTACTGATTTGAACACAACACATCAGAAAGCAGTGAGGCTGAGAGAGGTGAGAATCACTCTTAGTAATGAAAAAACAAAGGAGAAGTCCTTTTAAATTCTAGTGCCAAAGGGGCAGTCATGTTAGACTAGTTCAGTAAAACAAATACAAGGTCCTGGGGGAGTTAAAGACTAACAAATTTATTTATTGCATGAGCTTTCATGGGAGAAAATCCCACTTCATCAGTTGGGGCTCTGTAACACTATTTCAGGATCCACTGAGAATCTGCTACAGCCCATTCTCTAGGCTCCAGTCAGCCAGCATGCCATTCATTAACAACCTGGGAAAGCTGCACCACATGAATTCAAACAGGAACAGGTGCTGAGAAGGAATACTAGGATGACCTGAGGCATGGAAAACCTGCCTTATGAGAGGAGTCTCAAAGAGCTTGGCTTGCTTAGCCTAACCAAAAGATGGTTGAGTGGAGATATGATTGCTCTCCATAAATGCCTCAGAGGGGTCAATACAAGGAAGGAAGAGAAATTATTTAAGCTCTGCACCAATGTGGACAGAAGAACTAATGGATATAAACTGGCCATCAGGAAGTTTGACTTGAAATTAGATGCAGGTTTCTCTCCATCAGAGATGTGAAGTTCTGGAATAGCCTTCCAAGGGGAGCTATGAGGGGAAAAAAAAAAAAAAAACCAAACACCTAGCTGGTTTCAAAACTAAATTGAAACATGAATTGAGAAATTCATGGAGGGGATGGTATAATGGGGCAGCCTAGTTTGATGATTGATATTTGGCTCCCGGTGGTAGATATGTCAATGGGACAGTTCATGGAGCGGGTTCTAAGTTATTACAGAGAATTCTCTCTTATGTCTGGCTGGTGAGACTTGCCCACATGCTCAGGGTTTAACTCATTGCCATATCTGGAGTCAATAAGGAATTTTCTCCCAAGGCAGATTGGCAAAAGCTCTGTGGGTTTTTCACCTTCCTCTATAGCATGGGGTATGACTCAGCTGGTGATAGATTCTCTGTACCTTGAAGTCTTCAAAGCATGATTTGAGAACTTCAGTAACAGGTAAGGCATCTAGTATAGGAGGGGGTGTATTGTGGGTTCTGTGGTCTGCACTGTGCAGTAGATCAGACTAGATGATCATACTGGTCCCTCCTATCTATGATCTCAGCCAAGATTCCCCATGATCATAGGGAGGGACATAAGTGCCTCCCCACCCAATCGAATGGCACCAGTGGCTTGCACTTATTTTGAATGCCTGTGGACTCCAGTTAAAGTGCATGAAAGTTAAAAACCAACCAACCATTTCATGCAGCCATCTTCAGCTGGAGCACACAAGCACGAAGATGAAAACCTGCATTGTTCTCCTGGGCTACAGCTATACTATCTTCTCCCTCCGCCAAGTTTTCCATGATTACTAACACCAGAGCAGGTCTACCACCAGTGGCTAAAATGGGAGAATTGCTGAATACTGGTATTTTAACCCCCCCAAGGGGCAGTCCAGATAGGATGGTCACAACCCTGTGGCTTAATAGCAGTCCTATCATTGCTACCACTGGCAGAGCTTAAGTAGTGGTAGCAACTGAGGACATTTGAGGGAGAAATTCTATTGTAAACAAGGCTTTGGACCTAGTGATTCTACTTGCTTTAAGTCTGAATGAATTATTTTCTGTTTTCTTTATTGAAGAGGAAATATCTATACTAAATGCAAGGGAGTGGGGGTTGGAAGGCCTGCCTTATACTCCCAGATGCTATGAATGTGCTGTGTGATCTTCAGCACATCACTTAGGATATGTCTATACTGCAATGAAAGACTTGCTATGGCTGCCTCAAGTCAGCTAACTTGGACTCACAGGGACCAGCCTGTGGGGCTAAAGTTTGCATTGTAAATGGCTGGGCTCAGGCTGGAGCCCTGGCTGTGAGATCCTGCAAAAGGGGTGTGGGAAGAGTCTCAGAACCTTGGCTCCAGCCTGAGCATCCATGTTCCAGCTTTTAGCCCTGTGAGCATGAATCAGTTAATTCCAGTTCTGAAATTCTGTGCCATGAACATTTTTATTGCAGTGTAGACAAATTGTGTGTCTCAAAGATGGGGTGCCCAACGTTAGACACATGCTCAGCATTCCCCCCTTCCCCCCAGCCAAAAATCAGACTAAGTGTCTCAATCACCCAAAATTAGTGGCCAGTTGACACTGTAGGCCTTAATCTGTGACTTAGTTTTCCCTTCTGTGACATACTACTTCAGGGTAATACTACTTCTCTTTAACCTCAAGATCCTAGTATCCTACATAAAGTCTTAAGTCAGGGTTTCCTAGAGCATGGGGTGTGGTGCACTGCCTTGATTGGGCACAAAGAACTACCCTGGGAAATTAGGAAGACATTTCTGTTATCAAGAGTCTCAACTTTCATTTAAAAAGTGAAACTAGTTTAAAAAGTCTTCAGTGTGAAATATGTCTAACTGATGTAGAGGTGTATCTGACTTAGCAGAGAGCCTGAAATAATAGCTTTGAGTTGTGAATTTCCCATTCAGTTCAGTGGTGCTAACTCAGATGACAGTGGTGATACCCTAAATGTGAGCATTACAAACTATTGAAAGAACAGAAAAATAAAAGAACAGTTACATTATGAAGACCTACACCAGCATTTCCTAAAAGCTAAGTAGGGTTGCAAAGGACAAGCTGCAGTGGCACAGAAGATGTATACATTAAGATGGGGCCACCTTTGTCACAACATAATAGACCTGCAAGGATGCACTATGGGTTTTGTTTTCCTGACACATAGAGCTCAGATTTCAGAAGTTTAGGAAACTAAGTAAAAATACTTGGCACTTAAGACTTTCATGCAGATGCACACACTCAGGAGAGGAAAAATTGCTCACATATTTTCTTAGTCTTACTGACAGCAAAAAAAATAGTTTGACATTCTGCAGATTACCTCTAAGAATATTAGATTATACACACATCATACTAAACAGTACTATTGCTGGAGATAAACCAGTCAGTCTCAAGATATTGGTGTTCCTAGCTAATGGGTCCATGGATACTATTTTCTACCTACATCAATATAGTCTCAATCTTCTGTAGCGCTCCCTCAGGAAAACGTACTCTGAATAAAGACATCATGAATATTTGGTAGACACGTATACATAGCCAGTGAATTTGTACAGCTACAGGTAATATTTGTTTTAGTGTGATGCCAGAGAGTTGTCATGGCTTCCCACTCCATAATTAGTTTCATACTGAAATACATATTAATAAGATACATACACTAGTGACAGATCAAGCTGTAATGAAAGTCTTACAGGAGTCAACTTACTCCTAGCATGATCTCCTTGGGGATGGGTACAGCAAAACAGGCTCTTTTCAGCTCTCCAGACAAGCCTCTTTAGAGTCTTTCCTCTCCTGGGTTAATATGCCAACTCTAACAAAAGAGCAGACCTTCCTCCATCCTTCTTACGTTTGATCAACCCTTTTCTGCACCCCCAGAACTCCATATACTTCTATCTTGCTTTTATTTCAGAGTGTTGCCTCCCAGGTCTTCCTGGAATCACAGTACCACAAAGGCTACTGCAGGAACCTCTCTTTCCTGTAGTCTCTCAGACTAACTTGAACACACCCTTCAGGCTTTACCATCACTACTTCCAGTTTCTTCCACACTCACGATAAAACACCTCTTACCCCAGGTTTAGGACCCTATGGTTCCAGCTCTAAGCATCTCTCTGCCTTTAGCCCAAGAGAAAAAAATACCCAGCTACCTCTCACCTAGGCCACCTCCCTCACAACTACCCTCCTTCCTCTAGTGCCCTCTGCTTCTTCCTTTATAAGGACACATCCTCTTCCTATCTGAGTGTGATCACTTCTTATGTCTAACACCATTTTAGACACTCTCAGTGGCTTAATTGGACTCAGACTCCTGTTAAGCTGTGATTAATCTGTGCACCCCACCGGACAGGTTATAACAGCAAAGGACCAAACACTCATAATACTTTTACATAGACATCCTCAAATGTATTTAGGCACCTAACTGCCATTCATTTCAATAGGCGTTAGATGCAGTGGTGGATCAGGAGCCACAGAGCCCCTGGGCCTCTCTACCAATGCTCCTCCACCCCACTGGAGGCCTCCCGCCCTGCCAGTGGGCCTGCGCTGGGCTAGATGGGGCTAGAGGCTGGTTGCAGCCTGCCTGGTCATCCCCAGGGGCAGGCAGGGCCAAATGCTGCAAGTGCTGTGGCTTGGATCGCACCAGAGCCCAGACTGTATATGTGGCAGTCAGCCAACTCCCCTCCAATCCCCCATGGCCAACCGGCCAGGCTGCATCCAGCCTGCCCTGCCCGCAGTGGCCAGTTCAGGGTGGGGTAAGAATGGGACAGCTTGGCCTGTGGTCTTGTTCACCCTGCCCTTGATGGATCAGCTGGCCCAGGGGCAGGAGCTCAGAGCCTGGCTTCAGGCCAGCCCAACCCACTCCCCTTCTGAGTGCCAGGCTGCCAGCGGGATGGAGGAGCCCCCATGTTGTAGTGGACCCCTGGGCCTGGGCCCCACTGGCCTTTGCAGTAATCCACCCCTGGTTAGATGCCAAAGTGGAGGAAGGACCTGGGCCTTAGTCTTCAAAATGGTAAAAAAGTTTAGGGTAAAACCTATACCCTGCTTCCTAAAGAATCTTAGCCCCAGAACCACAAAGATACAGCTTCCTGTTTTAAGATCCACTGTGACTTACAAAATTTCCTCTCAACTGTACCTAACACTGTATGCATCTAAGTTTGTGCTTCACAGCATGCACACTGCTGTCTCACTCGAGGCCAGGGGTGGCCAAACTTATGGAACTCAAGAGCCACATAAGTTGATTATCAAACCTTTGAGAGCCACACTGAGGCGTATAGTGATATACTTTTACCTACTCCAAAACTACCAAATTTAAGTTCATTTGCACACTAATTTTACTGTAAAAAGAGGACAAATATCAATCCTCCTAATGTCAGATTCTAATAATTACTTAAAGTTACCTAAAATTAGGCCTATACAGTAAAAACTTAGCTGCTGCTTGATGTGGAAGACTGCAGGCTAGTGGCGAGTTTTTTAAAATCCTGACCAGGCCGCACTTTTCCCCACCATCCCAACCCCCACCTGAACTCCTATGCTGGGGCTGCTTTTCTAAACTGATTTGCTGACGTTTTTCCAGGAGCCACAATTTTTCATTCAAGAGCCACATGTAGCTCCCAAGCCACAGTTTGACCATACCTGCTCTAGACTTTTGGACACCTATCTCCCACCTACACCACAGAGTGATCCGCAAATGGGAAGACAGACAGCTATTCAGCTGACTAATTCACACATAGGGCCTGATCCAGTAGGCGTGCTTAGAGGCTGCCTGCCAGATTAGCTCCTGGTTAACATCTGCTGTGGCTGCCACAATTGCCCTCATTAAAACTTTTTTATCTTAGTAGCTAGAGCAGTGGTTCCCAACCTTTTCTCTGCTGTGGCACACCTTGACACCTTCAAATTTTTTGAGGCACACCACCATTAAAAAAATACATGAATATTCAAATTAACTTAAATTACTTATGAATATTCATGAATCAAGGCACTGTTTCTGAAATGCTCCTAGTAGGGGCAGTAGGGGTAGCAGAGCAGGGGTGGCAAAAGAGGACAAGGGGAAGCCAGCACAAGGGTGGCAAGAGAGGAGAGAGGACAGGAGAACAAGAGTGGCTTTGTAGGGGGCAGGGGGAACCTGTGGAGTGGGAAGGTGGGGCAGGAGGGCACGGCGCAGCACCCACTTCCCCCTTGTCGACAGTGGCTCCCTCCCACCCAGGGCAAATCCTCACCCCACTGCTGCTCCCTTCCACCCCAGTGGGTCCGGGCCTCCCCTCCCCCAGCTACCTGTGATGGACCCTCCCATAATTGCAGGGGACAGAACTAAGCCTCCAGCCCCTAACTACAACCCCATACACAGCCACCCCACCCCACAGCAGCCCTTCCCCCCAAAGCCCTTACCTGGCCTGTTTGCAGGCTGCTTGACTCAAGCTGCTCTGCCCTGCATGAGGAGATTCACACACTCCCAGCCTCCCCCAGCTCTCTGCTGGCTAGGCTTAAGGTGGAGCCACCTGAACGGTGTGTTTGGGCTGCTCCTGCTATTTTTAGGGGGACCCCTGGAACTCCACATTCCAGTGCTGCCTTCTATTTTTAGGGGGGCCAGAAGGCTGCCTGCCTAAAAATAGGGGGCCCCAGAACTGTGTTCCAGCACCTGCCCCCTTACTTTAACCCCTGCCTTTTCCCAGCCCTGCACAGCCCAGGTGGCTGGGCTGGGCTGGGCTGAGCAGAGAGGGAACTTTAACTCCAGCTCTCTAGGATACCTGCAGCACACTTGGGGTGTTGCTGTGGCACACTAGTTGGGAACCACTGAGCTAGAGAACTCCTGGGATATGGAAAGACCCAGGTTCAACTCCCCTCTCATTTTCAAGACCAAGGTTCAGTTCCACTCTCAGTGGGTTTTTATGACCCACTCTCACAATACACTTTTTGGTTTTCAGTATCTACTTTCTTCAACCCTTTCACGTCATCACATACATTATTATTTTCTACAAAATTAGATCATCTAATTTTCAGACTGTTAGACAGTATCTCTGCAGGAGACATCCTGTATCTCAACAATGCTGTCCTATAGTGTTAAGCAAGGATCTGAATTAGATTCTTTCATCCCTTTTAATAGTCTCTATATTGTTTTTACACCATTTTCAACTAGGCCAACTTTGACTGGAGTACCTAGGACTCAGAGTAATGTGTTTGAATCCATAGTTTCTTGCCAATTATTTGCATCCTTATCTTGCAAATTGTGCACCATTGTCTGACACTACCACTGCAGGAATACCATGTCTATCAAATATTGATTTAATGCAGATTACTTGCTTTGCCAAAATATTGTTTAATAAAGCAGTTTCTGAAAAGTGTGAATAATAGTCCAAAATCAAAACAAACTTTGCCAACCTAACTGAATAAATCAATATCCACAGTATAGCAAACATCTAAAAACTTTCTGATGTACTAGCATGGGTTCTTTTGCAGGAGTGACTGGAATTTGATGTTTCTTATGTCTTAACTTTTTTCCTGTGTGTTTCATTTATTTTAGACCAATACAACACCTCTCTATATCTTTGTTTGCATTTTTCAGTTCCCAAATGTCCTTCTTGAATTCTAATAAGCATGTCAGGCCATAACACGAGGGGTGATTAATCAGTTGTCTCTAAATAAAATACCATCCATCACTGAAGGTTCTTATTTGGAGTAAAAATATGGACTGGTATATAGGCAAACCCACATTTATAGCTTTGATCACTCTTTGCGAGCTCTTGTCTTGTGCTGTGGCTCATGCAAACACAGTCCACAATGTCACAGACTGGATAGTTTTCCTTTATAGGATTCACATGCTCTATATCAGATTCTGAATCATGTTCTGCTACAATACTGTCAAAAACTCTAGATCGTGTGTCCAGTACCATGAAATGCCTTGCTGGTTTATATTCCATTTTGAAATCATATACATGCAACTGAAAAAACAAAGACTCTCTATTCTGGGAGGACTGTCAAGCAGTCCTTTTTTAGCAATGGATAGTAAAAGCTTATGGTCTGTTTCACTGATAACTGGGCACCCACAGATAAATAAATGAAATTTCTTGCAACCATGCATCAAAGCTAACACCTCCTTGTCAATTCATCTGTATTGACAAGGAGTTTTAGGGAGCATACGGTAAGCATATGTCATTAGTCTCCATTGTTCATCATATTTTTGTAGTAAAGCTACCTCATGCCTTCCTTTGCGGCATCTGTGGACACCTCAGTCTGTCTCTTGCACTCAAAATCTGATGACAGGATCTTTATTAACTGTTTCAAGTTTTCTAATTCCTTGTCTAGATTGGCATGATTTTTTGTGTGCATGCTTGCTCGCATTAACATATTAGGTACAAACTTTCCCACAAAACTGATTACCCTTAAATATCTTTGCACTCTGTCTGCTTTTACTTTGTACATTTGTAATTGCCTGAACTCAGTTTGAACTCAATGTTCTTTGAGTCTTCCTCCCAAGTACAGGATAGCCTAGACCCAACATTTATATTTGTCTGTTTAATTTTAATCTTATCATCTTAGCCCTTTCCAATGCTTTCTTTAAGCAGTGGTCAGGTTCTTCAATTGTTCTTCATGTTAGAATGACTTATGTATATTGTAGCATAGTTTTTACCTTCAAATAGTCATTGTACTTTGCTATGAAGTACCTCTGGTGTAGATATTAACTCAAATGGCAGTCTGTACAAGCTGTATCTTCCTTCCGGTATATTAAAAGTACATAAATATATAGTACTCTCATCTAAAGGGATTTGCCAAAATCTTGCAGATGCAGCCAATGTGGAGAAGTATTTAGCACCAGTCACTTCTTTAAAAATTTCTTCCTTAGTGGGCATGAGAAAATGTGCTCTTCTGACCTATAAGCATAACCTAATAGTTCTGTCTTTCCTTCCTACAATTACTAATCTATGAACCCATATCATAGGCTCTATTACTTTCAAGATGATCCCTAAAACAAACAAGGAGCCCTGTGACAGTTAGGGTATGTCTACACTTACAATTTAGTTCAAATTAAGGAGGCTTAATTCAAACTAAATTAGTGCATCTCCACACTAGTTTTCATTAGGTCGCACTAAGGAGTTCCCTTAGTTCAAACTAAGGAAAGCCTAGCTCGAATCTATAAAACCTCCCTTAACTTCAAGGTGATGGTTAATTCAAACTCATTAGTTCAAATTAACCCAATGTAGCTGTGTTAATTCAAACTAACTCTTAGTTTAAATTAACCACAACTTGATTTTCTCTATGCAATAACTCCCCCACACAACTGATTCGAACTAGCAAGTCCTGTGCATGGGTTTCTAGTGTGGCTGTGTTAATTTGAATTAACTTAATGCAAACTAATAATTAGCTTGAATTAATTAGTTCAAATTCAGTTAACTCAAGCTAACCTATGTGTAGATGGAGCCTTAAAGACAAATTTATTTATTGCATGAGCTTTTGTGGGAGAAAATCCCAATTCATCAGATGCTTTGAAGATGGGGGAAACTTAGAATGGGAGGAAATAAATGCAGGGAAGTGTAAGTCATGGGATCAGCTCACACTGCAACAGCAAACCAAAGCAGATGTCAAAATTCAAACACTGGGGAACTGCATAGAGAGGAAGATGAGGTCAAATAAATCACAACATTCTAAAACCAGTGGGTGAGCATTTCAATCTTCCAGATCACTCCATTGATGATTTATTAATTACTAACTGAAGTGCTCAGACCAGATCAAGGCTTCAAAGAGAAGCTGCAGAGATCAAATTTATTTGCAAATTTGACTGCATCACTTCAAGGCATATTAGGCTGCATCAGTAGGAGTGTTACCAACAGATCGAGGGATGTGATTCCTCCCCTCTATTCGGTGCTGGTGAGGCCACATCTGGAATACTGTGTCCAGTTTTGGGCTCCCCACTACAGAAAGGATGTGGACAAATTAGAAAGTGCAGTGGAAGGCAACGAAAATGATTAGGGGGTTGGAGCACATGACTTACAAGGTGAAACTGAAGGAACTAGGCTTATGTAGTCTGCAGAAGAGAAGACTGAGGGGGGATTTGATAGCAATCTTCAGCTACCTGACGGGGTTCTCCAAAGGGGATGGAGCTTGGCTGTTCTCAGTAGTAACAGAGGACAGAACAAGGAGCAATGGTTTCAAGCTGCAGCTGGGGTGGTCGAGGTTGGACATTAGGAAGAACTTTCTGTCTAGAAGGGTAGTGAAGCACTGGAATGGGTTACCTAAGGAAGTGGTGGAATCTCCATCGCTGGAAACATTTAAGGCCTGGTTAGACAAAACCATGGCTGGTATGATTTAGTGGGAGTGGTCTTTCTTTTAGCAGGGGGTTGGACTAGATGACCTCATGAGGTCCCTTCCAAACCTATGGCTATGTCTACAATAGCAAATTAGTCCAAACTCAGCAATCTTAGCCCGGACTAATTTGAATACTGTCTACACTAGCCTTTGGCTAATTCAAACTAAAAGAAAATTTTAGTTCGAACTAATCAAAGGTTAGTTCAAACTAGTTAGTTCAGCTGCTTAGTCTGAACTAACTGTTTAGTTTGAACTTATTTGCATTTTTAGTTCAAACTAGCCCACTGGAGACATGCTAGTTTGAACTAAATAGGTTCAAACTAGTGATTAGTTCAAACTAAACACGATTTTTTAGTTTGAACTACCAGTAACTTTTGGCTCAAATTTGCCATTTTTTTAGTTTGAACTAAAAAAGTGCAGCTAATTCAAAATAAAAAGTTAGTTTGAACTAAAAACCCACATTTAGTTTGAACTAACTTCAAACTATTTAGTTCAGACTAAGTAAGTCCAAACTAAGGTTTTAGGTGTTGACATAACCTATACTTCTATGATTGTTGTAGACTTCTGCTGTGCACTGCTTTTGTGCTTTCACTTTGCATAAAGGATTTGAGATTCTGATCATCAAAGCAGTGTCATTTTCCCCCTTCAGAAGTTTCAATATGTTTTGAATAGCCTTTGCTGCTTGGCAGATTCTTACTGCCATGTCCAGGTTTATATCTGGATCTTCCAACAGTCTTTTTCTAAGGCTTTGACCGCAAATACCTATTGCTATTTGATTTCTGATTACTGAATTTGTGAGCTGTCCATATGTCCAAAGTAATTATTGGGTCAGTAGTTTGAGATTCAACATAAAATCTTCAAAGATTGAGTTCTCATGTGAACTTTATATCTTTCAAAAGTTTTACTGGTTTTGGGTACACAGTAGTCTTCATTATCATCTTACGGCACTCCAGCTCTGCCTGACTTAACTGTATACTATTATAAATATCAAGGACTTGCAGCTTCACAATATTTGAAAAATAATTACCCTGCTGCTTAGCTTCCTTTTCAATGAAGCCACTTGCTTGCATATACAGCTGAATTTCTGCTGGAATCTCTTCCAGTTATCTGCCACATTTGAAGATAACTTCAGCTCCAGTGGGGCACTCAGTTACTTCATTTTCATTATCCCTTTGTCCTGTACCATGTTCTCTATTATCTCTTATCCATCCACACCTGATACCATGTGGTGTTTGTGGATATTGCATAAGGGGATTCATTCAGGACATTAAGATTATCAGAATATATAGTTTATTATAGATTCAGCTCAGCAACACAGAATACGGCTTTACCGGGTATGTGGCTACATCGGTACTCCCATTCCCACTAATCTATCTATTCAGCTAAGCTAGGTACAGTCCTCAAAGAGACATATCTTTACAGAAGGGCTCCTAACTGTGGATTTCAAACAGAAATAAGTGCTTCACTTCTGCCTGTGCCTATCTCCACAAGAAGGGTAGATATGCCTCTTATTGGCAGCTTGCATTGACTAGTTTAGGTAGGGAGCCACTGAAGATGCTGGCTTTGTGAATCACATTCTAAGATACCTATTTATCTCTAGTCTTTATGTAGGGAGTCTAGGCACCAATCTAACTCAGGCTTTATGATCACAGTGTTGTTCCTGTGATTTTATAGGTGCCTAAAAGCTAGGTGTTGTGCACAGTGTTGCAACACCTAAGGTCTGGCCTAAACTAGAAAGTTTTGTTAGCATAAAAGTTGATACTGCAACTACCCTTGTGTCACAAAACTGCCCTCTTTTGTCAACAACAACAAAAAAAAAAAACATCCCAACAAAAGGTTCAGCTAGAGCAGTGAAATTGATAAGGTGGGGGCTGCAAGCTTACCCACCTCCTGGGACTGCAGCTGTCTGGGGCAAGCCACCCTTAGGTTTGCCAGTGTCCTGGGGATGCAGTCACTGTGGGGCTTGCCAGCACCCAGGGCTTGCAGAAGTCCAGGGCTTGCTGGCACCCCAGGACTTGGGATCAGAACTGGCAGCAGTGAGCATACCGCTCAAAATCACCCCACATACCACCTTTGTCACATGTGCCACAGGTTGTTGACTTCTGTAGTAGACTGTCAACTCTATGGTTTACAAAAATATTGATGCTAGATATTACAGCAGCTTGAAATTTTTGTGAATTTAATGGACTTTTTCTTACATATGTAAGATCTGAAAGTTGCTCAAAATTAAAGATAGAGGTTCACTAGTATAGTGCCCTTGAACACAGAATCTGATTTCATGGAAAGGCATCATGGTAATTTGGTGAGGGTGAAGCTCAATAGTTCCTGTATCAGTGGTTTTCAAACCACAAGTTGGGACCCAGTATTAAGTTGCAGACCCTCACCTACAGAGTCATGGTGCCCCCTGCTGCCACCACTGAAAGAGTGGAATGCATTGCTCAAAGATGTAATTGTTGGGTCACGGGCATAAATGATTTTTTTCAACTGGGTCCTGAGGGAAAAGTTTGAAAACCACTATCCTATATTGTGATAATGACACTGTACCAGCAATATTCTAAGAATAAATGTAGTAAAAGTTTATGGTCTGGAAGAGATTTATCAATAGAAATTTTGCTGACTACACCTAAAATTATACAGAACAAAAAGGGAGTTTTGCAGAATTAAGCACAAGACAATCTGACACTTTGTTATATTGTTGTTTTTGTAAGAGAAAAATTTTAGTGTTACATCTCTGTTGGGTGTGTCCACACATCTCTTATTTCGAAATAACACTGGTTATTTTGAAATAAAAAAGATTAGGTCCACACGACATTTTCTTATTTCAAAATGACAGGCTCTGTCATTTCGAAATAAGAACCATCATTTCAAAACAGCTTAAACCTCATTCATTTCAAAATGGCTGTTATTTTGAAATGGTTAGTTCAAAATAAGGCCGTTTGGACATGTTTTGAAACAATACCAATATTTCAAAACAACTCCAAACGGCCTTATTTCAAAATAACCATTTTGAAATAACCGCCATTTCGATAGGCTTTCCCTTAATTCAGATTAATTTATTTCGAAATAAGGGTTTTATTTTGAAATAACTCATTTCAAACTAACTTATTTTGAAATAATGATGTATGTGTGGACATAGCCTATTCAATTTTGGTGGAATGCAACTCACCAAAGATAAGTTTTTGGGTAAGGATTCTTGAACATTTTTCCCCACACTCCCATACGTATCTTCTATGTTACATTCCTCCCACTGGACCTTTTTGCTTTCAGTAAGCCTGTTTTGGCAGAGGAGGTACTAATTAGTTACTTTAGGCACTAGTACAAAGTACACTTCAGTCTAATTAGATATTAATTACATAACTTCCCTTAGAATCCACAGGTGCTGTTAAGTTTAATTTCTTCTCTCTCTGACATTGAGAGTAAAGAGAGGGCTTCTAAGTCAGCAGATTGTGCTGAAGATATAGTATTTGCAGATTTGGGGCCTCAGAGCCCAGGGCCTTCCTCATGAGGGGGCCCTTGGGCCTCCCCCACCGGTGGGCTCCGCCTCGGGCTGTGGCCCCCTGTCCAGCCTAGAGCCTTGCCCCCTGTGGGCAGGCTGGCACTTGGGGAGTCCTGGGGCCAAAAGCCAGCCCCAGCCCAGCTGGTAGGCCCTGGGAGGCAGTGTGGCCTAGTGGCTCATGCAGTGCAGCTTCCAGTGTGGCCCGAAGGGTATGCTGGAAACCATACTGCATCCCAGCCAGCCCCACCTGTGGTGCAGAGCAACCAGTCACACCAGGCCACTCCATCCCCAGGGGCAGACCAGCTGACTGCCCTGCTCTCCACTCCAATGCCAGCAGGGCACCGAGAGACCCTTACCCCATAGTGCCACATGATAATCTGCCCCTGAATATTTCAGAATCTCATTGTGTATATAGCTATTCTCTATTCAATATGTATCTCCTGAAGGCCCATGCTCTCCTTGCACTAGTTTAAATCTGGGATAACTCCACAGAAGTGACAGGAGAATGAAGCCTTAGGGTGAAATTCTGGCCTCATCAGCACAGGGGAATGGCAAAAGGGAAGGTCCAGGAGACAATCCATGGAATGATTACAGGAATCCAGACAGTGGCCATGAAACTTGTAAGTGACCCAGAAGGGACATGGACTCAATTCTAGACAGTAGCCTGCAGTGGCAATGATGAGATGTTCTGCTGTCTTACTCCCTGGGTTCATTCACCACCCATTCAACCAACATGAAGTTCAGTTACTCTGCCATTATGCAGGCAAAGGCAAATCCCAACGGCATTGACACAGACTTCGACAACTCCGCTGGATACCTAGGGGCCAGCCCAAAAACTCAGAAGCCCATAGGTATCTGGCAGAGAAGAAGCCACCTGCTGCCACAAAGCTGTCACAGGTATGGCTTCTTTCAGCAGTGAGCCCCTCCCCTGCTGTGGAAAAAAAAGCCACTGCCAGTGGCTGTTTTGGTGGCTCAAGGAGAAATGGGAGGACTGGCAGTGCTCTTCCCCTCCAGCACCACTGTCTTGACACCCTGCCCCCCAGCACCACTGAAAGAGCTGCTGGCAGTGGCTTTTTCAGTGGCTGGGGAGCTGGGTTCTTCTGGTGAAGAGCATGGCATAATAAAGACCCCCCCCCCAAGCCGCTGAGAAAGGCTGCTGCCAGCAGCTCTTTTGGCAGCGCTGTGGGGAGGGGTGGGAAGAGGGAGAGACAGCAGCCCTGGAGAGAGAGAGCACTGCTGTCTCTCCCTCTTCTACCTGTGCCACCAAAAAAGCCTCCGGTAGCAGGTTTTATTCCATGGTGGGGGAGGACGAGCTGCAGCCAGGGACATCGCTGGTGCTGGGCACATGGAGCCCGTGCCCCGAATCCCAGCACCAGTGCCCCAGGTCCCACGGGGCCCGCCTCTCCCAGTCTCTGGCCCAATGGGGCCGGAGATCCAGGGCCCAGCCACCCGTGCCCGCCACGGCCGCTCCCGGCCCCATCCCCAGCCGAGGAGCCCGAGCCCAGCCACCTGCAGCCGTGGCTGCCACTCTTGGCCCCATCCCAGCCGGGGATCCCAGGCCCAGCCGCAGCTACCGCTCCTGGCCCCATCCCCAGCCAGGGATCCTGGGCCCAGCCACCATGGCCACTCCCAGTCCCGGCCCCAGCCCCGGGTGTGGCCTGCGGGCATGGCCTGCGGGCCAGTGCCCTGGGTTCTTCCTCAGGGCAGCGACGCTCCTGGCTGCAGCAGCTTTTCAACCACAGGAACCTAGCACCCTTTATGCAGTGGAGGGACCCTTTGCCCCTGCACTCTCAGGCACCAGCAGCAAACTCCTAGGCACCATGGCAACCTGGCGCTTAAGATTTGTCAAGGCCTGCGTTGACAGCACGTGGCATCCAGTCTGACCTCAAAACCAAGCAGAATCATTCTAATGACAACAGAAACATTACACCTGCTTTCCTTTACAGAGGGTGTATTTAGCTACCCAGATTTAACTGGTTCATAGATTTGAGAATACAGAATGGTATTTTCAAAGCAACAAAACGAAGCAACAATTTCCCAAAGGAGGCTGCTTAGAAATTTAAGACATAGGATTAGCATCAGCATAACACAGCACCTTAGCATTTAAACACTAGTTAAAGTCAAAATTACAATAGTGTCACATGACTCATGAGGTAAAAGATAGTGCTGTGTCATGCATTGTGCTTGGAGGGCAAGAAGATCTCTTGTTCACAGAGTCAACAAAGTAGGGTCCATCCACTGTGATAGGAGCGGCCCATCTAAAGTGCATGAATCTAAAGACCACATACTCAAAGGACATTATCTTCAAGTGCGCTCCAGGTCCATAAGCCAGCCACACTCCTCAGCAAGCACTAAACAGATCATGGACACACACCTTGCTCTGGCCCAGAGGAACAGCTATGCCTATCACGGTGTAGTATTACCACCCTCAGGATTACTGGGCTACACCTATGCTCTCTTTCACTCTGCTGCCTAGTCCACGATTTCACCTGGTGTGCTTGATTTATTGTAATTTCTTCTAATTTGATTGTAATATCCTATGCAGATTTTTCCCTTTGACGAACAGCTACATATCTGTAGCAGAGCATGCAGACATTAATCAAAGCAGATATGATGGAAAATGAAGGTTTGCTGCACAGACTTAGTAAAACAGAATAACCTTGTCATAAATTCATTGTAATTCCATTTCATAAGAATGAATCCCCTGGTGTTTGCAAATCAAGAAGTCATTGTTCCACTCTAATATCCTCTATCCCATCCACACACTTGGCCCTCTTGTTCCTGTCTTTCTGTGATGGGCATCAGTAAAGTGTTTGATAGCTTCTGTCACTGGACTGCCGATAAACATAACACCATTGCTCAAATGCATACTGACTGCTTCCTAACAGGCACTGTGCTCACAGAAGGGGATTTAAATTTAGACCAGCCAGCATCTGGCTCAAGCCAAGTGAATATAATCCAAGAACTGATAATATTGTTAGATAAAATGTCTGAAAGCACGAAGCATAATAAAGAATAAAGCTCCTGACATCTTTCTTAATGAACTGTGACTTGCTTTAGGAGAGATGTCTTTTATTTTCTAGTCCTTGCCAGAATAAGCTATCATAGTGCAACATCAGGATATGCATGAAGAAACAAGAAAGGCAGAATATGTATATGCATGGCAATGTTAAGCCAAGATAGTGTAAAGGAAAACAAATGCTTCTAGGACTGAACATAGTTATTAAGGCAAAATATCACCCAGACATTTGTAGGAACTACCCTTAAAGGAAAGTTTATAACCTCCATTAATCAGAGCCTAATTAGAACATTTAATAGGAGAGAAAAGGAAATGGATCCTAAAACCTGTGTTCAAAATAATAGTTACACAAAGGTTACTGAAAATATTTCTTCCTGAGAATATTACAGTACCCTGGTATATTGAAGAGGAAAGCAGGCCCTTTCACTGAGAACAAGAGAACCCCAGTGCTATGAATCCATATATAAGACAACCAGGCAGCATAAGAGGACAAATGCTTGCCATCCAGGCTTCTGTTACGGGTCTGTTAAGTTCTCTCATTGCCACCCCAGCTCCTGTACCACACATTGAGATCTTTCCTGCACAAGTTTCTCCACCTCCTGAATTCACTATCTTTTTCCTCACTCCTCTCTCTACTCCAGGTAATAAATGGAGACCTCTATTAGTCTTGTTCCCTCAGACTGGCAGTATTTCCCTGGAGAAAGCTGCTGGTCTTCAAAGGTGTGACAGTTTCCCACTGTTCTTTGTCTTTCCATAGGCACTGGTAAGCACAGCTTCTTCTAGCTCTGTTGCCTAGGCCAGTGGTTCCCAACCAGTGTGCTGGGGCACATGGGTGTGCCATGGCAACACCCAAAGTGTGCCACAAGCATCCCCAAGAGCTGGAGTTAAAGTTCCCTCCTTGCTCAGCCCAGCCATGTGGGCTGTGCAGGGCTGGGAAAAGGCAGGAGTTAAAGTAAGGGGAAGGCACTGGAACACAGTTCTGGGGCCCCCTAGTTTTAGGCAGGCAGCATTCCAGCCCCCCTAAAAACAGAGGAAGGCACTGGAACATGGCATTCCAGGGGTCCCCCTAAAAATAGCAGGAGTAGCCCAAATGCATTGTTCTTGTGGCTCCACCTTAAGCCCAGCCAGCAGAGAGCTGCAGGAGGCTGGGAGTGTGTGAATCTCCCCCTGCAGGGTGGAGCAGCTTGTCTCAGGCAGCCTGCAAACAGCCCAGGTAAGGGCTTTGGGTGGGAGGGCTGCTGGGGGTTGTGTGTGGCAAGTGTGTGTGTGTGCGCAGCACAGAGGTGGATGTGTAGCTATGGTTGTGGGGTGGTATAGCTGGGGGCTGGATGCCTAGTTCTGGCCCCTGCAGTGATGGACGGGTTGATCACAGGCAGCAGGGGGTTGGGGAAGAGGAGGATGGGACCCACTGGGGTGGGAGGGAGTAGCAGTGGGTTAAGGATTTTCCTGAGTGGCAGGGAGCCACTGTGGAGAAGGGGGATGTGGGACCTGTGCCATACTCCCCTCCCCTGCCCTGCCTTCCCACCCCCCAGGTCCTCCCCTGCCCCCCCCCCAAAGTCACTCTTGTTCTCCCCTTCCTCCCTCACCACCCTTGTGCTGTTCCCCATATGGCTCCCTTTGTCCTCTTTTGCCACCCCTGCCCTGCTTTGCTCCCCACACTCAGTCCTGCCACTGCACACGACTCCTGACCTCCCCTGTTTTGCCACCACTGCTCTGCTACCCCTACCACCACACATAGGAGCATTTCCAAAACACTGTGCCATGGTTAATGAATATTCATAGGTAATTTAAGTTAATTTGAATATTCATGGTTTTTTAATGGTGGCGTGCCTCAAAAAATTTGAAGGTATCAAGGTGTGCCATGGTGGAGAAAAGGTTCGGAACCACTGGTCTAAGCATGCAATAGGCAGAGGCAGCGGCATTTAGCATAATTCCTATTTCTCTCCTCCTCCTCCCTCTGCCAACATGAATCCATGATCTGGTGGGGCTGCAGGCAAGAGGCCAAAACAGCCACATCTCTTTCCTACAGCAGTCCACAAGGGCAAAATTCAAACAAAGGATCAGTCACCTTAGGAGGCGATCTGCCTGTGGACTCATTTCAGTTATTTGAAATGCTGGCCATGGTACTTGTCCATATATTCCTTATTGCGAAGGCCTAATTTAAACAAAACAACTCACTAGAAGCCAGATTTGCCTGGGAAAATAGCCTCCTCCTCCTCCCGGTATAACCCAGCTGCTCGAAGCTCTGCCAGCTCCATGGGAACTACTCTGCCATTGAAGGCTGGCAAAAGTATTTCATTGCCCTACTCCTCCCCACTAACACTCCCCATCCATGCTCCTTTCATGCCATCAGTGCACCCCCCCCCATCTGAAAGAGTAATAAAGTTTGCTATGTGAGAAGAATACTTAATTGCCTCTTTCACACAGCTGTCTAGTTCCTTTGCGCTACAAAGGAGCCAGAGCAGCGGTCAAGACTCTGGTCCAATGTCAACATATCCTCCCTGTGTTTGAAAGGAAAATAACCTGTATGGCCCAACAGGCAGTTAGATTCCACTCCATCTTTTCTCTTAGTTTAAAATTTAACTACTGTCTGATACTTTTTGCAATGTATTTGCATCTAGGGAAATTCAGTTTTGCTAAATGGCGTGTAATTCTAACATGCTTATACTAAGACAAATTAACACAAAATCCCCAAACCTCTTGTATTTCACACCATGTGCAGAGAAAAATGTCTCACCCACCCACCTCAAAAAAAGCTTATTTGAAGACCTTGTTGTTTGTATTATTTATTTAACTGGCAGTGACTGATAGAACTCTCTTGGGGAAAAAGCAGAATGTAATTTGCATAGACTGTAGTTCTCCATTTGCCCGTTATGCCCAAATATTTAAGTCATTTCTAGTCCTTGGTGGGTTTTCTTTTCCCCTTGCACAGACAACTTTAGGTTTATGAAAAAAGTTCCCAAGAAAAGTTATAAAATAAGATTTTATTTTGTAACAAAATAAGTATAAACAACATTAAAAACCTTCCAGACTTCTGCCATTGATGGTGCTTTAAATTATAGCAAAGTTTGTTTAGGGTTTTGTTTTTTTAGGAGAAAATGACAAGAAAAACCAAAAATGTTTGCAGCGCTGTCTTAGATGTGTTGGTCCCAGGATATTAATGAGTGAATGAGGCAATATCTTCTGTTGGTCAAGGAGACAAGCTTTTGAGCTACTTAGACCTGATGAAGAACTCTGTATAAGTGGAAAGCTTTTCTTTTTCTTTTGTGGTTTAATAAAAAGATATTTCCTATCTTGTCTCTTTAAACCAAAAATAATCACTTACACACCCAGGATATGACAAATATTCTCAGTGTGTTGATTTCATACAACAGTGCCATTTTTCAAAGATCTGCACGTAGTTGAAGAGTGCAGAGCTGTTTTCTGATGATTTATTTATACTATATGTTTGCTTGCAGTAAGGGGGTTTACTGTATGAATATGAGGTAAATTAAATAAGAGACTGGTCACAGGTAGGTAGCAAACAGTACAATAGCTTCAGATAGCTATTAACTAATCATCTACTAACACTTAAGGGACAACTCAAGAGCCATTTGCTTTGAAATCTACCTCTCACATGCTGCTGAGCTCCCTTGGCTAACTTCCAACAGCAGGGCCAGAATGCCCAGGAAAAGGAGACAAGGGGCTTCTGATTGAATAAGAATGACTGTTTCTAGCAGGGGATAGCTGTCAGGGATCTGTTTGGGAAAACAGACAGACTCACATTGGTAGGTCTGAAGAAACTAGGCCTTCCTAGATTGCCTTCACAGAATGGAATGGTTTACATAAAATAGGTGTGTAGATTTTTTTTATTGTTTTATAAATAGTTTCTTATGCTACATTTTATTCCTACCATAAAGATTAAATGATATTTTGGTTTGCAAAGGTTGTCTGGTCACTATTTACCATAGGTCATACTCCCAGAGTTCCAAAGCAGTAGCTGTGTTAGCCAAGTCCAGCAAAAACAAACAAGGAGTCTGGTAGCACTTTTAAAGACTGACATTTATCGCATGGGCTTTCGCGGGAGAGAATCCCACTTCGTCAGATGCTTGACCTTACAAAAAGTGCCACCAAATTCCCAAAGGGAATTGCAGGTGCCAAACACATTCAGATATGCTTGAATAAGCACAGTTGATCAGAAGAACTGTAGCCCAAGGATGAGTCAAAGCTTGAGATAATTGTATAATTCCACCCCTGGAAAGCTAAAGGCTTGAAGCTGAAGACCAAGGGGATGCACTTAGACATGGGAGGAGACAGAAGTCTCTAGCTCTGGTACTGTGACATAGCAGTCTGAGCAAAAGCCTGCTTAAGGAACAAGCCTATGTGATGCAGCAATGTGATATTAAATAAGTCAGTCATTCAGACAGGGGTTAAAGTACATGCGAACACCTTCGAACACCATTCCAGGGCCCCACAAATCTGACAGGCCAGAGTTCCAGGGCCCAAATTCCAGAATCTAGAAAAACTGGCCCCACACACGCATGAAGGGTGCCCAGACAATACAAGAACAGGGCCCAGGCATTAGGAAGGTTCCAGAACCCGTCAAGTTATAACTTTAACCACTGGTCAGATGTAGGCCAATTCCCCTGTGTTTGGGTAGAATTAACTCCCACAGATTTCTTCTGTATTTTTTTGTAGGAAAGTAATCTTGATGTCTGTCTTTGCCAAATAGTTTCCTTGAAAAGGAGGGGGTCAAATCTTACAGACAGTTCATCTGGAAGATTGTGTTTCCACAAAATCATTTAGTAGCACTGAACTTCAAGATGGCTCAGTAGTTTTCTGATAAGCTCTGGAGAACAAATAAAGACCCAAACTGCCACAGAATGAAGTGGATACAGTTTTATAGAGTACATTCCACTAAAGCATTTTGTATTTCCTCATACTCATGTAATTGAATAAACAACTTCTGCATTTTTGCTATGGAGAAATTACCAAGCATGTATAAGAACTGTTCAGACTTAGTCTCAGAATAACATCATGAATAATTATTCTATGTCAGTGAAGTGAATTAACATCCAAGTCTTACAAACACCACCACATGCCACAAACTACCTGCATCATACTTGGTTAATTTAATTTGTGACAGAGAAATACAGTGACCTAAGACACTGGACCAAACCTGGACTTCGTCTAGTCCACTGTCTCTGATAGGAGCAACACTGAAGAAAGTACTATAGGGTTGCCAAACTTCCAGGATTGTCCTGCAGTCTCCGGGAACTAAAGATTTATCTTTAGTTAAAGATTACATCATGTGACGAAACCTCCAGGAATATATCCAACCAAAACTGGCAACCCTGCAGTACAATTAGAGGGAGTTCAGAGAAAGATGACAGAACGCCATCTCAGAAAGGATATTGCCAAATCAGCGGGTGGGCAGACACAAGCATCATGTCAAACTTTTTTGACACACTGTAGCTTGGGTTGACTTATAAAATGGCTTTTGATAAATATCTTACATCATACCCTTTTTCATAGTAGCTCTTTGGTACACTGCTGTATACAAGGCAGCTACTGTGTAACAAGGTGTATTTATTTTAAGTAATTGGTAGAATATAGCTTAATATTGGAAGGAAAAACTAGGCACAGAGTAGGAACAAAGACAATGAAAGACAGGACAACCAACAACAGAAAAACAGACTGCCATAGTCACCACTTACCTGCTGGCATGACAGCAATAGTCCTCCCTTTCTCTGGGAACTACTAAGGGACTTGGATAATATTGTGGATTCATGGAATACCTGATCATACTCCACTGCTGTATGATATGCCCTTGGGTATATCTTACAAATAAGACAGGTTTGAAGGGATTGTCTGGTGGAGCAGTTTATCTAGTAATGATGGGCTGTTTAGGCCTTGGGATGATACATGCCTACCACAGCTTGTTATCAGGTGCACCTGCTTGGTTCTGGAGACTTAGAACATTCTGGATTGCTGAAGTACTATATTAAGAACAGGGGAAAATGGGAAAACCTTTCATTTCCCCAATTTAAAAATCACTGTCAAGATCTATTGTCTTGTTAAATTCAGTTTAGTGAATTTGCAGTCTCTTGGTTATTTTATATATTTTGGTGTCTGTCTTCACTAGTCTCTTTTTTAATCCCCATTTCATTTAAAAAATAGACCTAATCTGCTTACTTTCCCCTCACAAGTGGAATAGAGAGCTGAATAGTCTGTGTTCATTTCACCCATAGTCAAACTGGTTTCTAGCTAAAGACTGCACTGCAGGCCTTTGGTATAAAATAAAACAGACTAAACAACATTAGGAAGTAAGTTTTGTGACAAAGGTCTTCTTCTACCTTGGTGGGTCCTGCCCTTCCCTCTAGCAATGGTTTGTTTTCCTCAGGCCTAGGAAAAGTCTTTTGCCCCCCTCAGACAGGGGTTTTTCCCATTCCCATAGTCTTTACACCTGTGGGGCTCTTCCCAGCCAGCATTCTGCTCTTTCTCCAGATCTCTCTGCCTTCCAACCACACCTTGCCTCCCCTCACACATTCCAGCTGCTCCCTATCTCTGGAGGGGAGGCTTTTCTAACAAGTCTTGGGTGGGGTCTAAATTAGATTCAGGTGTGCCAATTAACCTATAGTAATCCCCTGCTCAGCTACCTGGGGAAAAGTGATGTGCTGAGACTGAGGCTGATATATTTGGCCTTCTAGTACTTTCTGGAAGTCATGTCACAGTATAGAGTAGAGATACAAGCAAATAGAGAACTGTGGGGTGTTGCTAAGCTCAACCACTCCTCAGTCCTGCCCCTTCTTGTTTCCAGCAGGTTTTCTCTGAAGCTTTTCCTCATTCTGCATTTCCGTGCTAGAGTGTGCACCACCTCTTTCCAGAATGCCTTGCCACAGGAAGCCTGCAAGAATGACCACAATCAGCCAGTCCATTGACATGGACATCTTATTGCAGGACATTCCAGTCAACCTAAACCCAGTCTCAGGCTCTAAAACAGGTGAAGCTTCAGTCCTAGCACCATGATGCTGCTAGGAGCTGCTTCCTCCTGTTCAGTCACAATGAGTTCTGTCTGACATGCATGCACAGGATATTTATGCATTAGCAGCACACAAATTAACATGGGCAACAGCACACAGCTAACTGGAAAATATGGCCTACCATGTCTTCCTGATAATAAAACCTTGCCACAAAACTCAGTATTTTCTGGCCTCCAGCTCCTAGCTCTTCACTGAATAGAAATCACTCTGCTAACATGTCTATCATCAAATTCTCAGTTCAGAAGCTCTATCCAGAACCTCATGAACACCTAAAATTCCCACAAAAATCAATAAGAAATTGGGTGGTGCAAGAACTATAAAATTAGGCACAAAGTACACTACAGGCTGAATTTTATCTGTAAAACAAACTGCAGTATTGGGGGTGGCGCAACTCCACAGTTCCATAGTGAGACATCAGGGAGGCATTCTCCTTGATGCAGGCAGTACTCGTCCCCAAGTTCCATGGCATGCACAAGGCTTTTTTTGGTGGTGGAGCATATTCTTGCTTATGTGCTGGCCCTGCTCCAGAGGGTGGTGTGAAGACTCAGATAGCATGGGCCCCAGCTGCTCCTGGGGAATTGATAGGAGACTCCCTGCACTTCCCTGAGTGCAGGGGCTGCTGTTGTTCTTGGTCCTCACATAGACTGTTCAAGTCATGGGAAGGTTCCCTGAGCCCTCTCCCACCCACCCAAGAGCCAGAAACAATTCAGCCCTGAATTCTTGTGACTCTTTAGGGATAGACAAACTGAGTCAGCTGAAATGCTCTCTGTGCTCTTGGAACCTCCATACCTCAAATCCAGCTTTGACTGAGATCCCATATTTTCTAATTGGCCAATTTTTGGTAGTCTGATTCTTAACACATTCTTAGTATTTTTTCCCTCTATTGCTGATTGGAAAGCCTCACTGACAACATACATTTTTTCTATCTCTAGTAATAGTTTGAGTTCAATCTTGCTGTCCTTTCTCAAGACAAAACTCCCACTGACTTCAACTGAATGAATAAACAAATATGAACTCATCAACTCATTTTCTTCCTATTCCCTGAATTTCTGTTCTTACTTAGTCACATTTCTTTTTTGCCTATAAATGGATTTTTATAATGTAATAGATACTGAATATTTTGTCCATGAGTAATTTTGTGAGGCAATTTGAATATCAAAGACAAAATATACTGGATTAGTAGATGTTAGTGTGTCGTGTTCTTTATGATGGATACTGTACTTCCAGCATTTTGTCTTTCATATTAATAGGGATTCTGTTTTAAGTGATTCATCTGTCAAGAAATTAAAAGTAGATACTCAAATTTGTAATACAAATGTATGTAAGTGAAAAAAATGATCTTTTACAAATACCTTAATGTGTACAGTGAACAAACAGTTCATTTACTCCTTTGACATTTGCCCTTATAACATTACAGCTAAACCATTTAGTCCAGGATTTCCCAAGGGTAAAGGACCAAAACACAATCCTGAGAATTCTGTGAATTGCTGAGGATATTAAACACTAAGTATAAGATTACAGAGAAACAATGCAGCCATTTTGAGCTGAGCTTTCCCACAGTGAGAGGTTCTGTGAGGCCCAGCTGGTTGTTTTGACTTCAGACACTGACTCAGGGATTGAAAACTTGGACACCACGAGTGAAATAGAGAAACAGTTTGGCAGGCAGAAGAAAATAAATTAACCTTTTCATTCTGTGTGCTGCTTACTGCACCCAAAAGTCACAATGGAGTACAAAAACTTGGCTTAGTTCATGTAGATCTTTGTTTTAATAACATTTATCTGGTTTTAATGTTTCCTGTTGCCTCCATCTCACTTGCTGTGTTTCATTTTAAAAGGAAAGGCTGTAAACTCTTTGGGACAGGGACTGTGTCTTCCTGATTGTTCGTACAGTGTTTATCATAATGGGATCTCAATCCTAGCAGTGACTTGTGGGTGGTACTATAACACAAGTAACGTACAAAACATTATCATAGAGTACATCTCCAAATTACTTCTATAGAATCTAGTTTTCTAAAATCCAACAAACCTCATTTTTCAGATTTTTTTTCTTGATTGATGATTTTCACTATTTGGATTGTTTATTTTAAGAAACATTTCCATTAGTGATTGGACAATAGATCAACAATTTGGACAATTTCTTTAATAATAACATTTGTTCAATCCAGTTTCCTTTGTGGGTAAAATATATTCCTTAGTCTACTAATTTACACCACACACAGTGTTTTGCCATTACTTGAGTTTTAGCTCAAGGTATAATGTGAACATTGCTCTTAGCCCAACCCCATGTCCACACATCTCTAGAATCACATTAAGTGGTGCTTTAAACTCAGGCTTGTCCTATAAGGGGATGTGGATTGAATCTTGAGTACATCTGATGCTCAAGTTATTAATGCTGTGAGAATGCAGCTAAAGTTTCTAGCTTAATTCAGCACAATTCATCAGGAGCTGATCCAGTTACTCTGTGCTGCTTACATTGTTTCCCGGTGTGGCTGCTCTTATGTGAGCTAGGTTAGCAGGAATAACTTAAGATAACTGTTGCAGTAGACAAGCTCTCTATCTCCATTCTGAATATGTATGGGACAGCAATTTTAGAATTGCACATAGTTACTGTGCAGGCATATGCATTTAAGATAGCTGTGCATGCAAGTATACAAGAACCAGTTAGACATGTAACTGGTCACATATATGCACAATTATTGTGATTGGTTTGCATATTTTTAAAATAAAACACTCCTAGTGCCTAATTCTGTAGTTTGTACACATACATTATTCCCAGTGAAAGCAATAGTGGTTCTACTTTCATTCGAACTGCAGGCTGTTAGTCTCTAACTAGGAATACCATCAGCCAATGGCAAATAACAGTGTATTTTGTCTGACAGTCAGTGTGGTCTAGTGGGACTGTAAATCAGAATGCCTGAGTAGTTTTCCTTGCTCTGCCTCTTACTTGCTGTGTGACAATGGACAAGTAACCTAATCTCTTGATGCCTCAATTTCCCCAGCTGTAAATTGGCAATAACAATCATAATTCTGTATCTCACTGGCTAGTGATGAGTCTTAATTTCAGTGTGTACAGCACTTTCAGGAGCTTGAGGGGACAGAAGGATAGTCAAGAGATTATGAACTCTAGAACTATGCACTGCCAGTATTAAAACAGAATTTCTATCTTAATATCCCTATTTTGAAGTGTGTAATATCTGTGTCTCAGGAAGCCTCAGGAGCATTCATAGGTCTATGTATGTGCACTGTGAATCTTTTTCCCCTTTTTGAGGTTCTACTATTCAATTTTCTGTCACTATCCACTCACTGGTTAGTGAGTACTGACAACTATTATCAACAGTTAAGAAAGAATAAAGTTCTGTCTCGAACCCTTTTGCTTTCTCAAGCATGTTGCATTAAGAAAGCTAAAAAAGAAGCACAAAAAAAAAATGAGGAACGCTTCCAAACATAACATAAAAGGTCTTGCCTTAAGACCATGGATTTCCTTTTTGGTACTTTCAAAGAATGCGTCTTTAGTTCTCTTTGGCTGTGTGACCAACAGTTGCGGGGTGTGTCTGTGGTTTTTTTCTTTTCACAGTAACTCTATTGTTCAGAAACTGCAGCCAATTTATGGAAAGAGGTGGAATGTTTATGTAACTTACTCTGCTTTAGACAAGAAATAAAAAAAAAAAAATGACTGATGGAGAAAGGCCAGTCAAAACAGGATTTTTCTTCCTTTCTGGACACAGATGTTGGAAAAAAAAATTCTGTCTTCATGTTAAAGCTTCCATTTTTAGATCCTTTTTTAATTAAGTAGGTCAGCAAAAAAAAAAATCAAGCATTTGATTAGTACAATAACTTTCATTTTTAGTATATGTCATGTTTGAGAACTGCTCTGCTGACACGCTTGCAACTTCAGCAACTAGTAAATGAATATATTTAGGTTTGATTATACCAATTCTGCCAGTACCTAGACTTCTGGGTCCCAAATGTGCAATTGGCCAGTACTGCTAGACTGCAGATGTTGAGTGTCTCTTAAAAACTAGAATGGAGTTTCCTGCCATTTTCAGATTAGCTGGGCTACACAGAAGATTTACAAAATGAGAACCACAAGAAGCTAGCCAAAAATGATTCCCCCAATTTAATTGCATCTCCTTTTTGTGCTTACAACAGGGAAAGTGAGCATCATTGATGGCCTGCAGTTTGTCCTGATCTACCAGTACAGTATTTTGACAATTGGCTCCAAGTCAATGCAAATATAGATTTAAAACTCTTTGGGTCAAATCCCTTTTCATTAACTGAGGAAGACTCACATTGACTTCAGCAAAGAAATACTGCTAAACTAAGGATTAAACAATTTGGCTCTTTAAGACTTAAAAAAACCATTGAGATTGACTCTGGAAGAACTTGTATACACAGAGCCAAGCCCTCCCTCAGTTAGGTTGGCTTACTTCACCAAAACCAAAAGATCACACTAGTGAAACCTGATAGTTTGGGCCAAAATATATAAGACAACTGCAGATCGCTGAGCTATATGTCCACAGAACAGATTCTGCTCATATAAACCACCAGCATGAAGTTCAAGTGATCTGTATAATCACTGGTAGCCCCAGACTGAATTATAGTCTCAATTCAAGATTTGGTCATATGCTGTTTCAAATAACAAGAGATAGATCTGACACTGAAACATTAATGGAAATAGCAGAATAAAGTCTGGAGATTTTAGACTTCAGGTTAATTTAGTGCTTTCTTTATCCACAGAAAAGATATGGGACAAGCAACAACACTGGAAGCTTCCCTTGACAAAACTACCTCAGCCTTGATTGGAAGGACAATTTCCAGAAGATACTGATAGTTCAGCTTCCATGATTATCCAGTTCGTAACTCCCCTATTGAGATAGATGCCAGAATTAGAGGTGCTAGTGGTGCTGCAACACTCCCTGGCTTGAAGTGGTCTCCATGATATGCAAATTTTACAATTTGATTGAATGGCTGTCAACACCCCCATTATACAAATTGCTTCTGCACCCTGCCTACTCGAATTGCCAGCTGAGGTGTACTGAAATCACCAATTTATTATATAGGGAGTCTTTAGGTATTCCTGATGACTTTTAGTCTCTTTCATCCTACAGTAGATCCAAGCTAACAAAGGTCTCCTCTCCTGTTACAAACCCATTGACCCATTCAGTCCATTGAAGACAGTAGGTTGGGTTAGTGAAATTCAGAAGACTCTGGTCCATTGTCACTAGCTATTCCAAATATAGTTTCAAGTTCATAATCAAAAACATGAATTGGATTGGCTGATGGGGTGTTGAATCAAGGTCCAAATTCTACTCAAACTTTGCCACTTGCTACTCAGCCAACTCCACTGAAATTGCATGAGCATGAAAGCAGAGTTTGACCAAATAAACACATGGAGGGTACTGAGCAGGCATCTGTAGGACATTTAAAATGCTTTCCTACATACAGGGTTGAGTGCTACAGTCATGCATTCCACAGAGACTCTGTTTGCAAAGGGATAGAAATAAAACATTATTTGGGTTTTGGTTTCTTGGCCTTCGTAACTGAAGTCTGAAAACAATTAAAGCCCAGTGCCATACCAAATCAGTTATGCAGACGTTCTTGGATTTTCCCATGGAATTTTTATACAAGAATTAGGCTGCATCTGATGCAAAGTAATACACACAAAGAATTGTGTGGGTCAGTGTCATGCCAGCTTGTGGACAAGTTTCTTGGAGATTTTGCAAATGCATACAAAAAGCGATTACAGACATCCTGAAATATCCTGCTAAAGACTAATCACATATATGCAGCTGGTATTTAGACAACAGTTACTCACTGAGACATTGAAGCAGGTTGTTAGTAAGGAGGTGTACCACCCCAGACAGAGAGCTCTAGAGTTCCCTATCAATCAAGAAGAATCATGTGCTGCTGTGCTCTTTCAGAAAGGTAAACATCCATGCCCTTGGACACTAAGTCTGCACTGAGCTGCTGTGGATAGGGTTGTGACACTGAATCTGCTCTTTCCATCCCACTTGCCCAGGTGTTCTGCTGCAAAATTTTACAGGGGGAGCAGTCCCTGTGTTTTTTCAGAAAGTGTGTTGACTGTAATTGTGGCTGGCTACTGTGCAAGATGCATAAGAAGAAGAGATTCCTTACAGTATCCCAACCCTTTGTGTACCCAAGTAGCAGCTAGGCACAATCTGGCCCCAAAACAGTACTGCTGTAATGCCGCAACCACAACTAATTGTAGCATGGAAGGAAAACATCCGTCTGAGGTCATTCTAGATGATCATAATGGCCTCTTCTGGACTTAAAAGTTGTGAATCCACTGCTGTACCCTTCACTCACAATACTATAATAAACTCCTTTTATTCCACTGAAAAACTCATCATTTTCAAATGGGGAGAAGAGATTTTGTGGTTCTTTTAGAATCAATAATTTTCAGCAGTGCAAAAAAGTAGAAAGAGACAGTGTAGTCATTCAGATCTTCATGCAATAAAACCTCTATAATTTGCATTCACAATGGTTAGACCCACTGCAAGTTGCCAGAGTTTGTGGATTTGCAAGCTTCTCTCCTTGTTTTCTTGCACTGAGGGCATATCTAACACAGTTCTCAACTCCTGCCAGTTCTGCCTAGCAAAGATAAAACATTCCTTAGTTTTAATCCACCTTTTCTGGTCAACTCGTATTTTTTATCGAGCCAGCTGTTCCGTTATAAAATATGCTGAATTAATTTACAGGGATTCCCCTTTTACCATGAATCTTTGGTGTGAGCAGACAAATGTAAATACACATTATTTGGCAAGGCTATAAATATCCGAGTGTCTAATCACTCAAGGGAAAGAAAGAAGAGATCAACTAAAGTGACTTCCTGAGCCCTATGTTTATGCCCAGGTTTTCATCAGATTTTTTTTTAAACACAAACTGAAGTAGTTTTGTTGCTTTTATTTTGGCACTAAAGTTCACTAATGCTTTTTGGTTGAAGGGGATAGTTATGAAGTTGATCTACAACAGGCAACCTAACTTTGTAACTCTCTGTAACCAACTAATATACATATTTATGTTCAATCTGAAGAGTGTGCAGAAGAGAAATGAGCAGTTCAGCAATTATTCCAGTTATACCTCTGCATTTCTCCTACAGTTGTTTTCTCTAGCAAGAACTTACTTGCAACCACATTCTCCCATCATAGGTTTGCCAGATTTTCAAAGCTATGTTATATTTAAACAAAGATTTTACCACCTTTGTAACTCTAAACAGGATTTAGGCTCTTTCATAAAGCTATAGCCTGTAAATCCGAGATGGCCCACACCCTACACATTCCTATGTCACATACTAACAGCCTCTTCTTTAATTACAAGGTGTGGCATTTCTGGACAAAAGACAGCTAATCCTCCAGACGAATGCTATTTACATTTACCCTAGAATTTCTGTTCTGTGCAAAGCTTTGGATTTGAAAATGCAAAGTTTAAACCACACCAACAAAATCTTTAGCTCATGGCCACACTTTGAAGCCATTTAATAGCCTGGTTTATTAGTAGTGTTATTACAAAGTAGAGGTGTGCCTCCAATACATACCAAATTCAGATTCTATTTAAAATCTCAGAAAGGTGTTTGGATCAACTATCTGTAAAGCCAAAATTGTACAATGAAGACCCAATTCAGTAAGATTTTTAAGTGTATGGCTAGCCGTAGGTGCCTTGCTAAATCAAGGACTCAAATGGAAGTCATGGGAAAATTAACCTAAAGAATATTTTATAAAGCTACTGATTAGTTCATACAAATAAGCATAATAGAAAAAGACCCTGGCAAAGTATCACTGATTCCTTACTCCCATGGACAGGAAAGGCACATTGCACTACAGCTGTAAACAAAAGTACAGGATATTCAGCCCAAGAATCCACCACTATGCTCTACCAGCTTAACCAAACAGGGTTTGTTATCATTTTGGTCAGTGTACAAGGGGTGCTACTGGGTGGGTGCCTGGTAAAGATCAGATTGTTCAGATCCTGTACTTCTGTTAATGTCCTTGAGAGACATGAAGCATGTGATTTCACTCCACGGACTGCTGGGGCTTAATGCCTTTTCTCTTTCACTATTAAAGGGACTTAAGGTTGTTGCTTTCAGTGACTATTCAGGGATATTGTTAAATACAGTAAGTTTTACATAGGATGGTGTGGAGGACTCTTACTTGTCACATAGTAACATGCCCACTCCCTAAGTTTTCTTCCATAGAATGTTGATTTAGCTTTTCACTTGTGGGCTCTCTTCAGCTCCTACTTGGGCATGGTAAAGACTCAGTTCCCTAAGAATTAAGGAGATTCTCACTGTGGGCCTTCAGCCCTCACTGTGTCTTTTCCCAGGGCTGTTTCCTCCACCTTGTTTCAACTTTATCCCATTCTGGTCTCCTAATGCCAGATTCCCACTCACACACTAAAACCTCCACAAAGCCAGATCCAACCAGCTACCTCCTAAGGCTATCTCAAAGCCACCTTCCCAGCATAAGAGCTTCTTCCCTTTCCACATCTCTTCCCATTGAGACACGAAAGTTACCTATCTAACTTGCCACCCTTTCATCTCCTTGCCAGATCCAACCAGCTACCTCCTAAGGCTATCTCAAAGCCACCTTCCCAGCATAAGAGCTTCTTCCCTTTCCACATCTCTTCCCATTGAGACATGAAAGTTACCTATCTAACTTGCCACCCTTTCATCTCCTTGCCCCCCCCACAAATGTCCCAGCCTGGCTTACTCTACAGGTCCACAATTTCCACCTGCCTCCTCTGAGCTAAAAGCGAAAAGAGGGCTCTTCTAGAATCAGAATCCATCTAAAACAGCGATCATGCCTTGTTACAGAAGGTCAGCTATGGACGTAGATTTGCCACCTCAGATGTTCTGATCCAGTCTGGCTGGTTTGTTTGTTTTTTTTAACCACATTGCCAGTTAATGAAAATGTGCTTTTTCCCTCACTCCCACTCGTACTCTGTGTGCAAACACCACACAGCCAGCTGCCACACAGAGAGCTTGTAAGTACCATGCATGATATCATGTGGCTGGGTGTGCTGCTGGCATGGCATGACACCTGTGTGACCTGCTCTGTGTTTTGGGCTCTCAAAGCACCAAAACTGCAGCAGTTGAGCTGGGGCTTGTGAGTAAATCAGGAGTTTCTGGGAGAAGAAGACTCCTTTAAGAGCTGAGGCTTCTTGGAAGGAGTGGGTGTAAGGGCTCAAGGGCAATGGGACCTCAAGCCGTACTGCTGGTGGGAGCACTTGAGAGGCGAAAGGCAGGGTCAGACCGGTCTGGGGTGGAGTACAGTGGCATTTTCCTCAGTCTTGGGCTGGGGATTGGCAAAGCATCTCAGTAGGTGAGTGAGAGAGAGAGAGCATGCATTGACACCGCTAATCATAAGGCAGAGACTTCATAGGCAAACAGCCCTATGTGGTTTCAATTCATTGTCTCTCCTCCCAGGAGTTCTGGACAGAGTTGGCAGTTAGGTAACCAAATAAGGTGAGGACTGTAAGTACTTCTCTAATATACACATATAAAAACAAAATAATTTGTAATTTTGTGGTTGTTCAGCATGGTCTGTTAACATCTCCTTCTGGCATCTTCTTTGAAGTTTCCTTGCTATATGACCCAACAGAGAGAAGATCTAGGAGAGTTTAAAGACCAGAACAAAGATTGGGATTATTTTTTACTTATTGGGTGGGGGTGGGTTGTTTGTTTGTTTGTTTGTTTGTCGGCTCTAGTCACAAGAGGATTTCTGCTTCCACAAGTAAAGGGCAAATTTTGTCCTTGGACATGTATACACAACTGCCATTGCTCCTAAGTGAGTCTCGTTTGCAACCTTCAAAACCTCTTTTCATATCATAGCAATCAGAGGTTAGGATTAAGCACTTTGTCTTTGCTGTAGATTTACCTTGCGTGCAACCACAGGATTTCCCCATAACACACTGTGTTCACACATATCCACACACCTCTGTCTGTGCCACATGGTGAGGCAACCACCATGCCCTCAGGGATAGGGCAGGCCACACACTCCAAATTAGCTTAACCTGTGTATCAAAAATAACTTCAGTGAAACTATGTAGCCACACCCACTCTCAAAAATTAATAGATGAGTGGGCTACAGTTCCCGTCTCACAAGCCCCCTGGACCCAATCCTGTGTCCTGTCGTGTCGTCCCAGCTATCTGTGGCATGACCCTGGGTTTTCAAATGCCTTTGCTCAGCACCCTGGATTGCCCCCACCCTCCACCCCCGCTTGCTGATCCTCCAGATTCAACTTCATCTACCTCTGGTGTTTGATACAGCAAGAGAATAGCCAATAGGCAGCTCATGCATCAGCATGCAACCACCCAGCTAGAAGCTGATATCAGAAACTTGGTGCAGCTTTGGCCTTGTGCTGAGGAACAAAAGTATATCTCAGCAGCTGCGGCCCATAGCAGGAACAAGCAGACCAGAGAGCAGTACTGGGTGAACGTGAAGGGGCTTGAGATGCTGTGTTGTTAGGTACAGGATAATTCCAAAACCAGCACTGCCCAACACACTGCCTGTTCTACAATGAGCTGGACCCTGTTCTGTGGAGAATGCTGAGCTCAAAGCCCTGTTTCATCAAATGGTTTTGAAATCTGTTGATGCCCATAAAGACATGGCCACCTCCTCAGTCCCTCAGATAATTCCAAAAGAGAGAGGGCCACAGCCCCCAAACCACAGGATGTGTTCCTTGGTCTAGACCAAGAAGAACATCAGAGTGCATGATGCCACAGAGAAACACCAGGCATGTCATCCCAGTTGGGCATTTCTTCCTATTGTTTTGAAGTATATTATGAAATATTTGGGTGGGTTTTCGTCTATAATTCTAGCTGCCACTTGAATTGTTGGCCCATGCAATGCCATTACACTAGGCCACAACCACCAGAGTTCTCCATTCCCTCCAGTTTCAAACATGCTGCTGAAAACAGCCCGCAAGGAGAGAACCCCACCCCCTGCAAAGCAATAGGTTACAGTGGCTTACTACAACAGAATTTTATTAATGGAAAAACCTTAATGGAAAAGCAGGGAGCTTTGCAGACATACTTCAGGCAAAATGTGACTTGCGGTAACACAATCTTTAAAGGCATCAGTAACAAAATGCACCACATGTTAAGGGACCCTCCTACTATTACAGCAGCTGTTTTATTGCTGATCTGATTTTGTTCCATTCCTGAAGAGTAATAAAATTCAGTTTTTTACTTAGTAAAAAGTCCAAGCAGTTTCTGAGATTCCTTGTTAAGGCAAACCTCCCTCTGCTTACTTTGTAATGGACAAATCCTTTCCAGTCATTTATCAGTTCATCTGTCACAAAACGCAGAAAGATTTTCCTTGGATAGCTGGAAGGTCTCCTTCCCAAGGCCTTGAATAAATAATAACTGCTTCCTTTTCCATTCTGGAATCTCAAGCAGGACCACATCTTATATGCAGCAGCTTGAAAAGGTTTCCACATACTTGCCAATACTGCTCTGTCTCCCAGGACCTAGACACTCCCATGCCCACGTTTGGGAAAGCTGCAATGCAAAATAAACTCATTTTTTTCCCTGGGAATAGTCCTTCACAAAACTTCACACCAGGCAGAACTTTGCAGGGCAGGAGAATCAATAAAAGGAACTGCATTCTTTAGAAATAAAAGTTGATACTTATTATTTGCAGCTGCTTATATTGAGTATGAAATGACAGAGGTTCTAAGCTCTCAAACATTTTTCTTGTTATCAGTCAGGACCCTCTGCAAAAACAGAAGATTCACTGAAGGAAGGGAGGACAGCAAGGAGATCGCCGATGGTCAGTGAAAGGCTCCAGAATTTGATGTCACAGCAACAAAGGACCAGGGATTATCTGCTCTTGGAGGCACACAAGAAAAGATCCAGGTGACTGGGGGGAAAATCCTCCCACACTTCACAGAAGAGGAGACAGGAGGGAAAAAGAAAGAAGGAATGTGAAGTTGGAGGAGTGAAGGAAGGAGGACAGGGAGCCTGAGAAGCACTGGGAGCATTTCTCCCACAAGATGAGGAGATTAAGGAGTGAAATATGATATTTCAGAGGGCCATGTTTTAGAGATTATTCAGGCTCATGAGACAGTCCCAGTAAACCACCATTCCACCAGTGCCCAAACACTTGGCTTCATCTTGACATTACCATGTCCTACAACCTATGGACAACACTGCCAGAGGCACTCAGTCAAAGGGCCAGGAGTCTGCACCCCATCAGCAGTATCTGCTACACTCGTTATCTCTCCAGTACAGGGAAAGGTGATCAGATACCTCAATCTTGTCAGAAATCTATGTTCTATATGTGTTTGGTGGTTTTTTGCACAACTTTCAACTATGTTCAGCCTGCTGGTCTACCCACATTTAGTGTCAAATAATTTAGTTAGCACATATATTGTGAAGCACATAACATGACCAGTCAAAGGCACGGTGTTAAACACACTGTAATACAAATAATTTGGTGGTGTAAGCAATGCTGTCTTGCTTTTGGTCTGCATCAGGCATGTTTCGCCACTCTGGCAATGACACCAGAGCTGCTGGCCCAAGAAAAGACCCCAGGCTTGCATGCCACTGCTGCAGCCACCACCATGAGTGGCCCAGCAGCAGATCTGGGGCTTGGGCGCTGGGACTCGGGGCTTGAGCCCCATAAGCCTGGCACCAGCAACACCCCTGAATGACATACTTGCTCAGTTCACCTGCCTTTTGTCCAGTAGGCACAAATCAATATAACTTTCAACCACCAGGGTGGCAGTAGCAGCTAGAACATGGTTACCTGTAGTCACAGTGGGCAAGGACACATTAAGACTGTCATGAGAGGGAACAATGTACCAGCCTGCCTATATTGAAACAGTCCAGAGCTGAACACTCTGGCATTACACATCCAGCCAGAACATTTGATGCAGGCGGCCAGGAGTATGCTGCAAGGGGCCACAAAAGCCTGTATGACTATGAAGTAGTAGTCTTGTTAATATACTTGCTTGCTTGAATGGCAGGCAAAGGCTACGTGTAGTATGCTTGTCATCACTCACACCTGCACAGTTCAGGAACCTCAAAGTCTGCAATTATTTCAAGAATATTTCCAAGTTTTAAAACCTTTGGAGTCTGCATGTGTAAATTGCTTTGGAAACTTCCATGACCACTGTGCCATCTATGGATTTGCCCACCTCATACTGGTCGCCAACAGATCAATAACAGCCTGGGGTTCTCAGCTCCCACAAGGCAATGCTAATGTGCTTCTGGGTCACAACTGGCTCTCTCAGTTTACTGTTCTGCTACTCAAGGGCCAAGGCAAGTACTGCCTAGTGGTCCAGGAATGTGGCTTTCCTCATATAAGAGTTCCGGACTCACTGGTGGTCATGCCATGATTCCATCACAATGTGGTCCCACAACTGAGACCTGTGGATCTGGTCCAGAAGCAATAGCAACATAAAGGATGGTCTGCTATGAAGAAAAGTATCAGTTCAGCCTATGCCTCCCTTATCCAGTGTGGGACATGACATGGGACATGACAGCAAAGTACACATATCAACAATGTGGTCATAGTCTAGTGAATTAGGCTGATGTGTGTTGATTAACACTTGATTGCTCATCCCATGCTTAGTCATCAGTCAGGACATATAGAATTAAACTATCTGTAGACATGAACTAAAACCTGTCTGAATTAAGCTCAACCCTACCCATATTACAGGCTGAATCAAAGATTCAGATCTATATTTCATCTTCAGGCATGTTCAGATTCAGGATTGAAATTCCACCCAGTATAGAGATACCAAGTTTGGATTCAGATCCAGAATTTAGTTGCAGTTTTGACTTGGATTCCATGTCTAGTTTACACTTTGGTGTAAAACTAAGACTAGTTCTGTGTTGTGGACTATTAAGTTCCATTTATTAGCTAACTTTTAACAAATAGTTTGGTTACAAAAGAAATGACCTCACTCACTCTGACTGGAGATCTGACAGGTAATATATGGTGATTAACTACAGTATCATAGAGACTAAGGTGGGAAAGTACTATTAGGTCATTGTAGTTTCTCCCCAAGGGCAGATCCAGAATTGTTCCTTACAACATATTCTCCAGTGCCTTGTCCAGACTAGTCATAAATGACTCAGGCAAACAGTCTTTCCCAGATTCCCTTTGAGGCTATTCCATGCTCTAACAGAGCTCACTGTTAGGAAACATTTCCTAATATTCGGCCTTGATTTCTCTTTGATCATTTCATCCCATTGCTTCTAGCCACTGAACCATCCTAAATAGTCCTCCTTCCCCTCTGGTGTTAACCCTCTCCAGACACCCATAGAATGCTATCCATTAGTTGTGTATGTGTACCTAACAGTGTAATGTTTGGGCTTTTTGCTTTTCCTCATCAATCAAGCATACTAGTCCATTGGTTGTTTGTTGCTTTTCAAGATATATTCACTGACTTGTCAACATGCTTACTGTAGGCTTCCTCACCAGCTCAAGAAGAATTCAGCACCATCCTCAAGTCTCTTTCAGGCCCTTCTGTAGGACTGGGCTTATTAAATCAAACAGAAAACTTCAAAAAAAAATAGCAAAGCAAAACTCTTCCCAGAACATGCCAGAGCCAAAGGCCTTTCCCTGTGTACCACTCCCTGCCTCTGGAAAAGGGTCCATAGGTCTCTTTCTTTAAAGCCCAGCTGAATCGTGTGACAAGCACGCAGTCCTTAACCATTTCCTGGCTCTCCTATCTTGTCACACCTTAGTTAAGTACTCAGTATAGACTGTAGTATTCCAGGGAGTGGCTAACTCACCACAAAAGGTAATTTCACCTCTTTAAGCATTCTTACCTTTCATCTATTGTTATTGATGGCCTACAGCCACAGTTTGAACTAAAACAATTTGTTTTGCTGAAATAGACTAACATGGCAGCCCCTCTGGAACAGTTTGAATTGATCTTGTGATTCAACCATCTCTTCATGGGTATAATACTACAGTTTTCATTTCATGAATCTGAGAAAGTGGGTTATGCCCATGAAAGCTTGTACATTAATATGGCAGTCTTTAATAGTGCCACAGGACTCCTTGTTTTTCATGTAGCAAGAGGTTATCAGATTCCCTGTAATTCCCTGTTGCTTCAGTGTTGTTTTTCCTGCTGTCATGTCACTTTGGAAGCTCACAACTACTTTTCTGCCTACACTCAGGTGCTGTGTTCAAACACCACAAAGATGAGCATGGGATTGATAGAACTCCCTTCCAAGTTTCAATTAATCATTTATGGTGGTGGTGTTTTTATTTTTTTGTGTGCTTTTGGCTGTATTAATATGCATTTTTGTAGGTTGTCTCCCATCATGATATTTCCTGCTTCTTTTTTGATGACTCTTGATGAGATACTTACTGTTTATACTGAGATCAGAACCTGCAATGCTAGAGACTCAATGTAACTTAGTAAGACAGAGTGGTAAAAGTATGTATCTTTCAACATGCTTAGTTGTGACAGTTCTACATAATCAGAGTATTTTACCTACAAGAGATGGGTGAAGGTCTGTCTGAAGTAACTCTGGAATATAGAAGGTGGTATGCTGGCCCTGTTTCTCCACAACTTGATGTCTTGAATAATCATTGCCATCTGCACAAGCTGATTGCAAAATGCTATCACTGATGTAAAGCAAAAGAAGAATTCTGATTGGGTACACTTATACAACTACACTGCACAAATGTAAATTACTACATAATGTGCAAGGCAGGAGAAAATGAATTTCTTTCTTCTGTTCACTCCCATTGACTATTCTGTGCTGGAGCAACATTAGATTTTACAGGGGATGAATAACCGAATATTTGTCCTGAATGTTTCTCTGTATTGCACAAACTAATGTGGAATTAGCCACATTGTTGGGTTTTTCTGTATATGGATTGAAGATCTAGTTTCAGTCACACAGACCTTTACTTTGAATTAAGAGAACATCAAAATAACACAGAACAAAGAATGGGACACCAGGAAGGAGCACAGGATGCATGTTGTCTCACACAAACTGTTGCCAGTCTCACTATGAACTGAACCTGAAATGCGTGTAGCACTGACAGCAGAGTTTGCAGAAGTTTCAAGTTACCATTCATAGAAAACAAAGGCTAACAGTTACATAGCTAGGTTCCAAAGGGGTGGCCATGTTAGTCTAGTTCAGCAAAATAAGCCAGGAGTCCTGTGGCACTTTTAAAGACTAACAAATTTATGTTTCACGTGAGCTTTCATGGGAGAAAATCCCAAATCATCAGGTGCTTTGAATCTTCAAAATCTTCAAAGCGTCTGACAAAGTGGGATTTTCTCCCACAAAAGATCATACGATAAATAAATTTGATAGGCCTTAAGTGCCACAGGACTCCCTGCTTAAGTAACATAGTTAAATACACCTTGGCTATGTTCCCACATAAACTTTTATTTCAAAATAAATTAATTCGAATTAAGAAAATGTTAATTCGAATTAAGGGAAAGCCTGCTTTCAAAAAGGCTGTTATTTCAAAATGGTTATTTCAAAATAAGGCAGTTTGGACATGTTGTTTCGAAACAGTTGTTTCGAAACAATGGTGTTGTTTTGAAACAACGTATCCGAACGCCGTTGTTTTGAAACAACCGTTTCGAAACAACAGCTATTTTGATTTCCTGCTAGGTTTAACGGTTTTGAAACAACAGCTATTATTTCGAAACAACGGGTCCCGTTGTTTCGAAATAATGGTACGTCGTGTGGACATGAGAAATTTTATTTCGAAACAACTTCTGTTGTTTCAAAATAAAACTCACGTCTGAACACAGCCCTTGGGTATCTCAAAAAGCTAAGTAAATAGTTGGTGTTGATCCCCATATTTCTACATCTTCCAAATTCCATGCTTACTGAAAAGTCAAACTAAACAAAAAAACAAACAAAAAGAAACTATCAGCTTTGGAGAGCATTTTGGAGCTGGTTTCAGGGCATGGCACTCACAGGGGAAAAATATTTTATTGTTGATGTAGAAAAATACATTCCAATGACACAAACCTTGGTTGTTCAAAGTTAGACTTAGAAGTTGCATAAGAGAAATTTTCTGTTAATTCTCATGTTAGGAGCCTGAGCTGCAAGCTTGGGGGGTGACAGTAATTGGGGAGAAGCAAACAAGTTCTGTCCAAACATGAATCACTCTGACTGATGCCACAAAGCGGGACCAGGGCTTGCACTGTGGCAGAATTCCCAGGTATTCTGGAACTGATGAGGGAAATTACTCAGTGTTCCTCCCCAACTTCACAGCTGAGGGTCTCATGCACCAATGCTGCTGTGCCACTATAGCACATCTGATGACATTGCTCTATACCAGAGGTAGAGAGCACACCTGTCGGCATAACAAAACCCCCTCTGCATGAAGCTCTCTTGCTGATGTGGCACTAGCCACACCACCAGCACTTAGGTCAGTATAACTTATATCATTCAGGGGAGGGGCTTATTCACACCTCTGTGAGACACTTGTGACACCAACATAACCTATAATGTTGACAAGCCTCTCTCCCAGGTATGAGCATGCTGGAGAATTGGGAGGAGGTGATCTGCTTCTGACCACCACCTAAGGTTTGCAGGTGGGAAGTTCTCATCCTACAGATGGTAAGGCTATGTCTACACTACAGCTTATGTCAGCATAAGCTATGTTACTCAAGGGTGTGAATAAATCATTCCCCTGAGCGATAAAGTTACTAGAACCAAAGGCTCTATTGTGAACAAAGGTATGTTGGTTGGAGAGCTTCTTTTGCCACGGTAGCTGCTGAGGCTCATCATGGGGGCTGGAGTGATTAATCCAATGGGCAGACTTTCTCCTGCCAGGTTAGAGTGGCTACATCAGAGAACTTATGGCAACTTTCAGGCTCCCCTAGAGCAGGAATTCTTCTCTGGAGCAGTTCAGGAACTCCCAAAAGCTTCTGTCTCCCCCTCTGCATCCTGGCTCAAGGACCACATTACTGAGAGAATTTGGGACCCAGGAGGAATACAGAGGTTGAAGGAGAAAATGACAATAAGATCCATATATGGACCTTACTTTCAGGACTGGGTAGACCTAGTAAGATTCTCTGGAAAGTGTAGATTTTATAAATGTTCCCAAACACAAACACTCCTCCTGTAGACTTCAGAAACTCCAGAGAAGGACAGTCTTTCTAATCTTTATGGACTTAGAAGCTGCTCAGGTGGGCATGCTACTGACCCAGGGAACAGAGAGGTTAGAACGTTTGCTGACTCATGCAGTTCTTCTGGCTTGAATAAGAAATGCTGCAGGACTGGCAAACCTTATGGTTTAAAACAGGGGTGGCCAAACTTATGGAACTCAAGAGCCACACAAGTTGATTATTAAACCTTCAAGAGCTGCACTGAGGCCAATAGCCATATGCTTTTACCTAGTCCGAAATTACTAAGTTTAAAATTCGTTGCACACTTTAATTTTATTGTAAAAAGAGGACAAGTATTGATCCTACTAATGTCAGATTTTTATAATTACTTAAGATTACCATGAAAATTGGGCCTATACAGTAAAAACTTAGCTGCCGCTTGATGTAGAAGACTGCGGGCTAGTGCGAGTTTTTTAAAATCCTGACCATGATGTTCTTCTCCCTGCCACCCCCAACAATGCTGCACTTCTCCCCACTGTCCCAACCCCCTCCTAAACTCCTAGGCTGGGGCTCCTTTCCTAAATTGATTTGCTGATGCTCTTCCAGGAGCCACAATTTTTCATTCAAGAGCCACATATGGCTCCCAAGCCGCTCTTTGGCCACGTCTGGTTTAAAACCTTCAGATCAGCTACTCTGAGACCACAGGTGCTTTTAATCTCTATGTGACTGCTGTCTCTTCACTCCAGCTCTGGAGGTATAGGAGGCCTGCCTGGCTGCAGAGAGTGTGCAGCTTACAGACTCTGCAAGCTCTATGACCTCATCAGTCAGTGAGTATGTGAACAGATGGGTGAGTGAATGCGATGTTGAATTGTCACCCAGACTTTTAATTTCCATGATAATTGAAGCATGAAATTAGTATCATACAGTGAGTTTAATCTGTTTGCTGATGTAAGGTGGGCGAGTTGCTGACAACAGGTATCCGTAATGTGTATAGCTGAACCTGGTTAACTATAAGTGTAGACAGGAAAAAACAATGTCCTGCATCGTTTCAGAAGTTGAGATTGCACCAAATTCCAACCAATCCAGACAGGGTGCTACCTTGTATGGTGAAGAGTATGTGCTTCTGGTTTCTGTACTCTGATGAGATGAAACATATTTTTAATGGAAATAAGGCAGGTGAGGTAATATTTTTTTATTGGACAAACTTCTGTTGGTGAAAAAGACAAGCTTTCAAGCTACACAGATCTTCCTCTGTGTTCTGGAAAGGTAAGGTTGCCTCAGGGTTTGTTTTTTCAGTATAGGGGGAGAATTAATGTTGTTTGGGTGACCTTTACTGTCCTACTCCATATTTTCTAATGTTTGGGATATTTTAAGTTTAACCTTAAACAAACTTTCACATTTTTCTCATAGTTCTATTCTCAATACTGTCAATGTTCCTGTAAGATTTTACACCCTGAGGGTACTAAGAAGTACTCTCAACTTCAAAAGGAAGCAGTCAATTTTAGATCAGGTCAATTTAAAAAAAAAAAGTTTAAAACTCTCAGGTATTACCCATTCCCAGGGCTGGAATATAGCAGGGGCTTTAGGGGCTGAAGCCCTGGGCCCCAGCCAAAAGGGGAGGCCCAGGCTCCAGTCCCTAAAACCCCTATCCAGCCCTACCCTTGCCCTGCTCAGTGCCAGCAGGGCTGGAGCACTGAAAGCGCTCCTGCCCTGCCAGCACTTGGGGAGGGCGAGGAACCTGGGGCCGGAGGCTGGGCTCTGCACTCCTGCCCCACCCCTGGGCTGGCTGGTCAGCCCCCAGGAGTGGAGTGGGGCAGACCAGTGCCTGTTTGTTCTATGCAGGGAGTGGGTTTGGCTGGCTCACAGCATAGCCTATGCTACTCCAGTGCATCCTTCCAGGCTTGTGCCAGCCCAGGGGTGCTGCACTGAGGGCTGTGCTGTGCACCAGCTGGCCCCACTCTCACCACCAGGGGCAGACTAGTTCCCAGGGTGCTCCCCCCCAGCAACAGGCTTCTGTGCTGGGGGGAAGGGTCACATGGGAGGAGGGGCCCCAAATGGGAGGCCCCATGGTGGAGGATAGCCCAGGGACCCCAGGCTGGTTAACCCATCCCTGCCCATTTTCCTCTCCCCACAGACTTCTGCCAACTTGTACATTTTCACAATTACAAATATTAAATGGAAAGAAGATTCTCTTTCCTCTGTTTTTGTACGAAAGCTCCAAACAACAGCAGAACACTTACTGACCATATATGGGAAATAGTTAAATCAACTGTATACAAAGTGCTGTCAAGTGCACCATGTAAACAAAAAAATTATATGCAATTCCTTTTCTCGCTAGTCTCTTTCATCCATAGTCATTTTAAAAGCTATTTGTAAAGGAAATAGGTAAAACAATTCAGACAGAAGGGTGAATTTTAAGTTAACAATCTCCCATTCACATCAAGTTAAATATTGGCTTGGTAAATAAAAAAAAAACCTTATTATAATTCACAGGTGTAACGACAACACACTAGAGTCTTTTCAATAATCATTTATAATTGAACATGCCATATAACTTCTGAAGTCTACTGAAAAATGCTTGCTTAAGAGCCATAACATCTTAATGCAGTGTCTTTTCTTTGTCCTCATCTGCCTGGGAACAGCACATCTTCATCTGTACATTTTGCAGTTATCTTTTATATTGATTCAACAATCATCTTATTTAATGCACAGCCAAGACTAAGCCACGTGATCCAGCATGCTCCTTGCTTCAGAAGTGCTTCCATGTATCCCTGTTTGACTAGTTATCATTACACAGAGCATCTTAGTCAAGTATCTTCAGGTTTCACATGAATAAATAATACAAGCGGGTGATAGGGCTTTACATAGCCCCCTGCTGCAATACATACTGCATATGGGGCTGACAGAACTAGTCCCCTAATTGAGGATTTACTCTTCTGCCCTGTCAAGGACTCTTGATCCAGGGATTGGGGGGGGGGGGGCTTATCTGCAGTTTAGGTTTTAAATCCCTCAGTTTGTGAGCATGATCCATCTGTACACTGCAAACCTATCTGACAGCCATTGGACCCAGGGGAGGATCAGCTTCAAGAAGCCTTACCATGGATCATTTTGCTTCTTGCACTTCATTCTCTGCTCCTACTCTAACCCTAGTATATGTAATTCTCCTCAACAGCCAGCGAGACAAGAATCAACCTCTACAGCCAACACACGACACTAACCATGTGATGCCAGCACCCAGGAGGGAAACATAGCACAGTAAGGGTAAAACAGAGGCCAGACCAAAATGAAAAGAGGAACTGTGGTGCATGCTATACAGGGGCCAAATGGCTTTAATAACTGACTCATTCCAGAATCCCAACCACAGGCAAGAGGAGACATGTCAAAAACCTTGGCTCTGAAACACCAGAGACAAAGAGAAATGACAACAGGTCTGGGGGGTGTGCCGAGGCTAGTGTCTATGCAACAGAATGGAAAGTTTACAGGAGATCCAGGTTAAAAAAAGAGAAAAAAAAGTCAAAGTCTCTTGGGTTTCTGGCTTATTTAGCCAAAATAACACAAACCAGCAAAATCATTGACCATATATACCCTGAATGCAACATAACAGTTTAAGTCAAAACCAAAGCTCTACTGCCTTCAAACGTTTGCTCAACAAACCTCTCTCTCTGGAGTGGATCCTGAACTAGCGTCAATAATCGTCATAGCCCCATTGTCAATAAGAGCATTCAAATTGCTTTAACTTTGAGGAAAGGGGTATTTTTGTGAATATGTCTTATTCTACTTGGAATTCAGCTTTATGTAACATCCCAAAATGTGTCAAGATACTTGAAAGCACAGAACTGCACAGTGCAATGGTTCTTTGTTATGCTAATGATATCTTCCCAGCCGCTCTTGTGAAGACAGCCAACCAACCCATCAAATAGGAGTGAAACCACTGGGCAATCCTTCCTCTTTACCTGCTGCTAAAGGTTTATTTGTTTAGGGTTTTTTAATCTCTAAGCTCAAGGGGCAAAAGGTGAGTCTTTCTTGGCACCTGTGAGCAAAGCAGAGAGGAAAGACAAAAGAGTTTCCTGTTACATGCTCAATGCCACATGAAAAGATCATTGGAGGGGGGGGTACCCTCCTGCCTACAGCGATGCTATAGTTTACTTCCCCCCTTCCCTTTTTGTTCCCATTATTAGCAACATTGAGAAGATGCAGTATGGCAAAACCATTTAGAAAAACTGCATAATTTAGGTACTCATGCCCCCCCAACTGTGATTTATAAAGATTTATGATTTTTTTATATTCTCATACTAATCTTGCCCAGGAGAATTTACAGTAGGGGAACTAAGGAAGTACAGAAAGATTAAATGACTTAAGATCACTCATGGAGGAGACAGGAACTGAAGCTCTCCTGAGTTCTAGCTGCCTTCACAATCCTTCAGGGCTCCAAACGGAGGCAGATTTAGGCTACAAGGGAGACTTCAATCTACCAGCAGCATGTTTGACTCACATACCACTCCATAAGGCAACTGGAAATTCTGTGGTGACTTCTTTAACTGAAAAATATGTTTCAAATAAATTCAAAATGTCAATGAGGAATCCTGAGCCCTTCTTTTGGTATTAAATTTAGTTTACACAATCCCCATGTCTGCAGATTTTCAACAAGATTTTTGTATTGACAACACAGAACACCATAGGTAAAGTTGACGAAGGGCAAATGAAGGTTTTGCAGTTGGGCAGGGTCCACCTGAGGCTTTTGGCATCTTGGGAGGTGTGAAGGATAATGGGGATTATGGGTAAACTCATCTGGATGCCTCATTTATAATGATCAGAAGTGAAATAGTTAATAATTTTTTAAAAAATGGTTCTCTGTTAGTATGCAGCTTAACAATTTGTTTTGAATGGGTAAATTCAGACTATTTAATATGATTGACTCGGGCTGTCTGCAGCCTAAAGAAGACAGTTAGTTCTGTATTATTTCATGCTCAGGTCACATTTCCAGGGTTTTCTTCACAACTACAGGGACTACTGTTTTTAAGTCTTAGATATTGGGAGTATTGTTCTACCGCAAAGAGAGAGGGCAGGACTCTGGCCAATTCCATTACTGCAGATGATCAACACACCTTTTTGAATAAATCATACAAAAGGGGACTGATCTCTTTAGGCTAAGGAATCTCCAGTGCAACTAAGCTATATTTGCAATGAGGCAAAAATGGGGCCAAGAGCAGGAATGTTTACTCAGTCTTCAGGGATCCAAAATTACAATGCATGCAATGTAAGATTTCAGACGTTACTCAAATTGAGTTTACAGGAAAATAAGATGTAGTGGAGATGCTTGAAAAAATGTAGATTGCTGGAGCCACATGTATCGAAATCAACTGGAGAGAAATCTGTAGCATGCATGTTACTGACATTACATGAACTTTATAAAATGGACCCACGCATCAATTACCCTGTGTATATTAGCTGACTATTCACAAATAAAAGGACATAAATGTTGTAAGGCAACTGCTGATAACCTTACAGAATTGAGCTCGTTGCAGCTATATGACTAATAAAATGATTTGTAGGCAGTAGATTTGGTCATATGACTAACAAGGCAGAATTTTCCCTAAAATAATGACTGATGAAAGAATGACTGATGATGGCAAAGAGTCTTGTAAAGACATCAGGGCTACAGCTCGATGACTGAACAGCTCACAGCACAGCTATAGATATATCTACAGATATAGATATGATTTTGAGATTGAAAAGATTCTGGAGACTATTTCTGAATTTTCCTGGAAAAGAACACCAATATAGTGTTAAAAAAAAAAAAAAAAAAAAAAAAAGCTGAGACATGCAGGAATCTGTCTCAGAAAGCAGTGAAGGTGGCATTGCTCTATGGGCAACATTTTGTTTGTTTGTGCTATAAGTCACGTTATGAGGGGGAGGGGACAAAAATGATAACTAAAGGGTCATGCTTCAGCTGTATGAATAGGTATAGCTTTCTCCAAGTCTATGGCGCTATATGGATTCCCAACTGAGTATTTGAACCAATATGTTAAAAATTGTTGGATAGTAGTGAATGTGTAGATCAAGCCTATATGATTGTCATTTTGCTTGGAAATTGCCACTGCCTCAGTCGTTTTCAGAGGCATGTAGGGCACATGCCTATTAAAGCAGTTGTGGTCCCAGTGCTTACTACTCACTGCCATGATGACTCTTGGTGGCACATCTGAGGATTAGCTCTCAACCAGTCTGAGTCTCAAGCTCTCTTCTTCGGTTGTTCACCCTGTGGTCTCTCTCTCTCTCTCATTCTGTCTGGAGTTAAGTTACTCCATCTTCATGACTCAGCCTTCAGGCCAGGTCATTATTGTCCTCCACTTCTTGGTTAACAAAGGCCCACCACCCAGTCTGCTTTGCATCCCAGTCTGTGACACTTTACCAGTGATCAGGAAGGTCATCTGGGCCCACCCACTGCACTGGGGGGTCCAGCCCATATGTAGCAGCCATGCATCGGCTCAATATCTGACCCTGTTGCTGTTTCTCTGGACTTTTCTCCACTTTTCTAGACTATAACTGCAGACTTCCTTTCTGCAGACCCTCTTTCACCACCAACTTACTCTTTTTTGAAGTGTAGCCCAACTCCTTCCTCAGCTGGGCTTCATCGGCCATTTGGATTTATCAGTCTTTGGCTTTCCTCCAGGTGCAGCCTAGAGGATGATTGGCCTATTTTAACTCTTTAGGCCTTCTGTGGTGTGGACATCCCGTCACAGATGGTCATTACATTGCATTCCTGAAGGAAAAGACTGTGCTAAGAGGAAGAATGAAATGAACAGATCTTGATGAGACTGTTTGTCTTGTTTCTGCACACTTGGTACATGTGAAAAGATGTTCTTTGTCGAAAACTAGACACTGATGTAGTGCTATCAGAGAGGAATAACTAGCAGAAGAGATTAGGGAGACAAGGGGGGTGATATCTTTTACTGGAACAACGTCTGTTAGTGAGAGAGACCAGCTTTTGAGTTTACACAGCATTCTTTGTAAGCTTGAAAATTTGTCTCTCTCACCAACAAAAGTTGGTCCAGTAAAAGATATTACCTCATCCAGCTTGTCTTTAATATTCTTAGACCAGCACAGCTACAACAACACTGAATATAAAAGAGAGTTCAGTTTCCAAGTTAAACAATCTTTCTCATTGATTTTTCCTGATACACTTAACCTAGATCGTATGCCTTTTCATTGCGCACATTCTCCACTTCAGAGTGGAACTTGAATGCAAGAGCTTTTACACCAATTTATACAGTAACGTTTGAAAATTCAAACAGGCTTGCAAACTTTTGCATACATGGCCTGTGGGCCTATCAGATTTTGGTGGGAAAGCTTTGCTTAGTCCCCGAGACTCGTGAGAATTAAGCCTCCACCATCTTTCTGGAGGCATTTTCAAAACTGGAACATTAAAATACTGTCAGCCTCAGGGTTGCATTTACAGTACCATAAATGATTTACAGCATTCCATGGCATAAAAGCTTGAGAAAGCAACAGAAGGCTGCATAGCTCTTAATGCAGCCATGTCTGCATGGTCACTCAGCTGGGTTCACAAGGCTGAGCCAAGACATTCCATACCTTACCACAGGCTTCTGTGATATAGCAAGCCACAGACCGTCTGTGGTGATTCAGCCTGGCCCCACAGCTGCAGCAGTTTTATTTTACCCATGCTGTGGAGAGCCAAAAGAGCGGGAAGGTTCTCATTCCACCTCCCCCAATGAGTCTTTCCACACCCAAAACTGATCTATGCTCAATTCACCAAGGCCAAAACTGAGCCTTACATGGCCTTTGAAATATATCTCACATTTTCAACATTACTCTGTACTGGATAGACTGATGCAGAAGCTCTGGGCAGAATGCCGGAGCAATATTTATGTTAGCAGAAAATGGACCTCACAGAGATAGTTTGCCTTGTGATGTTTGCAAACTTGTGTAAACTCCCTTCGCTTAGTCATCTTTTCCCATATGTTGTAGAAGTTGAAAGTGATATTAAAAAACACAGGAAATTACTGTATATACTAAGTGCTTTTGATTAGCCTCATTGGTTACTGTGAAAAAAATCATATCTTTATAACCTCCTGCATGATTCTCTGCAAGCACTTCTTTAACTGTGTTATTCTAGCAGACATAGGGCTAGGAAATTCATCCACACCACTGTGAAACAACTTTATAACTAAACTGAGTATACTGGATTTTATCTTCTTAAAATAAAGATTGTTTCACTTCTTATAAATTGCATGAAGTTGGGTGGACTATACAAGAGAGTAAATACATTTGAGCTCTTCATATAACTGATATTCATTTAATAAGAAACAAAATAAAGTCAGTTACTTCAAAGCAATTTAAACAATCCATTGAAATGAATGATTCATTTTGATAACATTTACTCAAGTTTCCATATCCAGACTTTGGTCTAAGTATACTTTAATCATGAATTAGCATGGGAGGATGTAAGAGGTGTCAAAGTCATTTGCTACAGCAGGCCAGATTTGACTTAGATGTACTTCAAGTGGGGTGTACATAGCGTAACTTGAAATACTGCAGCGCCTTTGCAGCATTGTACAGTGCTGTGTGTGAGAACCTGAGCTCTACAATACTACTTTCTCTCTCTCTGCTAGGGAAAGAGTGTGGTCTCACAGAGCGCAGTCTCGCATACCCAGTGCTCCATGATTGTTGCAAGACCTGACACTCTTGTGGCATCACGGAGTGCTGGGTATGCAAGACTACACTCTCTTTTTCTCTGTTAGGGAGAGTGTGGTCCCACAAAGTGCAGCTGCGGAAATGGTTGGTGGACTGCGTGTTTGACACCCCTGTATTAAATGCCCTATGGTGTCCTTTCTAGCCCTGTATGTTTGTGACTGTGAAATAAAAATTGTTTTTAGTTACAGCATTGGATTTTATCTTTATTTCAGAAAGTCAATGAGATTGCATAGGTGCACTTGAGTACAGAATTTAGCCTCGTTTGTCTGCTTAAATTATTGGACTAGACTTACCAATATTCTCTGACTTTTTGCCATTCTGGCAACATAAATTTGCTGTAAACTCAGTTTTAGCCAGACAATTAAATTGGGTTTACAATTGCTTTGTGTTGCCGGACTGACACAAAGCAACCAGAATGTACTGTTGAATCTAGCCTATGAGTTTAGTTCTTTTTAAAACTTAACATCTCCTTCTAAACATTTAAAATCTTCCTGTATCTATGAACTAATTCAGTATGTCTGCTGTGCCGAACTGGAGCTTCCAATAAGCATGTCAGCAAATGGCACAGCACTGGCTAAAAGTACACAATTTTAAATCAAGGAGAGATTTGGTAAAATGGTAAATACAGTAAAACTGGAACAGGAAGAGGCCTGACCATGGTACAATGAAACATAAGAATGGCTATTCTGAGTCAGACCAATGGACTGTCTTGCCCAACATCCTGTCTTCCAACAGTAGCTGGTGCAACCTATTTCAGAGTGAATGAACAGAACAGGGGAATTATCAAGTGATCCATCCCCTGTTATCTAGTCCCGGCTTCTGGCAGTCGGATGTCTAGGGTAACCCTGAGCATGGGGTTGTGTCCTTGATCATCTTGGCCAATCACCATTGATGGACCTGTCCTTCATGGACTTATCTAATGCGTTTTGAACCCAATTATACTTTAGGCCTTCACATCATCCGCTAGCAGTGAGTTACACAAGTTAACTGGATGAAGTAGTACTTTGTTTTGTTTACTTTAATCTGCTCCCTATTAATTTCTTTGTTCTTGTGTTATGCAAAGGGATAGATAACACATCCCTGTTCACTTTTGCCAAAGATGAAAACAGCAATGTCTCTCAGCCTTGTGCTGCGGGGGATCACCTCTAGGAGTGAAAGGATTCCTCAGTTTTCATGACTCATTCAGCTTTTGCCCTCTCTGCTGAGAGTGCCACCCAGATACAATGGAGTTTTGAGTACGAAAGACACGTGTCCTCTAAAAATAGTTAGATGCTCAAAGTTCAAACAGCTCTACATCAAGCTCCTTAGCCAAAAGTCATCCTCATCAAACTTGTACAATGTAAATTCTTCAGCAACTACAAGAAGTCTGAGTGAAATACAATGGTATTACTGTGTATGTTTTGGAAAAGAAGTGCTGTATTTTTTTCAACTGTACATTTCAGTGGGAAATGTATAATCCAGTGGAAAGTGATCCTGGAGATAAAACAGCACTTTTATTCTTATCAACAGTAAAACAGACATAACAGAAACACCTTGTTCTGTTTCTATTTTCTGTTGTATTCTCAGATTTGAGATATAAGCATAGAACTGCCTTATGAAAGTCTCAGTTATAGTGTTACATTCAATGAGTAAAGCATTTTATGGTGCAAAAGAAAACAATCCCTCTATAGATAAGTTCTGACCAGTTGTCTCAAGCAGATAGACAGCTATCATGATGGGAAAGATCCATTCAGCTCCATATAAGACATAAAAGAGAAGGGAATTAATAGGATCTTGGGGAAGACCCAGTTATTAGAAACTTGTGTTTTTGCTACTGAATAATCACAGGGAAAAGACACGTCTGGTTTCTGTCCTTACTAGAACTGAAAGTATTACAAAACAAAAAGTACAAGACCCACTCTGAATCTCTAATTTGAAACTAAAAACAATAGCTATTGTATTTTTGACAATGTACATAGATTGCTTCAGATTTCCCTCTTTTTCTCTTCAGCATAACAATAGTTTGTCCCTTTGAAAAACCAATTGGCATTTTTAGTACATTGTTGAATTCTACATATTTACTTTGAGCACCTGTTATAGTCTGTGAAGAAAGGTCAGGGGAAAGACAAAAAGGAACACTTAAATTCACACTACTGTTTCAAAGAACAGATAAAACAATAGCTTTTTCATATAGATTCTGTCCCACATTTAGACATGCTAGATGGTTTAGAAATACATTTTATATATATATACACATACAGAGATAAGTATAGAATTGTTTCAGATCATTCCACATTTCAACAGAGGGTAAATATAAACTAACACCATGATATTATGGCTTGATATGTTGGATGCAAATTTATTTCAAACAGGCTTTATTATGTAGAGTGCTGAGCACACTAAGACTTGATGGCATTCAGCACCTCACATGTGTTTACCACTCTCTGAGACTGGGCCCTAACATACTGCTGTACTTTGCAAAGTTTGACCCAATTCTGTCCTTAGCTATACCTGTAACATCCCAGATGTCAGCCCTATGCTGCAAATAAATCTTTTACGTTCATTGGATATCTTAAAATTGTGTACCAACATGTTCTAAAAGTTGACAATTTAAAATGTCAGGTTGGTCTGCATTGGTGGTAAAAGAACTGATTGTAATTTAAACCTTTGAAACAATTTGCTGAAATGCTGTTTCTTTGGGATGGGGATGGGAGGAGTGAGGAAAGAATCCAAAGCCATTAAAGATGGTCATTTTAATAAATATGTATTCAGGAAACCTCATTTTACTTACAACACATTAGTATACAAGGATCTAATATCTATGCGTAAAACATCAAATATTTATCAAATACTGAAGAAGAGCAGACATTACTGGACTAATTGGGTATAATACAAGAAAATCAGCTTTTAAATAATTGGTCCTTGTGGACCCTGTGATCTGACTCATACACTGTATGAATGAGATCTATATTTAATATTATTATTAATAAAAAAGCTTCTGTCTTGGAGAAATAAGGCATGATCCATATCTTCTCTATTTGTTGTTGGATTCCCGTTACAATGATTACCCTTACAAACATGCCAGTGTTGTCTTAGATTACTAAATAAAAGTTATCTCCATTTTTTTTTTTGAAAAAATTCTCTAGGCATTCAATATCCTTTCTATAGGAAAGACTACAAATATTGAGGTAACTTTAATTATAACAAGCAAAGAGTCTCGTGCCACTTTTAAAGACTAACAAATTTAGCACATGAGCTTTTTTATTTAATTATAAAAAAAAGTAAGGAGTCTTGTGGCACTCATAACACCAAAAAAAAAAAAAAGTTGCTGAGCACTTCCATCTTCCTAATCACTCCACTGATGATTTGTTAATGATGGTCCTCAAGAAAATCAATGGGACATCAAGACTTCAATGAGAAACAGTCAAAATTCAAATAATATGCAGATTAGATTGTGTGAAAGCAGGACTGAACACTGACTATGGATTCTTTTCCCATTATAACAGGTAATTTGAGTTCACCCTCCATGTGCTGTTTCCCAGAGTTTGAATCTTACAAATGCTCTAATTTGTTGTTGCAGTATGGCCTATCCCATGTCTTAGGCTCCCCTGCATTTATTTTCATCCTGTTCTGCAAATTCCTCCTCTTCAAAGCGTCTGACAAAGTGGGATTTTCTCCCAGGAAAGCTCATGCAATAAATAAATCTGTTCGTCTTTAAGTGCTACAAGACGCCTTGCTTTTTTTGCTTTACTGGACTAACACAGCTGCCCCTTTGGAACTTATTTAACTATGTATGTAAAGCAGTTGGCGAGCTTCCAAGGGTGACCAGCGGAGGTGCTGATGAAAGATGCCCAGTTTGCAACCTTGGCTGTTGGGTATACATATGACCTGTCTGAAAGAAAAACAAGTGCCGGGGGGGATTAAAAGATGGTCTTTGAAATCTATAGCTTACATGCTAAGAACCCAATGCAGCAGTGACTCCAAACCTGATTGTGCACTACTAAACTCCATAGATGTGCCACTGACTTAAATGACAGCTGAACTTATACTCTTAGAGTGAAATTTATCCCTGTGCAGAGGGCCAGCAAAAGGATTTAAAGGGCAGACGCCCTAAGGGAGGAAGAGCTGTCATTTGGATTCACAATGTCCAACTCATAGACAGGCAGCAATAAGGTGTCACCTATGGTTTGGATTATGGTTTGGAACGCATTCTGCCAGTTGTTCAGGTGGGTGTGGAACCCAAAAATTAGGTGGATCCAGGACCCAAGATATTCTTAATCAATCCCTGGAAAAAAATGTTTTAAAAATTTTTCATTTTAAAATGATTTTACTAAAAGTTTTGTCCTTAATTATTGAAGCTTAAAGCCCTCTTTCTCCAAAATAATCTTTTTTAAAATTAAAACACATTTATTGCAGATAAAAATCTTATCGCCACAACTTTTATTAACATTGTGCTTTTAGTTTTCTTTTAAATCAACAGCAAAAGTCATATAAAACCCCCACATGCTTCTGCAATCTAAAAGAAAAATTATGCTAAACAGAATAAAGTATAAAGCATGCCATTGGTTCATGAACTTCATTATATGGAAGAATTAAAAAAAAAAAGATCTTCAGCAACAGACAGTTGCCATAGAAATGCTCAAGCATCGAGTGCTTGTTTAGAAGACACATCTCTCTATTGTTTTTAAATCCCTTCCCAAGGATGGCAAATCAAAAAGCAATTGAGCATCAAAAAGGAAGAATAGAGTTGTTTGAATAGAAATTGAACTCAGTATTTCAAAGGTTACAGGTTTCTAATAATATTGATCCACCCTGTTTTTGTTTTTTGTTTTTTCTGTTTAGATTAAATCCCTGCTGTTGCTTGGATTTTATACTTAATTTTCACACTGGCAAAAATTAAGATAAAAAGTAAGGCACCAAAAAAACCTGCCCTCCGTAATAACAAATCATCCGAAGCTTCATTAATTATTACAGCTGAGCTAGAAATGTGCAAGAGATTCAGCTGTATGTGATACTTCTGGTTAAGCCCCCGTAAACAGGTATTTCATTACATTACATCCTATCTTTGTCAGTTGTACAAGACTGTTAAATATGTGGATTTAACAGTGTCAGTCAGTATCAGAGCGTAGAAACTGTTTAATGCCAGTCCACTGCATCCAGTCTTTTGACACAACGGATAGTGTGTTACAAGAAGCACAGTACCCTTGCTGGTAATATCAATTTGTTTACCAAACATCTCATTAATTGGTAAACATAATGGAGGTTCCACTTAATTAATGGCAGACTCCATGGGAGAAGGGATATATAAAAGGGTATGTTTTCCCCATCTGGCTTATTGGTATTTTCGGTAACAAAAGCTAAACTATAGTTGTAAGCAGTAATTCAACTGCACTCTTTATGAAGTCTCCATATTTATAAATAGCTCACTGATGCCGATCATACAGATACTTTATGCAATCTGCTCTCCAGTCACTTAAAACTATATGCAATGTCTGCGGCATGATTGTACCAGTTGTACAAAACTATAAAAAAATCCATTCAAAATAAAATTTCAATAGATAAATGAACATGCTTCAAAGTTACAGCAAAAAAGATGGCTCATATTTTACTTCCTTTGCTGCAGCACGTTTTATTACTTGGTAAAGACTCCTTTTTCCTTAAGGACTTTTTCCAAGATTCATTTATGTTGCTCTTGTCATTACATCCAGTCTCAAAATAATCATAAAATTTGCCTTTACATTCAAGAGCAAGGTCGCCTTTCATAGGTTCACAGTTTAGAATGACACCATCTCGTTCAGTTTCATTACTTCCTTTCTCGGCATTCAATTTTGCCTTTTCCTGATTACCATGAGACTTGGCACTAGTAATGAATATTTCATTAGTAAGAATCTGGTCACCACTCCTGAAAACAGGAGGACTGCCAATGTCATAATCCACCTGGTGGGAGCAACTTGGCAAAGATATAGGGGAGGAGGAGCAAGAGGAAGAGGAGGAAGAAGAGGAAGAAGAATTCTCCCCATGACCGTTAACAGAGAAGGGTAAATTTAAATAGTTATTGCCACATTCTTGATAAAAGCAGCAAGTATGGAACTTTTCACACTCCTCCTTTGCCATCCGAAGCCGTTTTCTATAAGGACAGTCTTGAGCCATGAACCACTCTTGTGATGAGGGACCACCAAAAGAGCAAGCAGAGAAGCACCAGTTGTTTTGCATGATAATTTCTCCATGGATTCTCTTCATTAAATTGTTTATGAGGACAGATCTCCGTAGGTAGACTTCAGGATCATCAATAAATTTCAGTTTTTCCAAAGACATGTAAAGAATGTGTGCCCGCTCCTCAAAAACAGAAACTGTCTGAAAATGAAAGGGAACAGAAGTAGCAAAAAGGGGTTAGAGTGTTTTGCTTTATCTAATAATAAAATTAAGCACACTGTTGCTCTATGTAAATCCACCTAACAGTTTGGGTGGGCCAAATTTTCTTAAGAATCTCAACTTGGCCTCTGAATTTGTGCATGCGTTTAGGGACCCAATTTTTCATGGCCAGAACTTCAGATGTGCACCTAAACTGAGGAAACAAATGGCTAAGTATATGACATGTGCAGGCAAACTTTATCTGCATGCATGAATCCAGGTTTTAGAGCGACCAAACATTGGATGTATATAACTGAACCCTGTAATTGCAGCCTGTGTAAACCGTAGTGTTACCGTGCTGTTTCCCTGAATTTTTTTAGCTGCTGTGGCTTTTTATGTCAATAGTGCAGGGACCAGGCCCCTATCCACTGTTGGGCTTCACCAAGGCCACCAAACTGAAGGTTGACTTCTTCCTGCATGCCCTCCATACCATGGGCCTTCTAAGGCTAGCAAGGCCAGCCAGTAACAGCAATCCTGATGGAACAAATGCCAGAAATCCCAAAGAAACAGGCCTCCACAGTGAGGAGTCTCCATCAGCCAAACGCTGACAGTGCTGTTGTGTAGCAAAATATTGGTACTATGGTAAAAACAATCAAATATCTCTGTGGCATCTGGAGTGCAGCTGTTGGGCTCAGTTCTACTGTGCCTGGGTCTAGTGGAAACGTGGAACAAGTGCAGGAAACTAGAAGAGGCTGGGGATTTATGGAACACCCTGGCCACAAGCTCACACATTTGATTTCCCTTCTAGGCTCCTGCCAAGGTTTCCTTCTCAGCATTGGCAGCATGACCAGGTTACTACTCCCATGAGAATCAAAGTGCAGTGGGGGTAGTGAATGCTACTGTCAGTAGTATTAACTAATTTCCATTTTTAGCACAGAATTAAATCTGTGTAGGAGTGGAGAAACACATCACACAGGCTGCTCTCATTCCCCCCATTTGTACCTCAGTCATTTCCCCTTTCCCCATATCCACTTTTCACACAATTTTTTGCAGAGGAGGAAGTGACAGCTATCAGGACTTGGGCACTTAGTCTACGCAGTTGCCTTTCACTACTCCTCGGCTCTCCTCATCCCTGTAGCATTTCCCATAAACTGCTCCTGTCTGCTCTGCACTAAACAGGAGAAATACAGGCACCAGGGCTAAGAGCATATAGTCTAACAGCAAAGATTACCAGGATTTTTCAAATGAATTCACAGGCATGGGCAAAACTTTGTTCTCTGATGCACTAGTTTTCTACCAGCCATTTCTAGCTTTAAATCAAAGTGAACACACAGGTATCTTGAACAGGGCTGTAACTACAGCAGGGTGAATGGGGCTTTGCCCTGGGCACGCCAGAGTGACTCCATTGATGGTTTATTTCACGCCGCCAGCCCCAAGCGCCACTATTTGCAAGGGGCACGTTCTGATGAGAACGTGCACCGGGCGCTGGAACAGAGCGTTACGACTCTGATCTTGAGTCCCTTATGCTCTGCTCCAAGTGGTCCAAAGGCTTGAACAAACAGGGAAGCCTTGCACTGGGACCTGAATACAGCCAGATTTGTGGCCAGGAGAAGTCTAGACATAGCAAGTTCCAGAGACCTCCACTGTGAATATTATGCCACGTGTTTTGGAGACTGACTCCAAGATTGTACAGCAACAGTGACTGAATGGATCACTCCCACTGTGACTAGACAAACAGGAAGAGGGGTTCTGCCTAGCAATGAGGGTAAAAACCTATCTCTTTCTTTACAGTTTACACTATAGGCATATGGGAAAGAAGAGCATAAAGGGGTGTGAGCTCTTCAATTAAACCTGAGGAAAGTCATCTCCCTCCCTCCACATAGTAATGTTAAAAACTGAAAAATTTATTTGTGCTTGAAACTGGTGACCTATTTCCAACATGATACATTTCTTCATTAGCAATAGAATGGTATCATGAAATACCTATCACAGACATCAGTACATCCTATATTTCTAGTCTTTACACTACTAATCCCTTCCCAAAACATGCCTTTTCCTCTTTTTGACAAAGGCATATTCATTTTAGAGAAAAAGAAGGCATGGGAATGAAAAACAACAATGTGTACTGGACAAGAGAAAGGGTTAAAAATACATATTTTTTAAAATGCACTATAATAAAGCACATTTTTCTGTACAGCATATTTGTAGATTGAATGGTTTAGACTGCAGCTGTTCCCAACCTTTTTCAGGCTGGGGACCCCCTTTTTAACAAAAAACAAATTTTACAGCCTCCCCTGGCTGATTACGTAATCTGGCCCGCGTGGGCAGATTCTGGCCCGCATCACTCTGGCATCACTGGGACAGCCGGCGAGCAGCGCTGCCACCACCATGGCCCACACCGCTGGGAAGCCGAGCCGCAGCAGCTATGGCTCCCTGCCCTTGCCCCACCGCAGCCCCATCCCCCTGCCAGGATCCAGCCACGGGAGGGGAAAGGCAGCCCCGGGGGGAGCATTGAGGCTATAGCTGGATTCCAGCCCCAATAGGGAGAGGCTCCACTGACCCTCTGCAACATGTCCCAGGATCCCTGGGTGTCCCCAGACCACAGGCTGGGAACCACTGGTATAGAGAACTGATAATGGGGTAACATCTTTCCTCTCTAGGACAATGGTTTAATTCCAGGGAATGCAATTAATAACTGAAAATTTGTGCTCTGAAATGGCTGTTCTGAGGTCTATTTGAAGTGGTTTAGTAGTTTCTCTGCACTGCCGGGTGGGAAGCTGTCTACAGAAGTTGCCACCATCACGGGGATCATTCCTCAGCTATGAGTCCGTGATATAAATGGGAGACTGAACTATCTTCTCATCCCTAAAGTGTGCCTCTCTGGGTAAGGATTGAGATGCATTATGGGAAGCTTGTACTCCCTCTGTCCTTGCTTTAACTATTGTATAGACAGAAAAGGTGCTTCAGTCTCCAGGGATGTCCAGGTGGTACCTTTTACAAGCACTAAATTCAACAGATTTTTTTTCCAGTAAAAGAATATGGTGAGGCAAGGTTTATTTGTATCTCAGTTATTAAATGTACAATTTAGCACTGCCATAGAAATCAGCCATGATCCAACAAGGTGCCGGCAAGGAGCTCAGTACTTTGCAGGACTGAGTGCTTAATGGGCAGGGAGAATAAACAGTTTTCTAAAACAGTGTTTCCCAACCAGTGTGCCGTGGCATACAGGTGCGCCATCTGGTCTGAGCAGGTGTGCCACAAAATTTGTTGAAAAACTACTCAAACAGCTCTGGATTAGCTCCTGAATATTCATGAGTTCATTTGGAAGCTATATGATGGTGTGCCTCAAATTAATTAAAGGTAGTAAGGCGTGCCACAACAGGCAAAATGTTGGGAACCACTGTTCTAAAATCTCCCATGAACTGTTAGACATCAATATCTGTGGTCACATGTCAAAATGTAATCTATAACTCCACTCAAGCCCCTTTCTAGAAAAAAGATGTTGGGGTTTTTGAAGTTGTTAGGGGTTTTAAGTAAGTAAGAGATTGCATCTGGAGTAGCATATACTCCCCTTTCAAGTAATATGCTTTCTGTGTAGGACTTATACACCCACTGGAGTTTGCTGAGCCTAGCCATCCTGGAAGAGTTACTTCTGTTAAATTTACATTACACATTTTTTGGTGCGGAAGCTCTAGTGTAACCTCTGTAAACACACTGCAACTGTTTATGAATAAAACATATGAGAAAAGTAAGTTATTCAGAGTGTTTATATTTACTGTTGTTATAGCTGAAGAAACTCCTTTGTTTCTTACGCTATGTAACAACAGTAAAATAAACCCCCAAAAAAGTGTGAACTATTTGTTTCTATACAAACTCTCGTTGTTTGGGTGGAATATTTCAGCTTGTGGAAATGAGTCAAGCAAGTGCTTCTAAGTATCTGAAGTTCTCAGTAAAAGAAGTCTAGTAAAAAACATACTTTATGCGTACAGCTGTTGAGTGGTGGATGAAAATCCTCTTCTTCCACATATTTCCTTTTAAAGTATGTGATCTTGGATGTTGTAGGATTTGAAATTCCCCTGAAATGTGATCCTGTGGGTAATAAATCAGATATGACAAATGACATGTGGTTTTCCTGAGGTTCTCCAAACAAAATACTTCTCATTTCTCCTCTCACTACAGGATAAGTAGTCCACATTGTTTATATATATATATATCTGTAGTGATCAAAAATAAACTTTTTGCCTTACTAATAAATAACTCAGCTGATGCAACAGCCTGGGGAACGGAAGGCCATTCTGACAGGCACTATAGGAAACCAGTGTGTTTGGTGCACCGAGATGTTCTCGGTATATTTTTCCTTAATAAAACTTTCTTTCTGAGTTTACAGAAAGCAGTCCAGCAAATAGTGGCATTTGCCAGTGGTATCCCATGCAGCTTCCAGGGACCATGAGTTAAAAAAGAAATTTATCACACTGGCGCTAAATACATTCCAGACACCTGGAATAAGCTTTGGTAGATTACCATATTTCTCTTTCTCCAGAAGTTGATGTGATCTGGCATAAAGCCAGAAATGGGCATGTAAAATTACAACTGACTGTAGCCTGGATGGGCTACATGCAACTACAAATCTTTCTCTGCCCTTCCTGACAAAAAAGGTGACATGTCTTCAGGGACGAATACCTTTTACAGCAGCAGGCAGTCCCTGAGGAAGGGGACTCCCGAATAGCCGGAGTGCTATTTTTGTGGTAGTTTCAGGACATCCTCCTTGGCCCCTTCTCCGTCCCCCACCCCGAGAAGGAGAGACACCCTCTCCCGAGGAAGCCAGAGCTCATGGAAAGGTGCCGATGGCAGCTGCCTCCAGTTGCAGGCAGGGGGAAAGGAGGGCGCGGCAGCCTCTTGCGCCTTGCAGCCCTCTGGCCGGGGAGGACCGGCCGCCGAACGGAGCCATCCGCCTTCCCAGCCTCGGCTCAAGCCTGGCGAGAGCAAGGCAAGGCGGAGACGCCGGCTCGAGTGGCGGCGGCTCCCCGCCCCGGTTCCCGGCCGATCTCGCCCCCCGCCCCTTGCCCGGAGGCCGGAGCCTACCTGCCGGGGAGCGCCACGGCGCCCTGCCTGCCTGCGGCTGAGCCGGGCTGGGCTCGGCGGGGCTCGTCGTGCTGCAGCAGCGCGGCTCCCAGCGGGGCTGGTACTCGGCGACCTCGGCGGCTCCTGCGGGGACCAGGGGGTCGCCGAAGCTCTGCATGGGCAGCACCAGAGCCATCGCTCGCCTCCCCGCAGCCGAAACGCCGGCGATGCTCCCGGCTGCGGCGGCACAGAGCCGGGCAAGGCAGCGGGGCCGCGGGCGGCGAATTACAGCGGAGCGGGGCCGGCCGGGGATGCGCCGCCCATGGCGAGGCCGAGCGGCGAGAAAGTTGCCGAGAGCCGCCGGGCGCTGAGCGCGACGAAGCCCGGCCCCTCTGCTCGCCGCCGCCCCGGGCTCCGCTTGCCGCTCCCCGCCGCTCAGGTCACAGCCCTGCGGGGAGGGGGCTGGGAGCCCTTCACAGCGGCCAATGAAAGGCTGGCTGGCGGCGGGGAGACACAGCACCCGGCTGCTGCAGGGAGGCACCGGCACCGGGACGCATCCAGCGCCTGCCGCCCCACTGCAGCGGGGCGTTTGCAATCCCTTCCCGCTGCACACGGGGGTCAAATTAGGCTGGGAGTGTCATTGGAAAGGCTGTGGCAGTTTGGGCTGAGGAAGGCCTGCAGAGGCCAGGCACAAAGCTGCGATTTCAGATTCCCTCCCAGGAGCCAGAAGTAACCTCCTGCTCATCGCCCGCAGAAAGAACCAAGGGCTGGGATCCTCGCCTGATCTCCTAGCTCAGACGGGGCCAAACTGCGGCTCTTGAATGAAAAAGGGTGGCTCCCAGAAGAAGTCAGCAAATCAGTTGAGTTGGTAGAAGTATATGGCTGTGTGCCTCAGTGCGACTCTTGAAGGTGTCATAATCAACTGGTGTGGCTCTTGAGTTCCATAAGTTTGGCCACCTCTGTCCTAGATTGCACCTGTATCAGTTACAGTATTTTATTTATTTCGCAGGAGAGTGGCCCTCCAATGGAGCCGGCCATTCTCACCCAGAACTGAGTGAGAAGTAGCTAAAAATCAAATGCCTAAAAAGATTGTGCTGCCATTGGAAAGCACCCATTAGCTGAGCTGCTCATTAATCTCCTCCCAGCAATCACTCACTCACTCGCTCACAGTTAGACATCAGTAGCCTGGTACTGGCACCAGGTCAAAATTCAGCATTTGTCCTTAGAGAAAAGGGCCTGGAAGAGCTCCACTGCTGCTTTGGAGGTCAGCATTGCTTTGCATTTACTGACTCCTTATAAAGCAGCATCTCTCGCAGATGCCTTTTCCTGGCAGATATTTTTTATTAGAATAAAACTTGCAATAAAAGTTTACAGAACTGCTTTTCTTTTTACAACAAAATTCATTTCCAATGGGGGTTGCTATGTTTGAACACAAACACAAGGCTGGCACATGTGGAAAGCTCATGCTGGGGAGGGATGCTTTCTGCACAGTTCTCAGCTGAAGAAGATTCACCTTGAAAAAATGCAAATTTGCAGGCAGTTTTTAAAGTAAATCAACTGGTCCTGCTATTTACGACATACAAATTAATTGAGCTGGTTTAACAGCTACTGTCCATGAACAAACTCTGTTCTCCCTTGTATTTTACAACATAATCAAAAGAGAACAGAAATAATAATCCATGGCTTCTAGTCTGTTGATCTCAGAGTACTTTATAAAGGTAAGTTCTGCTCTTCTAATTTGGTAGAAGAGAAACTTTTATTGCAAGAGGCTGGAGCCTAACATTTCAAAAGGGGCATCTAGGCCTAGTTTTCAGAAATCCTGACTTTCCACAACTCCACTTGTCTTAAAAGAGAGTTGGTGGCATTCGGCATCTCTGACAATCAGGCTAGATAAGTCTAAATTTGGCCAGCCCACCTCCCCCAAAAAAGCCACTTGAAACACTTCAAAGCAGAGGGCATGAAAAAAAAAAAAAAAAAAAAGAAAAGTTTCCAAGCACCACTTTCTGCCATGTTTACTCAAGAGAAATAGTACATTGCCACCCAAATAGGGGCTTCGGTGAGACGCCTTGCAGGTTAGGTAACTTTTCAAAAAGAGGCTTCAGCCTGGCCACTTGCTGGTTAAAATATTATTCATCAAGATTAAGGGTGACAGACCTTAGTCTAAGTGATTTACCGGTGGTGCAGGAAATGACTGGCATAAGGAGAAACAGCAGCAGGTCCCTTTGACTCCCAGCCACATTCCCACTTCATTTATTATATGCAATATGTGGAGTCAATCCAAATCCCATTTATTTCATTGAGACTTTGCAGAACAATATATGAATCCTTACCACCACTGGATATAAAAAGATGAAATATGCATACCTGAGTGCCCAGTACACTTTACTATACAAACCTGCAGCAAAAGGTTGGCATCTAGAACTGAAATCAATTTTTTTTTGAAAAAAATCCATTTTGGAACCTTGATTGGACTTCAATGGCATTTTTGATTGAAGCCAGCCAGCCTTAATCTGTAGGCTACCACAATTTTTCCACATTGCTCGCCAAATGCGTGCAATAGGTGGACACCCAGAGGCATCCATCTACAGCAGCCTGAATGTTAAAATGACAAACTTTTTCCGCATGCACTGTTACAGAGTAACCTACTATATGTTGCTACTCCTTCCCATTTGCTAGGCTTTCACTTCACAGCCATTATGATGTTAATGAGCGAGCGCAAATGATGTCATTTACTTTGTAACAAGCCTGATGCCATGGCAGTGAAAAGGGCCCTTTGTACAGTTCGAGGATGCCTCCAGAAACATTTGAAATGCTCGTCACTATAATGTTGCAGGATCTCGCTGCGATCAGGAAAGACAAAAGGAATAAAGTGGCTTGTCAGCATGTGCTGCTGAGGTCTCACTGTTGGCCATGCAGTCTGTAGCAAGTCCTTAGTGCAAGGGGCTGAGTTAAGGACAGAAAGCCTTAGTAATGCGGGCCCACCTTGCTCTGCCTAGATGTGTTAATCCATGTAGGAAAGAAACTTGCCCAAATCTGGCTGGCTGGATCCGGTTATTATTTAACCTTCACATTACTGTGGCGCCCAAAAGCCCGGTTGGACGTGGTGTAATTACCTGCCAAGCCACCTCTGAGACACCAGGTCCCACAAAGGGGAGTGGGAGAGAAATATAGGCAACGTTGATAGATAAACTTACAACCAATATAAATACTTTAGGTATAAACTAGCCCCCTCCCTTCTGTTTAGCCCTTATGAATTGGCTACTTTTTTCTAGGCAGAGGCAGGCACTGAAGAAGGGTTTGAAGGAAGGAGTGGAAACCACCTTGCAGACCAGGGAGGGCTTGGCTTGCCACCTGTTATGGAAAAGGGCATGGAACTGCTCATGTGTAGGGCCCCGCACCCATACAAATACCTGGATCCCTATCCGATTTGCAGCTGCAAGAGATGGTGGGCAGGTATCCGTGGTGTATCAGCAGATGCGGATATAATGTGGATATCTGCATATTTGCAGGTCTCTACCCATATGAGAAACAGACACAACAGTGTGGGTGTCAGCAGGTTGACTGGGAGGAAATCAGGGTTGGGAGATTATCAGGGCCTGGAGGAGACAGTTGTGTAGACCCGCAACACTGAGGATAGATAGAAATGTTAAGGACAAAGTGCAGCAAGATTTGGACAGGGTCCAAAGGGAGGAGTCAAAGAAGACCCCTGCATTAAGGACTTGGGTGAATGATGAATTGTCAAGAGATAGAAGCTTAATCTAGTAGGGAAGGATTTGGTCAAATAAAATTTAAATTAAGCAGGACTTGCAGCAAAAGATAGCAGAGGCACAAGTCAAATGTGGGATTGTATGGAGAGCAACAAACAAGGAGTCCTGCGGTACTTTTAAAGACGAACAAATTTTATTTATTGCATGTGCTTTCCTGGGAGAAAATCCCACTTCATCAGATGCTTGAAGGTGGAGATGAGGTGGGACTTTCTCCCATGAAACTCATGCATTGAATAAATTTGTTAGTCTTTAAAATTGCCACAGGACTTCTTGTTTGTTTTGCTGAACTCGACCAAGGTGGCTGCCCCTCTGGAACTTATGGAGAGAAAGGGACCCATGAGACCCAACCAGACATCTGTCCTACCTGCTCTTTCTTGATGATCTTTAAATAATATTAATGTATAATAGCATCAACATTTACACCCTGTTTAACAGACAGACTCAGAGGTGTTCCCTGCACTGCCCAGCCTTCAATCTGCCACATGAACAAGCAAACAGAAAAGCATAAGGCAAAGCTCTGGACAACAGGGAAGGTGTGGGGATTATCAATTGAGAGAAGCAAGCTGCGGCTGATTCAAGAGCTTCCTTTGACAGAGACAAGATTAAGGTGCTTCACAGATAAGAAGTTAAGACTTTTTCTGCCACAGAGGGATGGTATGAAACAGGGAGAAAAATGCAGGGAGTAGAGTGGAGAGACCGATAGTGGAGATGTGTAGGTGGGAGCAAGATCATCCAGGGTCTTGCAGTCAGATGAGTAATTTTTCATTCATTCATATACACACTGTATTGGAAAGGTAGCTGCAAGCTACTAGGTAAAGATAGTGCTCCAAGAGCAGAGAAGGAGTTAAGTCAGGGCTGAAATACCTAGACAGCTAGACCAACAGATCTACCCGCCAACAGGCTCAATTCAGCCCTTCATCCTTCTGAGGTAGGTAAACTACAGACCTGCCAAGTCTAGTGTTTTTCCTTGTAGTTTTTGGCCCTTAATTCGGGGAGACTCAGGCAATCCACTCGTTTTTCTGATGCCTGGCTCTCACGTCAGTGCAGGGGAAACTCACATGAAACCAGAGAGTGATTTGTGTGTTTTAAGAAATAGCGCCAATGTGAAAATGCTTCTAAATCATCCATCCTGTTTCCTTGACTTCTCCGTATTTAGATTATTCAAATCCAGATGCTCTAGCGTCTCGCAGAAGACCTAAGACTATTTTCTCCCATTTTTCTTAATGTCCAGGTGCCAAAGATATTTCATTTAATCCTCTTCCAACTGGAATTTTCTTATGACAGCTTCTTGGGACTACTTTTGGGGGATTTGTTGGGGCTACTGGATTGCTCCTTGAGAAGTATTCTCCCCAGGACTTGAAAATAGGGGGGTTGGGGGGGAGGTGCAGACCGTGGTGAGTACTCACTAAATTGGCACAACACTGTTACTAGCTGACAACTGGGGGGGGGGGGTGTTAGGGAAATCCCTGCTCCCTGAATTTAGACAGCAAACACTTCTCTAGGAGAAAAAAGGCACTTTGGGGATTTTTGGTTCCCAGGGTATGACCCTATGATCTTACTACTGCTTATTTCAAGAAGCCAGAACTTGTCTGTTTTAAATGGTTTAACTTCCAGCATCTCCCTTTGATATTCTAGGGTTAAGGGATAATTAAGTAGTACTTACCAGGCGCTCCTCCCCATTTTTTTTTTTAACTACTTGTCACCACGAAGGAAAAGAATGGCACAGCAAGCTTCCAAAAAAGGTTGGGCTTTAAATAGCGTATTCCACCTATCAGACGCTCCCCCCAAACGTGTGAAGAGCTCCCCACTGGGATTCTTTACAGCTAATCTTTAAAATAGTTACGACGCTGTGTACCTGGATTTAGGTAAATATATGGCCATATATGCAAATTTTGAATTTTTTTTGGCAGGTGTGAAACCACGTGCCAGTAAAGCTAGCACATCTTTTTTTCTCTAGATGAGCCCTTAAAAAGCAAGGTCCTGCCAGGGCTATGAGAACAATACGACTCCATGGCTTTAAAAAAAGAGTGGATGCTTCTTCCAATTTTCTCAGCCAAAATAGCCTTTGCCCACTGCCATATGCGTCATCCGCACCCCACTGACGGCTGTCTGCTTCTTTAGGTATCCAGCACTCCAGCCTGCTTCTGCTGAAGAAGTCAAGGGAAGTTCAGTTTGCAAAACACTTTGAGATCCTGGGTGGCCAAAGCGCTCCTGTTCCTGTAAATTATAATTAGTTATTTCTAACATGAAGTGGAGCTTTGTAATTAGCATCTCTAAGCGGCTAACCTGTGTAAAGAGCTGCGCCTGGAAAAGTGCTAGATATTATTCCTGCGACTGGAGTACTAGAAAGAAAAGGAGTCAAACAAGTCTGGGTGCATTGACAGCAAAGCAGTTTAATAGCGCAGACGTCCAAATGCTCAAGGCGTTAGAGCCCCAATTAAAACTGGTTGCCATTTTTCTCCAGTGCAGCCGCACACGAGTGCCTCGACTCCCTAAATCAGATGATTTCTGGCATTAATTATATTGCCTTCTTCGCTTTGGTCGGCTGGCGAAAGCAACCAACCAACCCCAACCAAAGTGCTGTGGAAACAAAGGGCGAGTTTGTCTCCCCCGCGCCGTGCGCTATCATTAGCCTTTTACAAGTTTCCTTCTAAGGGAAATAAACCCCAAAGGTGGGATGCCAAGGAAATGACTCACAAAGATTGGCAACCGGCTGCGAAAATTGGCTGCAGCCTCGCCAAAGCCTTCAGCAGGACACTAGCCCGCCTTCTTTTGCAAAGAAACCTTGCAACGCGTCGAGCATCAGCCGTGTGTGCGAGCAAAGAGCAGCCCCATTTCCCCTCTCCCCCCGGGGCAGGGCTGCTGATGCCATTTTTAGCAGCAAGCTGGAAATTTTTAATGATCGACTGAGTCATGCATGGGGGGGGGCGCTGAAGCTCTTCTTGCAACATATTTACCCCCTCCCCCAGCAGGGCAGCGGGGTGGAGCACGGGGCAGCTCTCGGCGCCTGGCCGCGCAGCAGGCGGCACGTGGCTCTAGCCCGCCAAGCCCGGGCGGCTGGCAGGGAGCCAGGCTCGCGCGCTTTCCCGCGCCTCGGCGCGCGGGCGGGGCTGCGCGCGCCGGCGCACTCCAGTCCTGCTCCGGCGCAGGTGCAGGTGCAGCCCCGCCCTGTGTAGCGCGCGCCGGCCTCGCGCCTGAGCCGAGCGTTCTGTGCTGCGCGCGCCGCCTCCGCTTCCACCTCCCGCTCTGAGCCGGCGGCTGCTGCCCTCGCGCAGGCCCTGGGCCCCGCCCCCCTCTGGTTCGCTTTATAAGGGCCCGGTGGAGGCCCCTGAGCAGTGAGCTGCTGCAAAGGGTGAAGGTGAGGAGTCGAGCTGCAGCTTGGTGTTGCTGCAAGGCAAATGGCAATTTTTGGAAGGAGGGCTGTGGGAGGCGGCAGGAGGAGAGGGCGTCTAATAAAAGCTGCCCAAAAGACACAGCTTGCCCCCTTTTTGAGAACAATTTCATGAGAAGGCGGGTCCAGGGTGGCAAGAGAGCGACTAAAATAAGGAGAGGCCTTAGTTTGTAAATGGTGTGTAAATTGAGAAGGACAATGCTAAACGATCCTGAAGTCCACAACATTGTATATGGTTTAGTCTGTGGTGAGCACAGGTTACAGGCTATACATGACTACATCTTGGTTTGGTCTTCAAGAACTCACAAACAGACCTAACTCCTAAGCACATGCACACAGATAGGTGGATGTAGTATTTCTTCCTGAATATTTTGTTTTTTATTTGTATCACTAGGACCCTAAATCGTGGACCAGAATGTTGTTGTGCTAGGTGAACCTACAAACAAAGAACAGAGAGACTCTTGCTGGTATGGTTGCTAACTACTTATGTAGTGCTTTTCATCTGTGGGTCTCAAAGTGATCTTGAAAAGGGTAAGCATCATTCTCCTACTTTCACAGATGACGAGTAGTGAATCCAGGGCCAGAGTGACATGATAAACGTTGCAGAGGGGTGCCAGTGTTTGAGGGGCACCAAAATAGGCTGCACTGCTGACATCACTCATCTGCCAGCTGTAATCAGTCTCTGTGCTGCTGGGGGCTGCCAAAAACCTTAGCGCCAGTGCTGAGTGAATCTAGGGGTCAGATTTTTTTACCAGTTGAACTCACTGATAAAATGGCTGTCCACTGAGTTCAGCTTTAGAGTCAGTGACTTGACCAAGGTCACCAAGTTACAACTGTTTTAGATGTGTAACAAGTAACACTTCCTAAAGCACGAAGACTCAACTCATTTTTCTTAACCAGGCACTACAGGAATCAGGATACAGATTTCCAAAACATCAGTGAACTAAGCAAAAGCAAGATAGCAAGACTGCTAAAATAATTGCATATTATTTCTCAGATATTTATATATCATAAATGAGTTTTCTATAGCACTTTTAATGCATGCATTCTAAAATGTCAGTGCAAACACACATTAAGTGATTTTATTTTTTCTTAATATAAACAATTAGATAAAAGTATCAAAATTTGATAAAAATTTTTGTATCATAGAATTAAGGCTAGAAGAAATCTCAAGACATCATAGTCCAAGTAAACCTAGATTATCTTTGACAGGTGTTTGTACAAATAGTTTTTAGGGATGGGGGTTTCACAACTTACATTCAAATCCTGTTTCAGAGCACAACTACTTAGAAAGTTTTTCCTAACTGCTATCTAAATCTCCCTTGTTTCATTGAAGCCGATTTCTCCTCCTACCTCCAGTGATCACAGACAAAAGAACTGATCACAATCCTCTTTATAACTGCCCTTATGTTTGACAGCTTTCATTAAGCACCTTTTCTGTCGTCTTTTCTCAAAACTTAAGATACTCATTTTGTGAATCACTCACAGGTTAGGTTTTCAGAATTATGATTTTTTTTTTTCTCTCCTATAGACTGTCTCAAATTTGTTTATCTCTTTCCTAAATTGTAGCTCCCAGACTTGAATGGAGTAATCGAGCTCAGGCCTCACCAGTGCGAAGTGGAGTGGGACAGTTGTCTCCCATATCTTATGTAGGACACTACTGCTAATACATCCCACAATGATATTGGCCTTTTCCCTATCTGCACCACACTGTTGACTCATACTCAATTTGTGATCCGCTGTAACAGTAGTTCTCAATCTTGCTGGTCGCGACACACATGATGGCATGCTGTGACCGTACAGGACACACCAACCCACTCTCCCAAGGCCAAAACCAGCCATCTCCCCAGCTCTCTGTGACACACTAGCTGCTGTGTGGCGACCCAGTAATGTGTCCTGACACAGGGGTTGAGAACTGCTGCACTAATAATACCCAGATCCTTTTCTGAAGTACTACCACCTAGTTAGTTATCCCCCATTTTGTAGTTCTGCATTTGACTTTTTTTAGGTGATATACTTTGCACTTTATTGAATTTCATTTTGTTGATTTGAGATCAATTCCCCAGGGTCTTTTTGAATTCTAATCATGGCCTCCAGAGTGCTTGCAAACCCTTACTAGCTTGAAGTGATTGCAGATTTTCAAGTATACTTTCCATGGCATTATCCAAGCCATTAAAGAAACCATTGAATAGTATTGGGCCTAGGGCTGACTATTGTTGGATCCCACTAGATATAGCCTCCCAGTTGGACAGCAAACCATTGAGACCTACTCTTTGAATGCAGACTTTCAAGGAGTTGTGCACCCACTGTGATGGTCTGGGGTGCAAGCCAGATCAGTGGAGTCTGCATCACACTGCACTGCAGTGTTGGGTGCCTCACAGTGCCCTGAAGTTGTGGCTCTCACCTGGGCTGCTCACAAACAGCCAAATATCATGCAAGATGTACTGTGTGTGTCTGCATATAACTACAGGCTTTTAGCGCACTCCAGTCACACTCTAGCTTCCACCAGCCTTGGTTATCACAAGAAGGGTGACCCCAGTACATTCCCAGTCCCAGAGTCCCTCCCTCCATGTGTATTCTGTACAGCACCATGCGGTCCTGTCCTGGAGAGTTCAAATGACAAAGGTATCTTGTTCCCATACTGGGACAATAGACAACTGCTTGCCGCTTTAAGTGGAATTACCCACATGGTTTGCAGCACTGGATTCATTTTGATTAAAGAACACAAGTAATAAGGCCATAAAGTAAAAATGGTTACAATGAAAATAAGGTAAAATGCTTTCTAAATTTAGGTTTACTTTATGGTTTTACCACAAGTTTCCAGTACCATTGCTGACCAACTTTCAGATCAGAATCTGCTTCCACAGTCTGTTTCTTTTGTCTTTTCAGATGAAAAGAAGGGAAGGGGAGAGAACTTGGTGTTTTTGCACCTCACTTTTACAGTTCAGTCACTCTTTGAAATACATTTTCCTGAGAGTCATTCCTAGATAAATTTCTTTACATCTGAAAGTGAGGAGTCATTGATCTAGGGTGGTGGCTGTCAAACTGTTTTCCCTGCGACCCAGCTCAAGACCCTGCTGTGATGCGGTGACCCTCTACTGAAGAAAAAAGCGGCTGTGCCAGAAAGTTAAACAGTGACCATGGCTACGGGGGATGGGAATCCCTCATGGCTTTCATCCTTTCTCTTGAGGATTCGATTGCATCTCCAAAAACTACACATCTAATTTGAGATCACTTACATGGAACATGCAGAGGGTGATCCCACATGCCATACTCCTGTCTCAAATCAGCAAGTATGTCAAGTCTCTAAGACTGCATGTAGTAGGCTGGAGTGTGTGTATGGCACCTCCTTGCAAATGCGTGGGGGGGTAACTGGGTGGAGAAATGAGATGGAAGTGCTGAGACAGGAAGGAGAAGAGAGCCAATGCCAGGCTGGAAAGAAAGGTCCTCGAAGATCCTATCTGCTGCTGAGCCTGTCCAGGTCTATCCAGGTCCTGCTCCCTTCTCCACTGCTAAATCCCAGGAACCGAAGCAGCCCTTTTGGGTTCCACTTTCACTGCTGATCTTCATCTGCTCCCTGAGTTTGCATGAGTTTCCATGAACACACAATTGTCCACAATATTTTGATTGAAGGGGTGTTAGCCCTTTCTGCTTGGTTTGGTGACCCCTTTCGCTGTCAGTGTGCATAACACAGCAACACAATGTGGCTGTCCACTCCCCTTCAGACTGGGACCTTGTTATAACCTGTGGTGCTTCACAGTTTCACTGTGCTGTGGGAACAGTAGTTTCCCAGGACTGCTGTGAGACTTGAGGCGGTGGTGAGCTTTAGTGCAACACAGACCACTCTACCTTGTTCCCTAGTAAGGTTAAGTCATCCTACTGCAATGCCGGGTCTCTGTACAGCTTAACCTTCTTCCAGCAGATATATCCCTGAGTTGGATTTTATTCTGTTACTTAGGCTTTCTAATTATAGAAAAAATACCATACTTTCTAACACAGGTTCATACTAGCACAGTTGGCTTTTCTCCTGTCTTTTTAATTATCAGTCAAAAAATTTCTGGAAAGAGTTTTTATTAAAATCTACAAGTTATAACTTTTGTTGCAAGCAAGGGAATTTGCAACCCACTGAAAAAAAGAGGCAAGTCCTAATTTGCAAAAAATAACTGCAATCACCAGATCCCAGCAATGGTGGAATAAGGAGGTGTTCAAAGTTTTTTTCCTTCATTGGGGCTATTGATAGAAAACGCAAACGTAGCTTGCCGGTAACCTCAGTCCTTTTCAAATGGATGAGAGAAGTCCAAAGAGAGAGAGCCCTGCACGGATACAAATAAGTGGATCCGTATCTGACCTGCATCCGCAAGAAATGGTCCACGGATATCCGTGTTGTATCCGTGGATGCGGATATAATGCGGATATCCACATAGTTTTCAGGGCTCTAGCTCTGTGCAGATAAAAATATGTGGATCCATATCTGATCTGCATCCGCAAGAAATGGTCCACGGATATCCATGTTGTGTCTGCGGATGCAGATATAAGGCGGATATCTGCGGATTTGCAGGGCTCTACAAAGAGATACTGCCTCAGAGAGGAGACATAGAGATTGTTTGAACAACAGTTAGCACCTCGTTAATTCTAAAGACTCACATCCCTGGCTTTTGTCTCAGTGCTCTCTACTGAAGGCTGATACTATGTTACAACAGGCTGCAGATCAGTGGGAGGCAGCCACCTGCCTGCCCCCCTTTCCCCACATCTCCCTTGCTGGTGACCCAATACCTGTGGGTTTGCGACCCACTTCTGGGTTGCAACCCAAACTTTCACAACCACTGATCTAGGAGGGAGGGGAAAAAGAGATTCATGCTGTTTTATTGCTAAGATCAGCTCTGTTGGTTCCTGCCTTCCCTCATTGCCAAAGAATTTCACTTGATAGTAATAGCTGGTCAGCTGTGATGACACCTGTCCTTTGTCTTTGACACAAAATCAAGTTTGCACACACTCAAGGCTTGTCTGGTAAACACACTTCATTCATAGTTTCAGTTTATGTTTATAATTTTACAGCTAATGTTGCTATATACATTGCACCATCATTTTATTGACCAGTAAGAAGTCAGTTTTCAAATGAGCTTTCAGAGGTGAAATCCTACCTTGCCAGACACTTGAAAATGGAAAACAGAGTATGGGACACTCCACTTAGTGCTTTTTGTAATGAGAAAAACCAGCCCATATCTCTGTTCAAACCCAAGTTAATGGTGTCGGGTTTATCTGTGAATTCTAACTCTTAGTTTCTCTTTGAAGCTTTTGTTTGAAGTTACCCTGTTCAAGTACCATAACAGACATGTCTTTCACAGAGTAAGCCAGGAGATTTAAGTGTTGCCTTAATGATTTTTTAATATTGCCATGTCTGATGCCAGATTTGCGTCTCACTACAAAAAGTGATAATTGCTATAGATTCTGAGATTGCTTCAGCTAGTTCTTTAAGTATTCTAGAATGAATTTTATCAGAAACTACTGAGCTCATTATATCTACCTTATCTAACTATTCTTTCAGCCTTCTTATTAGCTCTCCTTAGTTTTCCTCATCTTCTGTTGCTCCTAATGCATTTAGAAAAATTTCTTATTGCCTGTTATGTTTGTTCCTAGGTGTAACTCATTTTATGCCTAAGTCTTTCTGATACTGTCTGTGCATGTTTGTGCACTGCTTTTGCATTCGTCCTTAGCATTCTGTTCTTGTTTTTCCTTTAAGTAGTATTTCTTTTGGATTTCCAGGTCATGAAATAGCTCCTTGAAGGAGCTATGTTGGCTTCTTACTATTCTTCCTATCTTCCTTTCAAATTGGGATACTTTGCAGTGTGCTTTTAATATTGTTTCTATTGGGATATTATATATGTGTTCTGAGTTTGTTAAAATTTACTTTTTTGAAGTCAGTTGACTTTATTCCTCCATTCTCACCCCTTTTTTCTCTTAGAATCATGAAACATATAGTTTTCTGATCACATTCACCCAAATCATTTCCAACTTCAGATATTCAATTAATTCCTCCCTGTTGGTCAGAATTAAATCTAAAATGGCTGTCATTCTGGTTATATCCTCTACTTTCTGAAACAAAAAGTCATCCTCAAAACATTCAAAAAACTTACCGGAAATTCTGTGTTTTGCCATATTACTTTTCCAACTGATGTGTAAATAGTTAAAGCTCCAAAGGGGTAGCCATGCCACAGGACTCCTAGGTAGTTAAAAGTCTCTCATCAGTACCAGGTCTTGTGTTTGGATATTTCTGTTGTTTGTTCTAGAAATCCTAATCCATCTCCTCTTCCTGATTTAGTGGTCTATAGTAGATACTACTGTGACATCATCCCTCTGGTTTCCCCTTCTGTTTTTACCCACAAACTTTCAACAGGTCTGCCTCTCAGCTCCTTTTGGATCTCAGAACAAGTATTGTATTCTTGATGTATAAAAACAAACAAACAAGGAGTCCTGTGGCACCTAAAGACTAACAAATATATTTATTGCATGAGCTTTTGTGGGAGAAAATCCTACCTCATCAGACGCTTTGAAAACGAAGTAGGATTTTCTCCCACAAAAGCTCATGCAATAAATATATTTGTTAGTCTAAATGCCACAGGACTTCTTGTTCGTTTGTTTTACTGAACTAGATTAACATGGCTGCCCCTTTGGATCTTGATGTATAAAGCAACGCCTCCTCCGTTTTTTACCCTGCCTGCCTTTCTTGAACAAGCTATATCTCTCTGCACAAATAGTCAAGTAATGAGATTTATCACATGCATTCTCTGTCATATCAGTTATAATTTAGCTTATCTGCTAATACTTCTAGTTATTCCTGCTTATTCCCCATATTCTTTGTATTTGCATATAGATATTGAGCAAATTTCCCCACTGACTTCTCTCTTGTCATTCTTATGACCCAATTATAATTTTCTATATTCCCCTATCATGGAATCCATTCACCCTTTTAGTGGTCCCTCCTCCTGGCTGCTCTGCAGATTAGTTTTCTCCAGATGCTGCACCCTCCTCTCACAGTCTCTTTAGTCATCTTATCTCACCCTGTGGCCCCTCTTGCCCCGGTAGGTGCAGCTTCCTCTGTGGAACTTGGCCCTCCAGCCAGGTGACTGTTGTCCTCCCCTTTCATGCTATCAGCATCTTTGAGGATGAACTGTCTCAGGAAGTCCTTTTGCTGCTCTTTGGTTTGTGACATTTCCCCAGAAGCTGGTAGAGTGTGATGTTCCCCTAGTGCAATCTGGACTGTTGAATTGCTCTGTAACACCAGTCTCTCACTCCTTAGCCCATCTTACTCTGCTCAGCTGTGAGGACCCCCCCCCCCGGATCATTCACGCAGAATGTCCCAAATATAAGCTGCTCTTTACTGAATGAGTTCGTGTGTGCGTGCGCGTGTGTGCTTCTGACCAGCCACTCTTTGCATTATACAACAGAATGACCCCAGGCAGTAATCCCAGTCCCAGATGCAATGAAAGGAACCTCTCTGTCTTACAATGTTGAGTTATGCCCACTGAACAATGCAGGCTGATAAAAGTTCATCGGCGTAGAAGAAATTGATACCAGGCTTATGAATCAAGTGGAGTTTCCAAAACACTTCAGACCAAATGCACTCCTTTCTATAAACAAACAAACAAAGTTATTAATTACAGAAAGATATAATTGATTATAAATGAAAGCACAAGAAATCAGATTTGGTCAAGGGAAAACAAAAGCAAAGCACATTCTAAACTAAGTATTGCACTTTCAGCAGCCTGACAAACTTGCATCGTTCTCACCAAGGCTTGCTGATTCCCCTTCAGCTACCCTCTCCCCTTTGGTCAGCAGTTCTATTGTTTGGAAGTATTTGTAATGGACGTGGAGGAGAGAGAGCATGGCAACTCTTCCTTTTTAAAATGTTCCTTCTCTCCTCTGGGATTTCCTGTTCCACTCCCAGCCCCTCAGATCAGGTGACAATGTCCTTCATGGACTTATTCATGTCTTGAGTCAGTCAGCATTACCTCCTCGAGTTCCCAGCTGACCAATGGAAGGGACATGACATACTCAGGCATCCCTCAGTTGATGGCCACACCAGTCCTTTGTTTCTAGAAAGTTGAGGTGAGTTTATCCTGTATAAAAAGTTGTGAACAGCTCCTCTCCTGGAGAGTTTTAGCTGGATATGTTTCAGTCCGTGAGGACACATCTTTGGGAACATTACCTTGTGAAGCCTCTTAACCATACACATAAAATTGCAACAAACACATTGCTACAACAATATTGCTTAGTACCACATGAGCATACCAAAGACATCTTATATGACATACTTGGCATTAAACACTGCACAATTATACTGTAAGGTTGAACATGGGAGTGCATGGCTTCACAAGGAGGACCTAGGCACACCCTCTACCCCATGTTCCAGCTCAGGGGTCCACACATCAGCAGGAAGGGTCTGCCCTACTCCATATCTTTCTGCTTTTCCCTTGCTTTTTCCCCTTCCTTTCTTACTTTTTTGGGTCACTATGCCCTCTAGGTTTTCCAGCCCAAACTCCCTCCTCCCAGGTATTAACTGTAGGCTATTTATTTCTATAACCCCAGACAAACCTCCCTTCTCCCAGACTACCTCCCTGCAGCTCCTTTTAGACTTCATATTTGTTCTTGCTGTTCCTGTGCAACTGAGCCTCTTTTAATCAATCCTTGCTCCCTGATCCCTCCTCCAGATTCAGCCTGGGGAGTTAATGGGCCCACCAGACTACCTTAATTACTCAAGTCTTGTGTGGAGTGGACACCCCATCAAATCCCCTCAATATCTAGCTTCTTGTCAAGGTCGTCTTTTGTGCTTATTTGTGGGCTTTTGTCACTAGCCCTTTTTAAACCTAGTTTAAAGCCTTCCTCTCTAGTTTGTCAAGTCAGTGTGTGACTATGATCTGCCCCTTCATGGTCAGGTGGATCCCATCTCTACTCAGTCTAGGTCTTTCCTGGAACAGCCTCCCATGGCCAAGAAAGCTGGGGCCCATCCTTTGACACTGTCTGCAAACAGCCATGCAGTCATTTCTAGGATGTGCATGTCCCTAACTGGGCCCTTACACTTAACTAGGAGGAGGAAAGATTCCTTTGTCCCACTCTCAGAGTGCTGTAGTCACTGCTGATCCATTCTGGATCAGGCCTCAAAGTACCGTTAGTGCCCATGTGGATGAGCAGCATGGGGCTGTCGTCTGAAGGATGGATGTGTCTAAGGAACCTTTTTGTAAGGTCTCAGATGCAGGCTTCAGACAGGCAACATGCTTCCAGGACATCACATGTCAGGTCAATAATGGATGCCTCCACTTCTCACAGAAGGGAGTTTGTGACCACTAGCTCCCTGTCTCCTCTTAGATGTGATGACCCAAGACCCTCCCCAGACTTCAGGAGAGGAGATGGATTCTCGTCCTCAGCCACTGGCATCTGCATGTCTCACCCTGTTGCCAGTAAAGCATAGTGTTCTTGGATGCAAGGGATGGGGAAGCTGTGCATGGCACTGGAGGCCTATCTGTGTCTTGTGCTCACTAAGCCATTCTCCTCCCCACAGAGTGGTCAGATAATTGTCCTTCCTCCTCAGAATCATAGAATCATAGGGTTGGAAGGGACCTCATAGGTCATCTAGTCCAACCCTCTGCCAGAGGCAGGACCACTCCCACTAAACCATCCCAGTCATGGTTTTGTCTAGCCGGGCCTTAAAACACCTCCAAAGATGGAGATTTCACCACCTCCCTCGGCAGCTCATTCCAAGGCTTCACCACTCTCCTAGTAAAAAGTTTTTTCTAATATCCAGCCTCGACCTCCCTAATTGCAACTTGAGACCATTGCTCCTTGTTCTGTCCTCTGTTATTACCGAGAACAGTCGAGCTCCATCTTCCTTAGAGCATCCCTTCAAGTAGTTGAAGGTTGCTATCAAATCTCCCCTCAATCTTCTCTTCTGCAGACTAAATAAGCCTAATGCTTTCAGTCTTTTCTCATAGGGCTTGTGCTCCAGCCCTTTAATCATTTTGGTTGCCCTCCTCTGAACTCTCTCTAGCATGTCCCTGTTCTTTTTGTAATGGGGAGCCCAAAACCGAACACAGTATTCTAGATGTGGCCTCACCAGTGCAGAATAGAGGGGAACGATCACATCCCTCGATCTGCTGGTAATACTTCTTTTGATGCAGCCCAGTATGCCATTGGCCTTTTTGGCAGCAAGAGCACACTGCTGACTCATATCTAGCTTCCCATCCACCATGACACCCAGGTCCTTTTCTCCACTGCTGCTACTTAGCTGAATGTTTCCTAGCCTGTAGCAGTGTATGGGGTTTTTCTGTCCCATGTGCAGGATTTTACACTTGTCCTTATTGAACCTCATAAGATTTCTATTGGCCCACTGTTCCAATTTATCTAGGTCTCTTTGCCTTCCAACCTGTCTACTGTTCCCCCCAGCTTGGTGTCATCCGCGAACTTACTCAGAATGCAGTCTATTCCATCATCGAGATCATTGATGAAAATGCTGAACAGAACTGGCGCGAGGACCGACCCCTGGGGCACACCACTCATTACTGGTTGCCAGCTTGACATGCAACCATTGATTCCTATACGCTGAAACCGTTGATCTAGCCAGTTTTCTATCCACATTATAGTCCACCTATCCAACCCATAATTCCTTAATTTGCCAATGAGAATGCTGTGGGAAACTGCATCAAAAGCCTTGCTAAAATCAAGGTATATGACATCAACGGTTCTTCCTGCATCCAGAAAACCAGTCATCTGATCATAGAAGGAAATGAGATTGGTCCGGCATGATTTACCCTTGGTAAATCCATGCTGACTGTTCCTGATCACTTTATTTTCCTCTAAGTGTTTGCGGATGGATTCTCTGAGAATCTGCTCCATAATTTTTCCAGGGATTGAGTTGAGGCTGATTGGTCTGTAATTCCCTGGATCCTCCTTTTTCCCTTTCTTGAAAATAGGCACTACATTTGCTTTTTTCCAATCCTCTGGCACCTCCCCCGTTCTCCATGAGTTTTGAAAGATAACGGCCAGCGGTGCTGCTATCTCATCGGCCAGTTCCCTTAGCACCCTTGGATGCAGGTCGTCCAGCCCCATGGACTTGTGCAAATCCAGGGCTGCGACCGCGGGCTGGGCCGGGCTGCGCCGTGCCACACCTCAGTGTGGCCTAGCTGGCGGCGGCAGCGCGGCCCCCCGGCCCTATCTCGGGCCAGGGGGTGTGGCCTTTGGCTGGGGGCGGGGCCTGCCCTCCGGGGGCGGGGCTGGGCCCATGCCCCGGGTCTTTCCCCGCCCCAGCAACGCCCCTGGCTTCCATCACCAAGGGCTTCTCTTCTTCTGTCCAGTCTGCCATACCCATGGTAGTGGGCTGGGAGCTGACCCTGCCTGTGAAAACTGAAGCAAAAAATGCGCTGAGCATGTCAGCTTTTCCCTCATCCTCCGTCACGAGGATGCCTGCCCCATTCAGAAAGGGACCTACACCATCCCTGATCCTCTTCTTGTTACTAACATACTTGTAGAACCCTTTCTTGTTATTCTTTACATTCCTCGCTAGCCGCAACTCCATTTGTCCTTTGGCCTTTCTGATTTTATCCCTGCAATCCCTAGCAATATCTTTATATGTCTCCTTGGTCATCTGACCAAGCTTCCACTTCCTGTAAGCTTCCTTTTTATGTTTAAGCTCAGAGCAGAGTTCTCTGCTAAGCCATTCTGGCTGCCTCACACATTTGTTCTTCCTCCTAATTGGAAAGGCAACTTCCTGTGCCCTTAGCAGGGTTTCTTTAAAATATAACCAACTCTCTTGGACTCCTTTCCCCTTCAGATTAGCGTCCCAAGGGATCCTGCCCATCAGTTCCCTGAGGGAGCCAAAATCTGCTTTTTTGAAGTCCAGGGTTTTGTTTTGGGTTTTTTTTTTTTTTTGCTTCTTTCTTTCCTTCCTTCCTTTAATCAGCATGCTGAACTCAACCATGTCATGGTCAATACTGCCTAGCTTGCCATTTACCTCTACCTCCCTGATCAATTTTTCCAAGTTTGTGAGCAGCAGGTCAAGAGGTGCAAGGCGCCTAGTTGGTTCCTCTAGCATTTGTACTAGAAAGTTGTCCCCAACACTCTCTAAAAATTTCCTGGATTGCCCATGCACTGCTGTATTGGCCTCCCAGCAGATGTCAGGGTAATTGAAGTCCCCCATCAGCACCAGGGCTTGTGATCTAGAAGCTTCCGCCAGTTGTCCATAGAACACCTCATCCACCTCCTGCTTCTGGTCTGGTGGTCTATAGCAGACACCCACCACAACAACCCCCTTGTTGTTTTTCCCTCTCAGTGTAACCCACAGACTTTCTATTGGCACGCTTCCACTTCCATTATGGAGCTCTGAGCAGTCATAGAGCTCTTTTACATATAACGCTACTCCTCCCCCTCTTCTTCCCTGCCTGTCTTTCCTGAACAGTTTATACCCATCCATGGCAGAGCTCCAGTCGTGCAGACTATCCCACCACGTCTCTGTTATTCCTATGATATCATAGTTCCTCGTCTGCACTAGTATTACCAATTCTTCTTGCTTATTTCCCAGGTTCCTTGCATTACTGTATAGGCACCTAAGATACCCAGCCGATTGCCTTACTTTCTCATATTGATTTCCAATTCTATTACATAAACCTCCTTGCATTTTTTCTTGGAGTTCTCCTCCCCCACTCTCCTCACGTATTGGGGCTTCAGAAGAACACTTAAGACAATTATTTGACCCCCCCCATGTTCCAACAACCTTCTCTTTTATTCCTGGTGCTACAGTCCCAGCACCCCCCAAGTTCCATCCCTTCCCCCAGATCACCCACATTGTCACTTACCTGTGGGCTTTGGTTTCCTTCCCCCGTTGAACCTAGTTTAAAGCCCTCCTCACTAGGTCAGCCAGTCTGTGCCCAAATATGCACTTCCCCTTCCTGGACAGGTGAGGGCCATCTCTGCCTATCAATCCTCTGTCCTGAAACAGTACTCCACGGTCAAGGAAGCCAAATCCCTCCTGACCACACCATCTTCGCACCCAGGCATTCACCTCTAGGATACATCTGTCTCTCCTCAGGCCTCTAGCCTTCACTGGAAGGATCGTGAACACCACCTGTGCTCCAAACTCCTTCACCCTCACTCCCAGTTGCTTCTATAGTTGGCTGGCATCCTCCATTCCATGTGTTTCCAGGTGTGTCCTGTTGATTCAGGTCTAATGCTCCTGGAGCCTATGCTGATACAACAGCTCCTGCGGCAGTTCTCTTACCTCTTCCTGAAGGATTCCATGAATAGATACCACTCACACCTGGTCACTTCACCCACCTGGCTTTCTGCAGCAGACACATGCAGGCTGCATTCCCAGCAAGTCAAGACCAGGCCCTGGCGGGATACCTCCAGGATCAGGATGTCTGACTGTAGATTAATTTAAAAAGCTTCTAAAAAAAAAAAAAATCAAATAATCTCTGGATTTTTAAAAAAATTTCTTTGCAAACTGAAGAAATGTAAACTGTGACCTCATTGTGAAAGCAACAAGAAACACAAGGAAACTAAGTCAGATTCAGGCCAAGTTTTTAAAAAGGATCAGATTCTACCACTCCTACTCCTGTGGAACAGTCCCTCACCCCACTTCACTCTAACAGTTCTCTTGACCCTAAGGAGCAGTGTTCTCCCCAGGAATTGAAATTAGGAATGTGTTGGAATTTACAGGGGGAATGGGACAGCCAGTGAGGTGTGAGGCTGTGGTGGTGAAGAGGGGCTATAGGGGACCATAGTAAAAACTGAAAAGTGGTTCATGAATGACCATTTTCTTAGGTTATCACACAAAGTTAGCTACTGGTCTGGGGCCAATACCATTCAACATATTCATAAATGATCAGGTAAAAGGGGTGAACACTGATGAGGCAAGTTTTGCAGATGGTAAAAAATTACTCAAGATTAAATTGGATTATTAAACCCAAACCAGACTGTGAAGCATTTTACAAGGGGATCTTACAAAACTGGATCACTGGACAAAAAAAGGGCAGCTGAAATTCAATGTTGATAATACAAAGTAATGCATATTTGAAAACAGAAACCCAATGATACTTACAAGATAATGGGGATCTAACTTAGCTGTTACCACTCAAGAAAGAGAGAGACTCATATAGTCTCTAAGGCAGGGGTCTCAAACTCAAATCACCACAAGGGCCACATGAGGACTAGTACGTTAGCCTGAGGGCTGCACCACTGAAACCTTTTCATACAACAATATTGCAAATACTGGTAACAATAGTGTTGTTGCAGACCACAGGAAATAGCTTTAGGGGCTGCATGTGGCCCACGGGCCACGTGTTTGAGACCCCTGCTCTAAGGTCAGAAAGGACCAATTGGATGGTCTGGCCTCCTGCACAATGCAGGACACACAAACCTCACCTACTCACTCCTGTAATAAATCTCTCACCTCTGACTGACTTATTAAGGTCCTCAAGTCATTATTTGAAGACTTTAAAGTAGAGAGAATCCACCAGCAAATGAGCCATCGCATGCCCAGTGCTACAGAGGAAGGTGAAAAACTCCACAGCCCTTGCCAATCTGCTTTATGGGGAAAAATTCTTTCCCAAATTCTTACTCAAAATATGGCCATCAGTTAAGTCCTGAGCATACAGCAAGTCTCACCAGATGGAATTGATTATGGATAATTCTGTGAAAAACTCTGTTCAGTGTGTGTGCACAAAAGCGAATGGCATGTTAGGAAGGAACTGTTAGGAAAGGAAATTGATTTAATTAGAAAGAAAATATCATAATGTCACTGTATAAATCCAGGATACTCCCACATCTTGAATATGGCATGTAGATCTGATTGTCTGATCTCAAAAATATATATATTTGAATTGGAAAAGGTACAGAGAAAAGCAATTAAAATGATCAGGGGGTATTGCACAGCTTCCATCTGAGAAGACCTTAATAAAACTGAGACTTTTCAGTTTAGAAAAGAAATGACTAAGGGTGGATATAGAAGTCTATAAAATTGTGACTGGTGTGGAGAAAGTGAGTAAGGAAATGCTATTTAATATTTCATGTAACACAAGAATTGGGTGTCCCCCAATGAAATTAATAGGCAATAGTTTTAAAACAAACAAAAGGAAGTATTTCTTCCGATAACAGTCAACCTGTTTAACTCTTTGCCAGAGGATATTGTGAAAGCCAAGACTATCACAGAGTTCAAAAAAGAATTAGATAAGTTTAAGGAGAATAAGTCCATCAGTGGTATTAACTGGGATGATCAGGGGTGGATGTAACACCATGCTCTGAAATGTTCATAGTCTTCTTTTGCCAGAAGGTGGGACTAGATGTCAAGAGATGGCTACCTCCATGACTGCCTGTTCAGTTCATTCCATCTGAAGCACCTGGCATTGGCCACTGTCAGAAAACAGGTTACTGGGCTAGATGACCATTGATCAGATCCAGTATGGCCATTCTAATGCACTTATGTAAAAATTAATTAAAACGTAATATTTTAGAACAAAAAATATCCAAGATAATGACCTCTCAAGATACTGATGATGTGCGATAATGACCTTGGCAAATAAACCATTTTAAAAATCTCAGCCTACTAGGGAATATTTATATAAGTTTCCCAGTCACAAATTTAGCATTCTGGAGCACAAGCACTAAAACGCAGTGAGATAATAAATATGTTAGTCTTTAAAAGTGCTACTAGACTCCTTGTTTGTTCAACGTACAAATGTTCCTTTAACATGCTCCTCTCCCTTATCCATACCTCACTCACCTTGTTGTCCTCCTTGTCAGTACTGGAGGGAGACTCACAGTTTAGAGATGCTTTCACAAGAGTTCACCTTCCAGGGAAAAGGGGGCCAAAGGCAGTAGCACTTTGTTCATTCCGTTCCTCCAGCTGTTGGTCGCGTTGTTCTTCACTACATCACTCAGTCACCTTTGTTTTGGATATAGTCTCCTTCTCCATACTTTGTTTGACTTGACTTCTGTGATTTTTAGGTCTCAGTGGGGGAACTTATGCTGATGTAGGCTGGAAGTCGCTAGTCTCTACAAAGTATGGTTACTTTTCCATACTCCAGGTCTAAGCACTAGCATTTAGATCTGATTATCTGTGGTTTCAGGTATGATGGTCACTTAAAATAGTAAAAGACTGTGTTCAGAACCTAACTAAGAACAACAAGCACTATTTGACCACCCCAATACTTGTTAAAAGATGGAGCTGGTGGCTAATCAGATACTGCTTGTAAGGGAGACCCCACAACATCAAGCAAATCTCTGTTCTGTCTCATTCCCCACAACTGAGAGGCAATCTAATATGGCATCTGAACCTCCTTAAATTTGTTAGTCTTTTAAGTGCCACCAGACTCCTTGTTTGCTTTGCTTACTTCTTAGTGAGTTCAGTTCAGTCCAGTCATTTCCAGACAGTGTCTAAATTGGTATAACACTATGTTACTAACTAGCTGACAATTGGGGGAGGAGGGGGTATTAGGAAAAAATCCCTGTTAAAGAAACTGCACAACCTCAATAACACTGGCAGAGCCTACGCCCAGTCCAGGAGTGAAGATTCAGTGAGTCCAAAGAGAAAGCAAACTGCCAGTAAAATTCCACGAGACTTGAGCCCAATTTGAACACTGCTGAAAACTAGGTGCCAAGTTTCAGTCAGAGGCTTGAGAGAGCTTTGCTCAAGGCTAGATGAAGAATATGCAGAACCGAGAGGGGATTTGCAGTTGATTATCAGTTCAAGCAATATGTTACTGTGAAATAAGAAAATACAGCCCATTTGTATTTAATGTCATGTACGTATCTACTTCTGTTTTTCCTTTAACTATTTATTTATTTGGAAAGTTTTAACAAGTTTACAAATTCTTGCCATGTAACTATCAGAAACAAAACAATAATTATAACAGTTGGCTGTTGTTTAAAGCGAGACTATATAGGTGTATAGTAACCAGATCTTTCTGTTTAACAAGATGGTGCTACATCACAGAGTGAGCATCATTGTATCTATTCTATATAGCAGTTTCACAACAAATAAAAAAAACCCTCAAGGCTAAAGACCCTTACTTTTAAAAATATATAATCCAATTAGAGAGTATATACACTAAGGCTATGTCCACACATACAGGGTTAATTCGATTTAAGTTAAATCAAAATAAATTAATTTGAAATAAAACCATTAAATCAATTTAACTTAAATGGAATTAAGCAAAAACAGAACATCAAAATAGCAAGTTTGGATACAGGACTTGCTGTTTCGATTCAGGAGAGGGGCACCATGGGAGGTGTGGCAACATGGCTCTCTTGCTGGGCCATGCCCCCACCCAATATATAGGGCAAAAGTGTTAAACTGGAATAATGGTATTTTGAAATGACACATCCGAACGGTGTTATTTCAAAACAACCGTTTCACTTTAATGGCTATTTCAATTTCTTATTAGGTTTTAGCATTTCAAAATAAGGTTCGTTGTTGCAAAATGACAGGGCTTGTCATTTCGAAACAACAAAATGTCATCCAGACATGACTTTTTTTTACATTGAAACAACGGTCATTGTTTTGATTTAAAAGCAATGTGTGGACATAGCCTAAGTCTCTTGCAGCAGGTGTGCTGCTGCTTTCAGGAAAAAAAAAAAAAAACTCAAAGCCAAAACGAAAAAACCCACCACAAAAACCATAAACAAAACCACCTCCTCACAAAAACAGCTTTTTACTGGTGCATAGCATCATTTAAAGAGAGCAAATCCTGAAATCCTGTTAGGTCTCAATTTATAAACAGAAAATTGACAGTTCATAAAAACATTTAGGAAGTAATTTCTAAACTGAACAACAAATAAGGGTCCTGGGAAGGAGGAGAGGGGGAAAAAAGAAAGCATAGTCAGGGCTGTAGCTTTAAAGTCAAAAGAGAAATTAACATGAAGGAATAAATAAAATCCTGACCCCCCCCCCACCATTAGTCCACTAATTTAAATTAACAACACTGATTTTAAAGAAATCAAATGTGAACTTATTTACTTTTTTGCACTTCACTCAGCAAAAACAATCAAGTCAGTTTCACTCTAGTGGCACTCAGGAAGAAGCACAGGGGTTAGATTGCAAGTTCAACTAAGCAAGATTTAAACAGAAATAAGTTTTCATTATTATTAAAACTCCTTTTTAAAATACAAAATGATACACTTTAAAGTCTGATACTTTTAGGAGGGCTTTTATTTCCATTTAGTAAAGTTATTTTGTATTGTAGGTGGTGTTTACATTAATAAATAAAATAATACCGTACATACAATAACTTACATTTTGGGTTTAGGCCTCTTGCCAGAATCCTTTAAACTACAAGAAAGATAACTCTAGTACCCACGGGACATAATAAAATTCACTCTGTTCCATTTTATGCTGGCAAGATCTTTTCAGGCCATACCTTTTTCTTCAGTCACACTCTCTCCAAACTTGGAAGTAATCTCAAATATACAGACAGTCTTTGGGGAAAGCTTTATAGACATGGAAACACCACCATTTCTCCCAAAAGGGAAACAAAAATGCTAGTGAGATCCTCCCTGGGTTATACTCTGTCTGGGCAGCAGCCTGATATAAAATAATTCTGGAACAGTTTCCAGGCTACAGGGGAAGCAACTTAACCACTCATCTGTGTCTGACCTATTAAGTCAGCGGGCTTCAATCTGTGGAGTGTATTCCTATAGCAGGGTTTGTGGGAACATTCAGGGAGCATGACCAGGCCTGGGCCCACTCCCATAAGGGGCAGGGAGGGGGTACTTCCCAGGTTTGTACTGCACTGCCTTGGCTCCTGGCTGTGGCCTTTGCCCCTCACTCCTTATAGACTTCTGTCAACCACGGTCAGCTTTCTGCACCACAACCATGGTAATATACATGCTCCAAGCCCCTCTTCACCTCTGCCCCAGCTCCCTAGGTTTGCAGCAAAAATCAGACGGCCTTGGTGAGAGGCATAGAGCTTTTTGGAACAAATCTTAGTGACAAAAATATCAGTATAGACACCATGTTTGGTGTCATGTTACCATGTCACGATAAATGGCCTCTAGGAAGTGTCCCACAATGACCTCCCTGACCACTCTGTCCAGCAGTTTGAACTCCAGTGCCCTACAATCTTCCATCCCTCCTGCTTTAAAGTCCCAGGAATTTTTGAAATTCCACATCCTGTTTGGTTGGTATAGAGAGCTCACATTGCTTCTCAGCTGACCATGGCCGCTCTATGCAGCAAGCATTCTCTCACTTGCAGCACACCAGAGCTTCTGAATTTGATCTGCATTTGAGGAGAGGAGACTGTGAAGTCCTAGTTGTGCTCCAGCTAAAGGAACTTTGATGCATACTGTCAAATTTCTCATTAAATGGTGGAGAAGGGCCCTGAATAGGACGTACTACAGAGAAAGAGGTGTATTTTATGTAATGCATCAATGCTGTTATTGCACTCACAATAATGTTTCTGTTCATTATTTACTGTGCTTTTGCAGTCATGTCCTAGAGAGGGAGCCCCCTGTGCTCCTGCTGAGCATCTTTGACTGATAAGTAAACAACCACAGAGAAGCAAAGAGATGTTCCAAGAACTCCTCCAGTCCGCTGAGGTACCCCAATAAAAAAGGGTGGGGCATGGAGACACACTGTGCCTCAAAATCAGAAAATTGATAGGCTGGAGAGGAGTGAAAACCAGGAACCAGTGATGGCAGGTCACTAGTGCATGATAAAAGACAGAGGAACAAACAAGGCTGCTAAAACAAACAAGGAGTCCTGTGGAACTAAAGACAAACAAATTAATTTATTGCATGAGCTTTCATGGTAAAAAGTCCCACCTCATCAGACGCTTTGAAGATGGAGCTTACAGAGTGGGAGGAATAAACGCAGGGAGGTGTAAGTCATGGGAGCAGGTCACACTGTAACAGCAAATCAAAGCAGTTGTTACAATTCAATCACTGGAGAGCAGCATATAGAGGAAGATGAGGTCAAATCACCTGTTGTAATGAGAGAAAAATCCGAAGTCCCTTTTAAGCCCTGAAGCAATGCAATCAAATTTGCAAATATTTCTATCTCAGCAGCTTCTCTTTGAAGCCTTGATCTGGTATTCATCTGTCTGAGCACCACAATTAGTAAATGATCAATGGTGTGATCAGAAAGATAGAAATGATTGAGTTTATTTGCAAATTTGATTGCATTGCTTCAGGGCTTAATAGGAACTTTGGATTTTTCTCTCATTACAACAGGTGATTTGACCTCATCTGTCTCTGTATGCTCTTCCCCAGTGTTTGCATCTTTACAACTATTTTGATTTGCTGTTACATTGTGACCTGTTCCCATGGCTTACATGTCCCTGCATTTATTTCCTCCCATTCTGTAAGTTCCCCCATCTTCAAAGCATCTGATGAAGTGGGAATTTCTTCCACGAAAGCTCATGCAATAAATAAATTTGTTAGTCTTTAAGTGCCACAGGACCTCATTTGTTTTACTGAGCTAGACTAACACAGCTTCCCCTTTGGAACAGGGCTGCTAAAGTCACTCATCATGCTGACGGCTGAATTCATGCATACTCACCTCCCTTTGCAGCCAGTACAGAAGTGCTTTCTATGCCCTCCTCAAATGCTGCTCACACATATTTCTATCTCACTCCCAGCCTGTTTCAGTACCCCGTTCACTCCATCCCATCAGATAGCTTTCAGAACAACAGTTGGACTTACACCCAGCTGTCATAGCTGGCACTGAAGCAAATTGCTTTCTGACCTTCAGGCCAGCTCTTCATGTGTACTGTGAATTACTGTTGTTTAATGAAGATGTATTCTGTGCACAATAAACAATCTTTATTTGTCTCTTGCCCACAGTGCAAGCTGGATGGCAGTTATAGCATATCACATTGCTGTTTACAAAGACACCTTATTGGTGGTCATTGTAAAAATTGTTCCTGAAGGCCTCCCCAAGTCGAATGGCCCATACCCCAGATGCCCCCTCAGCCCTGACATTTGTATGCAGACGCAAGACGAGCTGCCTCTTTGTGCCACCTAGGGAGAAGGTTTTCACCCTTCCTTTCACAGATATGGAGCACACAGCAGGCTGTATCCCATGGGGATATTTTCCGCATTTAGGTCAAACCATTTGCCAGTGAGGTTTTAATTTGCCAAAGGCACATTCGATGGTCATTTGGCTCCCATTCAGCCTGTTACTGAAGCACTCCTTGCTGCTATCCAGAGTGCCTGTTTAAGACTTCATGACCCATTGGAGTAATAGGTAAGCTGGGTCTCCCAGGAGCACTTTGGGCATTTCAGCATCCATCAGTGGAAACTTTTGGGCTGGAAAGTAAGTCCCTGCTTGTAGCTTTCTGAATAGCCCCATGTTCCTGAAGAGGTCTGTGTCATGTACCTTCCATGAGCATCCTGTGTTGATGTCAGTGAAATGCCCACTGTGATCCACTAGCGCCTGTACCCCTGTCTGTTGATGTACACTGTTGCAAGGTAATCCAGGACCAAAATTGGGATATGCATGCCATCTATTGTCCCATTGCAGTTAGGGAATCCCATTGCTGCAAAGCCAGCTATCATCTCATGCACATTGCCCATAGTCACAGGCTTTCATAGCAGAAAGCAATTAATGAGCAGGTTAGACAAGCATCTGTCAGGGACAGTTTAAAAGGATGCTTGGTTCTGCCATGCATGCAGGGGACTGGACGTGATGACCTCTTATGGTCCCTTCCAGTGATTCTATGATGCTAATAACCCTGCACACGTGTGATAACAGCTCCAGTGGTGGACTTCTGACTCCAAACTGATTAGTGATCCATTGGTAACAGTCTAGAGTTGCCAGCTTCCACATTGTGATGGTATGCGCTTCTCCGCTGATAAAGCAGCTCTCATTCTGATGCTCTTGCATCACAAGGCAGGGACAAGCACCACTGAGTTCCATGAAGATGGCTTTGCTGATTCAAAAATTCTGCAGCCATTGTTTGCCCCCCCTCCCGCCCTGCATAATGCTGCAGTGCCGAGACTCAGTGCTTGTTTCATGCACTCCCAAACAGGTGAACTGCATGCAGTTGCTCCATGAATGCAAACAGTAATGCAGTGTTGTTTGTTTGCATGGCATACAGCGGGCCAGGCACCATGGACTCCAGTTCCACCTAAGAGCTTGTGATATACCGAATGACCAGCTGCAGTGTATTCAGAACACAAACACCAGTGGGGCCCACTACAGGATCCAGCTTTTCAGATAGCCATGGTGGGCATTCAGGAAACTGAGACTGTTAACAAATGTCATGAAACACAGTTGGAAACCCTTGAAATGATGGGAAGAAAAATCACTGCATCATGCCCATGATGCACCAAGATCCAGTCCACCTTCTGACAATGCCTAGGGGCAGAAATGGCAAGTTGTACAGTGGGATAGTGCCCACAGTGCACCGCTCTCACTGTCACCACTAGAGCGCTAATTGTGGATGTGCTTCAGCAGCACAATGAGTGCTGTGTGGGCAGGCACAAGTATTGTAATTATAATGCTTTTTGATCATCACTGTAACCAGTGTTGATCAAACTTACTAGTTTAGACAAGGCTTGGTGTTTGGAAAATGCTTACAGATGCTCAGATGAAAGGCAATATAGAAATGAAAGCATTTTATTTATTATTAAACGGTGCATTGTACCGAGCAGAGTAGCCAGAGGAGACTCTGCCCATGGTCTTGTTCAGAAATCCATAACAAACTGTGTCATAGACAGGTGTAAGTGAAGACAATGCAAATACAGAGCTTCAAGCCATTTTAAACTCAGACTTTTAAGAAATCTGTACACTATTATATACTTAGCACTTCTGCTTTTCATGCCATCCATGACTATTTGTCATGCAGTGTTCCTGGCTATATGCATTGTAAATTTCATTGCATCATTTTCAGCTTTTGTTCTTTTGATTGCTGCATTTGCAAGTCACATTTAATTTGGATTGCCCAGAATGACAATGAACAGTATAAATGTATTCTGCACTTCACACTTTTATTGTAATAGAGCTTATACAGCATGTCTACATGCTGAGAAGTGAAGTATTATGTATAATTAGACAGGGTAGGATATACACCAAGAGAAAAATAATTTCTTAAAATATTTCTGCCAGTGAAGTCTTTGCCTCAGGCCAGATCACCCTATTCTTCAGAAAAGACACTTGGAAGGAGGTGTGGAGTGGAGAAAATCTCTATGAGCAATTCAGAGAGGAAGCTGTGTTAATCTGGTTCAGCAAAACAAACATGAAGTCCTGCGGCACTTTTAAAGGCTAACACATTTATTTATTGCATAAGCTTTTGTGGGAGAAATCCCTCTTTGTCTGATGCTAAAAAATGGAAAGGTTATATTATGTGAGGTGAAAATAAATCCAGTGAAATGTGAGTGACTATTTCAGCAAATCAAACAAGTAGTTTAGATCCAAACTTTCCACCCCACAATCAGCCTCAGCCTAGACTGCTCCACACCGGAGAGCCACTTTCTGGACACTATGGTTTAAATAAATGATGGACACATTAAATGCCACCCTATACAGGAAACCTACTGACCACTATAGTTACCTACATCCCTCGCGCTTTCAGCCAGGACATACCACATGAGCCATTGTCTACAGCCAAGTCTTAAGATACAACCACATTTGCTCTGATCCCTCTATCAAGCATTCTTAAAACTACAATACCCACCGTAGGAAGTGAGAAGACAGATTGACAGAGCCAGATGGGTACCTGTAAGTTATCTACTATAGGACAAGCCCAAGAAGCTAAACAACAGAACACCACTATTCATCATGTATACACCTCAAGTCAGACCTCCGCAGCACATCATCAAGGATCTACAGCCTATCTTTCAAGACAGTCCTTCACTCTCTCAAGGCTTGGGAGGTAGACCACTCTTTGCTTTCAGATGGCTCTCTCAGCCATAAACAGATACTCACCAGCAACTACAGACCATACAACAGAAACCCTAAGACAGTCACATATCCTTTCAAATTCAGCCCATTGCCAGCTCTGCCCACATATCTACATGAATGATGTCATCATAGAACTCAGTCAAACCAGCTACTCCATCAAGGGCGCATTGCTCATCTACCAATGCTGTCATGTGCCAGCAATGCCCCTTTCCCTTCCATATGGGCCAAACTGGACTATGTCTGCACAAAAGAATAAATGGACGTAAATCTGATATCAGAAATGGCAACATTCAAAAACCAAGAGGCGAACACTTCAGTTTCCCTGCAGGACATCTTTGTTGCAGTACTTACACAGCTCAATTCTAAATCAAAAGCTTCAAAGAAAAACTAAAGAGTTAGACTTCATAAGCAAATTTGATACCATTTGCTTGGGTTTAAATAGAGCTATGGGCTGGATTTCACATTACAAAAGGTGGTGTTCACTTCTCTCTAGCTCCAAACCTTCTTATGTGCTGTTCCATATGGTTTGAATCTAAGCTACTTGTTTGACTTGCAGAAATAGTCTGACCCCTGCCTGTCACTTACATTTCACTGGATTTATTTTTCCCCCTCATACTATAACTTATCCATTTTCTAGAATCTGATGAAGTGGGATGTCTCCCAAGAAAGCTTATGTGATAAATAAATTTGTTAGGCTTTAAAAGTGCAACAGGACGCCTCATTTTTCTATAAGAGGTGAGAGGGTTGGGCTCTAGCACCTTTGGATGTGTGTGTGTGTGTGGAGGGGGCATGTGGACGTTTCTGTTCTCAAATTAGTTTCAAAGGTCCCGTCTCCTCTAGCTTCCTGGATGTTTCACTGTATTTTGTATTATTCCTCACTTCCAAAAATCTCCCTAGGACCCAAGCACAGAAGACAGGAGATCCACGTGCAGAGCTCCTTCACAGAGGGGACAGTTCCCACAGGACATTCTAGCCTGGGCTGGTCAATAGGCAGACAAGCTACCAAATCTGAGCAACCAGATACTTGTGAATGGACCCAAAATTTTAATTAAGTATAATGATTATTGTCTTTAATAGTTTCTCTGGAATCTGGACCTTGAATATACCTTGACCAAGAAATTGGGACCTTGATAAAAAATTGACTCCCCTGAGCTGTTTCCTTGAAAATACTCAGCAATTTTTATTTTTAAATTTTAAGCTTTAGGAGACCCCTCAGAGAGAAGTCAAATAGAATTTAATAAAATATTAATCATTCTATATGTTTTTTGCAGCAATGTGTAAAACTGAATAGAGAATTCTATCCCAGCTGTAGACATCTATAGGACAAGTCAAAAGCCTATATAGAATGAATGACAAAGCAGGTGAAGTAATATGTTTTGGTGGACCGACTTCTGCTGCTAGGAGTCAATTTTTTTTTAGGTTATGTAGAGCTCTTCCTCAGGTCTGGGAAAAATACTCAGGTCTCATGGCTAAATACAAAATTGAACAGATTGATTGTCTTAAGGAATTAACATGTAAGAGACCACTCAAAGTGAAGAAAGCAGTTAACAGCTCTGCAGCCATAGGAGAGGAAGATTAGTGGGCTATAGACTGGTGCAACAATTCATAAATCCAGTGTCTTTATTAAATCTATGATTGTTAGGAATTTATGCTCTCAGCTTCATCTTGTGAAGGTGCTACATAGGTTTCCTTTGAGGGCATGGACTGAGAGGTCAGAGGTGGACTGACTTGTATGAAGACCCACATATGCTGATTTTGTCTTTCATCATTTTGCCATGTGAGTTCACTCAAAATGTAGCAATTGTCTGGTTACAGCTCCACACAGTTGTTACTGTGGGAATTTAGTGCACTGGGTGAGGTCCACCACATCTCAACTGGCACGTGTGTAAACCCATGGATCTTGAAAGATCTGTTGCAGAGTGGGCACTGAAAAATCGTAGCTGTGGAGCTAAGTCCCCTTTCTGTATATTGAAGCAATCTCTTGAAGTATTGGAGTGCCTGTTCCGTGATGTGATCTTCTCCTTTAGTGGAGCGTCCTGGTTTGGTGAAGGTAGTGTTAGGTGCGTATCCTGGACATGCTCCTTAGATTGTATTCTGTGGTAACTGAGTGCCTAGCTGTAGCTCACATTTCTTGCTGTGTTTGGGGTGGTTTCTGGATCTGTGATCATAAGACTGGTGGGTTTCTTGTACGTAGTTGTTTGGAGTCAGGGTTCCATTGCTGAAGCTGAGAGCTTTTCCCATTCTTTAGACAAAAATGTTTGTTGTTCAGTGTAAAATTGTTACAGGTAAGGATTAAATGGCTGTGTCTGGCCATGTGTTTGGGATGAGTATCTGAGCATTGTCTTGGACATTAGAAGCAGACAGCAATGCTATTATTGTGAGGAATGTTGGTGTACAGATAGGTGACATCCATTCTGACAAAGAGAGTGCTCTGAGGGAGGCTCTTAATGTTGCAACGTTTCTGGAGGGAGATGGCTGTGTCTTTCTGGGCCCTACACATGCCAATAGCAACATGTGGTGAATCCTGTCCCATGCACTCAGTGCCCCTGTGCCAACTATGGAGGGAGGCAAGTGAAACCAGACAATCACTGCATTCTGAATGAACTCACACAGAAAAATGATAAAAGAGAAAACTCCTCTGCATGAGCACTTTTCACAGAACTATCACTTCATATGTGACCTCTCAGTCCTCATCCTCAAAGGAAAGCTGCAAAACATTTTCAAAAGACAAGCCTGGAAGTTTAAATTCATAACTTTGTTAGACTCTAAAAATCTTGGATTTAATAAAGACATTGGATTTATGGCTTGTTACAACACACTTTGTGACTGCAGAAGTGTTAACTGCTTACTTCACCTGGAATGGTCTCTTACAGTATGTTTACTCCTGATGCTAAACTCTCTCTTCCACTTTGTAATTAGCTGTGAAACTCTGAGTACCTTTCCCAGACCTGAAGAAGAGCTCTGTGTAAGCTGAAAAGCATGTCTCTTTCACCAACAGATGTTCGTTCCATGAAAGAGATTAACTCACTCAACTTGTCTCTCTAATATCCTGGAACCAACATGGTTACTACAATGCTACAAATAACTACAGAAAAATTATTTTTCCAGAGATGTATGAGAGCAATCTCTGTCAAACCTTATTACTTTCTGTGCTTGTTTTATTCCCATTTGTATAAGACCTTTCCATAAAGGGCTGGATGGATCTCTTACTAGCAGGAAGCTTCAAAGTAAAACTTGTTCAGATTAGTGAGGTAAGGATTGTACTGTAGTTTTATCTTATTTTTGATTATACTGAGGGTTACTGAGAGATGTTATATTGAGCCATTTACTGTGGTGGAAATTAACCACACTTATCTTGTGTCGTCTTAAGTATAAGTAAATGCAAGACATACAGTGTTTTTATATAACAACACTTATACATTAGCTTTCATGGACAACATTTTACAGAGTATCTCATTATTAACACTTGAGATAGGAAAATGAGTATAATTAATTCTGTTTTACAAATAAATATACTGTGGTGTGGAATATAGGGCTGGCATTCTTTTCTCATTGCCAAAGTCCCCATTTTCATCAACAGGAGAAGGGTGAACACAATCTGCCTTGAGAAGCCAGTCAGCATCAGAGATGGCTTTAGGCTTGAGGGGTTCCTGATTTCTATTTGCATGCTCAGATTTATAAAGCACACCATTCTCACAGCACATTTCATTACAAGTTAGTTTCAGCATTCCAGAAGGAACTACATTAGCATCTTCAAACCATTTTTAAAGGATATACACAGCTTTCCAACACTACATTAGCTAGCAAGCCATCTTGCTGCTTGTTTCTGTTTTCACAGACAACTTTCCACTTTACTTCTATAAAGTGCAGTTGAGCTCCTTCATGCTTGAAATAAGATGCTACATAAACCTTTCGGTCCCCCAGATTGTCACCTTGGTTGTATTCACATAAGACGACATGGACTAAATGGGCCACAGAGACTGAACTGTCTTCACAGCTCATCAAGTGGCCTCTCCCAAAGAAGGATCAAAACATATTGGCTCCTATGCACTGTAGGAACTACACTGGATATACACAGGGGTGAAAGTATAATTTAGCAGGCCCCAGAACCCTCCTAAACTGGTGGGTCCCCTCATGCCAGTCTGGGCCCCCCCCCCTTACACCAGCCCCCCACCTGGCCGCCATGAGGAGGGGCCCCGGCGTGGCCTGAGGCTTTGGCCAAGAGCCTGGTCTCACTGAGCAAGCTCAGACGCTTTGGCCTAGAGCCTGGTCTCACTGAGCATACTCAGAGCTTCTCAGCATGCTCAGCAAGACCAGGCTGGTGGGTGGAGTGTTTAGAACTCCCTGCCCTGCTGGAATGTGGCAGATTGCTTTTCGGGGGCCTGTTATTTTAGGGTGTCAGCATTTTGGCCCCTAAAAATAGAAAATAGAGCTGGAATGCTGTGTTCCAGGGCCTACTATTTTTAAATGGTGAGCCCCGGAATGCACCGTTCTGGCTCCATTTTCTATTTTTAGAGGGCCTGGAATGCTGACCCCTAAAAATAGTGGTCTCTGGAATGGTGTTCTATTGCATTCCAGCTTATTTTAACCCCTGGTACACCGTCAGAAGAGAGAGAAACATATGACCATTTGCATGGTGTAATGAAAGACTATAAAAGGCAATATTCAGTCCCGCTAAAGATACATATTAGTGTCAATATGCTGGTACCTGTTTTGACAAGAGGCTTTTCATTATTAATAAGATGGAATGTAAGGCCTCTAATTAAGTGGAAAACAAACCACTCTAAATTATATTCACAACACATAATCGTAGTAGGGTCTTGTTTTAATAAATAATTGATCTAGTATTCTATTTATTTATTATATGATCTTAGCTGATAAGATTTTACTTCATCCACCATATCTTTTTAGTCTAATTTATTTCCTTCCATCTCTAATATTATTTACACCTGATCAAAAAAATAAATTGGTTTTTAAGATCACCATGTTGAAAACTACCTAGACACACTGTTCAGAAAAATTTAACATCTCCCTTTTTGGGGTTTTTTTGGAATGAAGAATAATAATTAAATTGACAAATAAAATTAAATATATATCAAGCAACAAGCACCTAAGCAGAGCTGTACCAGCAGAATGCAAAAAATCACAAACACTAAAGGAGGAAAAGAATGCTACAAATTTGGGGAACAAGAAAATAATAGTCCTTATTCACCAGAGTATCTTGAGCCAAGTATTTTGGCTTTTAAAAAGATTTTAAAAAACTAACATAGAATCCATCACATGAATACAAGTGTAGGATAATTTAATCTTTTGCCAAATGGAAGGTATATCTGGATCAAAGTGACATAAATTGTGTCTGAAAAGAGCTGTGTACAGCTACCGCCTGTACTGTACACATAGGTGTTCAGGCATTAGGAACAGTACATGTAATTTTGCATGGTTACATCCATGTAACCCCAGTGACCTTAGGAGGCTGCACAGACATCAGTGAATGTAGAATTTGGGCTATGCAGGACAATACACACCCTATTTATGATAATCTGTAGCCATTTAAATTGAACTCATGTAAAACAACAGATACACTGAATATTTTCTTCACTGCATCATGATACTTTTCTAAGTTTCCACCTACCATATTTTCAAATTGTCTTAAATTCTCTCTACAGTTGGCTTAGAATGGTGGGTTATATGATCACATTGTCATAGAAAATTCATATCGCAACTTATCAGTTATGAACACAAGACCAAAATTTTAATAATGAATACAATCCTACTGCATGGGTGGAGGACTGCGAGAGAGAGAGAGAGAGAGAGAGAGAGAGAGAGCTACTCTGCAACTTGAACCTCATGATCCAAAGGGGTAGCTGTGTTAGTCTAGGTCAGTAAAACAAACAGACAAGGAGTCCTGTGGCACTTAAAGACTAAGAAGTTTATTTTTTGCATGAGCTTTGTCATGGGAGAAAATTCCATGAAAGCTCATACAAAAAATAAATTTGTTAGTCTTTAAGTGACACAGGACTCCTTCGTGGAACTCCATAGTCTCCTTTCTTAACATACCCCAAAAAACAAGGGAATCCATACCCAACACACAATCTCATGCCACACACACTGAACCATTATGTCATTGCTGGCTGTGCAGAATGGTTGATGTCCCAGCTATGTCATCTAATACAAACCACATTACTCTGTCGCTAGTGTTTGTGATACTTTTTTCTACTACTCATTTTTCGTACACTATTCATTTGCAATATTACTGGCTCATCCTTTGTGATAATTCAGGGCAATGGGCCCTCACTGGTTTCTGGTCTGCTTTCCAATGTTCACCGCCACCGCTTGTTTCCATAACGTGTACTTGCTCCCAGACCTCCAATTGCTGGGATCAGGACAGCAAAGGTATTACAGGTCTGATGGCTATGTTGTGCAGGGAGCTTGACCATGACTCATTGTTCAAGATGCACGAAGAGTCTATGACAGTTGCAAGAGGACCTGAGGAAACTTTTTAAAAAATCTCGTAAATAACGTAAAAGGGAGTATGTTGTGACTAAAGTTACCAGTAGCTAAGATCTCATCCTTTCTCTAAACCTCAGACTCCATAGAACTGTGGACTTGCTATAGCTATTTGCTAAACAAGGAAGTTCATAATATTTACACAAGACCCAGTGAATTCCAATTAAAAGCAAAACAATTAGTTAATGCCACTGATTTTTTGTTTCTTTCAATATTTTCCAACTATTAAAGTTCAGATATAAAAGGCTGGATTCCTTGCATGGAAATTTGCTTTTTAATTAACAAAAGATGCCTATCTGATGTCTGAACTTAGTAAAAATGGCTTACATAATGATCAGTAGCAACACGAGAGACAGAGAAGGCAGATAAAATTATAAATCCTTAATTTAACTTCACACAGTCTCAAGTATGTGAACAACTGTCTTAAAGCTGTCATATATACATGCACTGTGTACTATTTAACCTTTCTCAACCAACTGATGAGTTACGGTTGTATGTATGTATGGGTACTAGTATACCTGCAAATACATGATGGAAATTTTCTGTGAAACCTTTTCATGAAACTAGGAAATGTTTATTTTAACAGAAATAGACATGCTGGACCCTCTTCTGCTTTTTATAAAAAGACAACTTGACAGCAGTAACTTTTTATGAATGTTGGAGACCTTTAGGGTTAATGTAAGTCAGCATCAAATTTTAAAGTAGTTTTTAGCTGGCTAATGATAGGGGAAGAAAAACAACAACGAATTTCTGACAACACACAATTTGAGATACTGCGATACAGTGTGACATTTAATTATAAATCCCTCTGTAGCATAAAATGTAGCTAACACCTCACAGTTTGACACACGATATGTAGATCTGCACATTCACTAGAACTCCATTTTTATCTACATGCAGCTGAAATGCCATGAGAAAATAAGTCTTCCTTTAGACAATGCCTCTTTCAGACAAAGTCCTAAATAACTAATAAATCATGTAAGCAGTGAAAAGAGACTTTAGTTCTGTTATTGTCAGAATACAGACCAAGATATTTATAGAGAATGTTAATTTTTGTTTATTCAATATATAAAATACAACAGAAAAGAAAAGATCACCGACAAGGTGGATAATAAAAGACAAATTCAGTTTCAGGCATTGGTTAATGGTTCATGTTTTCTAGCTGGAGATCAAAGCCTAAAGATGAACAGGTCATTAGGTTTCCACTTCTAGTATCAACAAAAAAGATAGCCCTTTTCAGAAAGGGGGCGGGAGGGGAGAGCTGGAGGGGGAAGAGAGGGGAAGGAAGGAAACATCCAAACTACTAATTGGGCATTGTTTTTTCACTTCAGAAAAGTTAATCAGTAATACTTCTGGTTAATTCATGGAATTATGGGTTGAAAGGGTGTCAGTTACTTGTTGAGACAGGACTGATTTTAATTTATCATTTTTAGAGTCTGATATTTAAAATTCTTTTTCATGTGATGTGCTGAACAAGGCTTGAAATGTATGGTATGTTCCCTTAAACTGCTATTGTATTAAGTCTTTCTTAAGGATGTGTAAACAATTTAATGATTGAAGAAAATGTAATAAGAAAATCCCGTAACTTTTAAAAATAAAAACATAGTGGTTGGAGATTTTGTTATATTACTAATATTAATTCTTGGTAAGATATGTCTCTGTCTGTTAAGGGCAGTATAGCTATACACGTACATTATGCTATCAGTGCTTCAGACATGAATAGTCTTGATGTTACCAGGCTTCTTGAAACTTGTACACAGGCATTAAATGGGTAAAATAAGGTTAGATATATCTGCACTGTTTATTTGTATTTTTGTTTGCTTTGTGGGCACATTTGATTAATACATACACACAGATACAAATTAAATATTTTGCTACTGATACAATAATGTACAGCCAGTCAGAAAAAGATAACTTCTATTCCCAGCAGTGAATCACATTTACATACACCATTTTATATTGGTTCAATGAGATCCATAATGTCACTTCAACAATTATATGGTAGCAAGTCCAAATGGTACTTGTCCACTGAATTAGAAACAGGGCTGGTTCTTTGGTTAACACCATGTGACTAAGACATAAGAGTCAGTTAAGTTCAACCAATCATGTGAAGATGTTTCTTGGGAAGCAACTGAGCAGGGAAGAGGAACAACTTGAAGAAAATATATCATGTTAAGCTGAAGTGCCATTTAAAATCTCCTGTACTAGGAATAATTTGGTTAAGACATTTCTCAAATTACAGTGACCTTGATTACACAGGATAACATCAGTTTCTCTGCATATTAGTTTTATAGAAAAGAAAGGCATTGAGTGTATCAGTGGTATACAGGCAATATAAAAGTATATGCATAAAATGCTACATACTGTATATTTAATACACTTGTATAAAATTTGATGGATGTGTGTTCTCTCCATACAAATACTGATTTACAAGCCCATATTTATATATCTTTTAATGAAAGAATTAATTAAAATGTGATGTAAACACATTTTAATAACCTGGATGATAACAGCAAAATTCAATATTTGAATTTGCTAAGACCGGGTATTAGTTTATAGTCATCAGCAAAGGCAGATCCTGCAATCCTTATTCATGGGAAAAATGCCATTGACATCAACAGAACTGCTCAGTTCTGCTACTGTTATTCATGTACCATGCTGTGTGAGTGATCTCACCGAAATCAGTGTAGCTACTTGTGGAGTAAGGGTCTACTCAACATGAAGCAGCGTGGCAGAATCAGACCCTGAGTAAGGGCAGTAAGTTAAGGCCCTTAATCATTAGTACAGCACTTTAGATTGTTTAACAGCAATACAGGTATGCTCATAGAGCATTTAACTTTACATCATTAAATCAATTTTTATAAAAATATGTAAGAAAGCTTTTTAAGAAAGTGTGTATTTATATATGGTATAGGGAGAAACCACTCCTTAAACCAAGCAAGAAAGGGAAAAAAGTAAACAAAAAATTTCCCTAATTACACTTTGTCCAGAAAAGTATGTTAAAAACAGTTGTAATAAATGAAACAGTTCCAAGCATTAATGAACCTTGTGGTTTACTGAAAAGGACAGCAACTAGCTGTATAGTAGCAAAAGATGGTTGCTTTTTGATTTTTAATATTTCTTAAAACATTCAAACTGCTTAGAAATTTTCTTAAAATGTCAAAATGAATGATATCAAAACTGACCATCAAAATGTGTTTGAGGGTCAGCTCCTTGATTGTACCACATCTTAGGTATTTCCCTGTATCTCAATGCCACACTAATATGTCTAGTTTATTTGGGAGATTCTTTCCAGTTTATATATGTTTATATTTTGGAAATCAACCCAAGTTACAAATCAATCCACTCTAGGTATATAGTGGAGGCATGTAGGATTTGGAAATCACACTGTTGTAATTAACTGGGTACAGTGAGCCAGATTAATCTCCATGGACACAGAATAAAAGGGGAGCTACACATTACCTCCCCTCTAGCACCCAGGAGCTAATCATCCTTTTGGAAGGGCAGGTGATGGTACTGATGCCTTTGTCCCTCTATCTAACAGGTGTCTGCCATGGGTGGACTATTTTATTTGATGGCAGCAGCTCCCTAGGAGCTCATGATGTGTGTTTTGATAACCGAAGCTAGCACCACTGACTCAGACACCATATTTATATAGGTAGGCCTGAGTTACATCCTCAGTCACATCGTTTTATAAATGAAGTAACTTAATTGAAGTCACTGGAGTTACTGCATATTTACAAGGCTGTAGCATAGATCTGAATTAAGTAGCTGAGCCTGAAGGGCCTATGGCAGGAAAGAATTCTTGCCTTTAGGATACAAAGGGGTAATGGTAAGGCTTTAAGGCTGCAGTAATTCCTATCATTCAGGAGAAGGCAACAGGCAGTGGAACGTATAGCTACAAGTTCATGACCTCTGCCCCTAAATATGGTCTTTTGGGACCCACAGAGATTTAAGAGGTGTACCACACAAATTCTGTCCAGCTGCACATCAACACAGCATTGGTTTTCCTGTGTCTGGTGTCCTCTTTGACTGTAAAGGACAGAGCTAGACTTGGCTTGGAGCAGAATCGGACCCATAAACACAAAAGGCTGTTTAAAACTGTAACTTGTTTTTAATTCTCACATTCTTCACTGATATCTTTTATCAGCCAGTCAGTCAATGACAACAAATTCTTCCATGGATTTTCCCCATAAAAAATACCGACAAAACAAAAAATATTTGACATCTACCTATGTCATGTTACAAGAACTGATAATGGATCTGAGAGATTACAATATGTAGCACATTTCCAGGGCAGTTTATGTTAGCACTGTGCTTCTTCTGAATGCTAGAGTTCAAACAGTCAAAATATGCATGGACCACTTTTATTAAATGTTAAGTTATTGATAAATTAAAAGAAATAATCCAAAAGCTGGAACAAATAGAAGCAAAGAGGAGAGAAAAAGATCATTTAAATACTTACATTCGAGATTCTGAAACTGCTTCCTGAAAATTGGCTTTTACTTCCATTCATAATTGAAATCACATTTAGGTGTGTTGCAGGCACCATGTTATATCAGTACTCCAATCTGCTGATCCTATTACTCTTTTGGGGTTGGGTCTATTCTCCCATTTATGTCTGTGAGCTCCTCTCATTAACATTAATAGGAGTTATGCATGCATTTCAATAGGAGAACAGAACCCTTAAGAGTATACAAATGTCTAGCTGTTACTGAAAATTCAACATAAGGATGGAGGATAGTATACTTTACTGACAAGCCATACTATTAGAGATCTGCTTTAGAGAAGAGAGCATTACCCCAGACAAGTGTGATGGATAGATAAAGAGCCTGATCCTGCTTTCAATTAAGTCAATAGGAGTTTTGTGATTTGCTTCAAATGGGAGCAGTTCTAGGACAAAAAATAAGCAAGAAAATGAAGGCTGAGCTTATTTAGGGGAACTGTTTCCTCAAATGTCATGCCCTGATTTTATTGTAGATTTTTTTAAAAACTGTATTTTACAGGAATAATTTTTATTCAGTTCCTACATGACAAAATGCCTCTTCTCTATATTTTATTTTATTAAATACGTAATCTCCTTGTTGAAGCTCTGAAGGCTTTGTATTTCACCAGCAGTACTCTAGAAGGGTACTATATATAAGACAGAAACTCACACCAATAATCCAAATGATAGTCATAATGTTCAGGAGTGACAATCATTGTGACAGGAATTAGTTTGGGAGGCAATTTAAAAAAGGATAATATTTGATTAGCATGGGTGTGCTACAGAATCAAAATGGTTTAAAATTGAGGCAGTTGCCCTATTTTACACTCCCCGTCAGTATCTGGGATAAAAGGTAGTGACTGCTCTCACTCCCAAAGACAACAGAAGGACAACAGAAGTTGAGAGTGCCTAGCATCTCACAGGACCGCACCCCCTAAGGGAAGATGAACAGATTAATAAAGAAACAAAAAATGGGAGAGGTTAAAAAAAAAAAAGAAAAAAAGCAAAGAAACCATTCAAACTCTGTGGTTTAGGTACTCTCCTGTACTCCACTACAGCCTGTGGACTTGTTTAGTTGGAAAATAGAGCCTTTGATAGCAGTAATAGGGCACACCTTAATTTCAAGTAGCCACTGTATTTTCATTGAATCAGAGAAGATGAGAGTTGGAAGGGACCTCAAGAGGTTATCTCGTTCAACTCCCTGCTCAAAGACCCCCTTCATTTTATTAACATGCTCTGAGGATTTTAATTTGATTTAGAAGCTATGCTGTATTTGGGAAGTAGTTGGCCCCACAGCTGCTGCATAACAGCAGATATTCAGCTGCTGCTGTATTAGTCAAGAAGCTAGACTTTGTTTTATGGCCTAATTGTTAGGGAGCTGTGTGGATACAAAAATGTGTCTCTGCATCCAATCTCCATCCATGAGAATCAATTTACATCCGACCTGCAGTCTCTCTCTTCTATGACATTTGCACCTGCATGGCTCCCACACAGTTTTTGGCCTCCCATTCAGTTATTTGGAGGCCAGCCCTGCTGCCTCCAAAACCTCTCTAGGTAATTACCAAACAGCTGATAGGTGGCCAGAGGGGGAGGGGACAACAACAACTGAGTGGTGGCCCACAGGGAGGGGGCATGAAACAGCTGATTGGTGGCCCATGCAGGAGACACTGAACAGCTGATCGGTGGTGATGGCCAAACAGCTGATGGGCAGCCTGGCCCTGGGGTCCCCACCAAACAACTGATGAGCAGCCAGCCTCTATCCCCAGATCTCAAAGCTTTAAGCCACTCTCCCTCCTTGGAGATCTGCATCTGATCCACCATCTGAAAAAAAAAAAAAAAAGAGCCACAGATATCTGCATCTGCATCTGCATCTACGGATGTGGATATCCACAGATATAAAGCAGATATCTGCGGTTTTGCACTGGGCTCTGCTGATTGTGGCTATGCCACAAGCCCTCAGAAAGGGGCAGCATGTGGATGTCCTGTTGCTGGAGTGGATCAAGAACCAGACTGTGACTGAGATGCCGCAAGATGGAACCTAGGTCCCCTCTTGCTCAGGGAGAAGTAATCTGCACCAATCCTACAACTAACAGAGATTTATTCTCCACAGAGCACAGGTTACAGCTCTTTTGACTGGAAAATGGGGGTGTGGAACCAAGGCTCTGCCCACTTCCCACCCACCTTCAAGAGATGCTGTTCTCCTTCTTTTACTGCTGTATTGTCAGCCAGTGCAAGCAAGTAATGGAGCACCTAGTAATGTCATACTTCCCACATTGGCTTATTAGTCAGGTCCCACTCTGGTCCTTAATCTTTTGTTCAAATTCAGCCATGAAGCCAATTGTTCTCTTTCACTTCTGTAATCCTTTTTGTAAAGATCCACAAAGATTATGGAAGGTTTTAATCCTTTCTTGAAATACATTTGTACATATATTGCAGAAAAGACAGAAAACCCTTTTAGGTGTAGTTTCTCCAAGAATCCTCGCTGTTTTATGTCAAGTCAAAGGATACAAAACAATCATAATGTTGTAACAAAAACCACTATCAAGTCAAGGATTGTAATCTCTATGTAATCCTGATAACAGAGGAAAAATATAATTGAATAATTTGATAAATTCTTATAAGTACTAACTGTAGCTTTAAAACAGAGACCTGAAAGGTAAACAACAAGAACAAAGTCAAGAGAAAACAGAATCATTTACAATTTTGAGGCACGCATCAAGGCCCTGTTCCAATGTCTTTCTGCTACATGTGAGTGTTGTAATTCTTTGGACTGTTTTTTCTTGGTTGAGTTTTGTTCAATCTTAATGCATACAAAAGACTCTGTGAATCAGTCACTGAGTAAGGTTTGAACAAAGCTTTATCTAAAGGCAGATTTAAAATATGGAAGTGTAGAGTCACATAAAAGAAGTAACAAAACAAAACACCCCCAAAACCACAAGTTGTAACACTGACTTAGGAATAAAGAACAACATAGCAGTTTTCAGTTCATAAAAATTCCAGAATGAATTCCAGTTGTTGATAATGTGATTAGGTTTGTAAAGACAAAGAAAATCTGACTACATTCAACTGCCTGTGTATGATTTCCATGTAAAATTAGAAAAGCCTTTTATATACATTTGTATCTCAAGGGCCTAAATAAATGAGACCTTTTTCTTTGTGACACACTTGTTGAATCTGCAATCTATGAAAATCACATATGAAAATCTTGCAAAGCATTATGATCTAACAAAAATAATCTTGTTAGATGTATCCAACATGTATCTAGACATGTTGTGTCTAAATTAAGATGTTAATGTCTCATGTGTGAATTGTTAATGCATGAAAACGTCATTCCTAAACAATACCACTTTTGAAAAGGAATTTGATCAATCACATGTTTTACTGTAGTTTGGTTTTCCTTTTCCAGGTTGCAGAATTACTAAGTTTAATTTGTAATATAGTATATGGTGACCTGTGGTATCACATACTCTGCAACAGAATTACCTTGTTCAGTAGTTACTGTGAAAAACATTGTACTTAGCTTTATACAGTGAAACCTGTACAAGAGACAACCTTGACAGATAATTTTCAGTCTTAGGAGACTGGTTCAAAATATTCACAAATATGAGTACATTTTTTATAAGAACATCTCCTTTAAGAAACTGATCGTTATCATTTGAATGGTTTATTGTCTTTGAGGGGTTGCTTAAGACAAGTTTCCTGGAAGGAACTCAGTAAATAACAAGTGTAGCTATTAAAGTAAAACTGAAGTGAGCTGGGTTAATGCAGATGGTGATTCTTATATACATAAAATTATGTATATTTTTATTTAAACATTTATGAGCTTGAAGTTCCACCTCACACATTGAGCAACAAACAGACCTCGAAGGAACACTTTTACTGTACGGTTACTTAGTGTTTCCTGCTAATCAAAAATCTCAAATGTTTGAATTACTAAAATGAAGTTTATTGTGCCTTACACAAAAAACAATAGGCAACACAAGAAAGAAAATTCCTGTGACAATGTTCTGAGAAATCCTTAAGTCAATAAAAATTGAAGGCCCATTCTGCAAATACATTAATTTGTATTAGCAGCCTCAACTAATGTGATATGAAAGGCACCAGCTAGCATTGTTTGAAAACTATAACTTGAAATTTCTTAGGAAAGAGGTTATGAAATCACTTAGGTACTGTGAGAATCATGTGATGTGTTTTTATCATTATACAATTGCTGTATGCAATCACAGTCCCTAACTCTCTTTTTATCCCGAAGCTTAAACGTTTCAGAGGTAACACGAAAGAGTTTCTTTCTTAATCAAAATTCACTTTAAAACATCAATAATTCCTACAAAAAATCTGTGATTGTATCCTTCATCTCAGTGATTGCTGCCCTAAGGGTTTCACATTAGTAAGACTTCATTACTTATAAGAAATAAGCTACAGTACGTTTACATTTTGTGAATCCTGGGCTTTTTTTTAAATGGTGTCACTACTCAATAATCCACAATATTCAGTAAACTGAACTGGGTTTGACCATCAGTGTAAACTACTGAGACTCCACTGTACTTATGGTACTTAGGCCCAAACATCAGCTACACACGTCTCCCTGATGTCCGTGGAAGTTGCGGGTATTGATCTAAAGGCATTCAGCTACAGCCTTTTTTTTTTTTTTTTTTTTAAGCCATGATGTTGCTGTGAAACCAAGAGAGCCAACTCTTAACTACATGAAAAGCAAACTGACCCACACTTTTGGGGTCTCAATGTTCCATACAGGCCCTGACAACTCACGGGTTGGCTATATCTTTCACTGCCATCAGGGAAATACAGAACAAAAAACTTTCTAGATCAGTGGTTCCCAAGCTTTTTGAGTACGAGGATCCCTTTTTAACATCAAAAAATTTTGTGGCCCCCAAAAGATAATAGTTGTTATCAGGGACTGACTGCAAGCAGCAGTGCTGTAGAAGGGCAGTGGAGGACCTGGTCCCTGTCTGCTCCCAAGTGGTACTCACAGCAGGCAAATACAATTCATTTAGAGAAGAAGTGTCACTCATTCAATGTGGGGGCCACATGGGAGGGCAGGACACCTGTTGTGCACTGCCTTCCACCCATCACTGTCAGTCATTCAGAATGCTGGCCTTTGGTTGGCTCAGTCCCAGCTGGCCTTTGATTGGCCTATTCCCATGTGGGCCCCAGCCACTTTTTCCTATTATATCTGTGATTCATGCAATGTGCTGTCAATCAAATTAGCATGCTGACTGACTGACAGTGCAGTGGCTCCCAGGAGCCTGCCTAGCTTGCTGTGACTGAGATTCTGATTGGTCGGCAGACCACAGCAGAGCTGAGTCAGGATGGGCTGGAGCGCTTCCTTTGTTCCCCTGTGCTGGGACTTGGATCACGTGAGTGAGTGAGTCAGAAGCACGCCTCACCCTGCAGTTCGCTGCTGCAGATGGCTTCCAGGCACAGCCCAGGCAGCAGCTCTGCAAGCCAGATCTGGCCCTGCAGGCAGTAAGTCTGACACCCCTGATTTAGAGCCCTCTCCAACATGGATCACTGGCCGGCTGGGGCTGGGGCTGGGGCTGGATGTATTCACAGACCTCCTGCAAATAACTCCGCTGACCCCCAGGGGTCCCCAGAGCCCAGGCTGGGAACCACTGTTCTAGATCCCTAGTATCTCCTCAGCAGCAAAACAATTGGGAACTTACAGCCTAATTCTCTACTTATAGCTCTTTGAACTCCGCAATTCATAAAACTAAACACGGAAACACAAAAATATCTTTCTGTTTCCCAAAGTCATAGATTTGTTTGTTCGCTGAGTAGCTACTACTGTTTCTTATGGGATCTTTCAACACAACCTTCATAATATTGACATTTTAAAGAAATGCATGTCAATTGGTTTAATGAAAAGATACTTTTAGTAAACTCACGCTCTGTGAGCTTCCTATTTTGGAATACATGAATACAGGAAGTGCTTTCAACAGAAAGTTACATAGTTTTACAGTACAACCTGTCTAAACAGACTTGCAAGGGACCAGAACAGTGATCTGGTCTCTTTGGGTTAGGCAGCAGCACTGGCAAATGGGGAAAAACCCAATTTATGCCATAATGTGGAGTTTATTTCTCTCACAGATCCAAGAAACCTCTATTTTATGTCACAGTTCACCTGATTCTACTGAGTCCTAGAGCTTTTTGGACTAACTTTATATTAGAAATGAAAAGTTAATGCAACTAAAGTGCCTAAAAAACAGAATCAATCTAAAATAGCAATATATTCAATATTAAGCTGTCTTCCCCACTGGTAGTGATTTTGTTGTTTGGGGTTTTTGTTTCATAATTTAACTATTTATTTCTTGTATTAGAGGCCTGCACCACTAAATCTGAATGTTGGCAGGTCATAAATATTAGAGCACTACAAAAATGAACAAGGTAAGAGGATTTTGCAATAATTTGGGGATTTTTACATAAAATATATTTGAATTGCTAAACAGAAAATAATCCCAAACAAAAATAGTATTAACAGCATCAGGGGGATGGAGCGATTGCTATCTAGTGTGTGTACAGAAAGGTTTAATCTGACATCAGTGAAGTACCAATAAATTAATTTAAGATGTGTAAAATGTTTTGCTCCATCCCACATTGCGCATTTTTGAATGTGGAATGTTGAATGTGTTACTTCCACACCAGATCTCATGGTGGTGACCAAAGGACAGTCTTGTTGAAACACTGAAACTCCCTGGAACCACAACTGTTCCTTGGTGTTGTCTACTAAGACTCTAGTAATGAGTGCCATCTGCATACTTGTTGTCCTTTCGATTCCTTCATATCAGTCCAGTGATTTAGTTCCTCTTCTCCTGAGCTGTTGAGACCTAGAGAAATCCAGCCTATCAGCTCTTTTCGTTTCATGCTGCGTTTGTTATACACAGAGAGTATGAGTGTCACATCTGAAAGCTGAAATAGTGCCACTTGAAAAATGAAGGTCTCTTTGTATACTGGATTTGGCTGCCCTCGACGGATGGAAGTCTTGCACTTGGACATCTCCTGACCCATGGAATTCAGCAGTGTTAACTTAACATAGGTATCTACAAAATATATAATATTTTGGAATGTTAGATTGGTGTCAGGCCAGGACTTTTTGCTAATGAGATATGTAATACATAGAGCATAAGGATATGGTGTACACCATGTTATTTAAATTGAACATAGCTCAGTTTGGACATACATAATTGTAATGTGAAGAAAATAATAAGTCAGAAAAATATTTTCATTGCACTAATGTCTTAGTTGGTATGTTACACTATGTTAATGAGTTTAGTTAAAGGTATACCTCATAATCCTCCTCTTTCCCACTACCCCTGACATCTGTGCACAAAGCAGAGCTGTGTAGCATTAACACTTAGCAAGCTTCAACTAGCCACAAAACTGTAAAGCATTCCACTGAGTTTTCAGAAAATAAGAACAAAGTGCAATGAAGACAACTAATGTAGAAGAAAGATGAATGTTGTATGCAGCAATGACATCAAAACAGCTAAGGATGAAATGCTTAAAGGAAAATCTCTTCATGGATGTGGTTTATTGTTTAAGACTTTTTTGGTTCTGTTCATATTTAAAGACCAAAATATAACGAAATGTATTAAATGGTGGACGCTTACAAAATAGAGTAAATATCTTTTACAGTGTGTAGCTTCATTCAAGATTACATTTAATGTATTTTTGGAGAGAAAACAAGTAATTTTTGCACAATATAACATTGGTTTTTGAGATGTGTCTTGTCTAGTGCTTTAGGAAGTACTTTTTAAAAGCTCATATAATGTTTAAAATATATACTGTAAAATGCATTGAACATGCCATGATTTTCAGAATTTGAGTGATAAGTCTTAATTTTAAAATGGTATTTTTTCTGGTTTGTCTTGAAGCACTAACATCTGCACACTAGATACAGCATGATGTTTAATAAAAATATTACTGATTTTAATAAATATACAATTGTCTAAAAACTCTGCTTTTTTATTCTTATCACATGCATGAAAAGAAGATTATTAAAAGGTTACAGCTTATGTGAAAAGAAGCTCATTGCACATCTTTACCTTTTAGATACTCTGAAATACCATCATCCATAATCAGAGATAAGTGCCACTACTTTTAAGAGTACTACAGATAATATATGTACATTTTGAAAACCAAAATGGTGGACAGCCGTGGACAACTTTACTGCTGGCAAGTTTTCTTTTGCATGAAAAAGACAACATCCAATTAGTCTCTATAGAAACTCACCTCGGATTATATAAACCTGTCCACCTATCAAGTGTTTTAGACAACAGAACAGTCCATCTGACAACAGGGGGTGGAAAGCAGTAAAAGAAATAATGACGAGATGTCAATAGTTGGGTGAGAGAGGGTCAAAGGTTAAAGTTTAAGAGGAAACACTGTTCACTGGAGTAGAAGAACACAAAACCTTAGCAGTTCCATTCAGATAGAGGATTGAACAAAAGGATTGTTAGGTAAAATTTAATGAAATGAGGATTTTATAAATTCATTGTGTAATCTTTACCAAAAAATCACACTTCTTAAATATTGGGATATCTTAGTATTAATTGTTATTCAACTTAAAGCACATTGAACAGCAAAAGAATCATGCAAGAGATCAGTTTATAGATGATTGGCTTTATATCACTGTATCGTCTTTATCACACCTGACACTTTTACATATTAAGTAATTATGCTCAGTATATTACAAATAATAAAATGAAAGATTATTGATCTGAAAAATTAATCCTAAAACATACAAGGCTCTTGATCAGTCAGTGTATTTAATATTACTTTGCTAACGTCTGAAGCAGAGTGGACCTGAATCACAAAGTGGAACTGATCTAAACTTCCACAAACTTCACAGATGCTCAGATCTTGGACTGAAATGTGGGTCCATCTCTAGTTTAAAATTCAAACAACTGATCAATTAAAACTAATGCATGTAATCATTGCATGGAAGTTATGCATTAACTTATTTTTAAAATGGAATGGAATTTTACCAACACATGCTCTTTAGGATTATTATACTCATCTTCATCACACTATATGATAATTATACTGCCGATATATCAGGCGAACTTCTAAACTCTGACTGTGACTATGCCTCAGTCCGTGGCTCAATAAATTCACTACAGCTCTTATAACAGTAATAGAGATGCAGGAATGTTTTCAGGTTTGGTTTGAAAGAACTTTGCCAAATTTTCATAGGTTCACAATCCCTTGTTTATTCAAAGGGTCGTGACTGAACAAAACCTTACTTTTCATAGTTGACTCTCACTGTGATCCAGGGGTGTCACTTGTGCTGGGCATGGTGTGATGAGAATGTGCCCCCAGGCCCAGCGCCAGTGCCCCAATCCTGGCCGGGGCCATGGGGTCAGGCCATCCCAACAGCCAGGCCACCCGACCCCAGCTGGGGGTCCAATCTGGCTGCTGCCACAGCGGTGGCCTGGCTCCACGTCCCCAGCTGGGGTCGGGACCCAACTGGGCTGCCACCATTGCAGGGCAGCCTGATCTGGCCCTGACCCCAGAATTTAGCTGTGAAAGCAGGACTGAATCAAGACTATGGATTCTTTTCCCATTACAAAGGGTAATTTGACTTCAGGCTTCCCATGGTTTGAGCCTGTAAACTGCTCTGATTTGCTGTTACTTTATGACCTGATCCTATGTTTTACACCCCCTTGCATTTAGTTTCATTCCTTTCTGTAAGTTCACCCATCTTCAAAGCATCTGAGGAAGTGGGATCTTCTCCCACGAAAGCTCATGCAAAAAATAAATCTGTTAGCTTTCAAGTGCCACACAACTCCTTGCTGTTTTTTCACTGTGGAAAGAAGCCACCCAGAAGGACTCCTCATAGTGGCATGCCTGGGGACCATGGAAAGATGCCCAGAGTGGCTCCTGTTGGTGGGTGGCATGCTGTGGAGAGGAACCACTCTGTGTGGATTTTTTACACAGCATGCCTGGGACCTGGGCATGGTGGGGAACCCCCACACCACAGCTGCCCCCAAAAGAAGCTGCCCAGAGTGGCTTTTGATGGCAGGAATAGCAATTTCTGCAATGCCACAGAGGGTGCTATGTGCTGCTCCAAATGGGTTTGTGCTTCATGGTTGACATGCATGCTGGGGGTTGCCAAGCTTTGTCTTCTTTCCTTTCTTACGCACCTTTAAAAGCAGTTACCTATATCTTCTTTCTACGGGAACCAAGAGTCATCTCTGCCCTCCCTTGTTTCTGGCATCTCCACCTCCGTCCCCTCAACTGGTATGTCTACACTGAAAAGTTTTTTTGAAATAAGGAATCTTATTTCAAAAAAACTTCCATGTCCAGCAGGCATTTAGTGATTTCAAAATAAGCACTTTCGTATTTCAAAAAACAAAGCACTTTTTTGAAATCACTAAATCTGCTTTTATTTTGAAAGAGCAAATCTTTTGAAATAGTTATTTCGAAAAAGCCATTCCAGGCCATGGAATTGGCTTTTTTCAAAATAATTATCAGGAATTCTCTCAGGAAGGGCTCCTTCTGCTGGTGGAAGGATATTCCTGGCAGGGCAAGATTCCCCTCCAGAGATATGCCCTGGGCAGGCTCTGTTCCCCGCATGGCTGAGTTCCCCACCGGGGCAGCCAAGGAATCCCAGCAGGGCCGCACTCCCTGCCGAGCAGCCAAGGAACACAGGTGCTGCTCCCCCCCCCAAGCATGTTGATCTGCCCCCCAGTCCCTCTGTTTGGGGGGTGGGAGGTGGCTAGCAGAGGAGTAAGAGCCCAATCGGGCTCGGAGCTGCTGGGGTTCCTTGGCTGCCCCTGTGGGGAATGCAGCCCCTCTGGGGTTCTCTGGCTGCCCTGGAGGGGGCATCTCTCCCCAGGTGAGGAAACCTCTCGGGGGGGGGGGATCTATATCTAATTAAAGAGTCTAATATAGACTAACTTGAAATACTAATTCCTACTTTATTTCAAAAAAGGAGTCTCGTGAAGACTCACTTTTTTGAAATAATTATTTCGAGTTAATATCAGCATAGTTATTTCAAAATAGCTATTTCAAAATAACTTTGCCAATGTAGACATAGCCAATGAAACTTCTATTGTGTCTCTCCACACCCATCCCTCTCCCATGAAGTCCTCTCCGCTCCATTGCATCTTCCCCAGGATCTTGGGGTCCTTCATGTTTCCCCTTCTTTTTCTGCTCCAGCTCTTCCTGTCTCTCTAATCCCCACTCTCTATTAGACTCTTACTCCAAAGGTGTGTCTCTGGAGCTTCTGCTTGGCAACAGAAGAGCAGCTGAGATTTCTCTTCAACCTTCTCTATCCATGACCACCAAACTCAGCTATGTCCCTGCAGAAGGATATTCAGAAAGGGAGCTAGAGAAGAAATCTGAATGAATGGAATAAAGGAAGGGAGAGAAGAAACTCTCAAGATTTGCCATCCCACCTCTGACTCAGCTGCTAAAGAAGAGAACAACCCCAGAGATAAGCAAGATATGAAAACAGCTTTTTTAAGGTTGCAGCCTGCCAGGAAAGCCAGTGATACCGTAGGAAAATTGAAGATTGGGAAATAATGTGCCAGAGTCAGAGCCTCTGGATATAACTGGCTAAAATCTGCTTGAGTCTGACACTTATTGAATTTGGTTAAGCTGGATCAGACAATTAGAATGGAATTTGATAGGAACCAAGTAAAAATGGATTCTCATTAGGTTGGCTTATTCTCCAAGTCACCTGAGAAAGAGCAACCAGTGAAGAATACCGTGTGACTTATAGTCAACTTATGGCATGTCTACACTGCTGTGGCAATGTGCATTAATGCAGCAGCATCAATTGAGAAGGTCTGTGTAGACATGCTCAGTCAATGGGAGAGCGCTCTTCTGTTGACTGAATTTGTACACCTCCCCAAAAGGTAAAAGGTGACATTGATGGGGGATGCTCTTCCATTGACATAGTGTTGTGAAGACATCAAGCTGTGTAGACATAAGTACATTAACATGAAATGCACTAGTTACATTGTGTAATTAGTATCTCACATCAACACAGCATGATTAGACCTTAATTTTAGCAAATTATCAAAAACTCAAAATAAAAAATACAGAAAGTTTGGAGACATGTTTAGACACAGCTCCATCTCAAACCAAGGCTGATTTTGAGTACTTTTTGCAGATTAAGATAGAATGACAAAGTTTTCCAGTTCCATCTGATGGTGAAATTTCCAAGTTAAGTGGTCCTCTATACTGCATCACTTGGCAAAGGTAAGAATTTGTCCTAAACTGTCTTCTGTGAGGTTTCCAATGCTAAGTATAACTTCTTCCAAATACATCACATACATATACAAGAACATATGCAATTAAATACTATAGTATCAGAGTCCTAGCAACAGAAATAGCTTAACCATATTTACACTAATATTAGTTGACATACTTTTTCTCTTAAAAACTGTAACTTTTTATTTCTCGCCTGTGATGTGAGGCATTAATAGTTTAGTGATTAATCATTATAATAAAGGTAATTTATTAGTCAGTCATCATGCAAAATTAAAACAGGTCTTGTCAACTTATAACTAATATTTTGAATTTTAGATTTTTGCTATTTCCCATCTGACTAGAAATATAAAACATGAAACAGATTAGCTGATGAATGCTCTATTTCATTTTGACTGGGTAAGACTAAATGATAGGATTGAAGTCCCTACCACTGAGAACCCCACAAGTACAGAAGTTTTTTTTTTTTTTTTTTTTAAAGATTATCACTCACTGGGTGGTCTGTTTGCTGCCAAGTTTTTGAAGTGGCTGCCTTTTATCACTTCTGCTGATAATCTTCCAGTTGTGGCATTATAAAGTAGGCCAATGAGGATTTCTGGAGCTGAGCCATGTACCAGGGACTGACAAGAAGAGGTACTTTCAGTGCAGGACATTTCTGACATGCTCATTTGGGAGTCACAGCCCTGTAAACCAAAACAAAATATTTCAATGTGTTTTACAGACTGAGCTACTGGAGATCAGTTTTTGGTGTAGTGCTTAGGGAATCAGGCAAGTAACTTTAAGAGTAACAAGAATTGCATGTGTAAAACCCTTATGCACCAGACAAGAAATGTAGTCCTTTTGTGTATTTGAGTTTAGATACAGATTTGAAGTAACGAAGAACAAAGCAACCTGGAGACAAAGTTATTATTAATATTGTATTCCCATTATTAACTAGTCATAAAGAATAATAGGACCAAGGCATTTAGTATTCTTACTTACTTGAATCTGTAAGATGAGACACGCTACAAGATGTAAGACACACATTTGTAAGACAAGACACGTTTAGAGCCCACTAAACTTTGCTGTTTTTTCATAGATGGAAATTACCATTTGAACTCTGAGCACAGTAAAATACAGGGAATTTTTATTTCTCCTTTGCAAAGGTTATCCACCATACTGAAAACTCACAAGTACACAGTTAAAGACACCAGGAGACATAGAATTAGAACACACAAACTGCCAAGGACCAGTTTGTTTAGTAGGACTGATTAACTGAGCCAGACACACAGACTCTCAACAGATGACTGTGGCCTGAGCAGCAGGAAGGAAATGTCACACCAAGGGTGGTGAGAAGGCAGTGATCTAGTGTCCTCCACCTGGGTTCCTGCTGCAAAGAAGCTTTAATTTCCACCATGGGAACCTAAGAGGATGCCGTTAAGACTATGCTGTCTCCCCGATCAAGGCTGTCTACATACATCTTGGCTTCCTTCAGTCCTCCCTCCCCAAGAAAAGGAGAAGTTACAGCTACTTTACCCTACCACAGTTATTGCCCTGGTGGACTTCCTACTTTGGACAGTTCCAAAGGGGCAGCAGTGTTAGTCTCGTTCAGTAAAACACGCAAGGACTTCTGTGGCACTTAAAAACTAACAAATTTATTTATTGCATGAGCTCAAGCAATAAATAAATCAGTTAGTCTTTAAGTGCCACAAGACTCCCTGTTTGTTCTACTTTGGAAACTATATGTATACAGTAACTCTCATGCAGGCAAGATCCTGCGTTGTATGTGGCCCAGCCACTATTTACTTGCAAACTGTGAATTTAATTATCCCAATTTACTCCTTTAAATTTCTTCCTCAGGGACCTTTAAGGCTCTGTGTACAGTGGAGCTGGGAATGAGCCTTCTAGCTTGAGTAGACTGAACTGCAACTAGTGGGGCTCAAACTAGCACACTAAAACTAGCAGTGTGGACATTTGGGTGGATGTTTGGGCGAGCCACTTAAGATCAAGCCCCTACCATAAACTTTTGGGGCTGAACTCAGGTAACTAGCCCAAGTCTCCATCAGAGCCACGGTATTCACACTGCTATTTACAAGGTGCAGTCAAGCCCCCTTATCCTCATTCTCATTAACAGAAACAAAACTTCCAAATAAATGGAAGGACGATACAAGATTCTCATTGGAAAGGTCCTAAACCAAATCCTCATATCCCAGCCCCCCGAACCATTCAAATGGGTATTTTCAGCTTTTGGTAATTCCTCCCAGTGTTCATTATTTAGGGATGAAAATGAGCTGTGACATACTTCCTAACTGCATTTACTTTTCTGCTTCTTTGGGATACAGCAAATAAGAAACCTGCCATCCTCAACCTAAGCTATGAAGTCCTGAATGGAAAGCTGAAATTGAGCATGACTTGGCTCCAGCAAGCACCATATACACTACACAGTCCACCAGCGCTGGCTGGCAAGGAGCGGGTAAACTCAAGGTTTTGCAAGTCTGTTTTTACAGTTTTCGCAACAACAGGTATGACATATAATTTTTCACTGCTGATAAAACTATATATAATTTGCTCTGTTAAGCTTATTCATTCTGTCTTCTCAAGCTGAAATTAAACCTGTGACAGCAATATAGACATATGCAGTATTGGTCAGTATAATAGGCTGTGGTGTGAGCCTAACTGTTGGTGAGTTTTTGACAGCAACAGAGCAATGAAGAGTTTTAAGGAGGGATCTAAAGAATAATGAGGTTGCACCGCAGACATCTACCAGAGCTCCTTTCAAGCAGGAGGGCCAGTGGAGGGATGCAAACAGAGGGTGACATGGTGTGACAGGGTCTCCTAGGAATCATGCTCTGGAACCATTCCAGATACAGTGGGTCAGGACTTCAGTGCTTTGGAGTCTGCCACCTGGGGTCACCACACACCAGTGCAGGTACCTCCTGTCAGTGGCCTTGCAGTATTCAGCACCCTTGCTCCACCTGAGCTCTCCCTGTAAGAAACCTTGGCTGGGACTCTATGGGGTCCCACATGCCCCCAAAGGGGCCATGCACCCCATATTGCAACCAGAAGCAATTCACAGCCAGCATGAAAGTCACAAGGGTTTAACAGTTCTCTGGCCTCATCCACCTGGCCACCACAGACCCATCCTCTTTCCTCTCCTCAGTCCTTTGTCTCTTTCCTGGGCAAGGTGGCCACTTCTCCTGCATTCAACCTGCTACAACCTGTTGCAGCTGTCTGACTCAGAAGGACAAAGGGACTTAGCTGATGGACATGTGGTTGGGAAAGGGCCACCTGCCCTCAAATGGCCTGTGCAATGATCACACACACACACCCTGGTCCCATCACTACAATACATGAGAAATATAAATGGGAAACTGAAGCACACAACACTCTGAGAAAACCAACAAAATATTTCCACTTCATCACACATGGTTAAATTGACAGAGTAGGACAATTATTTTTGTAGAAGCACTCTTAATAGATATGAGTGGGGCAAGGCTGCATTTGTCAGAACCAGAGACGAAGACATTGCAGTAAATGAGATGGCAAATGATGACAGCCTGAATGAGAGAGTGTTAGCTGTGTGGATAATAGGTAAGGCCATATCTTAGAGATAACTCAGAAAAAATCTGCAAGGTTTAGACACAGGTTGGGCATGATTACCTAGAAAAAGGTCTGAGTGGAGTACAACTGAGTGGCAGGCAGAATGCTGGTGCTGTTGATAGGACTGAGAAAAGGGAGTGGGGGGCAAAGGCTTTTCAGGAAAGATAAAGAGCTCTGTTTTAGCCACTTTGAAGCTTGAGCACACCACTCAACATCCATGAGGAGATGTAAGAAAGACAGGCCAAGATTTTAGTTTGGACAAGAGGAAACAGTAAGATCCGTGAGTCATCAAAAATAGAGATGCAAGCTGAATTTGTGTTGGCAGATGTGACTACCAGAGATAAGACAAGACAGAGAAGCGAAGGGGATCAAGGACGGAGCCCTACAGAACCCGCACAGAAATCTGGAGGGTGAAGAGGATCTTCCAGAGAACACACTGAAGGAGCAGGTAGAGAGACAGAAGGAGAATTAGAAGAGGAGAGAGTCATGGAAACCAAGGGAGAAAAAATGGTGAGAAGGGCATAATCATCAGTATGAAAAGGCTGCTGCTGGGTCAAGCAGCACAAGGAGAATGTACTGGTTCTGACCTTTGACTGGGAGGAGGTCATTAGAGACTTTAGCAAGAGCCATTTTAGTGGAATGCAGTCACTGGAGGCAAGTGAGGACAAAGGATGCTTTTTTAAGAGGGGAAAGACTAAAGAATGTTTGTGTTGTGAGGGAAGAGAACCAGAGGAAAAGGAGAGGTTAAAGAAAAGAATAAGGTAGGGGGTGAGAGTGGTAGTAAGGGAGATCAGGAGATGAGATGGGATGGAATGGGGTCACTGGGGCAAATGGAGGGGTTGGAAGACAAGGAGAGTGAATAAAAACTACTGCATCTGTTACAGGAGAGGTAGAAGAGAATTGTGGTGAGTGAATCAAAGATAGCAAAAATGGCTAATATTGTGAGCATGGGATTAATTTACGGTGGGGAAGTAAAGTTGCTTATCTAGGAAGATGGCAGAACCAATGAAGAGAACCAATCTATAGTGGAGGAATCAGCCTGGTTAGAGAATTTACATAGAGACACTGCAGTGTGAGAGTAGAAGTGAATGAAATGGATATTGGGAGTGAGTCAAGGGAGGATGGACTTTGCAATAGGAGAGAGGGACAAAAGAGTCAAGGGTGGAGGGAGTGGAGCATGAAGAGAATCAACAACCATATCAATAAAAGAAAAAGAACTGAGGACAGGGAGGAGAGGCCTGAGAGCAGATGAGAAGTCATCAATGCTGATGGACTGGAAGTCCTGGGAAGTCTGAACCACAGACTGAAGGAAACAATGTTGCAAGGGACCAGGTGATGCTGAGAGAGGGAACTCAGCAACAGAGATCAGAGAGAAAACAGCAATTGGTGAAGACCTTCTACACATAGGCAGCAGCATGGAAAAAGTTACAGACTGAGGACTAGAAGTTCTTACATGGCAAAGGCAATTATTCACCACGCTAACCATTAATGGACGGTTCCACAAAACAGTAGAGCAAAAGCTATACAAATCCACAATGCAGTGGAAGTAAATAAAACTGAAGAAGGATAGTCTATATTAGCAGGATTTACAATATTTTCCCCAGTCTTTGCTGTCCTATTTCAATGTTGACTGTGGAGATCTACAGTGAAACAGATCTATTCACTGTCTTTCAAATGAGGCTCTTCTTGGCAGCAAACTGATAGTTACTCTGACTTACTCTTTAGTCTCTAAACTGTGTGAGGATTTAAAAATCTAACGGTACCACCAGGCTCCTTTTCAAATCCTGTTTTGATTTTATTCTATGAATATGGGAGAAAATCCAAAAAGAGTTCACAAGTCTTTTCAAGAAAAGAGCATGGAAAGAAATTATGCTGTACTACCAACCTTTGGATGGTACCAATATTATAGTTGTTAAAAGATCAATGATCCAGTGCCAACTTTTAAAATATTAATTTTGAAATTGTTAACTAATACAACATGAATATAGAGATAAATAGAATAAAGCTTTAATCTTTTGACATTAATGGAGTTCTATTTCTGCCTTTCATTGCTATATAAATCTATAAAATCTATAAAGCCGCATGCAGGCCACTTCATTGCAGCAGTTTCATTGTAAGGTAAAATCAAATAATAATAATATCTAAGTCTTACAGAGTGCTTTTTATTGCAAATTTCAAAGCACATTACAAAAAAGCTTACTACTCATATTCCCATTTTACAAATGGGGAAATTGAGGTCACCTTGCAGGCCAGTGGCAGAACACAGCATAGAACCCTGATCACCTGAGTCTCAGTCCAATGTATCTTTAATATCTGCTTAGAGTAGCCTGTCAAAACAAGTTCCAGAGGGATAGTTGTGTTAGTCTAGTTCAGCAAAACAAACAAGTGGCACGCTTAAAGACTAACAAATTTATTTATCTCATGAGATTTCATGGGTGTAATTCCACTTCATCAAATGCATGAAATAGAAGCTATAGCATGTCAGGTGAATAAACAGGTACAGAGAAAAATAAGTTAAAAGGTCAGTTCAGTCTTTTTTTGAGTTGTTTTGATTCAAACAGTTTGGAGCAACAGATAAGAAGGTTTGAATGTTAAAAAAGGGGAAAATCACCTTTGGTAATGAGTGAGCCAGCCCAAACTCCATTCAGACCTAATGTAATGCTGTCCAATTTTCATATGAATTCTAACTCTGCAGTTTCCTTTTGGAAACTTGTTTTAAAGTGCTTCTGTTGAAGCACTAGGATTGTCCTGTCTCTCACAGGACGTTCAGGGAGGTTGAAGTGTTCCCCTACTGATTTTTTAATGTTACCATTCAAGTTTATCTACACTGACCTATTCATATATGTATGTTTGCATAAAATCATTATATTTTTACTAGAGTAACTGTGACAAAAATATATATTTTAGTACACTAAATCCAAATTAAAAATACTAAGTGGTAAAACTATTTTCAAGCACTTCTAGCTTTACAGCTTTATACATCATATCTAATATGTATCATTGCGTATAAGCCGATAATTTTGTGCCTGAAAACTGGCTTCAAAACAGGTACTCAGCTTATACTCGGGAGAATACGGTGGACAGCCCCAGCCAGCCCTTTCCCTGACCATGTGACAGGCCGGAGCCCCAGTGTTGTTGTATGGCCATCTTGGGCAGTCGGCTGGGACTGGGGCTGGAGGAAGAAAGGGACCCCGGCGTCTGGAGTGGCCAAGTAAGGGGGCCTTGTGGGGGGCTGGCCTGGGCTTTGAGGGGGGGATTCAGGGAGGCCAGGGAAGGGGTGGCAGGGACCGGAGGTTGGGGAGGGGGTCGGGGAAAGTGATGGGATGTCCGGGAGAGTTTGGGGGGGGGGGGAGATTCAGGGAGGCCAGGGAAGGGGCAGCAGGGCTCAGGCATTTGTGGGGAGGGTAGGGGAGTCTGGGGAAAGTGGCAGGAGGACCCAGGGCTTATGGGGAGCCCAGGGAAACAGCGACAGGGATGGGGAATTTGCAGGGGGTGCCTGGCAGGCTGGGAAGAGCAGCAGCAGGGGTTGGGGGGTGACAGGGAAAGGGGTGGAAAGGGTGTTGGGGAACAGGGGAGCAACAGCAGGGAACTGAGAAGGGAGCAGGGGGGCAGCAGTGACAAGCCAGTGGGGCAGCAGTGGTGAAGGGGCAGAGCAGGGGGCAGCAGGAGGTAGCAGTGAGGGAAGGGCAGAGTAGGGGGTGGCAGTGAGGAGGGGGCAGTAGGAGGAGCAAAGAGCAGCAATGAGAAAGGGGCAGAGCAGGGGGCAGCAGTGAGGAAAGGGCAGAGCAGGGGGGCAGGGGAAAAGCAGCAGAGATTTGAGGGTTAGGAAAGCTGTTGGGAACCCTAGGGGAAGCCAGCAGCAGCACTGGGCGGGGAGGTTAGGGGCCAAGGCCAAAAGTGGGTGGGCTCAGCTTATACACGAGGCACTTTTTTTTTTTTTTGCTCTTTTTTTGGGCTCAAAACTGGGGGATTGGCTTATGCCCGGACTGGCTTATACCCGAGTATATACAGTATTCCCTATTGGTCATTAAATCATCTCTCCATATACCACAGGGCTGGTACTTTACTGCAAGGACTTTCAGAATTGTTTTGATCAACATAATTAGAATGGTTGAACTTAACATCTGATTACAAGAAAAAAAATGTATTATGTTCACAAAACCCACTTCTGTTACTGTCTTTGAGTGTAGCAAATAGAAAACAAAACAACCTTTAAAAAAGAATCCCTAAAGGAGTATAAGTGTTTCTGTTAAACACTGTTATAACAGATTCCTATTATTGATCATTACACAAGACAAAAGAAATATTAGTTCTTTTTTACCTCATATAGCCAGTAGAGGAAAATATACGTTTTAGTGTTGGCATGTTGAGCTCCTGAGGAATGATTTCTTATGATTTGAACCTTAGCCCTGTCGCCCATGAGAAGTGGTTCTGTATTCTTGAGAATTCAATTCTGATATTTTCCGCATCAGCAAACAGAGCTAACTGGGTCAAATTAAATAACAGACATTACCCCCAGGAAAGCAAAAACCTTGTATTTGCAAAGGTATCTCTTATGTATAAATTGAGACATCCTGGGTCTTAAACTCAGGCCTGCCACTGCATCCTAGCTTCCATCCAATATCTTCTGAAACCAGGTGGGCCAGGAAGCTGCAAGAACTGTAGCCACAGACAAGGTATCACACACAGAAGCCCTGACTGGAGGATAACCCTGCTCCATCAATTGGTCCTACCATGCTATTTAAGCCAAAAGTTGGCCCAGCAAGTTTGCTCAAACAGCAAAGTGATTTCCTGTAGTTGGATGCATTGGCCCTTCTTATGCCTGCTTCCTGCACTCAGCCTGATTCTTGATTTCTGCTCTGCTTTTGACTTCTGCCTCATCGCTGCCGTCACTTGTGCTGCCAATGTACTCCTGCCTCTCATCCAGTTCCTGCCCTTATACCTCACCTCCAGTCATCAGTTACTAGTCCTGGCTCTGACACCAGCCTCTGACTCTGAGTCTGGCTTGACCTTTGACTCTGGCCTGTTGGTACCTGATCTCAATTCGGATCCTTAGCTTTGATTCCTGGTTCTGATTCTGTCTTGAGCCCGGCTCTGCTAATTGGCAATTGGCTCTGGGGTGCTGACCCTTGGCTTTGTTTCCCAACTTCGACACTTGCTCTACCCACTAGACCTGACTCTTGTTGTCTAAGGTCAAACTTCATACATTCCAGTCTATAACAACTTCTCCATTTATCTTTCTTCATGTGTTATTCCTAACAACTGTATGGAAGTATGATGTTCATTTCTTAGGGCACATCTACACCATGGTGTGATTTCAGCAGCATTCAAAGGGAGATGCACAAAGTACCTAAAATACCTGTGTTTCTCCCTTTAACTGCCCACTGACAACTTATTGTGGGGTCTTCAGTGCACTGAATTGAAGGGAAATCACCTCCCTTTGACTCAGTGCTGTTCCAGTTTCCAGTGTTGTCTTTAATGATCAGCGTCCTGATTCGTGCAGAGGATCTTCACAGACCTGATTGGTCAGTTGGGAAGATTGATCTGATGGTGGCAAATTACCACTGTCAGTGAAGACTAGCCCTTATATGTTTATCACCTCCTGAGACTTATTCTGCACTTGTAGTCACATAGATAAATTCTACTCTCAGTTCAGCTCAGGCCACATCATAGGTGCAAGCATATGGGAAACGATATTCTCCCTCCCAATGTTTTAGGTGTGGTCATTTGTGCCAATTCTTTTCAGGGTCCATTTGTCATATAAAATGCTAATCCTAGGTCTGCATGAGTGAAAGAGGTCCTAAAGTCTCCTGGCCTAGTATTCCAATGAAAGATCTCTCTTTTGCTTTGTTTCAAAGGCGTAGCTGTGTTAGTCTAGTTCAGCAAGACAAACAAGAAGTCCTGCGGCACTTTTAAAGACTAAGGCTATGTCCACACATACATCATTATTTCAAAATAACCCATTTCGAAATGAGTTATTTCAAAATAAAGTCCTTATTTCGAAATAAGTTAATTCGAATTAACACTTTGTTAATTCGAATTAAGGGAAAGCCTGCTCTCAAAATAGCCATTGTTTCAAAATGGTTATTTCGAAACAAGGTATTTGGACATGTTGTTTCGAAACAGTTGTTTCAAAACAATGGTGTTGTTTCGAAACAACATTTCTGAACGCCGTTGTTTCAAAAGAACGGCTATTTCGATTAGATGCAAGGTTTAATGGTTTCAAAATAACGGCTGTTATTTTGAAACAACGGGTCCCGTTGTTTTGAAATAACAGTGCGTTGTGTGGACATGCCACTTCTTATTTTGAAACAACCTTTGTTGTTTCAAAACAAGAAGCCTGTGTGGACATACCCTAACACATTTATTCATCACATGAGGTTTTGTGGGAGAAAATCCTACTTCCTCAGACACTTTGAAGATGCATATCTGTTTCTCCCATTCTGTTAAGCTCCCCATCTTTAAAGCACCTGCTCAAAGCTGGACAGCACTAACTCAAACAGTCATAGGCACTCTCTCAAGACTGGTATGCGATATACACATTTCTTGCAAGCTTCTTTGGGCAGGAAGGTGAAAAGTGAAAAACAGGAGAGAGTTTTTTTTGAAGGCAAGACTGTTCAAGTAACAGTGTTTTTCACACTTTTGTGCAGTGTCCCAGCAGTTCACAACAAACACAATAATATGGTCTCTATTTGATACTAAACCTCCAAATTCACCAAACACTGCAGGTTTACAGAGGAAATTTAAATTCTTCCTTCCCCTTGATCTGACCAGAAGAGGATGATCTGCTTTTTCTTAAGGGCAAAATGGAAAATTTTAGAGCACATGACAATTCAGGAATTCTGCTAGATGATACAAGATGCATCACTTAATAATATGTTTTATAGGCATAGCTCACAGGAAGCCAATTTAACCTAATGATAATTAATGGCACTGACTGCTACTTAACTGGGACAGTATCAGCATAAATTCTGCTTTTTGGGAACACGTTTAGCAGATCCAAAGAGTTAAGTGATGCTTATAACCTCATGCTACATATGCATAAAATAAGAAACTTCATTCTTTTAGTAAAGATGTTGCCAAACAGCAGTTAAATGAAGAAGTAAAGACTAAATGCTGCTTTTATTCCAGGATTTTTTTAACCCAATACAGTATTTTATTTCATTTTACACCTTTCAGATTTTTTCTGGAAAATGCTTCCTCGTAACTATCTGTCCACTAGGTTTTCCATATGCTTATCTACACAGGGAGACTCAGGAAAGTTAACCTGCATTAATTAATGGTTAACTAACAAAACTGGATTAGATAAACTACATAAAACTGCTATTTGGACACTTATTCAAAATTAAAATGATCTTAACTTGCTTTATCTTAATTCTTTTTGAAAGTAAATTAAACTGAATTATATTAAAGAGTTTAATTCTGAATCAGAATGTCTACACAGGGGTTTACTGCAGTTTAATTCACTTTAAAAATCATTTTGGATTTCTTTTCCTGAGTAGACAAGCCATAATACTTTTGAATCATAGGAAGGCAAGAGCCCAACAAATTATGGGGGAATCTTGACCCTATTCAAGTCATTGACTTCAATAGCATGAGGATTTCATCAATAGGACCAGCAAAAGCCTAGGGATAAAATTTCCAAAGCCTATGTCCAGGGGTTAAACTATAATTTGGGGGGCCCCCCATTACCTGTCCCCAGAACCCACCCATGTGCTAATACCCACCCCCAGACACACACACACACACACACACACACACACACACACACCCCAGCAGCAGCTCCCCACACCCGCAAGCCCTTACCTAGGCTATTTACAGGCTGCCTGACCAGCTGGAAGCTGCTTCCGGCCACAAGCTGCTCCAGTGCTGCACGGGGGAGATTCACAAACTCCCAGCCCGCTGCAGCTCTCTGCTTGCTGGGCTTAAAGTGCGTTCCAGCTGCTGGTGCTATTTTAGGGGGTCCCCTTAACACAGCATTCTGGTGCATTCCTCTATTTTTAGGGACCCCTGAATGCTGCCTGCCTAAAAATAGGGGGCCCTTGAACCGCATTCAAGCGTGTTCCCCCTTACTTTAACCCCTGCCTATGTCCCACTGACTCATTCTGGTGTCAAACTGCTACTCTCGAGAATCATGAACTCTACCTTTTCATGATCACTTTCATTGAAGCTATCTTCCACTTTCAAATTCTCAACCAATTCCTCCCTATTTATCAAAATCAAATTTAAAGCAGCCTCTCTCTTAGTAGCTTTCTGCACCTTCCAACATAAAAAAAAAAAAAAAAATCTCCAGTAGATTCCAAGAACTTGTCAGGTATGTGCCCTGCTGTGCTGCTTTCCAAACAACTATCTGGGCAGTTGATGTTTTTGTTAGTTTTTTTTTTTTTTTTTAAACCTCATCCACCTCTTCCTTCTGGTTAGGTGATCTGCAGCACTCATTTACCAGGACATCACCCTTGTACTCTACCCTTTTTATACAGTCTCTCCCCTATTTCCATCTCAACCTAAGTCCAAATGTATACATTTTTAACATATAATGCAATGCGCCTCTTCCCTTTTTTCATGAATCCATACATACATATATAAATTTACATATATATAAAAATATGAAAAAACTAGCATTTCAAGTTCTTCCTGTTGTCTCTCATTTGTCTCTTATCCCTGCTATAACAGCCCATGCTCCCATCAGATTCTGACAGTTCTCCCAGGTCTGCATGTTTTTGAACTATGTGAAGGCTTTTGACATCTGCCCTCACTGAACTAGTTTAAAGCCCTCCTCACTAGGTGGTTAGCCAGTCTGTATCCAATTATGCTCTTCCCCTCTAGTCTTACAGCTATCAAGTACACTACAGAGAAGGATGAGAAGTGAAGATAAGATGGATTCTCTCAGGGCAAGCTGCCAGTTGATTAAGCACATCAGAAAGACAGGAACTGTAATGTGAAATATGCAGCTCAAGGTCAGAATTAGCTGAGAGCCAAGCACTGACAAGAGGCTAACCTCCTAAAGCTAGAAAGATCCTTCTTAGAGGTACTACATAATTAGAAATGTTTATCTGAAACAGGGTGCAGACTGCATGAATCAGAAAAAGAAAAAAACAGCTCAAAGTCCTCGGGTCTGAAATTAAGAAAGTTAACTAATAGTTTTTATGTTAAAATGTATGATCCAAGGAAAGAAATGTTCAGAAAGAAAGCACAGAGGATACAGCATGTAAACAGAAAATTGAAATCACTGCCCAAGACAGACATAAATCAAACTGTTGAAAAGCATAAAGAAAAGAGGGTGCACAACAGACGATCCTTTGGCTGATCAGTGTCACTGTTAATTCCTCACTCCAGAGCTATCCCCCTGGGCACAAACACTAGGGAGAGGCAGTTCAGGTGCTTTGGTTAGAAAATCTAAGCTTAAATTCCATCCACTTGGCTTCCTGCTAGAGAGTATTCTCACAGCTGCAAATGATATAATTTGTTTCAAGTTAAACAAGCCTTAGCTGTGAAGCTTTTGGGGGGCGGCCAACAAAGGGGAAGAAACATACAAACACTAAGCCTTGGAAGAGGGAGAAATGAAAAAAGATGTCACTGACTGCTGAGTTTATGGATGGTTTCAGATTAGTGGAAACAATCAAAGAAAGAAAATAATCAGTTCACAGTGGTCCATTACCATATCTCCATTGCTGTGGAAAGTAGCAAGGACAGAGAGAAAACAACTGCTGAGAGGAAAGAAAATAGAATTTGGGGAACTGACCCTATCAGCATCTCTGAGGAAAATCAAAAGTTTTCTTGGAATCACTGACTGGACAATATGCCTCCTTTGAAAGATACGCTTGAAGAAGTCTTAAAAATCAGTTTGTCATCTTTGAAAGCAGAAATTTTATGTCACTTCGTGATCTTTCAGATCTTCAGCTAAAGCTCTGTCAGTTCGTTAATGGCAATTTTATGGTATGCCTTACCAGTTACTCTGTATGGTTCTTTGATACAGAATTTAATGCACCCAGCCCTGATTTTGTGGATTTAGCTCCTGTGCAATTTGAATGGAAGAAAACAAAGACTGAAGATTCTCTGAGATCTTCAGTGCAGTTGAAATAAGTCTGGACTCAGCTTAATCTGACTTTTCATTCCAATGAACCCATTTCATGGGGTTTAACTCCATTGATTTAGGACAATAAACAAACATCTGTTGGACACAGTGGTTCTGTAACTGAAGTAAAAATTTTCATGCACACTCACACTTACATGAAGGTGCAACAGAATCATTGATGAATTGTACTAATAGGTGGACTCAGTTCATTCCAAACAGTACAAACCGAGTAGACCTTTCTCAAGATCCAGAGGGAGCTAGTGACTGGGACATAGAAGGTCCTGCAGGGAAAATCCTAGTTTAAGGTTTGAAAGCTTTTAATTGATATGTCAGTATAACCTAACTCTCAGGAAAGAGGTAAACTTGCACTTCATACAGTACGTGTGCCCTATTCATAGTGTAGAAGTTCCATCTCTATTCATCCTCTTCTCTTTCAATTGTCTCACCAAACATCTTGCCCCCTGAGCATCTGGAAGGGGTTCTTGGTCTTTTGAGGGTCCACAGTTTTAAAGGATGCTATGAAGACAGTTGAAGGAGTGTTTGAAATCTTACTTCTGAGTTCCTTCAGTGTTCCTAACTACAAATGCTTTTGGGGGAAAAACTTCCTGACAAAATAACCATATCTATGATTAATGAAGCCAAAATAGTATCAATTTTAGGAAGAGAGATTAAACTACATTTTGGGCCTCTGATTCTATCTTTTCACAGAATGGTGGTTGATTTTTTTTTTTTTTTAAACACTGTCTAGGTTTTCCCTAGCTTAGCCCTTTCATTCTTGGAAGTGAAAGACTTGCAACTACACATTCCTTAATACTGAAGGATCTATCCACAGTTAATTGCATTAAAAGGTCCTAAGAGGGACAGCATGATCAAAATGGCCAACTGATTTTAATCCAAAACACGCAGATTATTCACAATCACTGCAACCGCGGTCTAAATTAAAAATGAAGGCTGTAACCCAGATTTAAACCTATCTAGATCCCCATGATGTCCCAGCATGCCAGGCCTATTTGAATTCCACAGAGCGGTGGACCTAGACCTTCAAAAAAGATGAGGTTTAAGACTGAGGCGTGACTGATAAGTATTGCAATATTAGGAAACAATTTTTTGATGAGTAGTGTACCTCTACAAGTAGCTCTAAAATTGGAAACAATGTTTTGTTTCTGAAACACTCAAACCCACAGACTATGTTTTATAACTCAAACAATCTTATATTTCAGAAGTTTGAAACAATCTCTTCTATAGTATGATGTGATTGTAAGTAGAAAGCTTTCTTTGTCATCCTTTATGGGGAGGATTCATAGACCACAGGACAAATTCACCACTGACAAAACCAGATGGGAATTCTCAGAGAAACTGCTTACTGAAATTTTTTCCAGGATGTTTTTCTGGTTGTTAGGGGGCTGATATTTCACTGTCTTGAGGCCAATTTACATAAAACCAGTGAGCCACACCAGCTACAGTGGAAAAATACTACAGAGAGAAGGGTAACAACCCCTCTGTAGAGATTATGAAACATTGGTTCAGGGATAACTGAATGGAGATACACTTGATTCAACCACTCTTATGTTTTTCTTAAAATTATTCAACTTAATGGTTCCCAACCTGTGGTCTGTGGGGGTACTACAGGTGATCTGTGAGTGGGAAAAAAGATAATGTAATAACAACATAATCCCATGTACCTCTTATGTATCATATTCAATGTTACTATAGGTAAATGTACTGTGACAAGTACAATATGTTTGGGAGTAAGCATAACAAATTATTAGAAATAGCTGTGTTTTTAATACCTTTTGATATATAAGTTTGACTCTCATCAGCCATAGGCTATGTTAAAAATGTTTAAAACGGCTCGCTTACATGGTGGTCTGCAAAAGCTTTTGTTGACAATGTCGTGCTCCACATAAAGGGAAAGGTTGGAACCACTGAATTCTTCAAGTAAAACCTCTTATTTACCTTAGGCCTTTGTGAATAACACTTACTGCACTAATAATATACAAGGAGAACAAAACTATGGGGCCTTAATGGAAGGGATAGATATATTTTGTAGAGAATGGCAGGTTACTTCAATAGTTACCTACATATTAATTAGGCACAACCATTGGAAAGTGCTGGCTTTAGATGATAAAAAGCTTAAATTTTACAATAATGTAGATGAAAGTAAGAGACCTTACAGTATTGGTAACAAGTGGACACAGGAAAGAAAGACTAAAGTGCTCTCTTTTCTGATAATCCACCTGCTTTCTGACGCCAGCATCCATGGAATTTGAGTCAAGAATGCTGTATGTGCTATACTGTGCGATGGTTCTGTGACATGGAGAAAAAACTACTAGATATTGTTGCAGCCTGAGATCCCTAAAGCCAGTTAGAGCGAAATTCAGTAATCAAGTCTGAAAAATCAAAGCATAAATAATCAAGCTTCATCTAAAAGAAATTCACTGCAACCTGGAGTCCAGATATAGAACTGTAGCATAACCTTTGACCCTAGCTCATGTAGTCAAACAGTGTTTGCGTATCTTCTGCACATATACTGAATCTGCATAATCATTGCTCCCATTGATCTACCACTTGTCTTCAAAGCATGTATGCTGGTACACAGGCCTAGTATATAGGTTCCCTGCTACTCTGCCCCATGTTGTCATATCATGGGATTTAAGTGGTGCTGTGAACTGTGCACTGACTAGCCCTCTACATCAGGATGAAGTTTATCCTTAATTTTTGACTAAAATAAAAAATGAACCAAGGCTTTCAGACTGTCAGGATCCCTGTGTTAAGTCCACACACAACATGCATACATCAATGAAGAGCTTAATTATAAAACTTCTACCCCATATACAGACTGTTGTTATAACCTGATAATAGCCTAATGCACAGTATCAACCTTCCTTTGCAGATCAACACATTTTTAAATTTCCAAACTAGAAGATCTATTTTGTTTTTTCTGTTTACAGAAGTTATTACATTTTGGCTGCCTTTTCATATACTATATGGCAAGTTCTCCAATAAAATTAATAGCCTTAACTAAAGATCACTTAAAATCTTTGGTTAAAATTTGGAATCTGAATCTGAAAATCTGCTTTTCTGCTGATATGACACAAAACTAATTTCTTTTGCTTCTTTTCATTTAAATTATCTTGACTACTGTAAGGCTTATTTTAGATTCTGATTTATCTACATATCAGCTAACTCTGCTTACCAGTAAGCACCAGGAATATGAAATCTTGAAACTGAAGCCATGGAAATATTTTCTGATCTTAAAGAAGAGAACCGCTCATTATTCCAGGCTTCTCATATTTCTTGTTGCATCCCTGTCTTAGGTCTTTGTCATGCTTATTAAAAAGATCAGTGTCTCCTAGTAAGCTCAAGTAGGACTTGCAGTCCTATATGTTTGATTTAGCTCAGCCATTTTAACATTTGGTCTGTTTTAATCCTCTATTAAGCTTTGTCAAATAAATCACAGGAGTTTCATCATCAGTGTTATTAACTTCCATGCCTGATTCTGCTCTTACATGGTTTTATACCAGTATAACTTGATTAATTGACTTCAGTAAAGTTATTCCTGATTTATTTCAGTGTAACAGACAGCAATCAGGCTTTAACAATCTTAATATCTTACACTGGAGTCTGTTTTTGTATTTTCAATATTTTCCTTCAGCTACTGGATAATTAATAATTGGAAGTTTGATTCTGGCCAAAGAGGAATTTTACACCCTTGTATGCAAATCTTCTAATCTCACTGAAACCAATTCCCCCACTGACATAGACAAGTAGTCTAGTGGCACTTTTAAAGACTAACAAATTTATTTATCGCATGAACTTTTGTGGGAGAGAATCCCACTTCGTCAGACACTTGGAGATGGGGAATGTACAGCATGGGAGCAAAATGGGATTCTCTCCCACAAAAGCTTATGCAATAAATAAATGAAGTGCCACAAGACTCCTTGTTTGTGTAAGGCAGGCTAGAAGCTGTGCCTAACAGCTTCTGCGGGGGGAAGGGAGACGGGGCAGCTAATCTGCACGGGCTTGGTATTTGCATGAGCACAAAGAACATAGAATAGATTAGCATAGTCAAACTATGGGTGCAGGGCAATATGGGTAATGGTATTTGGGTTTATTTGATCACAAATCTGTCAATATCTGTAATTCTACTGAAGGGAAACATGAAATACTGTCTTTTGTGATATGCTAATCTCTGATTTTTCCAAAACTGTTTGGATTAGTTAAAGCGTAAAAGCTACCCTTAGCAAAAAGAAACTTGTAAGAGAGTCCACTGCCTGTTTCAGCCTGGAAAAGACAAGAGAGGAGTGGGGGTTGCATAACTCAGTCTGAAACTATGCTTGAGGCATTTGCTATACCCCTAGTCCTACTGTCAAATGGTGGATCTGGCTAGGCTTTTTATGAAGCCTTTCTTTGTTATTTTAATGAAAGAAGCTACTTGTTTAAGAGCTGAAATCACTGAGAGAGGCAAACCCTCTCTCTGAGCTGAAATCACTAAGGGAAGAAAATCCTCCCTCTGAGGTGAATCACTGAAGAGAAGCAGCAGATGGTGGGAGTGACCTGTGGGTGGGGCCAGTGGATGGTGAGAGCATCCAGCAGCGGGCTAGACAGTGCGAGTGACCTGTGGGCAGAGTCGGCGGATAGCCGGCAGAGCCAAGGGACGGTGCTAGTGTACAGAGTGAGTGACTAGTGGTTGGTGCTGGCAGACAGCTGGAGTGAAAGACACTCCCCACATACCCTGGGATTTGTTGGGAGCCTGTTTTGCATTGATTCTCCAGATCAGTGCTGGGTTTGCTATTGAGTTCACAGTGCTGTTCTGCTGTGTGGGATCATGTTGGGAACCTGTTTTGCACTGATTCTCCAGATCAGTGCCGATTTTTGTTATTGGGCCTTTTACATTGTTTTTATTATTATTAAAAGTTCTGTATACTATACTCAGATTCGTACTTGCGAGCAGGGAAGCATTTCCCTGTTGGGGTGCCCAGGGAAGAGTGCATGATTTCCCAGAAGACTAGGTAGGGGGTTGAGTCAGTTGGTGCTGTAACATTATTTGGAAACCCCTAGATATAGAACCCAGCCCTTGTTCTGCCAGCTCGCCCTGGCAGAAGGGTTACATTTATTTTGCTGGACTAGACTAACACCATCCCTTTGGATCCTAGTAATGTGCGATGTATTAGGAGTTGCCTGTAATAATTTGTGAATATTATGTGTTGACCTAATTAGTTTGACGTTTATTGTAGATATCTATTGAGTTAAGTCAATAAAAGGATTCTCAGGAAGGGACACATGGATCTAGATACACACTTGAGAGATAATGCAAGAGCCATTTTGTTTGAGGCTTGCCAGACAGGTTTCTCCAGGAACAGTCTCTGTGAAGGGTGAGGTGGATTAGACAAGAGGGTACGGCAGTTAGAAAAATACACAGTCCCTCAAGGAGAGAGACAGATTTTTGAAATGAAAGCCCAAAACCTTTGTGTGCTGGTCTGTGAGTAGGCCTACCAGTCACCATCAAGATGGTTAGACTCTAGATAAAAGAGATGCATGTAGACCTTTTCTGTAAGTTCTTTTTCTCTAGAATGCTTTATTACTATGACTAAATAAAAAACACATTTATTTTGAGAGATCTGGTTTGGGTCATTGTAACATCAGTTACAGGCTCCCACAAGGAAAAAGCACAGATACCAAATCCAGTCAGATCTGCTGGATAAGCACTGTTGATCCACAGAATATTGGGCGCTGGATGGATAGAGAGTTGAATTACACATTTACAGCAGAGGTCCAAAGGGGCAGCCATGTTAGTCTAGTTCAGCAAAAGAAGCAAAGAATCTTGTGGCACTTACAGACTAACAAATTCATTTATCACATGAGCTTTCATGGGAGAAAATCCCACTTCAGATGCTGTAAGTTTCCTCATCTTCAAAGTGTCTGACGAAGTGGGATTTTCTCCCACGAAAGCTCACGAGATAAATCTGTTAGTCTATAAGTGCCACAGAACTCCTTATTATATTTACAGCACATACCTTTATGTGCAATTCTGAATTATTATCTAGTCTCAAGAATTGTTAATCAGAAAAATCTGTTGAATAAAGTAGATGATTTTGTGCTACAAAAATCAAATATAGAAAAATGTATTTTTAAATCTTATGGTGTTTTGTAATAACTGCATTGTACCATTTTACTTTGGTAGACATGATTTTATAAACTATGTTAACATATTTATGTAATATAATATAAAGTCATTGATACTTAGATTAATTGTAGACAGAACTTAATTATGTAAAATATTATGAATGAGATCTTTCATTTGAAGTTAGTTCATTTACTGTAAATGGAAATGGCTTAGTTGTTTTTCCCCTTTTAATCTATTAAACTGAAAGGTCACCTGCTACTCATAAGATAAATCTGTATGTTCATGTTTTAATATGTAACTCCAGATTTCTAAAATAGGACAATTTATTGTAGAAAACTTAGTATAGGATTACAATCCCAGCTGGATTAAGACACTACCAGTAATATAAAACTTGCCAGCGCAATTCCTAAATGGCCATGAATCTTCATGACTGCAAAGAAGTTTAGAAGTTTTAGCTTGAGAATGCTTCTCTGAAGAGATAATGAGTTGACAAATGTGGCCCCACCATATAAAAATCCTGTTATATATTGCTATATAATGTGTGGTATGGATAAAGAGAAACATGAAACAAATACATGATGCATGAAGAAATGTATAGGAAATGCATAAACATCAGCTTCTAAATGGATAAATAGGAATGCCTTACTTCACTAAAAATAACTCAAAACAAAATATTTCTTGGACAATTCCTGAGGCCAAATTAAGCATCTTTTTACAAGTGCTTGATGAACATACACCAACTCAGTGTCTGGTCATTACCACTGGGATCACATCTAGCATATCTGAGGATGAAGAGTAAGAAATTTAAATAGAATTCTTCACAGCAAAATGATTGACACAGAGATGAAAGAACATTACGTCTGCTCAGTAGCAGACATAACGGGTATATGCACAAGGAAAGATATTTGTAAACTACTACAAGTGCTGTCACCACTTTTGCAAGAAATCTTTCCTTATAGGAGTTCACAGGGGCAGCCATGTTAGTCTAGTTCAGCAAAATAAACAAGGAGTCCCATGGTACTTAAAAACTAACAAATTTATTTATCACATGAGCTTTCATCAGAGAAAAATCCCACTTCATCAGACACTTTGAAGATGGGGGAACTTAATAGAACTTACGGTGTCTGACAAAGTGGGATCTTCTACCATGAAAGCTCATGCAATAAATAAAATTTTTAGTTTTTCAGTGTCACAGAACTCCTTGTTTGTTTGGTTTTTTTTGTTTTTTTTTACAGAGAATTTTAAGAAATTATCATTTACAATGTACAGTTGGATTATGCAGCATGATAGTCATGGGGGTAGTCAAAAATACTAATGCATGTTTGTCACAAGTCAAGACAGAACACTCATTCCTTCTCCACTACAGCCCTCCGTCAGGAATGGATAGAGTATTTTATTAAAATAAATTGAATGCAGTATTCGGCTGTGTTGGGATTTTCCACACTATATCTCCAAAATTAACTGCTAAATTCAGGTCCAGGGGATGGATGGATTAACGGATGGTCTTTCTTTTTCTTTCAGTAGTCCAAACTATAGCTTTCTAGTGGATAGTGTTGAGGGGGAGGAGTAGTGTTTTGATTTTATCCAAATAATTGTTGCATATCGCCAAGTAAATGGTTAAAATTGTTTATCATACAATACTAGAGACTCTGATCCAATTTCTCATACAAGATGACAATTTTACTTATGTATTTGGATTAAATAAATGAAAGGTTTTCTAATCTATTTGGAATTTCTTGGAGGAAAGTATAGAATCACTCCAGTGATTCCATCTGCTTCAGACAGATCAACAAATTTTTTTTTTCAGCAATAGCAGGCTGATAACTGAACTGAAAGAATCATGTGGACGTACAAACACTAACTAATCAACCAAAAAGAACTGAACAGCTGAAATGTGATAGCTGTCATATTTGATGCTTTTCCTTTTGTGAGGAAGACAGAAAGTAACAGGCAAAAATATGCTTTATGTACAAACATCCTTTTATGGTTAAAAAAAAGGCAGTAGCGAGGAAAGGAGGTGGAAAAGAGTGGTGACGAGGTTGTGGATGCAGCTGATGGTGTAAATCATTCAACAGTACACCTGAAGTGAGGATAGTTTATCTTAGGTGAGGAACAGAGCTTCTGAAGTTATACTTAATCCATGAATACGAGAAGGAGTTTAGATGTGGTACTGAGCCATATATAAGGAACACAGTAATGTGGATGAACTTCAAGAACACCCACCAATGACTGTATTTGACCCTATACTTGTATTCTCTTAGGTGGGAAAGGTTGCCACCAGAGATACCAGCAAACACATGCATCTGTGGGGCAGCGGCAGAGGTGAAATGACTTGTTGACCTGATCAGTAGCTAGGCTGCTTTCATATTATTTTTAAAGGTGTAACTGAAGCTATGCTCCATGAGACTTATGCAGGACATAGACTGCTCTCAGATTGATTATTAGCAATAAAAGTGTATTAATACACTATCAGGCAGCAGCAAGTAATACAATCTTCTTCAAAAGAGATTATAGCACTACAGATGTTTCAATGCAGTTAGAGAGGTTCAATCATACATGTTTCATGTTAAACATATTTTATATATATATATATATACACACACACACACACACACACACACACACACACACACATATATATATATATTTAAAATATATATGGTATATAAATATATCTGGTACACAGAATTAAAATAATGATAATTTGAGGGGCAAAGACAGCCACTGTCACCCATATACGGGAAATATTTGTACAGATGTACGTACAAAGGATCAGTCAAATACAAATAGTATTTATGAACAAAACAGACTAACACTAACATTAGGCAAGTCTGGTTCTGGATTTAGAACTTGTGTAAGTATGAGGTTTGCAGTTGCCAAGTTTCCCTGCTCAGCTGTAGCTGCCCAAATTGAAATTTCCACTTTATGTAATTCTTGCCCTGTTTTTAGGACTTCATGGACAGCAGCATTATTATAACTTAACTTTACTGTGGACTCATGTAGATGTCAGAGCATGCAGTAAACCAGAATACAACACATAGTAAACAACAACCCTTATAAATCTAGAAATGTATGGACTTCAAAAGGTTTAGAGATCTGTTCACGTAAGTCCAGAAGTATGGATTATATTAAAACCATCCAAATATCCAAAGGTTTCTTTTAAGCCATTTAGCTTTCCATTCCAATGCAATCCAACCAGCAACAGGCTTTGTCAAAAACCATTTGACCCACAACCAGTAATTTCCATGTCCCCCACTCTTGATATTACAGAAGTCTTCTAGTCTTTTATAGTTGTTTAGGGACAGTGAAAGAGGGGGAAAGACAAGAGGCCTGATATATACTGCCACCTTCATTAGTGGATAAACTCATTATCATCTTTGATGACTTTCAGTAGCATATCTCCATTCCTCTCCCAAAGAAACCTTAGAAAGTAAGTAAAAATTACTTCTGATGACAACAAGGTACATCTCAGCTAGGGCCTGACCTACTGCTTAGCCTTAGTTCTTCCATCAACTTCCATGCTGCTGTGAATCAGACCCCTAATCCAAATTTCAGCCATGTGACAAACCCCAACTTAGCTTAAAGCTTAGAATTTCCATAAGAAAACTGTTGCTGACATCCAAATAGCACATGGGGAAGGGAAGAAACAATTTTCAGTGATACAAAAATATTGCAAAACAAACAGGGAGTTTTGTGGCACATAAAGACTAATAAATTTATTTTTCGCATAAGCTTTTGATGGAGAAAATCCCACTTCATCAGATGTTTGAAGATGGAGGAATTTACATTTCCCTCATTTATCTTCCATTCTGTAATCTCCTCCATTTTCAAACATCTAATGAAGTGGGATTTTCTCTCAGAAGTGCTCATGTGATAAATAACTTTGTTAGTCTTTAAGTGCCACAAGACTCCATGTTTGTTTTGTTGAACTAGACTAACATGGCTACCCCTTTAGAACTTGGCAAAAATATTGCAAAATGTATTGCTTTGTTGCAAGATGTCCAAAAACTCAAAAATTAGTAAATTTAGAGGATTTTCAGTTTTGTTTAAAATATTTTTTCGTTGCTCTAGTATTTAGCGCTTCAAAAATAGAAAAGTTTTCTTAAGGTAAGTGAACAGTATTAACCCTCAGGAAGTACTAGCCAGGATCCTTGTGTTCCTTAGTGCAGTGTTTCCTCAGCAGTGGGCCACAGCACACAGGTGTGCTGCCACGTCTGAGCAGGTGTGCCACAAAATTTTTTGAAAAACTACTCAAAGAGCTCTGGATTGTCTCATTGTCTCATGAATATTCATGAGTTCATTTGGAACTATATGGTGGTGTGGCTCAAGTTAATTAAAGGTAACAAGGTATGCCACAGCAGAGAAAATGTTGGGAACCACTGCCTTAGCGAATAATAAAAAGGGGAGGTGATAAAGTCCTCCAATATCATCTATTCCACCACCAGGACTCCATACTACATTTTCTAGCTGAACTTAGTTTCAAATCTCAGCATTGTTCTTGGGAAAGCTAAGCATGTGTGTTCTACCACAAACTGAATTTTATTACAAGAGACAAAAATCACTAACTAACATAGATTTTTAAAAATGAAAGCACAATGGTTAACAGGTCAATAATGAAAGCTGTACAACTCATCTCAAATGAATATAAAAATTTTGTCTTACTACTACTATTATAACTTGTGTACAGTGGAAATTCCAAAGCAGTCAAAATGACAGGGTATGGGAAGCTTTTACAGGTAAGAAAGAAATGTAGCTAATCATGGCTAATTGGATATTTGAACTGTAACAACCCCCTCCCACAGACTATTCTTTTGCATAAAGTGTGCCATGACAATGGGGAAAGGAGGAGTCAGTGGAAGTGTGATCTCTCTAAACATATAAACTAGTCCTAATAAATTCAAGACATTTAAATACTTACATACTTATTCTGCTTTATATAATACTCACAGAAAGACTGTAAGAAGGCTCCAGTATCACTGGTACTGACATCTTCCCTTGGAGATTCAATTTTGTTAAGTAAAAAATCTTTTCCCCCACAATCCTCTCTTTTTTCATGCGACGTATACCATACAGTCTAAAGCGAACTGCATAATTCCCAATCATCTCAGACTCAACATGATTAAATTTGAATGTCTCTGCGAAGACAGGGCATGGTCCTCGCTGGATGCTGGTTTTTGCTCTCTGTTTCTTTATAGGTAGAAGAACTAGATGTACTTGCCATGAGTTTCCGCCTGTCCTGTTATAAGTTGGGATGTCTGTGACAGCTGTCACTGTTACTAGAAGTTTTTGTTCTTGTGAGTCATAGTCAAAAGTCACATCCAGTGTGCCATATTTAGCTACTGGCTCAGGATCAAAAGATTTAGGAAGCTGTGAAGATGATCCTCGAGCTGACATATCCTAAGGAAAGAAACACAATGCTTTTATTGATTGATTGATTGTATTCAACAGCATGATAAGATTATTAACATTTTGTTCACTTCATGAACAATGTAATTAAACACTGAAGGAGGAGGATATGACTGACTGGCAAGCCAGGAAAATCCAAAGCTATTTCTAGCTGGCCAAAACAGACAAACCCAGATGCCAATTGGGGAGTGGGGCACATGGAAGGTTTAGAACTAATAAAGTTGTGTTCATTACTTAATTTTTTCAGTTCGATGTAAGCTTGGATAAACAGTCATTCACTGTGAAGCGCAATCCAAATATCTGATTTAAGTGAGAGGTTCTGCAGAACTAAAAAAACCCCAAAATGATACACAAGTTTAATACACTAATACCTTTCTTGATGGTAACTGAACATGGTGAAATATACATGACTAGAGCAAGTAATGGACCAAGAGCTGCAGGTGACTGCAGAAACAACTCCCATGGCAGTCAATTCTGTCTAACATAGCCTAATAAAATCTATAGCTAATATAATATATTATACTAACATAGGCTCATTGATAAACCATGTAACTTAAATGTAACTTTCTTAGAAATATGCAAGAACCATGTCTATGTCAGAATCATCTTCTGTACTTGCCATTTACAGTATTTTAATCCTTACAGCAATTACTACTAATGCTTACTTTTTAACATTTCAAAACATCTTTTTCTTCAATATTCTCATTTGGTGTGAACTTGAATTTCAATAGCTAACAAAATGGCAAGGGCATGTTGTTACTTTATGTTTCAAATAAAATTGCTTTGTTTGCACATGATTTTTCTTCTTTACAGTAGAAGTATTTTAATACGAATTTACTCCATGTACATGTATTGGTACCTACAAATGTAGCTGTATCTATAAATAAATTCTAAACATGAGGCATGATTAATGATGTTTTTTCTTCGTAAGAATAAGTGATACATGACATGGAGCAAACTATTTCACAGAGCAATATCAAATATAATAAATATGGCGACTGCTTCATATGGTGCTAGAAATGTTTCAGTATATAATAGGCAGAAACAATTCACTTGTATTGTTTTGTCAAATAATGAATTTTATTTTTAAAAAGTCAAAGATTAAGAAATAATTTTTGCACCTCTGATTCAAAAACACAACAATATTTCAACAAAATTAACAATCTGGAACTCGTCCTATGGAAAATGTTTTTTCAGTGAAGTTCATCCTGATGCAGCATGATGCATAAATGAAAATTCTCTGGCACTTATTTAGCAGAACATGAAAAGAATCTTTCAACACATGCACTGTGGATTGGCCCAAAAGATGAGTGACTACTGTATTTATCAAATCTGTACTCCCCCCCCCCATTTGAGAAAGCCAGGCTGCCAATCTAAGCTCCTGTTTTTTCTTTTCCCCGCATCTGTCCAGTGATCGGTGGTCTGTCTCAGTACACTCAAGCCAAGCCAAGCCCAAAGAGCAAGCCAGCTACTTCCAGCTAAGCCCCTTCTCCTCCTCATCCACCAGCTACCTCCTGTATTCTCATCCCTTCATCAGCAATATTGTTTGTTCAGTAACAATCCATATCTCAAGTTTTTTCTCTGTACACAAAAAATGACAGTTTCAATGCATGTTTTTCACAGCAAATTGTCAACTCCACAATTTCCATTAGACCTTTGATTATCATGAAAATAATACTGCCATAGTCATGATTAGTGACCAATTTTTAAGAGGATCAAAACTGAACCTGGCAGTAGGAGTGAGTGATAGGTCCTCAAACTTCATTAGAAGCTGAAGAAATGCAATGGCTAGTGTAATAAAAAGTACTGTATAAAATAAGACTTTTTTGAAGTACAATATAGATCATTGTTTTACTCATATAAAAAGTATTTATTCCAAATGTCTAAAATCTCAGTGTAACTCCTGAGGTATTTCCCTATAGCTGAAATTATTACTTTTTCATATAAATGAATAGAAGATACTATAATGTAGTTTTTTTAAATATAAAATCTGTTTCTTTCTGGTTTAAGGACTGATACATTTAGTTGTCTTTACAGATTTTAGACAGCTACAGTAGTTATATGAAAAAATCAGTTTAGGAAAATGTAATCTTCACAAATTAAAAAAGGGAAAAATGAGAAAATAAGTGAGCCATAAATTTATTACAATATCCATAATAAAAATATTTCTTTATGCTCAAACCATAAAGACTCTTAATTAAGGATTTGTCTCTAGTACTTAGGCAGTTTAATATAAAAGGCTCTCAGAGAAAAATAATTTTGATTAATTTCTTGCCAAGTTAATTGAAAAGTATTGTGAGAAGCTAATTTTATATATATTTTTTTTTCCTGTGATAATGTATACAATGTCTTTTATTGGTTTAAAAATAATTCATTCTTGTTGGAGATTTGTTTTTAAATGAAGTATCACTGAGGTTATTAATTATACATTAAATTGTTATAGCTATTATACTATACAATATATATTATACATTATATTATTATACTTTATTATTATACATTATATTGCTATATTATTTGGCAATATTCATTTTCCTTCTTTATAACAAAGCACTGAAGTTCCTGTACAGTGCCCCTGTAAGACATACATTATAAACAAGATATTTACAGGACCTACAAAAGTAGATGTTAAAATACTACTGTATTACAACCAGATGTCTACAAACATAATGCTAGACTGTACTTCATTTACCTCTGGGCTAAGGACAGCAGTACTATCGCTGGGTACATCCTCTTCATAGCCTTTGTTATGGAAGCTTTCCATTTCATGTCCAGTGCTTCCTTCACTTGGGCACTTGAATGAGCATCTCGGACTGTTGCTACAGTGGGAAAATTCACATTTACTGTCACCAACTTCGGAGGGTGTACAAGAGAGGTGAGGAGAACCACTATCATCCTGATATGGTGGAGGCTGTAGTTCATCTAATGGAGGTGTTCTTCTCATTCTCTGAATGCAGTTTGCTGTGAATAAGTGATAATTCTTTACTAATACTCCTTCTGAACTGAAAATATATGTAGCATTTGGTTATTAACTATTGAAATTTTTTTGGGAAAATAAATCAATTCAAGTATCTGGGCACAACATTTAAAACCTACCATTATCTGCATTTTTTTTTGCTGTTTTAAGTTAGATGGGATACTCCTGAAAACATGCTATATTAATAAACAAACAACTCATCTACCTTTTTTTGCTACAATGTACAGGTGGGGGAAAAAAGGAAATTACTTGAGTACATGAATTCCATATGTATGACACAAAGATGTTATAGAACATAAAAATCCAGGCCCTGATTTTGAGAAAGACTGAGTCCAGCAACTCCATTCATTGAGTGAAATTTACTATACTTACAGAAAATCACTCTGGGAAACATGAAACAGTTGGGGAAATGGAATCCATGCCCAACCCTCAGTGGAAGATTTCTGAGTAATCTCCCATGTGACTGCTATTCCAACAGGCTGAAAAAGTGACTACAACCATTCCATGTCAGTTGTGTGAAGTATCAGGGACAACAACCCATGTAAAAGGATATCTGCAGCTCCTCTCCTTGCATACTGACAGCGTGGCTTAGTACACCATCTTACGTGGGGCTGGCACAAAGACCTTTCTTCTATGACTTATAGGGAGCACACTGGCACCCATAAGCAGGTGCACAGTTAGGAGACTACCTGTTCAGCATTTGCAGAGTTTAAGTAATGCAAAAGACTAGCAGCAATCTCCTTCACAGAAATGAATTTCACCCACTGAATTTAACAAACTTATTAGCTTCTCAAGATCATATTCTCATTTATTAAAATCAAAAGGCTCAAAATTTGGGTGCCTGGACGTTGGACACTGGGGCCTACTTGCTAAAGCTTACTAAAGTCAATGGAAAGACTCCTACTGAATGTAGTAAGCTTTGAATCAATGCCCAAAGTGGCTTTATTTTTGAAGGACTAAACATCTTCTGCATCCACTGACACCAACTGAACAGTGCCTACTAGGCATCAGGGAAAATCAAGGTGCCTGCATACAGATACACAAGACTGACTTTATGCACTCATGTTTTAAATTTTGGCTTATTACCTTCTACTTGGTGCTACAAAATAAACTTCAGGAGAGAAAATAAAATATAGTCCATGTTAGGAGAAGCCACAGGAGTTCCAAAGACACAGGTAAAATTTATATTATAGAATCATAGAACTACAGGGTTGGAAGGGACCACAAGGATCAGCTAAAATAATTTCCATATCTTGGTAAGATTGTTAAGAGGTGGCTGGTACATAACATCAATTTTCATTTGGCTGAGGGTAGAGGCAAGTTATGAGATACTGATTTCTCCCATGTAAGCTCATACGTTAAATAAATTTGTTAGCCTTTACAAATGCCACAGGACTCCTTGTTTGTGAAGTAGAGCAGTTTGTAAGTTTTTGTTTGCCATAGTAAAAGTCATGGCACTACAAAAACTTTTGATGATGAAGATAAATGACAAACTCATTCTTATAAGAATTCAAACAAAAAGATTAGTGACTGTGCAACTGTTAAACAACGTAAGATTTTATTTCAAATGTGATTACCTGAGAAACTGTATCTTCACCCTGTGTGATAGTAGAGCACATGAAATTCCCAAGCTTACACCTCTTAATTTAACCACAAGAGTGCTGGAGGCAGGGTATTTTCACTGAGGAATCCTCAAACTGTGAAATAATCTTCCTGCATCAGTCCACCAAAGCCTGAATTTGCTGACTTTCAGGTTGCACTATAAAGCAATTTGTTCTAGATTTCTACCTTCTGCTGTTGGGGGATTACTAATAGAGTTGATGATAGGAAAGCTTTCAGTGTAACGGGACCTTGAGAGATCAGGGAAGGCTCCATTTGATGGACATTAAGATAAACTTGTTTCTATAGTAGGTACATGTCCCCAGAGAAAGGATGGATACATAATTTAAAATCTAATTAACACTTTTACAGTATCACTTGACTATTTTTACTATAACTAGTGCTTCTATTTTGCAAGTAATATTGCTAAAGTTATTTCAAATCTAAAGCAAGAGTTTCTGCTCAAAGTGGCAAAATGCCCACAAATGTTAAATGAGACAATAAGTACCATGCAGCTATGCCTCAATTTTATATTTTTTTAAAGGTTCCTATCTACAATGACAATTTTTTCCAGTGATTTGTGCACAATTTAGAGAAATGAAAGGGTGTCCGGATAGCTATAAGCACCATTATTATCTTAAATGAGTAAATAAAATGACTGTGTAGTTCATTTTTTTTCCCCTCTACTTTGATGCATTCCATTATATGTCCCTATGGGAAAATCTCTTAAGGCTGTGTGACAGAAAAGGTGCTCTTAACGTAGGAGGAGTAAAAGTTAAGAGAAGAAAATTCCTTTTAGGCAGCTAGAGTGATTCATAAATGTCAGAAAAGCAGAAACATAAATGCAAGTTTTTAACTATTTATTTTTTAAGCTTACTTACCAAAGAGAACTACAGTGTAAACTATTAAAAACAGATTTTGAATGCTGATATTAAAGATCTAAGTACACATTTGTCAGTCTAATCAGTCTAAACAGGCACAAACCATTTCAGAATCAAAAATACCCTTAACTCAACATAAAGAGGTAACAAAGCTTTTAAGGAAATGTTTAAACTGAAAATGGTTTCATAGTAAATTAAATACATTTTTAAAAAAACAGTAATGGTGGATCTTTTTGTATTAAGACCCAACTAATATTAGAGAGACTTTTCTTCAGGTTAAATTTTATTTCCCCTATGTGCGCACACAGATGTAACTCATCAGTGCTGCAAAAGACACACTCATACATCTTATCCAAGTCTTAATCAAAAAGAGTAGAATTTTCTGAGACACTGAGTAACCACTATTCCTCATGACTTGAGTTGGAACTACAAGTAAGCCAGCACTTCTGAAATTACACCTATTATCTCATGGCTGTCTAAACTCTTTCTGATTCATAAAGATACAAATGTGCCTGTTCTCAATTTGTTTATACCCTTGCCCCAAATTTCAGAGTCAAGCAAACAAAGTACAGATTAGTAACTTGCCCAGCTTTATAGGCCTAATTCAGTTTGAACGGTACGCGTCAGATGATTTAGTCTTGTATTCTTCTATTGCACGGAACCCCCCTTTACAACCAAACCAAACCAAACCAAACCAAAAAACCAAAAGAAAACCAAACCCCTTTCCATAACTAACCTTTTCTTTTTCTTTCTTTCAGCTAACCTTTCCATATCTCTTGTCCTTTGAGATGTGTTGCTCATGTCCATCCCACATTAGGTGTGTGCGCTGTATGCACCATTGCCAGAAATTTGTCCCTCAGTGGTCTCTGTCAGGACAGCTCTAGTGTCCTTTGATGCCATATGCTTACGTAAGTGCTGATACAAGGGGAGCTAACAGCCCCATACCTTCTCAGTTCCTTCTTGCTGGCCAAACTCCAACAAAAGGGTAGGAGGTGCATCATGAAACAGAAGAACAACAGCTCCAGAAAGGTTAGTAACTGTTTTTGTCTTTGAATGCTTGTTCATATTCATTCCATCTCAAGCAGCTCACAACAGTTACCTCAAGAGGTGGGCTCAGGGTTCATAAATAAGTGGACTCCAGCACTGCTCTCCTGAAGCTGGTGTCATCATGACCCTGCTGGGTGATGGCTTTGTGGGATGAGAAAGTATGCACAGACAACCAAGCTGCAGTCCTGCAGATTTCTTGGACTGGAACCTGGGCAAGGAATTCTGCTGAAGAGGCCTGCGCTCATACAATGAGCAGTCAGGATGGACATTCACCTTCTCATACCATGCCCAAATACAGGAGGTCGTGCCAGATGAGATTCTCTGGGCTGACACTGGAAAGCCCTTCTGCCAGAAAGAGTTGTTTGGATCTACAAAAATTGTTTCACCTCTCAGTATAGAAAGTGAGGGTACACCTAACATCCTGTGAATGAAGCTACCACTCTTCAAATTCTTGTGAAGCTTTGGGAAAAAGACTGTCCAAAAGGTGTGGTTGCTATGGAACTCATATATTAGTTTTTGTAAGAAGGCCGGCTGGGGGAGGGATAGTTGTACTTTATCCTTGAAGAACACTGTGCATGGAGGTTTTGACACAAGCACTTTGATTTCATAGACACTTCTAACTGAGACGATTGCTGTCTGGAAGGCAACCTTCCAAGAAAGAAGCAGCCAGATGCATGTTAGAGGCTCAAAGGGAGGATCCCATGAGTCTTAAAAAGGATTAGGTTTAAGTCTCAATGGGAGATCAGTTCAGAAAACTGAGGGTAAAGCCTCTCCAATCTCTCAAAAAAGCTGTCACTCAATTCGCATCCATGCACCCCTAGGGTATGCTCTATGTAACTTCTCTGTTCACTTTCACAATATAATTGCGTAGTTTGATGCAAAATGTGCCATGCAAAGTTCCCTTATGAATGCTCTGACTTATTGTTGTGGTATCATGTTTCCTGTAGAAGCATGTATGTACACAGATGTGAAACATATTGCCAGGTATTTTACATGGTTCAGGGTAACAATCAGAGCTGTCTTTCAACAGCAGGGAGACAGTCCATGTCATTTCCCAATCAGCACTGGAAGCACATACACAGAGAAGATAACACTGTGTAGCACCTTGGCTAGAGTGGGGGTGGCCACCCTTTCTTAAATGAAGGTCATCTGAGAGAAGGAAGAGGAGTGAAGGGGATTTTGAGAGACAAATACACACACTTGCCAAAGTTTCTCCATCATGAAACATCTCCAAGAAGGATTAGGCCCTGCCTAAGGACAGGCAGAGACTAGCTGCTAAACCATCATCTAGCCAGACCTTGTGAGTGATCCTGGAGAGTGATGATAGTTAGCAGGGGCCTTATATCTTTTATTTGATTGTGGTAACCCCTCACTCCTTTATTAAATGACTGTGCAGTGATTTGCTATGTACTCATTAAAATCATGTTCTAATCAATAAACTAATGTTCATTTCATCCAAGGCTGTGTGAACTTTAGAGGTTGTGAACAAGTGAGGCTGGGCATACCCATTTCATTGATAAATGGGTGAACAAGTGTCTAAGAGCCTACAGTGAACAGGGAAGGGTCCCAATCCCTTTAGGACAGAAATTCCTGAGTCGCCCAAGGATGTACACCCACTGCCTGGGACTAATTTCATGCAGGAGGCTGATGGGGACTGACTCAGGAATGAGTGGTCACCCAACTAAGCAGGGTGATTTGAGGTTCAGGAGTGGTGATCAGGGGGTCACAGTGGCACACCAGACCTGATCCTGAGAGAGGAACATCACAAAAGTGCACTGTTATCTCATGAGAGAACACTGATCTACTGCCCACTTTTGCGTATAAGGCCAAAATTTCTACTAGATTCACCTTAATGGATGCAAGAGCCAGACCTTGTTGCTTTAGACAGTTTAGATGAGGGCTTGATGAATCCCAGGTGACAGCTTGCCAAGCTGCCCAAAACTTTGATAAGGGGACCTAGTTGCACCATGGTACTCAAGTAGCAGAATGTCCCCTGATGCCTAAACAAAAGCTGCTGGCACTGACACTTTCAGCGCTGCTGCTCCTGCTCCACCACCGCTGAAAGCACCCTGGGCAGCAACTTTTCTTGCTGGTGGAGGGTGAGGGCTTTTTACACTGAAGCATCACCAAAACTGTTGTCAGTGGAGGCTTTTTTCAGCAGCATAGGTGGATGGGTGGGGGGCATTCTGAAGTGCCGCAGCACAGCTAGGCACCTTAGTTTATGGGCTGCCTCGTAAATGGGCAGCTCATTTGTCAAACCCTGTTTTAGACAGTTGAAGTAATCCAGGATGAACTGAAGAGAAGACCCAATTGGAGAGACATCTTGATGGGATGACCATATTAAGAACTGCTTTCATTTGACAAGGTAAGTAATCCTAGTGGATGGCTTCCTACTGCCATTCAAGACCTGATGAACTTGTTCAGAACAGGCCTGTTCATCTGGGTTTAGCAATGAAACTTCCGCGTGGTTACGTGAGGGAAGTCAAGGTCTGGGAGGAATAACCAACTGTGTTCTTGTGAGATCAGGTCCAGGCACAGAAGTAGCAGAAATCGGGGTATCACTGACATGTCTAGTTGCATGCCGAACCAGTGTTGGCACAGCCACAGCAGGGCTATAGGAATAACTCTCACCCTTGTCCCACTTGATCTGCATGAGGACCTTTTGAACCAATGGAACCAGAGAATGTGAAGAATACAAGCTCTGTCCACAGAAGCAGAAAAGCATCAGAGAGGGAACCTCGACCATGCCTTCACAACAAGCAGAGCTGGTGGCATTTTCTGTTCTGCTTGGTCATGTATGTGGCTATCTGGGGAGATCCACACCTCTGGAAAATGATTGTGGTGACCTCTGGGTGAAGGGACCTCCTGTGCTAAATGGAAAAGGATCTGCTGAGGCAACCTGCCAGGGCACTCCAGGCTCCCAAAAGATGTGAAGCCTTGAGGTGTACAGAGTGCTTCAGGCAGAAGTCCCATGGACAGATGGTTTCTTCACACAGGGCAGAGGATCTAGCATTCTAGCTCCTTCCTGCTTGTTGATGTAGAACATGGCCACAGTGTTATCTATCGATATCTGTATTACCTTCCCTGAGATCTGTGGGAAGAACACTTGGCAAGCTAAGAGGATTGCGCTGAGCTCCCTGAAGTTTATGTGCAGAGAGATCTCATCCTGAGATCACAGACCCTGAGTTGTGAAGGGACTGAGATTGGCTTTCCAATCGAGGTCCGAAGCATCCAAGACTAGGGACTCCAAAGGCTGGAAGTGACAAAGGGGACACCCACGAATACTGACCAGTGCTGCTTCCACCAGACGAGTGAAGGATGGACTGGGGCTAGAACAGTAAGCAAGACTACAAATAATGTCTACTTGGAGTGTACACAGAAGCTACCCATGTCTGCATGGGCTTGAGTCTCAGACTTGTATGTCAGGCCATATAAGTGCATGCAGCCCTGTGCCTCAGGAGCCTGAAGCAGACCCTGGCTATTGTGACTGAGCGTGCCATGACCTTGGAGATTTGGTCTGATATAGTCAGGAATGGGATCTCTGGATGGAAGGCACTGGCCTGAATCACGCTCAGCACTGCCCCAATGAACTCTGTTCTCTGAATTGAAATCAGAGTCAAATTTTGTTGATTTATCAACAGGCCCAGATCTTGTAAGGTAGCTTGGACCATGCTGATGCTGATCTTTACTTGAGCCTCTGAATGATCAAAGATTAGCCAGTTGTCAAGGTACAAGAAGACTTGAATGGCTCACCATCTGAAGAAGGCCACTGTCACCACTATGAACTTTCTGAAGACCTGAGGTTTGGGGAAGAGAAGGGTGTGCCACAGTGCCTTGACTGGACCCATTACCTCCTCATTAATGGGTAGGACAACCTTAAAAGAAGCTGCTGCAATCAGAATGTCAATAAAACTCTGGGATGATTCCTTGTGCTCTTCAATTTCTAGTCCAAGGTTAGTTGTTAGGTGCTTTAGATGCTTCTAATGAGCCTGAAGTCATCCTGTAGAAGTGAGTTACTTGGATAAGAGACTGCTTCATCAGGGGAGGAGTCATTGTCTTATTCTGGTGGGAACTTCTTCCTCTTCCTTGGTGACATCCATGGGGGCAACATTCTGAATATTAGTATCAAGGTTCATACCAGAGTCAGGGTATGGTGCTGAGCACAGTAGAGAAAGAACCTGCCTCTCAAGAGCAATTGAGAGATATTGGTGAGAAAGTGGACCTGGTACCAGAGAAACCCCTGAAGATTCTAGTAGAGCCACTGCATAGGCCACTGTCCACTTGGCCAGATGGTCAGCAGGGAGACCCGCATTGAAGTCCGATGATACACAGGATGGGTACCAGCGGTGGCCCTTCCCCCTCAGGCTCAGACGAAAAGTCCTCCCAAGGTGACAATGATGGAATGGTATCCTTTTCAGCCTCCTTAAATTCTAAGGCTCCAGAGACTGGTGGCAGACCAGACACAGTCATAAAGAAGGTATAGGGTTCAGCTTGCCCCTTAAAGTTCCTGGACAGCCTGGTGCTTAGGAAAGGGATCCGAGCCCCATGCTCCCTCCCACTCATGGTCATCAGAATCATAGGTTGTCCCATTGGAGTTTGTGGAACCAGGAAATGGCTGCTGCAAAGGCCTCCAGAGTCAATAGTACTGTCAATTTGCTACTGCCATGATGCTTCTGGCCATCAGGAGAGGGTCTCACATTCAAAAGTCTTCTGGATGGAATCAACAGTGCTGTTATGGGACAAAAGGTGGAGAAGTAGCCAAGCACTGATTGCATGGGTTGCACTTCACCACCTTCCTTGTGTTTGTCCTTCTTCTGCACCAGTAAGCACCCTCTGTTGGTGCACTGCTTTTTGTGCTTCTTCCTTGGCACTGGAGATGGAAAATGGTGCCAGGATATGCACAAAGCCAGAGGAGCTCTGCACTGAGGCCCAAGTGCTTAGCGCAGACTCAGAGCAGCTTGCTTCTGAAGCTGGTCTGAGATCAGCTTCCCCTAGGATAGCCTTCAGACTGATCTCTCTGTCCTTTAATTGTGCAGGGTTTGAAGTTCTAACACATTTGGCACCAGTCTCTCATGTGAGAGCCTCCAAAGTACTTCAGATAGCTCCAGCGTGGGTAGGTCATGGGTGTAGGTTTACTACATGAGGCACAAGTTCTGAAACCTGGGCAACAGGGTACCCCTGGACAATAAGGAGAGAAGGGTTCAACTAACTGCACTCTTTGTGATATTGCACCAACACTATTTACAATTTATATACTATAACTATACATAAGAATACCAAACTACGAAATAGAGTATGAAAACACCAAGAACAGCTTGCTGAAGCAAGAGCAGCTGTTCCAGCAATCGTCAGAGGCTGGAAGAAGAAACAAAGAGGTGCGAGGCCAGTGCCTCCTTTTATACAGGCGCATAAGGATGTAGTTTTAGAGGATTATAGAACAACTCCAGTGGATCCACTGAGCAGAAAATATCTGGCAACAGTGCATCCAGTGGTTCCATACCTAATGTGGAAACACTCAAAGTAATATAGACAGTAGAAGCATTAGCAATATATCCGTTCACAATCATACCTCTATTTGTTCTCCAAATAACAGCTCACTAGCCATTGAGATGAAATACTATGAATATTTTCCTCAGACAATACAGATCACATAGAAATAGGGATTTTACAAGATCAGTTCAGAGAAGAAGTTCAAATATAGCAGAACCATTACAAATTAACATCAGCAAACTGCTACCACACAGGTATCATAGGCTATGTCTATGCTACAAATGGAGGTTACTGACCTTCGTGCAGTAGCTGAAGTTCTTCGAGATGCGTGCTCCCGGCATGCTCCACTCTGGGTTGTCTGTGCGGCACCGCGCTCTGCATCGGAAGATTTTTGACAGCAGTGGCTCGGGTGGAGAGAGAAGGCTAGGACAGCATCCAGTGCTGCTTCCCACCACTGATGATGCCATCACCTCGCTCTCTCCAACGGTCTCTTCAGTTCCTTTCTACTGTGAAAACTACCTGCTGGAAGCAAAAGAATATTTCGAAGTAGAGGGGAGGAGGGTGGGTAGTAGTGCATGTCGGGAGCACGCATCTTGAAGAGGTTTGGCTACTGCACAAAGGTGAGTAACCTCCCTTCGACGAGCAGTGCTCCCAACTGCTCCACTCTGGGTGACTGTTAGCAGTTACTATCTACGGAGGTGGGCACTTTGGACTGTGATGGCTGGACAGAGTCAGGTACTGCTCATCCCAATGCAATGTCCATGGCGGTGATCTGCTCTAACGCATAATGCTTAGCGAAAGTGTCCGTAGAAGACCAGGTTGCTGCCTGACAAATAACATGCAGTGGCACTCTTGATAGGAAGGCTAACGATGATGCCATCGCCCTTGTAGAGTGGGAACGGATGGAGGCAGGCGGAGCTGACTTTGAGTTGTTGTAAGCAGCCTTGATACAAGATGAAATCCAAGTAGACAACCTGTGTTTGGAGATAGGTTGACCCTTGGAAGGTTCAGTGGTAGACACAAAGAGTAAAGGAATCTGTCGAAAAATTTTTGTCCTCTCCAAATAGAAGGAAAGAGCTCTCCTCACATCCAGAGTGTGTAGTGCTCTTTGGTGTAGTGCTGTATGTGGCTTAGGGTAAAATACAGGTAAGTTGATCATTTGATTGAGATGGAATGAAGAAGCCACCTTAGGTATGAATTTTGGGTGTGGTCGCAATGACACAATGTCTTTGTAAAATATAGTGTATGGTGGATGCGCCATGAGGACGGCTATTTCCCCCACTCGGTGTTCTGAAGTAATAGCCACAAGCCACCTTCAGGGACAAGTGCAGTAATGTGGACTTGGCTAAGGGCTCGAAGGGAGGCCCCATCAGCATTTTGAGGACTCTGGTCAGGTCCCATGGGGTCACCGGAGGGCAGATGTCAGGGTAAAGGTTATGTAGCCCCAGCAAAAAACGTTTAGAGATGGGGTGAGCGAAGACTGAAACAGCATCTATGGGATCATGGAAGGTGGAAATAGCAGCTAAGTATACCTTTACTGTATTAACGGAAACATTTGTCTCTTTAAGGTAAGTTAGGTACTCCAAGACGTCAGGAAGTGACACTGTCCGTGGATCAACAGAGGAACCATGAGGAAAAATGATGCCACTTCTGGAGGTAAGTTATGCATGTCGTGGATTTTCTACTATTTAATAGAATGTGTCTGACCTTACGTGAGCAACTAGCTTCTACGCTAGTGAACTATCTAGATTCCATGCCATCAGGTGAAGTCTGTTGAGGTGAGGGTGGAGGCAGGTTCCCCGATTCTGCAATAGGAGATCGGACACCAGAGGCAGTGTTATCGGTTGCTTTGTGGATAGGGCATGTAACTGAGTATACCACATCTGATGTGGCCATGCCGGGGCTATTAGGATGACTTGTGCTTTGTCCTGTTTGATTTTGGAGAGAACCCGGGGGATCAGTGGTATCGGGGGAAACGCACAGAGCAGTGATAGGCCCCGATAATGGGAGAAGGCATCACCGATTGAGTCGCGACCTTGTCCTGCTCATGAACAATATCGAGGATATTTCCTGTTCTCCTCCATGGCAAATAGATCGAGGAGGGGAAGACCCCATTGATGGAATATCGCTAATAGAATGTCGTGGCGTAACTCCCATTCATGATGATTGGGGAAGCAGCAGCTGAGGAAATCCACCAGGATATTGTCCTTTCCTGGAAGATATTCCACAGAAAGATGTATTGAGTGTTGTGCACACAAATCTCATATTCTCATCGCCTCGAGACATAGGGCCTGTGATTTTGTTCCCCCCCCGGCAATTTATATAAAACATGCATGTTATGTTGTCTGTACGAATCCTGATCCCTTTCCTGAGATTAGAGGAAGGAAGTATTGGCAGGCCTTTAGGACCGCTCTTAGTTCTAGCAGATTTATGTGAGCAGACATGTCTGCTGCGTGCCATTTGCCCTGTATAGTCCTGTGTTGAAGATATGCTCCCCAACCGGTGCGAGAGCCATCTGTGGTGATGGTCATGACTGGCTGAGGTGGAAGGAAGGACACTCCCTGTAAGAGATTGTTGCGGTTGGTCCACCAGGAGACGGACTGTTTGACTATGGCTGGAACAGCTAGGGGTCGGTGGAGGGAGTGTTGATCCTGTTTGAACTGGGATAGAAACCATAACTGAAAATGATGCATGCGGAGCCGAGCGTGATAAACTAGGTAAGTAGTAGCGGCCATGTGGCCAAGTATTTGCATGCAAGTCCGTACCGAGGTAATCGGTGAATTTTGAATGGAGATAGCCAATTGACGCAAATGGAGGAAACTGTCCATAGGAAGGAAGGCCCTTGCTGACTGCATGTGGATGCGAGCCCCAATAAATTGAATCTCCTGAGCTGGAACAAGGGACGATTTGGCAAGGTTTATTTCTAGACCTAGTGAATTGAAGAGATCTAGCGTTGAGCGGATTACCCAGTTGATTCATTGTTGCATCGCAGCCTTCAGAGGAAAGTTGTCTAGGTAAGGGAAAATCGAAATTTTCTGTTTGAGGAGGAAGGCCACCACTGGTGCCATCACCTTGGAGAAAACCCTCGGTGTGGTACAAAGGCCGAAGGGCAGGACCGTGTATTGAAAATGGTAATGAAGAAATCTGAATCGGAGGAATCTGCGATGTGATGGTCGTATCGAGATATGAAAATAAGCGTCTTTTAAATCGAGGGAGGCCAGCCAATCTCCCTGTTGAAGAGCAGATAGGATATTGAGTAGGGTCACCATCCTGAATCTTCTGACCTGGACGTGGATGTTTAGACGCCTTAAATCTAATATCGGTCTCCAACCCCCTATTTTCTTTTGTATTAAGAAATACGGGGAGTAAAACACCTTCCCTATTTGGTCCTGTGGGACCTGTTCTATTGCACCAATGTGGAGAAGGTGGTGAATCTCGTCTTGCAGTTGATGTACATGAGTTGGGTCCCTGAAAAGGGATGGGGAAGGGGGGTTGGGGTTTTGGCTTCAATAGAAAGGGGATGGAGTACCCCTTTTGGATAATCTCTAGTACCCATCTGTCTGATGTAATTTCTTGCCATTGGTGGAGAAATGGGCACAGCTTGTCCCTGAAGATCAGGTATGTAGATGGTAATGGTTGTTGAGTGGGGAGGGTGTGGCTGGTACATCTCTCGATCTGAACCTAAAAATTGTTGTTTTATCCCTGCAGATTGCGGGATTTGGTTCATCTGGTTTGTTTGTTTGTTTCTACGAGCTTTGGCAGGTCTGCAGCGTGGAGCCAGAAGTGCGCTGCATGACTACAGCTGTGGCCAAAGTTCGAGCAGCAATATCAGCTTAGCCAACTGAGGCTTGCAGGGCTGTTTTAGCCCCCAGCTTGCCCTCAGTAATTAGAAGGTCAAATTGTTCCCGTTTGTCCTGTGCAATGGAGTCTGAAAAGTCACTAAGCTTTGAGTACAGCTCGTGATCATAATCGGCGAGTAGGGCTGTATAATTTGCTACCCATAACTGGAGGGCTGCAGAGGTATAAACCTTTCGGCTGAGGGCATCCAGCTTCTTATCATCCTTATTATTTAAGCTATTTTTGCTATAAGTTTGTCTGGATCTCTGTTTTGCTGCCTCAGTAACCAGGGAATTGGGTTGCTGGTGATTAAATAGAAATTCATTGCCCTTGGGTGCTATGAAGTACTTCTTATCAGATTTCCTATTTGATGGGGGAGTGGAAGCGAGAGTTTGCCATATGTCCATTGCAGGTTGCATTATGCCCTCGTCCATGGGCAGAGCCAGTTTATTGGGAGCAGAAGCCTGAAGAATCCCATACAGCTTGTGTTGTGGTGAAGGACTGTCATTCAGTGAGATGTTCATTGTTTCCGCTGCCCGCTTGAAGAGATCCCTGAATTGTTTGAGGTGGTCCACAGATGACTGTTGAAGGATGTCAGACAAGGGTTCCACCGCATTGTGCTGCGGCTTCATGTTCATGTGGATTGCATCTGGTTGGGTCTGATGGTGTTGTATTGTGGTATAGTTTGGAGAGTACTGAAAAAACTGTTGGTCTGGTCAAGGAGAATAGTTGCCACCTGGAGCTTGCGGAAATACCATCCAGGGTGGGTATGGCCAGGGATACGAAGCATTATTGGTTGGCTGAACCAGAGCCGTGGGTGGATTCATTGGTGAAGCCAGGGAAGACGTGACTGGTGATGATGATGATGAAGTTGATTTAGACCGCATGGACCAGCTGCTATTGGAAGAATCCGTCTGAAATAAAGGTGACAGAGGAGCAGAGTGGATTAACAGGTCGTGCTCCTTGATTATGTGTTTAGCCTTCCTCGGCTGCTTTGTATGCATGGGAGGCTGTGTAATCTGGTGCCCTGTGGCTGGACTGGGCTGTGGTGCCGGAGGCTGTATCTGGAACGGCACCTGCTGCGGTATCTGAGGCACCGGGGTTGAAAGGAGAAGCAGTGCCAGAGGCTGCAGAGTACAAATCGGGTGTTGCGGTGCCTGAGGCACCGATGGTGAGGAGGAGTGTGTAGCCTGAGGTGGCTGAACACTCTGATCCTGAGGAGAGGCTTGACACAGAGCCGGGAGAAGCAGCGGTGCCAGGGGCGATGATGGAAGTGGCGCCGCCGCCTGCGGCAACCCGCTGCACACCGCAGCTTCCCGCGGTGCAGCTGTCAGTGCCGCAGCAGCCCCAGACGCTGCAGAGGTGTCCTCCCTTACGGGGTTCACCCAATTAAGGTTGGGTTCCTGCTGCAAGGGTTTACTCTTTCCACCAGTCCTCTTTGATTTCTTTAAAGGTACTGGGGAGGAACGGGCGGAATGTCTTTTGCGCTCTCCCTCAGGAACGGGAGGGGAGGCAACTAGGTCTGAGGAAGGACAGAGAGAACCTTCCAATAGTAAGAGTTTTAACTTCCTCTCCCTGTCCTTTCTGGAACGGGAGGTAAGACTCCGGCAGTAGTGACATTTGTGGGACAGGTGTCCCTCACCCAAGCACTTGACACATCTGTCATGACCGTTTGAAACTGGCATAGGGTCATTGCAGGCAGTACAGGGTTTGAAGCCAGAGGAATTCGGCATCGCTGACTGCGGCGGGGTTTTTGGTTTTTTTTGTTCTGTTCTATTCTCTTCCTTCTTTTCCTGTCTTCTTTCAGGTCTTGTAAGGGGACTGTTCCTCTTGTCTTTCAGGTTTCCTGAGAGGGAGCCACCGCTGAATCTGTGCTGAGCCGGAGGGCGGTACAAAGGAACTGAAGAGACCATTGGAGAGAGCGAGGTGATGACATCATCAGTGGTGGGAAGCAGCACTGGATGCTGTCCTAGCCTTCTCTCTCCACCTGAGCCACTGCCGTCAAAAATCTTCCAATGCAGAGCGCAGTGCTGCACAGACAACCCAGAGTGGAGCAGTCGCAAGCACTGCTCGTCGAAGAAAGCTTAGTTACATCAACTTAACAAGATCAACTTAAAGTCGACTTAGAGAGCCCTCATTTGTTGAAGTTGACTTTATAAATTCGACCAAAGACAAGGGACCCATTTAAAGTTGACTTTATGAAGTCAACTTTAAATGGGTCCCCTGGCTTCAGTCGACTTTATAAGGTCAATTTAAATGGCTACCCTGCCGCCTTCAGTCAACTTTATTAAGTTGACTTTAATGGCCACATTTTATTAAGTTGACTTAATAAAGTTGATTTAACCCTTAAAGTTGACTTTAAGGGTGAGAGTTATAAGTTGACTTAAGCAAGTGCTTAATGAACTTGATGTGTCAACTTAATGAACTCCAAATGTGGCCATGGAGTTGCTTAAGTTGACTTAAGCCTGGTTAAGTCAACTTAAGTCTCCTGTGTAGACATAGCCATGGAATCATCCCACTTTAACTATAAAGGATATTGCAGTACCACAGGTACCACTGTGCACTAATCTGGCAAACAATGGTTTTATAAATGGCTATTATTGTATATGTAACATTACATGCATTAAAGTAATGTTAGCAAGAACTCTGTGAAGACAATCTATTTGTTGAACAATATTAGAGACCAGTGAAATTACACAGAATACAACAAAGCTCAAAATAATAAGTTGGGCATTTTCCTAAGAATTATTAAATTTAAAAATTAATTTAACAGAAACCAATTTATATAATCAATAACAAATATTTATTTGATTGACTTGTGTATGGATCAAAGATTAAAATGAAAAAATTATGTTGGTGGACACTGGACCTTTCTAAAAGAAACTATTGATTGAGGATGGTAAGAACTAGAGTAAGATAATATAGGAACACAAGCAGATGAGGGACTGCTGGTACCCTCAGCAGTGACACTTAATAAATGGCCATTAGCTGAATGAAGTCAGAAATAATGATCTTCTTTAAATTGTGCCTGTCAAAAGATGGACGTTAGTCTGTTTTCAAGAGTCAGTCTCTCAGAGTTTAATTCAAAGCCCACTGAAGTCAAGAAATCTTCCACTGACTTCAGTGGAATTTACATAAAGTCCCAAAAAAGCAACCTATGCCACACTGCTTACTAGAAACATATAGTTTATAACAGGGGACTCAAACATGTGGCCTGTGGGCTGCATGCGGCCTCTCAAGCTATTTCCTGTGGTCTGCAATGACACTATTGTTACCAGTATTTGCAATATCATTGAATGAAAAGGTTTCAGTGGTGTGGCCCTTGGGCTAATGTACTAGTCCTCATGTGGCCCTTGTGGTGATGTGTGTTTGAAACCCCTGGTTTATAATTTATATGAACTATGTGAAATTTTTTTCAGACATTTTGCAGAATGGAATCATATTTCAAGATTTCAACAACTTGCTGAATTTAATGCTTTCCTCCTCCTTTTCTTCTTTTCTCCAGATTGTTATTTTAAAAATGTTTCACCCCCAACTTTGTTAATTTTTTCCACCTTATTTTGGTTCAATACTTTCCACTTCAGTCCCAAAAAAGTTATCGTATTACCAGAAAGCTCCTCTCTCTCTATTTGCAAATGTAGCATCTTGGTGTTTCAGCTATTTTCCCCAAGCTGTCATCATCATCTCCAGAATTCTATTATTCTTCTATTCAGTTTTTCCAGTCCAATTCCAAGAATGAATATCTCATTAACATCTGGAAACACAGCTTTATTCCTGGGGTTGTAATTCCCTAGACATATAAATGGCAACCAAAATATATTTTTGTAAGTTAGTTTTGAACATCTCTTGTGTATTATTTCTTCAGATGTTCACAATATTATGGAAGACAAACTTTATTGCAAACATCGTGAACATCGTTCTTAGTTTCTTAAAAACAAAGAACTGTATATAAATCCAGAATTTCTGTAAGTCGTGATTTGTAGTTACCATGAATATCTTCACACTCAGTGGCGTCTTTTCTTCCTCTGCAATTTCTTTACATACAGTATTATCATACTTCATTTTTTAATCCAATGTAAATTTGAAGTTTTAATCCTTCAGGGGTTCTACGCAAATGTTAGGACAATTTAAACAAAACATAAAATGAAATACATGTTTAAAAATTAAAGAACCTCCCTTTTTTTTATTCTGAATGATTAAGTCCCATTAGTTGGTTCTGGTATGCAACTCAGCCAGTCCAAATGGAATATTCATGTTTTAATATTTTGTTTGGGAGAAAAGTTCAACTGACTGAATAACCCTACATCACAAGGAGAGTATAAAATATAAATAGTAAATAACTAATGAAGGGTTTATCTTTTCTTTAAAATGGAAAGATTACTAGTATGTGAAAAGAAGTTATTTTACTATGAAGTAGATTCCCTTAGCAGTCTAATTTTTACAAAGGAAACTATGTACATGTGATTCACCTACCAAACATGGGGACTCTAAGGTCAACATGGAAAGTACCAGTATATTGAGAGGTAACCACTTTTTAACAATCTTCTTTTTCCAAATGCCATATATTTGGATTTTTATTCACAGAACAGTAATCTCTGATTATCTTTTAAAATTTAGAGATTCTTTAAGTAAAACAGAATTGACAGAACCAGTATTTAATCTACTGTGCATGCTACAAAAGCCTATATACAATATTTCGTTGATGTCATTTTTTTCTTTGCTCTCAAGTATTTAAACCATCTTCTTTCCAAACTCATTATGGATTTCATCCTCTGCTCATAGAAATGTTGGCATTCACTTCCTTTGCATGATCAAACCCTACAAAACCACACTGTATTTTCATTGCATTCCAAGAATAGTTTTATTTATCCTAGCGTGACAGGGTCAGACTGGAGAGTTTCTGGAGAGTTCTAGAAAATTAATATATTAGCCCCAGACTCAGCAGGTCCCTTTTCCCCTTGTTGCTCACCAGTGGTTACTCCAGGTTAATTTAGCACACCTGGAACTAATTAAGGCCCCACCCAGGACCTGGCAAAAAGCCTGCCCTCCAGAAAAAGGGTGTAGCTGGAGCATGAGAGTAAGGAGAGCTACAGGAGTGTATGAAAAGAAGCAAGGTGTGGTTAGAAGGTGAACATCAGGAAAAGGAACAGATTGCTGGTGAGAAAGAGCACAGGGGTTAAAGTATGCTGGAACACCCCAGAATGCCATTCCAGGACCCACTATTTTGGGGGGCTCAGCATTCCAGGGCCCCTAAAAATAGAATGTGGAGCCAGAACTCTGTGTTCTGGGTCCACGTTCTAGTTTAGGGGCCCAAATGCTGGGCCTCTAAAATAGAAGGACCCAGAGTACCATTCTACCACGTTCCGGCTGGCAGGGGGCAGGGGACAGGGGCAGGGGCTAGAGGCGTTACTAGGGGGTTCAAGTCCTGCCCCAAACCCCTCCCCTTCCAGGCCTTCCCCCAACCTGGGGCCTGCTGCCTAAGCCCCAGCCGCGGCGCTGCCCTGGGGCCTACCGCCCCCACCTCCCGACCCATGCACCGCCAGTGAGCATGGGGGCAGCTTGCTCGTGCTGGGTGTGGGAGGGATTGGAGGTGAGGGGTGGCAAGAGCTGGGGTCTGGGGGGGAGGGGGCCCACCAGCACGGGAGCATTCTGGGGTCCCCAAAATTGTACTTTAACCCCTGAAAGATCTCCATGGGTACAAAGATTTAGGGAAGGCAAAAACCCTGCCTGAGGGGGGCAAAGGACTTTTCCCAGGCCTGGAGGCCTGAGGGAAGTGGACCCACTGCTAGAAGGAACTGCAGGACCCACCAAGGTAGAGGATGATATTGCAAATATTGGTAACAATAGTGTTGTTGCGGGCTGCAGGAAATAGCTTTAGGGGCCACATGTGGCCTATAGGCCGCATGTTTGAGGCCCTTGGTGCAGACATACTCAGAGAGTCATGCATCTTGAAGAACCTCAGTTACTGCACAAGGTGAATAACCCCCTCTTCTTCTTCAAGTAGCGTCCCTCCACTCCACATGATGCTCTCAAACAGAGTCCTCAGTTGGCAGAGCAGAGTTCAGAGTTATTAGGCTGTATAGAAGAAACTACTGAGAGTCCAATTGCTGCATAATGTCTTGATGGTTGATTGATGGTATAATGTGTTATGAAAGTATGAGTTAAAGACCAGGTATCTACTTCACATAATTTCATGATTGATACATTGTATTAGAAGACTATGGATTTGGAGTTTGAATGTGTCCTAACCCTTTGCTGAGTCAGCAGTCTCATGAGGCTTGCTGGGTGGCTACCACAATCTCTTCCCTAGGATGTATTGAAGTCTAAGGCCTGGTCTTGCAGGAGGGACTCCTTAAATAGTTTGATTGTAGTTCCACCAATTGAGGTTCTCTCTTCCCTAAATGGCTTGTTAGTTTGAAATTCTAACTGTATGTTAGCAGTTGAATAAAGCGTTTTTGCCAAACAAAGCTAGTCTTTTGGCCTGAGTGCTGGAAGCTGTATTTGATGCCCCTACTGAGGACATACTTCTTTTCTGCCCCTTTTGAGGCAGGGGTTACCAGTGAGGGGGTTACCCAGAGAGACTGGACTATTTTGAGAATCCCATCATGGCCAGGGAAGGTTACCCATGCTGGAGCAGCTGCCGCTTCCACCTGAAACAGGGTATCTGAAGCGTCCCTTAACTCCTAAGCCTGCATTAAAGGCCATCATTTCTAAACAAGTTTTGATAGGACTTAAAGTCATCCAGAAGGGACAAAATCCCATGGGCAATTGCCTCATCTGGAAAGGAAGAGGAGCACTGGTGGCAAACTGCCTTGAGTTCATGCAAGGGTTCCTTCATCTGGGTCAGAGTCCTCTTTTAACCCAAAAACCTGCCCAGGCATTGGAGCTGCCTGTGCCATCAAGCTCGTGATGACCTAAAGTCCTGTCCCCACAAGTAACACTCATAAGTCCGCTAGAAGCTATTGAGCTGCCTGAGTCAATGTTTGGGGTTAAGGGAGGCAGGGGGCCAACTCCAATGCATGGTGGCGCAGTGGCTCACTCCCTTTGGGTTCCTCTGAGCCATTGCTGGAGGACCTCAGAGTAAACCCCGTGGTTTGGACACCAGTGTTAAGGCCACTTCCATAAGCTGTCCTTTCAGCTGCATATCACCTTCTAAGGCCATGGCTGAATGCTTACAGATCCAACATTTGAGAGAACAAGGGGCCTCCTCAGGGGCGAAAAGAAGGAACTGAGGGGGAGTAGGGCTGGTTGTGCCTCATACACAGTGGCACAGGCGCAAGGCTCCACAGGGTGCTGATGTTGGCCCCATGAGGTGTACTAAGGTTAAAAAGTTCTGGTAATTGTGTACAAAGGTTCGCGCACACCTATACTGGAATGGATACGCATAAGCATTTGAAGAAAAATTAGTTGATTTCTCGTCTCAGGGATAAAATCATACATTTAGACATCTCTGAATAATTGTTTTGGATGTGATTTAACAGTAATGCTGCATAGTATTCTTAACTGTAGGGTTTTTGACATGCAGACTTTTTACCAAGTAGCTTCAAGTTTTTTGTCATATGTGTTGATCTATGATGTTGCTGTTTGTTCCTCTGGTTATCCACTTCTATGGCTAATGAATTAAGAGCTATGTAAGTGAAGAGGACAGCAGGTGTTTGCTGGATGTTATTTGCTGGCTCCATTTTTGGAAGAGTGATTTTGGAAGAGGGTGATATCTGTAATATTCTTAGGAATTTATGTTTTGATCCTGTAACTTCGTGGAGTGGTATCTCAGCTGTCAAGCACCCTCTTAAGCAGCTCCTGGAATTGCTTAAAATCATCTACAGTTAATGTTATCAGAACTATGACATTGTCAGGGGAAGATGAGCTGTGTGCCTGTAAAGAACTGCTGAGAGCTTCACCTCAGACTGCAGATGGATGAGAAAGAACTCAGAGGTTGGATCATGCATGCCTAAAAGGGTGCTAATGGCACCATGAAATAGGAATTATGCATGAATGACTGGGACAGGCATTGCTGACAAATATTGCCAGTCAAGAAAATAAGAACTTGCCAACACCTGGAGTAAAGCACCCAGAGGAACACTACTCGAAGAAAAACATGTCCTTATTAGACAACCTTTATATCAACATTGCTGCATCGTCTGTATTACCTGTGCTTTCTCACCTTTCTCCAACAGATGGCTCAAGGGTCAGGGGTGTCGCTGGTGCTGGGCACACGGGGCCCATGCCTTGAATCCGGGTGCCAGTGCCCTGGGTCTGGTGGGGCCCCGCCTCTCCCGGTCTCTGGCCCAATTGGGTCGGAGATCTGGGGCCCAGCCACCTGCAGCCACTCCGGCCCTGTCCCTGGCCAGGGATCTGGGGCCCAGCCACCTGTGGCCGCGGCTGCCACTCCCACCCCATCCCTGGCCGGGGATCTGGGGCCCAGCTGTCCACAGCTGCAGCGGCAGCTCCCGTCCCCGTCCCCATCTGGGGCGTGGCCTGTGGCCAGGGGGCATGGCATCTGGGCAGGGGGCGGGGCCTGGACCAGTGCCCCGGGTCCTTTCCCAGGGCAGCGACATTGCTGGCAATGCTTATAGGTTAGGTTTCAGGCAAGTAGTATTCATGTTTTGATTTGATGGGTTTTGATTTGATCTACTTTTAGTCTAGATTGAAAAATAATATAAAAACAAGTTTTTTAGAACAGACGTCCTTAAAACCAATGCGGCAACCCACTTCATCAGACACATGAATTGGAAACTGCAATTAGGAGGTAGTTTCCACTTCATGCATCTGATGAAGTGGGTTGCAGTGCACAAAAGCTTATGCTCAAAGAAATCGGTTAGTCTTTAAGGTGCCACAGGATTTTCCTTGTTTTCATTTACATTGATCAATTTTATCAAACATTTTAACAAAGTGTTTTAAAATCTCTATTTCTTGACTTCAAAATCTCCTTGTTAACATGATTATGTACAACTCTCTAAAACCTTTCTTTTTAACAGAGATTCTAAAGACTTGAAACTATACTAGTTGTTTTATATTGCATCCTTATCAGTAATATGAATTGATCTTTGTTGCAACCCGAGGAAGACACGCTAGTTGACAAAGTTATTCAGTGCACTATTCTTGAAAGTAGTATGTGCAAACAGTTAACGCTATTAGCCCTGTGCACAACTGTAATTAATGTAAAGCCAGAATCTAGATTGCATCCACTGATGAAGAGACAAGAAAATAAGAGTTACTACTACAGAAGGCAACCCTATCACTGAATAACTGTGTCATTGTCTTGAGAACTTTTAGCACCAGATGGGCTGGAGCAAAGTGACTGTAAAACAGAGGTACCCCTCCATATTATCTTTTGGCTGGAAGGAGAAGCTTCAATACCAGACACAGAAGCCTGAGGGGAAGAGGGTGCTCTTTGTCAAGACATGAGGAAAATGAACATGGACCAACTGAGAATAGGGATGTGGCTGGAGTGGCTAAGTGTTCCATGATTCAGTCCCCCTGCAGGGACCACTGTGGTAGGGCATAAGTTAGGATCTCTAGCTGTGTACTAAGGTACTTATATGATCCACATTTCCACAGTATCTGAGCACTTCACAGTCTTTCACATATCAATTGCCACAGCACCCCTAAAAGATATGAAAGTGTTGTTATCCCCATTTTACAAAAATGGAACTGAGGCACAGATGGTCTAAGTGATTTGCCCTAGGGTCACACAGGACGTTTGTGCTCGAGTAAGGAATTTTACCCAGTTTTCCAAACTCAAGGCAGCACCCTAACCACTGGATCATCCTTCCTGAGGGTTACCCTCCAAGGAATTTTTCTCTGCTTTAATCTGATTCCTTTCATAAACCAAATAACCTCAAATTCATCAGAATGTCCATAGAACAGTGTATTTAGGGACTTGAGGGCCTTCAGGCTCCTAGCTACTTAAGATATATGCTCCAATAGAATTTCAAAGTTGTTGGCTATGCACTGAAGGTGACAAAAAGAAAAAATACAGACAAACCAAGACAAACAAGGAGTCTGCTGGCACTTTTAAAGGCTAACAGATTTATTTATCACATTAGTTTTCATTGGAGAAAATCCAAACCAAGGGAGCAGATTGGGGGAAAGAAAGAGAAATGACTGGAAGAACGAAAAGGAAAGAGGAAGAGATAGAAGTATGCTGAGTGATTTGCAAAAGAAGATGGTGAACCTGCCAGAAAGAAGACGACAGACTGAGAAGTGCAAGAGACCTTTGAGAGAGAGGTGAGTGCTGGAGAATTCACAGAGAGGCAGAGAAAGAAAGGCATAAGCTAGGGAAAAAAAGAAGGGGAAAGAATCAGAATTTAAAAAAAACGGAAAACTAAATATATACATAGCAAACAAAAAAGATAAAGAGACAGAAAAAGGAGGCAAAAGAATGGACATAAACAAGGTGAGATGCATCAACGATAGACAGATCTGTCACAGGTGTGACCTCCAAATACAGAATGTCTGGAATGACTCACATACAGAAAGATGCATGTATGCCATGAGTACTATCATGCTGTGAAAACAAGCGGTGCCAACACCCACAAAAAGCTAACAGATTTCTGAAATACTTCTTACAGGTGTCAGCAAAATCAAGAGAGTACAGATAGCTGCCTTCTTGTAGAAAAGGCACGATGGTTCTCAGACTGATCATCTGGAATTTTCTATGACAAAATATTCATTCAGATCCCTGAGATTCAAGATGGGTTTAAACTCTCTTGCTTACTTGGGTATCAATAAAACCCTTTACCTCTTTCAACTAGGTGCATATGCTTGACAGCTTTCCTTACCAAGAGGAAATTAATTTCCTGAAACATCTCTTCTGGACATAAAAAGATGCATGAAAGCATTCCTGAGAAAAACCAAAGTGGACGGCTGGGGTTCTGTTCTATAATTCAGGTCTTGTAGCCTCCCTGACCAACAGTTAGGTCTCTGAGTCGGAGATGACAGGGACCATTGGAATTCTTCTTTCCAAAGGATGTTTCTTGTAGTCTAATGACTATGGCAGACCAGTTAGCGAGCACCTTCAGAGCCCTTCAAGATCTTTATGAATTTTAATGCCTGCTAAAAGGAGGTTTGTGGCCACTGCTGATACGAAGTGTCCACAAAAAGAAAGATACAGCAGATGCTTTTAAATCCAATGGTAAACATACACTTTGGCATCAAAGACGTTACCCTTCCCACCCATTACCTAAGAAGAGTGGAAAAATGAGGGACAAGGCTTTGACACAGGATGATGGAAGATGGCATTAGCCTGCTTTATTTTCTCCTAAAAGGCCTCAACCCAGTTAAAACTGTATTCTCCTGCTTAGTGCAGATCTTTGGGCTTTTTTCTGATGAGAGAAAGAAGCAGAGAAAGGGAAAATATCCAAACTCCCTCTCATTCCTTCTCAAATATATTTCTTGCATTTTCCTTTTATTCCTCTGATATTTGCCACTGTCAGAGGCAGAATGTTTGATTAGATGGACCACTGGTATGTCCTTTCATCAAGCATTCCCCAGGTACTTCAAAAGAAGGTGATAATTTCATCTATGCTTGACAAGGTTCAGGTCAAGTCAGCATAGTGATAAATACATTCAACTGCTGCAACCAGCACCAGGATGCAAGGCTATATGCAGGTTGGGTTGGTGAAAACATGGGAGAGGTGGTAACAATACAGGGATTACTGATCTGACAAGAATGCCACCTCTGCCTCGTTCATAACTGCAGGAGATGAAGCACACTTTCCTAGCTTTGCTAGGTATTCAGTGAAACAGGAACTCCCTAGATAATCAGAAGTTGCACTGCAATTTTTTTACTTGTCATCTATTTTATTTAACTCATAGGTAGTTTAACAAAAATAAGGGTTGGTGAATGTATTAGTCAAGAAGTGACGATTTAGTCACAGTTTTTACTTCTAAAGATGTGACAGACTAAATATATTCATGCATATAAAAATTTTCTCCAAAGGAAAACCCTAATTTAGCAAAATGTTATAAATCTAATTTGAAATTACTGTTTGGTGCTGCTTACTAAATAAGAGATTTGAAGGTGGTGCACAAGTAGGTAATTAGTAATCAAAGCCTGAATACAGTTGCAAAATATTTGTATGATAATTTCAAAATTGAAAATGGTTTATTGCACTCTACATGAAATTAATGTACTCCCATTCAGATGCTAAATAATTATCCAGAGAAATGCCATTAAAACATTTCGGTACTTTCCTGTAAGTCTAGCAGCACAATATGCAGACCATGTCTATCTATGGTCTACCAACACTGTTTGGCTGTGTAGATGGCTCTTCAGATCCTATCTAATGTTCAAATTATATAAGCCAGAATTGTATTAGCACAGGTTTATATTAGAAGAGTATTAACACATTTTCAAATCACAGTGTAAATAGCACCAAACTACTTTACAAAACCAAACTACCTTTACAAAACCAACATTATATATTATATATTGAGTAATCCAGTACAAGGATATTATCTCAGAAGTCTATACAACATCTGTCTAAAATCAGTTATGATAGTTCAGCTCTTCATGCAGCTAACCATGAAGCTCATTTCTGATCTGCAGTAGCTCTATTCTAATCCCAAACCTCATCTGATCTACCAGTCATGTTGTATTCTATAAATCATATATATTAGTAGTTGTCATATGAAAAAAATAGGGAGTAGAAAAGACTCATCTCCTTCATTAGCATTTATGATATAACCTAGGATTTTTACAGGGTCACATGCTATGGTAAAAATTCTTGCTCTGAACTCATTTCAATCTCAACATAATATCACTGGGAATTGGTACTTTGTCCAAATTAATAAATAAAAATAATATAAGTAAGTCACCATATAATAAGCATTTCATAAATAAAGCTCAGAATTTGGAACAATTTAGGGTCCATAAAGTATTAAAATCAAGCATAACTAAGATTTATGAAGTAAAAACTATTATAGATCTTTGTAATTCAGCAAACAAAAAAGCCTTACATCATCTTATAACTAAAATGTATGCAATAAGAATGGTAGCTTAGGCTACAGAAAGAGATGAATAATAATAATAAAAAAAAACCCCACTCAACCAAGAACCTTGTATTAACATTTTGACCAGTCAGCAATTCACCAATGTTGAAATGTGTAGCTTAACTCAAAATCAGATGAAGCAATTTAATAACTCAAAATAAGAAATAAGTACTGAAATGTTAGAATGCTGATAAGTGATCACAGCTGCACTAGAATTAGTTTCTATAGCAACAGAGAAGAAATAACATGATGAACTGCACCGCAATGCAAGATGGAGTCTTTACAAATAATGTAATTTAAATAAAAAATCAAAGAATTCACTTTATTAAAATATTTTTCTTAAACTTATTAATGAAGTATATCATATCTTACACTTCTTTACCTTTTCTATTTTGTTTTTCCTGGAACCATTTCTTATCACATCCATTCAAATTTCTAATTACATTACCTCCCTAGTACTGCCACACAGATCCTTTTTAAAAAAGAAATTAAAGTCATATTCATCTAAAAATAATGGCTTTTTGACCTTAGGCTGAGCTGAATTTTCAACCATATGTCTTGTATTATTCCTATACAGAGACACATTAGATGTTCTCCAGTAATATATCTTTAAAACACAAAGGAAAGTTTGATATTGATATTTATAAAAAGCTGCATCACAGTGATAGGAATTAACATTGATATGCAACTTTTAAAACTTGTGATCATGATACTTAGGCTACCTTTTTGAACGTATGCTCTCATGTATTAAGCATGATTAAGAAACCATAACAGATCTATTAGTATTCACAGTCTACATGCCCTTAAAAGAAAAGCCTATCAGCTAAGCACATCTTTATATTTCAGTGTTGTCCATTTCTAAGAGTTACATTGTTGTACTGCATCTTCTCTGTATGTAACTATTTTTGGAACTAATTAAAACATATGCCTGAATCTTTTATGTATTTTGCCCTTCTGATGAGACCTATTACTGTGGCTTACTCTATCCCTCTGAGTTGCAAAGTATCTCTGAGTTACCATGGATACAAGTGACATGCTTTCTCCCACAACTGCTTTGTGCATCTTATCAAATACCAAAAAACTGACATGCTAGGAATCGGAGCTATCTATATAGGAAGAATATCTAATTTCTTGGCAGCATGTTTCAGGCTTTCAAAAATAAGAATACACCACACTTTAAATTTTTAATGAAACTTACCAATAGCTCCAAGGGGGCAGCCGTGTTAGTCTAGTTTGTTAAAACAAACAAGGAGTCCTGTGACATTTAAAGACCAACAAATGTATTTATTTCATGAGCTTTTGAGGGAGAAAATCCCACTTCGCCAGATGCTTTGAAAACAACGAATACATTGTTTCCTACTTTAAATCTACTATTGTTTTTAAAGGAACTGAAGTGAAAGCATCTCTTGTGAAGTACAACATGATGAAAGTTTCAGAACTTATCACTTGCAGATTCGCTGTGCCAAATTCAGAAATGACATATGAAGTGAGGCTCCCAAGTTTCACCTCTCTTAAAAACTACCACACAGCACATTATTACTGAAAAAATTCTTACTTTCTCATTTTTACCATATAATTATAAAATAAAATCAATTGGGATATAAATATTGTACTTGCATTTCAGTATACAGTGTTCAGCATAAACAAGTTTCTATATGAAATTTTAGTTTGTACTGACTTTGCTAATGCTTTTTATGTAGACTTTTGTAAACTAGGCAAGTGTCTGGATGAGTTTATGTACCCCATGGAAGACATCTGCATTCCCCTGGTTGAGAACCACTGCCAGAGTGGATGATCTATTAGTTGATTTCCTTGTTACACTCTTGTCTTCTGACTAACTTTGAATTTCCTGAGTTTATAATGCTCTTATTTAAAATACCACTAAATCCATGTAATGTATGTACACTCAACTGTAAACGCTATAGATTATCCCTGGTAACTTCTTTATTTTTTAAAATTTATTATATTAAACAGTAAGCAAGAAACCTAAAGAGAATTACCATGTGATATTTTTGAAGAGGTGATTATTAACACCTGAGTAGTCCAGTGGCCCCACAGATTGTTCAGTAAACTTCCTTTTTCTGATGTACTTAATTTTTGTTTGCTCTTCGTTTGTGTGTCTTTTGCTAGCTGCTCTTCAAACTCTTTGTCCCACCCAGTTATATTTTTATATTTGATTTGCTAGAGTATGTGTTCTTTTCCATCTTCCTCAGTAGAATCTGACTTCCAATTTTTGAAATATGTGTTTTTGTTTCTAACTGCCTCCTTCACTCTGTTTAGCCATGGTGGACTTTTTTTTTTTCTTGCTCATCTTACTGTTCTTTATTTTTTCATGAGGGGCATACCAATAGTTTGAGCTTCTGGTGTGGTGCATGCACTTCATTCTCATAACTTTCTTTTTAATTTTTATTTAAATAGTCTCCTCATTTTTGAGTAATTTCCTTTTTGAAGTTACCTGCTACTGTTGTGGGTTTCTTTGGTATTCCCCCTGCCCTCATAAGGATTAACTAACTACATTATGGTCATTATACCTGAGCAGTTCAGCTATATACATTTCTTGGACCAGATCCAATGTGCCAATTAGGGGTAAATCAAGAACTGACTCTCCCCTACATGTTCCAGGACTAGCTGTTCCAAGCAGTCATGAATGCTGTCTAGAAGTTTCATCTCTGCATTTCATCCTCAGATTCCATGTCTCCAGCCAACAAAGGGATAGCTGAAATCCCACATTACCATTAGGTTTTCTGTTTTTGTAGCCTCTCTAACATCCCTGAGCATTTTAGCAACATTTTCTAGCCTTTAGACCAAGACCTATACAACCAAAGAAGGTCAGAGTCTTCCTAGTGAATTTTTTTTTTTTGGTCATTCTGCACATCATTTTCTTGAAGAACTGTCAGTCATTCCACCTACTGGGCTATTCGGGTGCAATGGCAATTTTATGAAGACTTAAAATTTTTTTTGAAAACTGATTTAAATATTTAAACATACATAGTATTATTTTTAATTTTTGGCTAATCACCTATACAATTGTTAGTTAGCTATGTATCTGTGTTACAAGAATACATACAAAGTTCTTTTCATAATTGTATCTCAAAAATTACCAAAATACTTATTTTAAATGTTACTGAAAACTGAGTTTCTCAATGCTGAGACCTTCAACAGAAAGTTTCAGATTGCATCATGCTTTTACTGTAAGTTATGGACATTTATAATATAGGAGTTATCATTAGGTATAATGAGGCAAATGGAACCACTGAAATAAAGTTCTTAACTAAAACTACAAATATCAGGAACTACACGCCAAAGCAATCTTGGGTATAATCAACCACCAGTTCTAAACAATTCCTTGATGATCTGGAGAAACGTCATTCAAATCAATGGAGTTATTCCAGATTTGCATCCTGGGAGAAGAGAATCTGGCTTTCCAACTGCAAAAAAAGAGGTAACATACTACTTCTGATCTCTCTGTTACAAGTGCTACTTTCTAGTGCTAAATAATAAGCCAGTTGTGGTAAGTAACAGTAACCCCTCCCCATGTTAATGCAGTAGCCTTATCCATAACTAGCAACTGTTTCAGATGGATAATAATAACAAACAAACAAAAATAAATTACAAAAAAAAACCCCAAAAAAACTATACCTGAGGTCAGACTCTGGAGCAAGCCCAGGGTGGTGACTAGGGCCAGCAGATTCATCCTAGTGGTCTAAAAATAGCTGTATAGACAATGCTTTGAAGTTGCAGCTCAAACTAGAGCTCAGGGTCTCAAGATGTAACTTTGCTGTCTATAATATTTTCAGAGTGCTAGCATAAGGCCAACTAGCTCAAGTCTGTTGACATGGGCTGGGAGGCTCGCTCCTGATCTCTCCAAAATGCTGTACAGACATACCCTTAGAGAGATCATCCTTTCATAATTTTATCCCGCAAGAATCACATTTCCCAGATATGCACTCTCTTATTAGCTCTATTTTTAACCTGCCGCTCAAACAGTATACTTAAAATTCAGCACATGTTTACATTATCCATCTAGCAGGCTAATGGAACTGCACACCAGACAATCATGCATAATTCAAATCAATATCCTCAGGCTTGCAACTCTAAGTCAAAGCTGCCTTTAAATAAGCTGGGGTGTGACTTTAACAAGAATAAAGTGTATCTAATTTTTAACTTTATCTGACAAATTGATACACTTTGCAAAGCAATGTCATAAATGTGCTGCATCTGTATAATAATGCACTGTAAACTACTGGAAAGAAGGATAAATAGCAAATAAAAATAACTGTAAAATAGTCTTAGAAAATGAACTTTAAATGTAACAATGTAGAATGGCTCGACAAAATTCAAATACTAAAATACAAGAAGGTAACAGACAAATTTTTACAAAACATCCTGTTAATTTCCATAAAAGGTAGCGTCAGAAGTTTAGGTTGTATAGAGAGTTATTTCTCCTTCACAGACCAGGAATTAAACAAAATCAAATTAATTGACATCATAACCCTATGTCCAATTTAAGATTACAGTTAGTGTCTGTCAAGGACAGATCCAGAATTAGAATAACATAGATGAAATCCTAGCACCACTGAAATCAACAGGAATTTTCACACTGACTTTCATGAGGTTATGATTTCACTCCAGAAGCCAGATCTTGAGTGTAAAATGACAGTTCACAACAGATGAAGATCTGTCCCCAAATGTCTTCCAAATCACCTATTATCTATCCATAAGACGTAGAAAGAGTCACAAGAGGTTTAATCTTGGAGTAGGGATCTCGTGTTCCTACTAGGAAAACATCCCTGAAGTTCTTAAAAATTAAGATCAATTTCTAACACAGGAACTCTTGCACCTAACTTGGGACAACTATATATTGAATCTCATTCTGACAGATAAAGATGTATTGATTACTGATCTAAAAATTGATGGCTATCTAGATGCAAGTCATAACCCAATTTCATTTGTTATCTGCAAACACAATATAGACAATATAGTTCCAACTAGCAAGACAAAAAGTATCAGTGAAAATAATCTGTGACCAATAAAGTTAAGGACTATAAGAAATTCTTTATATATCAGAAACAAATTAAATCCTTGCAATGATATAGGTCTGATACTAGATGGCAAAGCTGTCAAACATGATGTAGAAAAGGCAGATGTATTCAATAAAAATTTTTATGTTTGTAAAGAAGCATGTTGATGTAACCATATTTGAAAGTGATAATGAAATACTTTATTACATCAGTAACTAGTTAGCTACTGAAGTCTCATATTTCTAAATAACCAAAACTGAATAATTTATACCCAAAAGAACTGGTCAAGGAGGAGCTCTCTGAATCATTAACACTGATTTTTAAACATATCATAGAGCACTAAGGAAGTTCTAGGCCTGGAAAAACAACCAGTGTAGTATATAAAAAGGGCAAATAGGATGACACTTGTATGTATAAAATCTGGCTAGCCTGACATTGATCCCAGTTATAACCACGCTAGAATACATTCAGGACATAATCACCCAAAATAAATAAATAAATAAAACAAACAAATAAATAAAAGAGAGCAACATATTGAATGTCATTCACCATGATTTTATGGAAAAAAGAAAGGACTTATCAAACTGTTATTTTTTTTATTAGATCATAAGTTTGACTGATAATGAAATTCTACTGATATAACAGACTTCTGTAAGGCATTTTGCTTCAGTACTTGCCAACATGGGGAGTCAGTGCTCAGTAACATAGGGTGTTAATTCAAAGTGCTCTAAATATTTCACATGAATTTTCGACATTGGCACCTATAGTGCACACTGAAAGTACTGTTAGGCAGTCTACCTTAATGTATGTCCAAAGTATTTTAAGGCACAGCTACTAAAGACAAAGAAACCCTTGGGGCTTATCTACTTGGGGACACTTAGGAAAATTAATCTGAATTAATTTTTTTAAGTGAATTAGTTAAATCACATAAAACTGTGTGGACTTTCTGAATGAGCATTAAAGTAGCCTTAATTTGATTTATCTTAATTTACCTTCAAAGTAAATTAAACTAAATCAATTTGATACCACTTTAATTCTGAATAAGAGCATCCACACAGGGATTAAATGTGGCTTACCTAATCCACTTTAAATTCATACCTCCAGTCAATTTCGATTACCATAATTTTCCTGAGTGTCCCCAATAGACAAATCTTTAGTGGTCAGAGTGTCCACAAGGGATAGTACGCACTTGTTATTGTAACCATTTACCTGTGTAGACAAGCCCTTAGTCTCACATGATATCCTGATAAAATAATTAGTACTGCAAAACATCAATGTTGCCCACATTAAATTGCTTAAATACTGGTTAACTGTTAGATCTCAAAAAGTAACTAAAAGTGAAACAATCATCCAGCTGGATCTATTTAGGGGGGTCCTGCAGGCATCTGTTCTTTACTGAGTGTTACCCAATATGGTTATCAATTATCTGGAAAAAAGAATTAAATCAAAAAAGAAAAAAGAAATAAAATCTGTGGACAACATAAAAATTGGGGAGTGATAAATAATGGTGAAGATAAGGTCAACTGTACAGGCAAACCTAAATTATTTGGTAATGTTGGCTCATTTTAATATGCACAAATGCAAGATCATTTATCTAGGAACAATACCTCTAGAAACAGCAATTGAGACCCTTATGTAACATGGCAGCAGTAGTCAAACTTGTCACCTGACACACTTAGTGTGGACCTGAGAGGCTAAGGCTGGGCAGACAACAGCTGGGAGCTCATTAGGCAGCAGCAGAACACTGGCTTAATGAGAAGGACGGAGCAGCTGGAGACCTGGCCCAAGGCTATAAGCTGGGCCTGCACAGGTTGCAGGGAGGCAGGGCGAGGAAGGCAGACCAGGGCTTCTGGCAGCAGACCAGAAGAGGTTAGAACCCTGAGCCTTGAGAGCAGCTGGGGCATAAACTGAGAGCAGGATTGGCACTTTGTAAACAAATAAGCATGAGGTTTGAACTGAAAAACAATTGTGTTGAGTCTCTTTGGGTATGTCTACACTTAGACTTGAATTCAAATTGATGACAAGGACCTCTTCAGTTTGAACTGATGAAAGCTGACTTCACATTGGTCAAACCTCATCTGAGTTCAAACTGACCCAGTGTGGCCATGTCAATTCGAACTCACTGTGAGTTCAAACTGACATGGGCTGACCCTGGAAGGAAGGACAGCCCTTTAGCAGCTGGGGCCAGCAGCCCCAAAGGTGCCTCATCCCCCTGCCCAGCCAGATTGGGCTGGGGTGGGGGAATGGGATTCCTGTCCCCTTGCGGGGCACAGGGACCCCAGCGACGGCTCCAGCCATGCTGGCTGCGTGCGGGGAAAACACCCCCAATGCATGGCTTTTCTCCAGCTGGCCACATGGGCGGGGGAAGGCACCCTCACGCAGCTCCTGCAGGGCAGGCCACACGCACAGCCAGCTCTGCATGAGCCGCACGTGGGGGTGCCTTTCCGGCACGTGGCTGCCTGGGGAGAAGCTGCACACCGGGGTATCTTCCCCGTGCATGGCCAGCTCTCCAGGTAAAGCATCCTCTGTCCAGCTCTAGCCGCACTGCGGGGCTTTACCCCATGCCAGGCTCAGAGTGCTGGAGCCTGGCAGGGGACTGGCTACGACAATGGCCATTTTCCATGGCCATCTTGCCACACTTCCCATGGTGCCCCCCTCCAATTCAAATTGGCAAGTCCAGTCCATGGACATGCCAATTTGAAAAGGATTTTCTAGTATGACCCTGTCAATTCAAATTGACTGAATTCAAATTAATAATTATTAATTCAAATTTACTCATTCGAATTCAGTAATTCAAATAGAAACTCTAAGTGCAGACATAGCCTTTGGGACTGTGAGGAAGTGGAGACAGCATGAGAAGCCAAGGCTGCACAGCCAGCCCCATGACACCACACCTGCAAAATTACAACTTATAAATAGTTCAAAAAAGAGCTACAAGAATGATTCAAGATCTGTAAAACATACCTTATATGAGACTTGAATCTCAATCTATATAGTTTATTCAAGAGGTGACAATCTTGATCTACAAGTACCAATGTGGAAAAGAAATTTCTTATTGCTCTGATAGATCTTTAAATCTATCATAAAAGATATAATGAGATGGAATGACTAAAAGCTGAAGACAGTCAACTGCAGAACTTGAATCCAGCTCAGGTTTCTAACAGTGAAGGTAATTAACCTTTGGAATAATTTACCCAGGAATCTGGTGGTTTCTCTATCACTTCAAGACTTTAAATCAAAATTAAATATATCTCCCTAAACAGACAAGTCATAGGTCAAACACAAGTTATGGGCCTAATGCAAATTTTACTCTGTGAGGTTCTTCAGCCTGAGTTATGGAGAAGCTCAGACTATACAAGTATAGTGGTCACTTCTAGCCTTAAATCCTCATGCGCAGAAAAATTACATAGAACCTCTTACTATGCTTGATTCTAGCTTCTTACTTTCATGACCAATAAACAAACACCAAAAACTAAGGAAAGCAGGTTTAGAGCTTGATGTATTAAACAAATTAACAGTTTTCTTTGGAAATCCTGCGAGTAGAACAGGTTATTGATGATTTTGCTGTTTTTATACATCTGCTTCTGAAAACACTCATCATGCCTAAAATAAAAAAGACTAATTGGAGCAATCTGATTATCTCTTTTCCCCAGAATATTAAAAGCTTATTCAACCCAAGCCCGGACATCAGCAACAGAAATGAAGAGTATCATTGATCTGGCATTTCCACTTTATTTAAGAAACTGCATACTAGTGCTGTTCAAAATTAAAGCTGGAATCACTGTCAGATACTACATTAAATCCATTAAAGATGGTCACCAATTTGAAATACAGTTAATTAAAAATAGGACATATAAACGAGTATTAGAAAAACTACTGCTCCTAGTCAGATTTCAAGATGTAAAACTGAACATCAACATTGTGTGTTTATGTATGCCTGATATACAACAGAGTGTTTTGATGGTGGGTTTTTTCCTCCTCCCCTGAAATACTGTCAACCCTGAAAAATGTGGAAAAAACTTAGGACAAGATTGTGGTCCTGATCATCATAATCAGTCTCATCCAAGAGACTGGCTAAAATAAAAACAGAAAAGGATATATTGTTTTTTATAATGTTAACTAGGGACTAACTTCTAAATTTTTCATTTCACAGTAACAGAGACTGTTTTATTTTTCTGAAAATACCATGGGGCAGTTTGTACCTAGAAATAGTAAAAATACGAGTACAATCTGCAGGAAAAATGAGTAGCAGCTGCTCTAATCTATAAACCTGAGTAACATGGTTGTACACTGGGGAGGTACAAAGAATCATAGAAACTGGAAAGGATCATGAGAGGTCATAGAGTCTAGTCCCCGTCACTCACAGCAGGAACAAGTACCCTCTTAAACCATCCCTGGTAAGTGCTTGTCTAACCTGCTCTTAAAAGCTTTCACCAATGGAGATTCTACAACCTGTCTAGGCAACTTATTCCAGTGGGTAATCACTCTGACAGTTAGGAATTTTTTTTCTAATGTCCAAGCTAACCTACCCATGCTGTAATTTAGGCCCATTGCTTCTTGTCCTATCATCAGCAGTTAAGGAGAACAATTTTTCTCCCTCCACTGCGTGGAAATCTCTTAGATACTTGAAAACTGTTATGTCCCCTCTCAGTCTCCTCTTTTTCAAACTAAACAAACCCAGCTCTTTCAATCTTCCCTCACAAGTCAAGTGTTCCAGACCTCTAATCATTCATGTTGCTTTTCTCTGGACCTTTTTTCCCGAAATGAGGCCCCCAGAACTGGACACAATACTCCAGCTGAGACCTAATCGGGGGCAAGTAGAGTGAAAAAATTACTTCTTGTCTCTTACTTGCAATACTCCTGTTAATACATCCCAGAATGGTGCCTTCTTTTATTGCAAAAGAGTTAGACTGTCAACTCTTTTTTTAGCTTGTGGTCCACTATGATACCCAGATCCCTTTCCACAGTACTCCTTCCTAGATAGTCATTGCCCATTTTGTATACATGCAATGGATTGTTCTTTCCTAAGTGGAGCACTTTGCTCTTGTCTTTACTGAATTTTATTGTTTACCTCAGACCATTTCACCAGTTTGTCCAAATCATTTTGAACTGTGATCCTATCTTCCAAAGCACTTGCACCCCCTCCCAGCTTGGTATCATCAGCAAACTTTATAGGTGTACTCTCTATGCCATCATCAAAATCATTGATAAAAATATCGAACATAACTGGACCCAGAACGGATCCCTGCAGTACCCCATCTATTATGCCCTTCCAGCATGACTGTGAAGTGTTGGTAACTACCCTCTGGGAGCACTTATCCAACCAATTTTTCACCCATCTTATAGCAGCTCCATCCATGCTGTACTTCCTGAATTTGTTAATGAGAAGGTGATGCCAGACTATATCAAAAGCCTTACTAAAGTCTAGATATACCTACATCTACCACTTCCCCTCTATCCATAAGGCTTGTTACCATATCACAGAAAGCTATCAGGTTGGTTTGACACAATTTGTTTTTGACAAATTCATGCTGACTATCACTTAGTACCTTCTTCTCTTCTAAATACTTGCTAATGGATTCCTTAATTATTTGCTCCACTATTTTTCCTGGTACAGAGGATAAGTTGACTGATCTATAATTCCCTGGGTTCTCCTTATTTCCCATTTTATAGATAAGCATGATATTCCATGATTTTTCAAAGATAATAGCCAAAGGCTCAGATATCTCCTGAGTCACCTCCTTGAGTATTCTAGAGTGCATATCATCAGGCCCTGATGACTTGAAGACATCTAACTTGTCCAGGTAATTTTTAATTTGTTCTTTCCCTTTTTTAGCTTCTGATCCTATCCCATTTTTACTGCCCTCCCCTACATCAGGCATATCCAATCACCACCAAACTTCTCAGAGAAGACCGAAATGAAGAAATCATTTAGTTCCTCTGCCACTTCGTCATTTCTACTTGAGGAAGTAGGTACATGTAGGGAATTACTATCCTCTCTAGACACACCACAGGTAGCAGTGGAGCTTTTCTGAGGTGACTTCCTTACTCTAAGGGGTTGTCTTCACGGACAGTAATGAATTCTGTGAAGACCCACTCAGCTGATCATGAAACAGATGCTCGAAGACCACATACGAAAGGAGTAGCCCTGAATCAGAGAGATGGGGTTTCCCCTCTGGCTCAGGCTACTAAAGACAGTGCAGTTAGTATAAGGTAGACAGTGAGAGGGAGATACACCAGGTATTTTAAGTACTTTGCATATTTCCGTTTGATAGGTGCTGAAATAGTGTGGCAGTATAGACCAGTCCTAAGACATGTTTCCTGCTCTCTGGGAGAAAGAGCAATAGAATTCTATAATTAGGATTAATGAAATGATGCTTCTTTTCTCCTATCCTTCATCTTATTTTGACTGTAAGCTCTTCAGGGCAAAGACAATATGTATGTATGCACAGTGCTTACTACGATGAGTCCTTGATCTCATTCGGGGAATCTGTGCAGAATCATAACAATAAACAAACAGCCTCCCACACATCACAGATTAACATCCCATCTAAAATTCCAGCAAAATTTGGCAGCAGCTGACAGGAGTTATGCAAGCTACACAAAGTAGCTCTTGTAACTCCCATCAACTTCTTAAGTCAGGCGTCTGCAACCTGTGGCTCTGGAGCCAGGTGCAACTCTTTGGCTGTCCCCCTTTTGCCTCCAGGTCCCCTCCTGTCACCAGGGGACACTGTAGGTGGACCAGGCCAAAGTCCAGGTTTTCCCTGCCACCCGGCAACACCTTGGGGGGCCTTGGTCCTGATTCAAGGCTCCCTCCCCCCCAACCAGGGTGCCGTTCAGCAGGAACCCTGGCCCAACTCCCCCCACCAGGAGGCTACACCCATTGCAGCTCTCAGAACACTTAGTTACTGAAGGAATTTAAAAAATGACTCAGCTTTCAGGTTGCTGACCCCTGCCTTAAGTGAGCAGTCTAAACTGCGCTGTACCGGTGGGAAATGCATTCATGTCAATGCAGTGCTATGCCAATTAAGGGGGTGGGTTTTTATTAAACTGACTTCCTAACAACTGAGCGTATCTTTACTAACCGCTCAGTCACTCTGGAAAAATCCATCTGCTAGCAGCAAATTTGCTTCTTACACTAAAAGGAGTACCCTCTCTTCTACAGCTCATGCAGAATATGGCTGCTCACCTTCTCCAGGACTCAGGATACAATGTGTTTGTAGGATATGTCTATACAAGGGGGAAAAAAAAGTGGTGGCAACAAGTTTCAGAGCCCAAGTTGACTGACGCAGACTTGTACCAAAGGGCTAAAAATAGCAGTGCAGATGTTCTCACTCAGGCAGGAGGTAAGGTTCTGACACCAGAGTGGGATGGGTCTTAGACCCTAAGCTCCTGCCTGAACCTAAATGTATACGCTGCAATTTTTAGCCCCGTAGCGTGAGCTCAGGCTAGTTGAAGCAGGCTCTAAGACTTGCTGCCACTTACTTATTTTTTTTCCACAGTGTAGACAAACCTTAACAACACATCAGGCCTGTGCTCAAGTGTCTTCACTAGCTTCCCAGTCATTTTCCAATGTCAGTTCTGGGCCTATGCCCTAAGTTTAACAGAAATTAATGGATCAAGCTCCAATTATACCAAAGACAAAGTTTCAGTTTATGAATCCCTGCAACAGCTACACTGATTTGGGAAAATCCACATCACAAAGCCAAGGACTAAGCATGCAATATCAAAGGACTAAGCACTCTTTGTTAAAAAAAAATAAAATTAAAAAAATATAAATCTAGCTATGGAGCACCCTTCTAGAGATCAAGTAAACGTAAAATCTGACCATTTTTAGGAAACTTTGCCAAGCTTTCCTCTTTCTGCTACAAATGACACTATTTATATAAGTCTTTCAGTCCCAGAACTCTCCTACCCCCCAATACATAAACAAACAAACAAACAAACAGTCTAAAGTAGAATTCTGACCTCATAAAGGGACAAGTGCCAGAGACTTCATAAATTCATCAAGTACTTTGCTGTTAATTTTAGCCAGAAAACGCACAGATAATATGGTGATGGGTAGCAGAATAAAACTCATTATAGATTAGGTTCTCTCACTTGATCTGCAACAGTCTCTTCTGCAGGTTGTTCTGGTACTTTCACTGTATGGCATTTTCACAATGAATCAGGATTCCAGGTTAATGTTTTGCAAAAGCCAATACATTTGTACTTTAAGAGCAAAATGTTGAAATCATGCATCTTTCTACTTCATGTAGAAAAATGTATTGAAGATAATGGACATTTATCTTACAGCTAAGGTTTCAAGGTCAGGTTCAGCAGGACTCTAATGTGAACAAGCATTTTAAGATTTCTGCAACAGTGACCATCATTACAAGCCTTTATGTCATATAAGTGAAAGAAACACATCTAGTTTTCAGTGTGAACAATGTATTAACAAGAATTCTAGATTCTTTAAAAATGTGTCTTTTTATACACATATGGTACTACATCCTGTGTTTGCACTGCACCTGATTTCTATGTCTTTTTAACAGTTAAATGTCCACATACAGTATCATCCTAAGTTTCCATTTATTTACATAGGCTTTGCCCAGTTACTTAGAGAAAGAAAAAATCTCAACCCATTTAGAAATCCCTGATCCAGATGAGAGACTTATTAAACCAGTAAGTTTTAAATTAATTGAAAAGCTTCCTGTAATTATTAATGCATTATTCCATTACTTCAGAGACTTCACATTGCTGGCGGTGCATTTCTTCAAAGTTTCCACATCACTGCAAAGGGTATTTCTTCAAAGACTTCAGTATGCTGGTAGGGATAGCCTATTTTGGGAGACCACTTTGCTCACTTGCATTCACCAGAAACAAAAATTTCACATCCGAGCGGATTTCGCCCTTTGGAGATTATTGTTTTGTGAAGGAGGTTTCTCTGTTGGCAATTTTCATATAGTCATATTTCAAAGGGGCAGCTGTGTTAGTCTAGTTCAGCAAAAAAAAAAAAAAAACACCACCACCACCACAAGGAGTCCTCTGGCACTTATGATGGGGGAACTTACTGATTTGCTGTTACTGTATGACCCAATCCCACGTTTTACGCTCCCTTGCATTTATTTTCATTCCATTCTGTAAGTTCCCCCATCTTCGAAGCATCTGATGAAGTGGGATTTTCTCCCACAAAAGCTCATGCAAAAAATAAACCTGTTAATTTTCATATAATCATCACTAACTTTGAGTTTGGTTGCTACTTTTTTTCTGACAATCATCTATTGCACATATCATTCAATGCTTTAAAATTACACCATCTACCATCTCTGCTGTTCATGACCACGTAAATGTGTGACTTTGAGATAAAGTTTTGTGTTTATCTAGATTTCCTTCCCATATATCAACAACAGACATGATACTCTCTGCCAACAAGAGATTTTTCTGGTATTTTTCAACTCAAACATCTCTATTTACTGGCATTATTTTCAAACTTGATATTAACCTGACCTTGAATTCTCTTCCTCCCTCCACCACCTCCCATATCTACAAATCTACCTATTGCCATCTCTGCAATATTATCTAGGTATATAATTCTCTCTCTGCTGCAGTAGTCATCTTTGCTTTCCCCTCCTCTCACTTTGTTTAATTTCAACTCCTGTCTATAGATTTTATGCTATCCAGATCCCCAGACTCCAAGACTTAAAATATCATCTGTCACTCACACATGCAAAGATATGCAACCGCATCACAACCATATCAAACAATTTGAGTGAATTTCTACCAACTTCAGAATACATTTCAAGATTGCCACTGCCTTTAGAAAAAGACAAAACAAATAGTTCTGTTGACTTGCTTCAGCCAGCATCACAGACCATTTTATTTCACTGAGCTCCTGAGTCAAAGCACTCATCTAGTTTTAATCGCCTCTTCTCTCCTTTATAGATTGTATCACTATGGGTTGGAGACAACTGTCCTCTGGACCTCTTGGAACCTGAAGCAGACTTCTTACCCTCTTTGCTTCAGGCTCTCTCTGATTCATTTCGTATCTCAGCTGTAAAAGAGAACACTAACTGTTTGTAATTCAGCTTCTCTGAAGATGTCTGGTAACTGGATTCCTATTCTTACAGCTTGTGCTTTTAATGCGAGACAAATGAGCTCTGGTGCTCAAAGTTCTAGGGCCCTGGAGACGCCAGAAGCTATGTCTTTTATTGTAACCAGCTGGTTCCATCTCAGTGTCCTCTGGAATGTATTTCAGTTCCTTGATGAATGGGAAGTGAAGTGCTCTCTAACTGCATCCCAAAAATTGTGTAGGAAAAACATATATTGTCAGATGACAACAAATCCACTTAAAAATATACCTCCCAACTCCAACGGGAAGAGAAAGGATGAGGAGGAAACCAGTAAAATGATATCTTCTCAAAAGTCAAATTACTAATAAGGAATTTAAGAAACTGTATTGAAAGGATTCATACTTCTAGAGACTAAAAAGCTCAAGAGAAGCCTCAAAACAATCATATATTTTTAAATGTTAGGGAATAAGAATTCATTTGTGATGATTTTATGTTTCAGATACCTTCCAAACCGCATTCCACAAAATGAAAGTTTGGACAGTTGGTGACTAAACACTGGAGACAAAGTCCACTTTCAAAAAAACTACACAATCAACATCTCAGGCCATTCTGAGTCCTGATATATGTTTAATGAACCTCTCAAACTTACTCAAAGAAAATTTTATTGCTCTTCAATTCAACTGGATAACTCAGGTTCACCTTTAAAGAGTATGGTTAGGGTCTATCAGCATTTACCAAGTTATTCCTTTTTATTTGCAATGGACAAAGTCATCTTTCTGAATCACTTTTATACATGTAGTAAAACAGCAACCAGCAGTGCAATAAATAGACTTATGAAGCTGATCTCAGAAAGTCATGAGTCTAGCTGGAAAATGAGTACCTCTGTTTGGCTGCTTACTATATTATACACAAGGATTACAGTAAGCTGGAACACAGGGGAACGCTGTTCCCAGGCCCACCATTTTTAGGGGCTCAGCATTCAGGGGCCCCTAAAAATAGAAAATGGAGCCAGAACAGTGTGTTTCAGGGCCCTCCACTCAAAAAATAACAGGGCCTGTAACAGTGTTCCGCTTCCATTTGCTATTTCTAGGAGCCCCTGGAACGCAGAGCCCCTAAAAATAGCAGGCCCAGGAATGGCATTCCGCTACTTTCTGGCCAGCAGGGAGCTGGGAGATCTTAAATCTCCCTCCCTGAGCCGGCTCTCACTGAGCATGCTCAGAACCTCCAGGGCCATGGCTGCTCTTTCCTGCAGCCAGGTAAGGGGACCATGGGGAGCAGGTTCAGGGGCAGGCAAGCTAGCCCAGGAGGGAAAGGGCATGGGGAAGGGGGTCATCCCAGGGCAGCAGAGGAATAGGGCACTGCACAGCAGGGGTTTGGGGGACCAGTGGGCAGATGGGGGCCAAGGGCAGTAGCTGGATGGGGGGGAAGGCATTTGGGGGGCAAAACCCGGGGGGGGGGGGGTGTCACCTGATTAGGAGGGTTCCAGAGCCTGCCAAATTATATGTTAACCCCTGATTATACAACTACGAGGTAACACCTGGATGTTTATTATGAAGTGTGCATTAATGGACATACGTGTAAGGGAAATGCCTATTGAATCGTCATATTTAAATAAATTAATGAAGAGAATTACTTGACCTTTAAGAATGAGTAACATCTTTCCTACAATATGGAGAACCATGAACAACTGTAAAAGCAGGAAAATCTTGCATTCTAATTAGAAAGGGGCTGAAAGTTTAGGTTTTGCTATTTTGCAGTTATAGGGAATACTTTCTGTATTAATTTAAAAACATAATAAGATGAATATCAGAATGATATCACTGTATTACACATATTTTATTGAAAAACAGGAGTAAGTAATCTAATTTGCTGACTATTATTTTAACCAATACAAACAAGGAGTCCTGTAGCACTTGAAAACTAACAAATTTATTTATTACTTGAGCTTTTGTGGGAGAAAATCCCACTTTGTCAGATGCTTTGATGATGGGGGAATTTACAGAATGGGAGAAAACAAATGGAGGGAAGTGTAAGTCGTGAGAGCAGGTCACACTGTAACAGCAGATCAAAGCAGCTGTTATGATTCAAACACTGGGGAATACTATGTAGAGGAAGATGAGATCAAATCACCTATTATAATGAGAGAAAAATTCAAAGTCCTAGTAAGCCCTGAGGCAATGTGATCAAATTTGAAAATCTGCAACTAAAATTCAATCATTTCAATCTTACTGATCACTCCATGGATGATTTACTAATTGCTGTGCTCAGACAGACGAATACCAGATACAGCTTCAAAGAAAAGCTGCTGAGATCAAATTTATTGGCAAATTTGATTGCATTGCTTCAGAGCTTAATAGTGACTTTGGATTTTTCTCTCATTAAAACAGGTGATTTGACCTCATCTTCCTCTATATGCTGTTCCCCAGTGTTTGGATCATAATAATTGCTTTGATTTGCTGTTACAGTGTGACTTGATCCTATGACTTATACTTCCCTGAATTTATCTTCTCCCATTCTGTGAGTTCCTCCATTTTCAAAGAGTCTCACAGAGTGGGGTTTTCTCCCTTGATAGCTCATGCAATAAATATATTTGTTAGTCTTTAAGTGCCACAGGACTCCTTGTTTGTTTTACTAAACTAGACTAACACAGCTGCCCCACTGCAACTTAACCAATACAGTTTCACTATTGCTGTCATTTGCTACACAATTTTCCCTCCAATTATTTTCCCATGTGCAGAATAATCAACAGTCAGAGCACAATTTTAATACCTGTGAATGCTTTGGGCATCACAAAAAATAAAAAGCTGTTTTATACACTTGCTGTTGGTAAAGGTGCCCCTTTCACAATGGACACATGAGAGGGCACCTCTAGAGCTGCTCTCTACTGGTGGGAGCAACAAGATGAACAGAAAATGAGCAGAAGCCCCACACGCATTTTCCCCTTCTGAGAGAAATGAAGGAACAGGAGATTGCTCACACAAATCTTTACCATGTGGTATTGAGTTTCAGGTTCAGAATTCTGCATGATGCCTGACTGAGGGTGTATAGCTTAAAGCAGTGTTTCCCAACCGGTGTGCTGTCAGGTCTGAGCAGGTGTGCCATAAAATTTTTAGAAAAACTACTCAAAGAGCTCTTTATTGGCTCATTGATTCATGAATATTCATGAGTTCATTTGGAAACTATATGGTGGTTTGCCTCAAATTAATTAAAGGTAGCAAGGCGGGCCATGGCAGAGAAAATGTTTGGAATCACTGGTTTAGAGGGTACATACTCTTATCCTCAATTGTATCAACTCATAAAATATGGTAAAAACATTTTTCAGTCAGTTTAAATTGCACACACACAAACACACACACACTTAGCCTAGTGTATGTTCTGCTTTTAACTTGGCAGCTTGTAATCAGAAGACTCTGACACTTGCAGCGGAGTTTTTGAAATAGAGGCAGTTGGGGAGGAAGAGAAGACATTGAGTTATCACAAAAGCTTTTGTTTTTAACAGCTGCTTTTTTTCCTGGTATTCAAGACTATGCTGACAAGAGAACCGCCTTTAAAAATACACCCTGTTTTGTTCCTACTGTGTCAATTTCACACACTCATTAAAATTAGAGTCTGTCTACCTGAACCTGCTCTTCGGCTAAAAGCTTCTACATATTTCTGACTCCTGAAGGACTCTTATGCTACTGTGAACCTACATTATGCAAATTAAAAACCAAAATGAAATAGTAAAGAAATAAAAAGAAATACATAAATTTTCTGCATCACAAATATCTAATTTTGCTCAACATTTTCTAGCTGGCAGACCTAGTAGACAGTGGAGTTACTCAAAAAATCTGCTAAAGCAACAACATTGATGTATACACAACAGAACAAATCACAGAATATTAGGGATTGTAAGGAAACTCTAAAGGTCATCTAGTTCAGGTTCCTGCTCAAAGCAGGACCAACCCCAACCAACCATCTCAGCCAGGGCTTTGTCAAGCCAGGCCTTAAAAATCTCTAAGGATGGAGATTCCACTACAGATGAAACAGTAAGATCACAATGTTATCATTTTAATACCATTCGTTTTAGTGGAATTGCATCAGGGATGAATTTGACCCTAAAAACCACATTCTAAACTTTTAGAAATCATGTGTTTTGTACTTGTAATGCACAGAGGTGTTTTGCAGCATATCTATGTACATTACAAGCATCTACCACACTGAGCCTTCAAGCATTCCACAAATAAGCTTGTGTGGACTTGGTTGTGAGCAAGCTTTCCATAGCCAGACTGCTGCAAAAATACTATAAAGCCTTATCTTGTACTTTATACCAATGTAACTCTAGTTAAGACTAGGCAATCTCTAACACTGCTTATTTATCCATAAGCCGTAAGGACAAATATACTATATCAGAACTCTGCAACTACACAGGTCCAGTATAAGACACACTGACTCAGAAGGCATTGTATTCTTAGCAGCATGATGCTGGTTGTGGAATGACTTTAGATGAAAACTTGACCATGTTATGATCTAAGTCAGTGGTTTTCAAACTGAGGGTCGGGACCCAGTACTGGGCCGTGGACCCTCAGGTACTGGCTTGCGTGGCCCCTTGCTGCCACCACCAAAAGACTGGAATGTATTGCTCAAAGATGTAATTGTTGGGTCATGGGCATAAATGATTTTCTTCAACTGGGTCCTGAGAAAAAAAGTTTGAAGACCACTGATCTAAGTTAAAGAATTGCTTCTTTCAAAAGGCTTGCCAATAGTAAAGGCATTTCCACACAATATGTTTTAGAAAAAGGCAGCCAGAGTAGAAAGAAGATGAGGAAGAAAAACAGGATGAAAAAGGAAAATTGTCCAGAACATGAAATGATGGGGAGTTAAGTCCCCTCCTTGGGGATAATTATACTACATTTTGTTATTTCTGAGCACTTAGATATTAAAGAGATATACAACTTAGAAATACCACAGATAAATTAGGCATTTGTGTGCATACCATAAGCCTCATTCCATCCAAAGCAGAACATGCCTCCCACTGTGTATGGTTGGCCCATGAGCACCTACAGTTTCCATACCTTGCAGGCTCGCATAAACACTGCTACTAAGAAGGCTGTCTTCACAGAAAGATGTAAAAAGAATAATGTCAAAAGTCCAAAGGAGAGAGCCATCTGTGACGCTGACTGGGTTTAGGGGATTTTTTATGATTATCCTTCATATTAATATTTCATATTTGCAATAATCCATATGTGATAAACCATGTTTAATACTGACAAAGATTGTAATCTGCTAGGAATGACTGCATGGTTTATGTGTAGGTGTCATATCTGTATGAGAAGTTAGGAATATGTTTGTTCTATTTGTGTTCCAAGTTATTTGATTCTGGGACACGCCCAGAATGGATACTTGCAACCATTCCACTGTCTCCTTAATGGCCCATTAGGGAAGCTCCCAGGTATAATGGGCCCAGGGAGAAACCAGTCAAACCACTAAGACTTGCCCATGTAACTGAACTCCATTTTGATGTGCAAAGACTCTGCACAGCATGGGGAAGGACAGAGGTGACAAAAGGCAGCAGACCCAACTCCATTTTGTCTTCAGTGTCCAATCTGCAATCAACAACACCCTCCTCTGGAACTATTCTGCTGCAACTGAATAAAGGACTGAGACCCGCCTAGGTAATGGATGTCTACCAGTGGAATTGGACTAACCTGCAAATTCCAAGTTCTTCAAGGATTTGCTTTATATGGACTCTAAATCATTTGTATATATGTGATTCACTTTGACCCTTTAACATCTCTCATATTTTGTTTTTCCTTTTATATTTGGTGTAGTTTCGAAAGGATAGGCTGGCAGTGTGGTATTCTGGATAAGATCCAAGCCTATATTGTTCTGGGTGATGTGGGTGTCCCTTTGGGGTCAGGAGAACCTATTTCTTTAAGAGACCCAGTGGCTAGTTGGGGACCAGAGGAGCTGATAACGGGACTGTTTCTGTTTTGTTATGCTTCATGATGACTGGTGTGGGGAATCAGTAGCATGTTTTGTTACCGATTGGGAGACTGGTTTAAGTACCACCTATCAGTGGTTTGGCCCCTGGTTTTGCAGCTTGCCCTGATTTTTGCACATTCAGGAGGTTATCCCAGGATGCCCAGGTCACATCATCAACTCAACTAGAAAAACATGAAGATCCAAGCAGAAAGGGGGATCCCACACAGGAGAAAGATATGCAATAAAGTTTTTAAGTAATGAACTGAGGTATTGTAAGATGCAAGCATATAGCATGACCCTGTATAAGGTGGTGGTAGGCTGATATAACTAGTTGGTGCACATTACTGAACTGACAGAAAGTCCTCAGACTTTCAGTGATAGAAAACAATCTAAAAGATGAGGAATTCAAGAACTTGTGGGAGAGTTGTGATGTGGTGCCATTCAAATAGACTCTTTCTCATTTAGCCACTTACGTCATTCTTGCAGTCTTTCCTCCTTTTGATCAGAATGTTCCGGGTATCTTTAGAACAGGGGTTGGCAACAGGGGGTTAAAGTATAATTTGGCAAGCTGCAATCTTTAATCATTACCCCATTTTCCATGATATAATATGGTAATAACAGTTATATTAACACTTCATTTTCTCCACGTCTTGCTTATCATACTTTCCTACGCTCCTTTCTATGCTTTGGTATCTGGTAACCCTATCTATAGCCCATATCAGGAGTAGAGCAACTTTGTAGTCTTGGGCTCAGGTAGGGCATATCTGCAACTTCAGGGGGGGAGCACCACCACAATCCTGGAGTTCAGGCAAGGATGAAAAGGCAGCTGCCATCCTCAGGGCTGGGACTGGCAGCTACCATGTCCCATACTCATGGCCTTCACAGTGACAGAGCGTTCTGCCACTGGGTCAGTGGGGCTCCTGCTGAAATGCAGCAACCAGAATTCATGTGCAGCTGGACTGCAGTTGGCCCCCTGGGGCCATTTCCTACAGTCCTTTTACAGTGTATTTGTGTAGAGGAGCATCCTCCATCTCCCCTGGGTACTTAACGAGCAGCAGTCCCAGCGAATCCTCAGCATTGATCTGGTCAGGCAACTCCAATGTACCTAACCAGTCCGTGGGACAATAGGTGTCCATTCTAGCACTGCACTCCCACAGTGGTTAAGGAGGGCGTTCTTCCTCCAGCAAGTATCACTTGACTGGAGCTTGGCTTTTATACCTTCCTTTCCTGTCCAGCCCTTGTGCTTCCAGAAAGTGGATTGTGCCATACCTGCACCTACCACCGCATGGTATGGATTGGTTCCTTGGTGTCAGCCTCAGAGAGAGGCCAGATCTCTCTGTTACACTGAGTTATGAGTTCTCCCATGACTTTGAATATCATGGGTGGCAAGTATGGTCTTACTGTTGTACAGTCTAGAAGTTACACTGAAAATTCTACCTTCTGGGTTCACATAAACGATGACTCTTCTTTGTTTCTCCTGAATCCTAAGATGGTGAACAGTTACAGAATGTGATGAGCACTGTCTGTGACCTGTTGAGCTAAGCTCCCTGGAATACACCAGCTGTCAGGGTATCTTACCTTGAAGAGTAAACTTGAACTTGTTCTCCTTAAACATACCACCATTACAGCAAGATATCTGGTGAAGAACCTTGGTGGTGCTAACAACCTGAATGGCAGAACGCTGTACTAGATATGTGAAGTTCCCTCTAAAAATCTTAGGTATTTCTTGTTTGCTAGGAAGATGGAGTGATATATGGAAATATGTGTCTTGGAAGTCAAGAGTTACAAACCAGTATTGCACATTTAGGAATGGGACTACTGAGGTGAGGGTTACCATTCTGAATTTGACTTGACGAACAAATGCATTGGATTTTCTCATGTGAAGAATTAAGAAACATCCTCCTTTTTTTTCTTGGCAATTAGAAAATAATGGGAATAATCCACTTTCCTCCTCTATTAAAGAAGACCTGGATGATACCTAAGACTCACCAGCCCTAGGTGATTTGCTTCAGGCCTCAGGAAAATGAAAGTCCCCAAACAGGAATACAGAATCTTCAGTCGTGGACACAGACATATCTTGAATTAATATCAAATCAGACATTTCAACCTGTTCACTAGTTGTACTGCTGCTGAAATAACCACAGTTAAGGCCCTATATCTTCAGAGTCTTTGTTTCTCATTTGGTGGCTCTGATGGCTTTTGGTATAACTCACATTAAAAATAAAAAGTCTGCTTTAAATATATCTTTGTCTGCCCTTGGAATCTAATAATTATGATCCAATAGTCTTTAAGCAAAGTGAGGCATGATCTATTTTACTGATGAACATAACACAGCTTTCAGAAAGAGAAATCTTCTATTGTAATCTACAGTTCCGTAACAAATCCCTCAGGGATGCAACCAATGACACCCACTTCATAGTCATACTTATTGCCATGCTGTATCATCAGGTGATGATGAAGAAATGGCAGCTGGGACAAGTTCAACATGCCAAAGGTATTCATCATCAGAAGCTTATAACTGATGAGGTTCAGCATGGGAAATCTGAGGTAGTTGGCATCACTGAGTCTTCAGGGACTGTACAGGGGAGGTTACCTAATCCTGTAAAGGGTATAGGAAAAGGCATTTTGAAGACACCGTGGCATCCAGTAAGACTAGCAATAAGCTAAAGGCAAACCAAATAGGAGGCATGGTAGCAAGTCCCTCCCCATATCTCTTGTGAACATAATGACAGTTGTGGGCTTTGAAATCCCTATCAAAAGTGTCACATGAGTGGGGTCCTATGAAGAAGAAGATGAACACTCTCCACTACACTGTGAAGTTAATGAGGAAAATACTCCTCTTTCAGGGGTGAAGTAGACTTAGCAGCTGGCCTCAGGGTATGACCTGGAAAGATCCTTTACCACTACCAAAGATGGACCTAGTTCCACAGATGCTGGTGGTGATGGTAATATCTTCAATAGCTGATTAACAGTACCTTCAGTGTGAAGATTACAGTGATGTAATCACTGGGAAGGATGAATACCACTAAATCACCCAGATGTCAATCTTGCTATTGAAAAGTGTCAGTCCCATAGAACATGTCAACATCAAAATAGATGGTGCTGATATGCTGGTGCCCATAGAATCCATACAAACAAACAGAGCTCTAATGCCAATGTGATGGAACACACCCTTGTATTCACCCCCATCAACTACTATAATAATCTTTGTACAAAGTATGCCTTGTAAGGTATCATTTGAAAATTGATAATTTGCTGGTCAGTATTAACCTGGCAAAACATGAATGGCATCACTGTATGTGAAGTTATAAGATTTCCCAGTAGCATGATATTACAGGTTACACATATTCCAAACCCTACAGCCCTGCCAAAGCAGAAGTCAGGACCATCCTAAACAAAGGAAAGAATGTGTTCCTCCTTAACTTGCAATTAAAACAGTAAAGTCATCAAGCAGAAGGAAACACAAGGGAAGTTCAAATAGTGGAAAAATCTAGCAGGGAATATCCTTCCACATAAATTGTCTCCTTCATCTCAGCTGGAAATGTTTTTCAAGAAGGAGACAAACTATAAAAAGGAGGGACAAATTCTCCATGGTACCCCTCACTCTGCCCACCTGAGAAGACAAAAGAAGACTAGCACTACTCTCTCTCTCTCTCTCTCCCCCCACACCTGAGAAGACAAAAGGAAACAGCTGGATTCTAGGGGAGAGGTACTGACCTGAGAATTTTGTCATTCATCTGCTGGAGGATGTGGTGAAAAAGTTTTCTTTGTAATTAAGATAGCTAAGTAGATCTTAAACCGTGATGAGTCCATCCTGTACCCTGGTACGTCAAAGCTGGTACTTAGGGCCTGAAGGCAGCACCATACAGTCACGGCTCTAGACAGCATGGCAGAAGCTTTTTAACAGGAACTGAAGCACAGAGATTTTTTGTTGCCATGAGGCCTTTTTCTACCTTCAGTGAGGGCAAACAACAGGCCAAAGAGTGTTGACAATGGCTGTCACCAACAACAGTGAACTGTAGGAACCATTTGTGGGAAGGATGAATAGCAACATGGAAATGCGCATCTTGTGGGTCAGGCACTAAGAATCGATCCCCTTGCTCTAGAGATGGACTTATCACTGCAAGTGTCATCACTTTGAATTTCTGTGCCTTCACCTAGGTACTGAGGTGTCTCAAGATGGGTCTCCAACTCCACTATTTTTTCATACCAGAAAATACCTTGAATAAAAACCTCTTCCCTCTGTGTTGCATGGGGACTGATTCTACAGCTCCCATGTATAAGAGCATGTTTGTTTCTTGACAAAACAAGCTCTCATGAGAGGGGTCCCTGCAGAGTAACAGAAAAAGATAGTTGCTTTCCTGTAACTGTCATTCTTCGAGATGAGTTGGTCATGTCCATTCTTAGTGTAGGTATGTACACACCATCATGCATGGTTACTGAAACATTTTTCCCCCAAGCAGCAGCTGTAGGGCTGGCTCCAGTGGTCCCTCGAGTGCCGTGCATATTTCATTGCAGTCAAGCCCGCTCAGTCCCTTCTTTCCACTAACTCTGAAAGAGGAGATGGCAGGTGGGTTTGGAATGGACATGAGCAACTCATCTCAAAGAATGATAGTTACAGGTAAGCAACCAACCAGAGTTAACTCCTCCCATGATCCAAGGTAAAGCTTACAACTCACATCAAGAATGGACATGAGCAAGCTCTTGACAAAGAAGACACATTCATTCGTGAATATGTAGTAAAGTGAATGGTGTACCTGTAGCAATGATGTCCAAAACCTGCTACTCCATAGTGACCAACTAAGTACACCAGAAGTAGTGACAGCAGAAGCCAAAGTGAGGAAGGTTAGTGAACTGGTGTAGTTAATAAGGTTGAGGATGGCAATCTGAGCCTTTGACCAACCCATAAAATTGATGCTTGGTGGTGTATGGGTGTTAGGAGGGAGGCTGAGTGGCAGAAGATTTCCTTCTTTAGATTCTCTGCCTATTTCAGTAAGATTCATATGACCTCTGAAAGATAAGAAATTGAGAATGGTGGGATCTCTCAGCCTTCTGAAAGTTGTTGAGTTCCACCTTGTAGTTGGATGTGCAAATGCCAAGAGAAAGTAAGGTATATCTAGTGTCCTTTAATGGTCACAGAAACTCATCCATTCTGTCTTCGAACCAGACTCATCAAAAGGAAGGCCTACTACAGCATTCTGGACTTCTTTTGCAAAAAAGTTGGAGCCAGGACACTCTTCTCCTCACTACAACTGTAGCAAGCAAACACGCAACAAGGATGGCTTGCAGGGCTGTTCTGGTAAGTAACTGGCCTTCCATAATAATTGGTAATGTCAGTAGGTAACCGTCCACAAAAAAATTCAGTTTGGTATAACTGATGTGGTTGTACTTTACCATTAATACCTGATAATTGATTATTCTAAATTGTAAGAAGCCTGAGGAATAAGACTTCCTCCCCAGTAAATCCAGATGCTTACAATCTTTCATGAAGCATGGTTTTGGTGTGGTACTACCTTCCACTTTCATTAACTGCATTAGACTACCAAGGAATTATGTGAGAGATAGGAAAATAAAAAATCTGAGTCCTTTGCCAGAACATAGTACTTTTTATCCACTCTTTTCCATGTAAGCAGAATAGAAGCAAGGATATGCAAGATGATCTTTGCTGGGTCCAGAAGAGCTTCATTAACTGGAAAAGCTTTGATAGGAGGGTGAATGCTGGATAGGAGATCGGAGGATGAATGCTGGATACCGAGCACTTATGATGAGGTTTTTTCACCTCCTCAACTGGAATCCACAACCCTCTTAATCAGATTCCACATATGTTTAAAATCATCCACCAAGGATGGAGAAGATGGTATGACTGCTTCATTCAGAGATGAAGAAGAGATGTTGGCCATAGGAGAAACTTCTTCATTGGCTCTAGCTTCCTGCACCTCAAAAGATTCCTCTTGAGGGTCAGATCTCCTGGAAGGAGCAGGTGACATAGTTTGCCCCCTTTACAGGAGATGGCACTTGGTATGCTTGAAAATTATTGGTGACAAATTGCACAAGGATCTCACTATGGCCAAGGAAGAAGTGCACAAGGCACAGGAAGCAGCATCCACAGCTGCTCATACCAACGAGGTGATGGTGATAATGGTGGACCACAAATAGTTACAGCTTCAGGGGAAGCTTCTGGAAAGGGATCTCTACAGAAGTGAGGGAGAGAAGCCTGGATTGACACTTGAGACACCAAGGTGAAGTATTCATCAGAATCCTCTTCCTTAAGCTATCTCTGGAATGGTGGAGTGCCTGGAGAGATCTGAGGTGAAAATGCTACTCTCAGGCAACCTTGATATTATTGGTACCAACAGCACCTTGTAGTCAAGCAGCTTGAGAATAATGCACCTCAGATACAGCCAAGTCCCAGGGGAAATGGAACTCCTGAACTATCAGGAGTGTTATCAATGTTGAGCCTGTAATTCGTACTGAGGTGATCATAGCAGAGGGTGGGTACAGTACCATAGGCCTCAGGCATTCAACAAGATAATACGAAAGTTCTCAAGAGTGCCAAAAAAGCACAATCAGCATCCCAACGGACCTAATTCTGTTTCCTCCATACTGAAGAGCTGTTCCAGTTGCCTTGGCCTTTTAACATTACCAACGTCCTCTTTTGGCCCAAGGCTTTTTTGTCTTTCACTTTAGCTGCACCCTCATTATCTAAGGAGTCAGCAGCCTCATGAATACCTTCTTGGACAGCCAGTGATACCAGTTTGGCTGATAATAGCAACAATCTCAGTTCAGGGACACCTTCCATTGCGTGCTTATGGATGAAGTCCTGTGTCTTCCTTTTAGACATTTTGGAAGTGTGGGGCTCCAATGCTGTAGAGGCAGCAGACTTGCTTGGAAACCAGCATATGGGGGTGGAAGGGTCCCTTTGTCTAGGTCAGCAGCCAAGCATAGAGAGTTCTCAATCATGAGGAGGTGAAGCATTCTATCTCTGGTTTCTCTGACTCTTGATTTCAGTGCCAAACAAAAATTACAATTCTGGGCAACATATAATTTCTTGAGATAACAGATGTAGTGAGAGTGTCCATCCCTGACCAGAATCGCCTCCCAGCATCGCAGACAGCATCTGAAGCTGGGAGAACAAGGCATAACCTCTGAATAGAAGAAAAAAACACTGACTAGTTAATATCTACCCAAATACGAGGAAATTTTTAAAAAAATTCTTAAGATAAGGAGCTACAGTACCACTATTTACTAACTATGGAAACTAACACTAATACAACTATAAACTAAATAAAAAACAGCAGAAAGTTGAGGAAATCTCAGTGGGACAACTGCCAGAGCTCAGTCTCAGACTGAGGTAGCTGAGAAGGAACTGAGGATAGTTCATCCATTCAGTGCTATATAACAATGGCATGGGGAATGAGAGTGGCTGGTACACACAGGCCAGACACTGCTATGAGAAATCACTGATTGAAAGCACAGGGAGTGCTAATGCACCTAGGATAGAGTACCCATAGGGACACTGCTTGAAAAAGAATCAGATCTCTCATAGAATTTCAGAGAAACTTCTGCTCTGCCTTCCTATTCAGAGACAGTAGACTGAGCAGCAATCTGGCTACAGTGTAACATACTTGTAAGTATAGCATGCTGAAAGCCTAGCTGGGAAAAAAGAGATGGGGAAGTTTAAAACAACAACAAAAAAAAAAACAACTAAGAGGAACCTCTTACACGACTGTAACGCTGTACCCAAGGTCGATAAAACACAGTAGCATATGCCTGATGGAGCAGAAGATTCTCATTTAAGAGAACTTCTGTTTTCCTCACTCTAATCTTTTAGTGCTTCCATATGTTTCCAAAAACCCTTGTGAACAGTGAGACACAAACTGATCTTAACAAATCACGTCTGAACAATCTGGTCTTTAACCACAAGACTTTACTGACTGCAATGTTATTAAAAAATATTTTAAAATAGGATGGTAATAGAATCTGGAGTTGTACTTCATTGGTAATCTGTAGGTAGCTTGAGAACACCTAAATGTTCCTTAAAGCTTTCTTTCCTTTTCTTTATGTTGGCACTGACTTTATCTTACAATTCCAGCAATGGTAGCACATATCAAGTGGTACTGAGAATTTTGTGATATAGGCACAACAGCACTGTCAATTTGGGAAATATGCTCCAGATTTATTGGCTATTATCTGAAATTCTGCATGGCTGATGAAGAGATTTGAGTAAAGCATGCTTAATTAAGAGCACCCCACATGTACTTAAGCATTTTTGCATGTTCTTATAAACATAAAAAGCAACTTCAAAACCTCATCACCAGGAATCTCAGGGTACAGTTTCACTAAAGAAAAAAAGTCGTACCAGTCTCAACCTGTTAAAAGAGGACAAAGGCATGATAATTTGCCTATATGGATGGTTAGTGCTTTTTTAAGGTTTAAGAAGCCACTACAGGATATCTTAAGTAGGCTACTGAGACAGATTAGATAATGTTGGTTGAGAAATCATATTTTATATGAACTGAAACTAAGGCTATGTCTACACTAGAGGGCTCGGTTAAGTCGACTTAATAAGGTTGACATTAAGTCAATTTAATAAAGTCGACTTTTAAGCCCCCCTTTGTTTAAGGTGACTTTATAAAGTCAACTTAAGCCAGGGGACCCACTTAAAGTCAAGTTAATATAGTTGACATTAGGTGGGTGCCCTCGCTTAAGTTGCCTTTATAAAGTCAACTTAAATAGCTACTCTGGCTTAAGTCAACATTATAACATCAACTTTAATGACCACATTTTGTTAAGTTGACTTAATAAAGTTGACTTAACCCTTAAAGTCGACCTTAAGGGTGAGAGTTATTAAGTCAATTTAAGCAAGTTCTTAAGTTGATTTAATTAACTCCAAATGTCACCAGGGAGTAGCTTAAATTGTCTTAAGCCTGGTGAAGTTGACTTAAACCTCCAGTGTAGACATAGCCTAAGAGAATATTCTCACATTAAAATTATGACCAAGAGAAAGATACTGACAAACTGTCTTAGGTTTAAAAATACAAAAAGACAATAAACTTAGAACTAAATTGTTATAAACAAACAATTGTTTCCTACATTAATATTAGCATCTTGTATTATGAGAAATGAAATAATTTTATTTACTTTTCAGAAAAGGAATTTTAACGAAGTGTGAAATATTCATTGTTTGTGCTGAATAAATAATTTTTTGTATACAGAAATGCACCAGATGCAGCAAATCAGATAACACCATGTAAGGAAGATTACTTTATATCTAATAGGATCACAGCAGTATTAGACATGCACAGAAAAATAACTATATTTACAATAAAGAGGGAAATATCATTAAAGGTGATACAGCAATCAGACCAGGATAGAAATAAGGTTACGTCACTGCCCTGACAAAATATTGTCAAGATTTTAATGACACAGATACCTTCTTGGTTAATATGATAATGAGTAAGTTGACACCTGACCACATCAAAAGAATGTATAGCAGGACGACAAAAAAGGGAATCTGATACTAGGATCTGAACAGACATCTAGTATGTCATGGAGAATGGCATACATTCAATATCCTGTGAAAGAGACAAAGGGAGCTCTAGAAATGTAAGCATTATATTTGCTTATCTCTTTTCCGTGACCTCAACAATTTAAACTATGTGTGCAAGGTGAGGGAGTTTCAAGCTTAGGTATACGTTCTGTGCCTTTTAACCTTGTTTTGACTTGATCCTCTCTTAATTTTGTAATAAATTAGGGTTTATTTAAAAACATTTATATTTTAGACTGAGGCAATTCACCATAGCTTGTTAGAATTAAGGTAAAATGATCCTTTTGCCTATGCAGAAGGGCCAGCAGTTAAATCCAGTTCCAGTCGAACTTCCATTAAAAAGATAAATTTTGATTCTGCACAGTTCATCACATACGCTTCAGAAATACATGAAATAAGACAGGTCCACCTCATAAGATGTGTTTGACGTCCCAGAGTTAAAGAAACACTATTTTCTAACTGAAATACTTAACAAAAGATTCATGGATCAAATTAAAATGGAGTCATAAAACAATGCATTTAAAAACACAAACCCAGAAAAAAATCTTACACAAATATTGATAAATTGTTATTGTTTGTTTGGTTTTTTTCATTTGAAGACTATTAGACTGCTGTATAGCAATGCTATGTTATTTCTATACTTCTGGAGGAAAGAAGGATTAATATGGCCACCTAGAGGAGAAAAGAATGATAACAAAATATGCCACATTCTTTTATGTTTTCAAACTTTAAAACACTACCTTTCCAGAAAATATGCATCCTGTAAATGTGAAATTAAATACAATACACTAGTCAAATATAATGCATGTTTTCAAATTAAAATCAGTATTATAAGAAGATTTAGGATACTGTTAGTGTTTTTTACACTTTGGCATTAGTAAAATTAGATAATATATCTAGCAATGCAATCTTACTCAATCTCATGAGTTACAGAATCTGCTTCTTGCCCATCCTGCAGTAAGATTTTGTATATATGTTGTTGCTTTTTAAACAAATGAGAGCAGGACTGACCAAATCAAAAAAGCAAACAAAATAAAAAGTAGTTATTAAAGTGCAGACAAGATAGCTACTGGTAAAAACAAATCTATGAGTCCCTTCTTTGAAAATATATAGCATGGTATGCTGCTCGGTAATGACAGAACAACTGATTAATTGCCAAAAAGCACATATCTTTCTAAAGATGGAAAACCATCTTATTTTTATCAGCTCATGCTGCTCCTGACCTATGGTGGACTTCCTGTTGACTTCAGTAGAAGTTATACACAAGAACCGAAGGCTTTAATGTTCTGAAAGTAGAAATAAAATAATTCGAATGTCAAAATAGAAAACATTAAACACATCTCTGAAAACCTAATAATATAGGAAGCAAACATGTTAGTAAGTACTAAAACTGTTTATTTCTTACATGACATTTTCATTTTGTACATAGAGCAATGTTGTTCCTTTTTCTAAAGAATTAAGAAAGCTCTCTGTTATTTACTTTAGATCTTCTACGTGTATAGTTTAACAAAAAGTTATATTAAGTAAAGTAAAACTAAACTATTTATTGAAAAATCTCAACTAGAATTACTGCAAAGCTTCATAGAACCAAGAATTTACATCCAGGTTTCAGAAACAGTAAGACTTGATATTGCATAATTTACACTAAAACATTCCTTGATGTTCTTCTCTTTCAATCTGAGATGGTGACTTCAAACGTTTAATACAACGTTCTTTGAACACGTGTGAACCAGCTGGCTATAACACTCCAGCCTCTTTTTAAGGACTGCAGGTTTTCTTTATCAGGTTCCCACTTTCTCTGTCACTAAAGTTCTAGGATGTGAAGCTTGCCTTTCTTGGCGAATAAAATGCAACCATGCATACTCTTCCTTGTCTTTTCCTGTATTTAGAGCAAATTTGTATGGAACATATTTTAATAATAATGCATGGTATTTGCTGTTATATTTGAAATACTTTTGGAAGAACTAAGAAGTACCAACAAAATATACACTGTAGTGTGCCACCTTCAGGTTATAACGTATTATAAAGAACACAATGATAAATTTTTCTGTTGACTTGTATAACATTATTGAGTAGCATGTCATAAGCAGGCTAATGGCTACAGAAATAGTAACAAAACATGGCCCTCACTATACAACTGCTTTGCTCATAACTGTAATACTACTGAAGGCTCTGTGGCTGTTGGAGCTCAGCTCTTGGTGATGAATTGAGAGTCATCCTACATACAACAACAAATGCAAAATAAACATCCACAAAACTGGTAACTATTACTCTGATATTTTTTCTGTTAATTAAAATATATAATGTATAAGCAAATAGAGTCTGAAATTGAACATACAGTATTTTAAATCAAACTGTATAAAACTTTGAATGCTCTTCCATTATAATAAATTAAATCATCAATTTACCACTTAAGTTTTTAAGAGTATATTTCAGTTATTGTGACAATTATTTCACTTCCTGAATGGAGATACTGTCTGGAAGTATGGGCACTGATGACATCTGCAGCAAGCCACATGAAACAGGCTAGCAGTCTTCTAGCTCCTGTACTTAGAACTTGCCAAAGATAGCCCCTCTGCCATAGACTTCAATCGTACTCTAAATTTCAAGCTTGAGGAACAAAGACCCCAGATCATTGGAAAGGTGGAAGCTAGCACAAGTCCCTGCATCTTCAAGACAGGAGGTAGAAGAAGGTGCCTGGTTATATTTCATTGACACTGCAAACAAGATCAGAAATGGGGGAGAGGAAGAAAACACTTTAGAGGTTGAGTTCAGATCCAAATCTTGGAAATTTTTGCAGTAAAAGGAAATGAGCAAAGGGGAGCCACTTAAAAGGAGAGAGGAAAACAGCACTGAGGCTACATTAGGTTCTGTATCTTTCGCATTTGCTGATGGCAACATTTCCCTTTCCCATGCCCAGCTAGTATCTCCTATCTTTCTCCTGCAAGCGGCTCCAAGTGGAGCTGGCTCCCCTCACAGCATGGAGTAGTTGGGTGTTGGAGGGAAAAGTGGCAGGGAAAGAAAGCTAATATAGATGCCGCTGTGGGCAGCTTTAAGTAGATAAAAGGTACTGAAACAGAAAGCACATCCTTCTATTTTTACTGATGTTTGCCTTTCTCGAAATGCCTCCTAATCATACAGTAACTATCACTTCTACAAACGAAGCAAGTAGTCCTGTGGCACTTAAAGACTAACAGATTTACTTATTGCATGAGCTTTCATGGGAGAAAATCCCATTTCATCAGACTCTCTGAAGATGGAGAACTCTCATTCCCTGCTTCTTCTGCTGAGGTAGACTAACACAGCTGCACCTTTGAAACTTATCACTTCTACATTTTCCTCTCTAAATGCTGAGACTCAAGATCAGTGATCTAATATGTGGCCTTGAAGTGAGAGGACTTACAAACAAAGGCTATGTCTACACTACCAAGTGCACCACTGAGAGGGCAAGATCAACTGTTCAAGTTCAACAGAAAATCAGTACAGTTGTGCTCAGCTGAACCTAGAAGTCACCAGAGGTTAATTTATTAAAACCACCCTGGCAAGTAGTGTAGCGTTGTCTTGAAAAGAACACATTTCCCATCAGTGAAGTGCAGTAAAGACATTGCAAAGAAGAAAGGTTAAGAAGTTGACAGGACTTATGCAAGCTACTCTGCATAGTTCTCATAGCTTCTGTTGACTGCTGCTGAATTTGCCAGTAAAGGTAGACCAAGCATTAGATAGTGAAGAGGGAAGGAAAATTATATTACTGTGCTGCAAGCTTCAAGGCTGGCTTGCCTGTCCTATCTGTGTGTCCCGCCATAGGTATCACTGAATGCACATTCAGTCCCTACTTCCAAAAAGAGAAGGATCACAGAAACAACATCTCTAGTTTAAGTGATAACTAGACATTTTTCCAAAACTCTCACATTATGGAAAGACTTCCCAAATCAGTAAGGATTTGTTGCAAGCTACACTTAAATATAAACATTCACATGTGACATGCATTTGTTTCTGCTAGAAAAAAGTATGTAATCTTTTTAAAAATGTGGTGTCTATTAAAACACACTTACAGTTTCATTACTGTACAATTAACATATCTAATTGCTCCATCAGGAAAAAAATCTTACTGTTGCACCAACATAAAAAATACAATCTGATTTTTTAATTGCACCTCAGCCAGAACTGCCTTTTAAGGAGCTTACACATATATGTATTCACTTAGAACTATTTCTAGATGCAAATGGTATCATTTTGACATCTCACTACTCAACTGCGCCCACATACCACATACACTCGTGGATAAGCCAATCTGTGCATAAGCTGACCCCGCATCCAGTTTTGAGCCCCCAGAAAAGGAAAAAAATGGGTGAATCATGGATAAGCCGAAGTCCCCTCATGGTCTCAGGCTCCTACCCCCCCCCCCACCGCCAGCTTCGCCTTGAGCCGCCGACTCCCCCAGCCTGCCGCCACTTTTCCCCAACACCCTGCCATCCATGCCGCTGCTTCCCCCAACACCTCACCATATGCGCCACCGCTTTTCCCTGACATCTGCCGTCCATGCCGCTGCTTTTCCCTGACACTGCTATCCATGCTGCCACTTTTCCCCGACTCCTCCCAGCCTGCCTCCACTTTCACTGACACCCCCCGATTCCCCCTGGCCTGCTGCCACTTTCCCTGATTCCCCACAGCCTGCACCCGCTTTCCCCCGGCTCCCCTCAAGACACCCCCCACCCCACCCAGTGCCCCCTTACCTGGGCACTGGGATACATGCTGGGGCTCCAGGCTGACTCCCCAACATGGCCGCTCCAGCCACACACTGGGGATCCCACCCTGAGCCTACTCTGAGCATGCTCACAGCAGGCTCAGGGCAGGAGATTTAAAAACTCCTGGGCTGGGACTGCTTTGCTGGCCTGACCCACGTATAAGCTGAGTCCCCCTTTGAAAGCCGATTTTCAGTCTCAAAAAACTCAGATTATGCATGAGTATATACGGTATCTATGCACTTAGCTATCTACACTGCAATCATGGTGGATGATTGCTGTTTGTGTAGAAGCACATCAGCTACCTTCACCCTAGCAAGTCTAGATACCAGAAGCATTAAAACTGGAGCAGCACAAACTACAGCACAGGTTATATAAACTTGGTCAGAAACCTGAGCACTTACTCGAGTGGATAGTCTGAACTGAAGGCCAGGCTGTCATGGCTTCACTGCAAACAGCACCTGAACTAGCTAAACTAAGGTATGTTGACTCAATCTACTATCATGACTGCAGTACAGCCATACTCTAAATGACATGTACTGAAGATTCAAAATAATATAACCAAAAAAAAAATCTGTTTTCAAAATCTGACCTATTAGAAATTTTTATTGATAAAACATTAACCTTCTTTCGTCCTTTTGTCTTGTGATTTAAATAAAAGACATAAGATATGTAGCATGGGGAATAGCTCACCTGCTGATAGACTCTGTATCTTAAAGTCTTTTAATCATGAGTTGAGGACTTTAATAACTCATTCATAGGCTAGAGGATTACTGCAGGATTGAATGGGTAAGGTTTTTGTGGCTTGCATTGTATAGGAATACACTAAATGATCATATTGGTCCTATCTGACCTTAGAGTCTATGAGTCTATACGGCTGCAATTCACAAGGTAAAGAACATGATAAAATAATTTCAATGAAAGATAAGCCTACTTTGGAGCTATGAAAGTCAATATGTGTATAAAGTATACCTCTGTAAAAATCTTAATCTCCATAAAAATCAGCTGAAAAGGAGTTCCTCCAAGCAAAATGTTAATGTTGATGAAGTTGCATGCTATTAATTCCTCTCATATTAAATGACAGCATGTTGGTACCTGTCTTTCAAAATGTGTATATATAAATATTGGAGAGTTACTAGCAGATAGTGAGTATTCTAAGCAGGCTGTCTTTAACTACAACATTCTCACCCACAGTATAACCTGAAGGTGAGGGATGATGGGAGAAATATTATAAATCACATCTTACCTTCATCTATTGAGGCTTCGCTACTGTATCCATCATACTCTGCAGACAGAGGGCTATATTTTTGTCTGGTTTCCCAAATGTAATTTTTTTGCTGTTTGCTATCTGACATTGGTGGCCTTGAACTTTGTGTTCTGGACACAGCCTCATGGTATTTACCCAGTGCCTCATCTTCACTTTCAGAGGATGAACCATGCTGGTCTTTATTTATGTACGAGTTGTCTGTTTGAAGAAAACAGAACAATAAATGATAGACTACAGTTCAAGAGTGAAACAAATCAATAAAATTAAAATATTTCCCATGTTTACTGAAATTTTTAGAGAAAACCAAAATACATTTAACCAAATTTTGTTATTTTTATACATGTACCACACTGAACTCCCACAGCTCACTAATTTTTATTATTTTACTACAAATGCAGAAAAATAAATCCCTGAAGGTAATACCGTACGCGTATGTCCACATATCTCTTTTATTTCAAAATAAAACTCATTATTTCGAAATAAAAGAGATTAGGTCCACACAACGTTTTCTTATTTCGAAATGACAGGATCCGTCATTTCGAAATAAGAACCGTCATTTCAAAACAGCTTAAACCCTATTCATTTTGAAACGGCTGTTATTTCAAAATGCTTATTTCGAAATAAGGCCGTTTGGACAAGTTGTTTCGAAACAACACCATTGTTTCAAAACAACTATTTCAAAACATTGGCTATGTTCACACACGGGGGGTTATTTCGATACAAGCTGTTTCGAAACAGCTTGTATCGAAATAACGCCTTATTTCGAAATAAGTTAATTCGAATTAACAGTTTGTTAATTCGAATTAAGGAAAAAAGCAGGAATCGAAATAGCATGTTCCAACAAGTTATTTCGAAACGAGTCACCATCGTTTCAAAATAACATGTTCCGACGGGATTGTTTCAAAACAATGGTTTCGAAACAACGTTGTTTTGACACCAAATGGGGTTTAAGTTGTTTCGAAACAACGCTGTTGTTTTGAAACAATAGAACTCATTGTTTCAAAACACCAGTACATCATGTGAACATGGCGTTTCTTATTTCAAAACAACCTGTTGTTTCAAAATAAGACTGCTGTGTGAACACACCCAACATGTCTGAACGGCCTTATTTCGAAATAACCATTTTGAAATAACAGCCATTTCGATAGCATGCTTTCTGTTAATTCAAATTAACATTTTCTTAATTCGAATTAACTTATTTCAAAATAAGGACTTTATTTTGAAATAACTCATTTCAAAATACTTATTTTGAAATAACAATGTGTGTGTAGACATAGCCTATATGTAATAGGAAATAAGCTAGGTTTCTTGAGGAGGTACACTTACCTAACTTCCTGAATTTGAATAAGAAATAAAATGCCCAAGAATTTACATAACCATGTAACACACTGTCGTGGCACATTTTGGATTAATGACTCATACTAGAAAGTCAGCTTCTGATTCTCTATTGCTAAAGGGCTTATGATACAGAATATGGTATAAATAAAAATTTGATGTCAAAACAAGAGATGACAAAATTACTTAAAAGTATTTCAGGCTATCACCATCAAAGGGGAAAAATGGTACAGTAATATAGTTGCTAAATTTTTAAAGAAAATCTAACAAGTTGACCAACATGTTCATAGCTAAAAACAGAAGTTGTACAATATAGGCACATACCAAAAGATGTGAAGGATAAAGAAAAGTGATCATTTACAAGAAAATCAAAATGGACATACAAGGCCTTCTTTTACTTGAAATAGCAACCATTTTCCTCAAACCTAGAATTAATACAGATTCTCCTAGTAGCCACCCAGCAATAGCTAAGGTTGCATAAAAGTGTCTTTTCTAGCCAGTTTTTATCCTGTCACGGCTTCTCACATCATCACACTTGTGCTTAAAATTTTCCAACTTGGTGTCTTTTCAGGCTGTGGGGGGAGGGCGGTTTGATTGACTGTTTTTTTAAACCAAAGATTCAGCTGTTTTCAGAATGGGGAGAGTGAAAAATAAACCTTTTTAATTTAAAAAAAAAAACTATAAGGTTTTAGTCAACAAGTGTGTTTTTTTTAAAGCCTCCATTTGAAATGGCTATAGTTTAAAAATTTTTAGTTAACAGGAAAACAACTTTCACTCGGGAGTAAAGCACAACCATGTTCCACAAAAGACTGTTTTTATTTGAAATATTCATACTAGAAGTAGAGTGATTTTTTCAATATGCACATTAAAACAAAAAGTCACTCAGTGCAGAAGACCAGTATAAGATTTACGCCGCCTTTCAGTTCAGTTGTGTCGGCTTACACCACGACAACCCCAAAATGTCAAAGACCTTGTTCCGAAGAACGGAGGCGCAAAAGCAACTAACTGAAACTGCTGTAAAATTATTTTATTTTTAACTTGGGCCAATTTATTTTCCCCTAATCTCACTTCTGGGAATGACTGAAGTGTTCTAGCTAAAACTTAAACAAAACAAAAGAGAGACACAGCAGGGAAAATTTCAGCCTGAACAGTGGAAGTCTCTCATGAAGGGAAGTGTCAAGCAACTGTAACTGTATATAGTGCTAACAGCTCTGTTTAGATTAGAATATTCATTCATTCTTTCTCAACCCAGAGACTGTACACCAGCTGGAAAGAAGGCGGGCGGGATTTGGTGAGTGTCAAAGCCACTGTCCTGGATGAAACCCAGAGCATCCAGGAGTACATCAGTAAGATGGCACCCAAAGATGAGCTACTGAGAGAATGCCTGAGGCAGCAGCAGACATAGGAGGAAGATCAAGCAGAAGAAATGCCATGGCAAGACAAGACCCTGCATGGGATGTACCATCGACAGATAGCTGAGGTGACTGACATTGGGAAATCCTACCAGTGGCTGGAAAGGGCTGGACTAAAAGACAGCACTGAGGCACTGATCATAGCAGCACAAGAACAGGCCCTGAGCACCAGATCCATTGAAGCAGGGGTCTACCACACTAGACACGACCCAAGGTGCAGACTGTGCAGAGAGGCCTCAGAGACAGTCCAACACATAGTGGCAGGATGTAAGATGCAGGCAGGAACAGCATACACTGAAAGGCACAACCAAGTAGCTGGCATTGTGTACAGGAACATCTGCACAGTGTATGGGCTAGACCCTCCCAAGACCAGATGGGAGATTCCACAGAAGGTCGTGGAGAATAACAGGGCTAAGATTCTGTGGGGCTTCCAGATCCAGACGGACAGGCAGGTACTGGCCAATCAACCAGACACCATGGTAATAGACAAGGACCAGAAGACAGCAGTGGTGATAGATGTAGCAGTGCCAAGTGACAGCAACATCAGGAAGAAGGAGTATGAGAAGCTGGAGAAGTACCACGGCCTGAAAGAGAAACTAGAGCGGATGTGGAAAGTGAAGGCCAAAGTGGTCCCAGTGGTGGTAGGAGCACTCGGGGCTGTGACTCCTAAGCTGGGAGAGTGGCTCCAACAGATCCCAGGAACAACATTAGAGTTCTCTGTCCAGAAGAGTGCAGTGCTAGGAACAGCTAAGATACTGCGCAGAACCCTCAAACTCCCAGGCCTCTGGTAGAGGACCCAAGGTTGAGGAAGACATGTACCACCCATAGGAGTGAGAGGGGAATTTTTTTTTTATATATATATATATATATATATAAAAACTCTCTCTATAATTAGTATTTATTTGGAGAGTTGCTGCCTTAGGGTATTGCTAATGAGCTATAGCATCATTCACTGATAGGTCACCAGTTTGAGTCCAGCCTAATTCAAAAGGGGATTAAGAGATATTTTTCATTTTATGCCTAGGCACTATATGAAATCAGTTTCATAGATTCCAAATCCATCTACCACATCAAAAACACACTAGTATGTTTATGTAACTGATTGATTCAACAAAGAGATGATGAACTGCACAGGATGCAGAAAATGACTCCATGCTTTCGCTGAAAAAAGGCCTTCTCTCTCTCTCCTCCAGATCAGGGTCAAAATATGCTAGCAGGCCAATGTATGTTAAGAAATTTGTCCAACTTCTCCCCAGCAGATAAACATAGATCTTCATTTATCAAGCTGTCACAACCTGAAGCCTTCACCAGCAACGAATTCACATAATTTTTATGATTAAGTTTATATTTGTGGGTTACTTGTACCAATGAAAATTATCTTATTAAATAGTTTGCATAAAATGTCATATATGTATGTATTTTATATGCTTAGTATACTAAAAACATACCACAAAGTATGTTTACCAACAGTATATATAAGAAATCTCTTTCTAGGTCAGCATTCCTTAAGAAAAACCATAAACACAAATAAAGTATCAAGTTTTTATAGCTACAGACTTCTTAATTATCACTTGTCAATGACTATTCTACCCTGAAATTAAAGTGTTATTTAATCAGGCAAAAAAAACCAAAAAAAACCCCAAACACCTCAGAAATTTTCTACCACAGCACAAATAAAGCAAAAATTCAGGGTTTTTTGGTCATATGCATCCAAAGTACCAACTTGAATATTCTCCGCAGACTTCAAAAACTGTCTTCTAGATAGTCTTTTTAAAAAATGTAGATAGAATTTGAAACGCTTTCAAAGAATAAATGAAAAATTAATTTTGGATTTTTGAGGGGGTTGAGAGAATACTGTAATTATAAATAAAATGTTAGAAAAATACATTCAAATCTTAAGCTCATATATATATGTGCCCTGATCCATATGCAATAAGGGCAACACAGATGCTTTGAATCTATTCCTAAATAATATAAAACTACTTCCTGCACTAAATGGTTTCTAATACATTCTGACCAGGACCACTGAAATAAAGAGATTCTTAAGAACATTCTAGAGCCAAACAAAGACCTAGAACAAATTCCCAGTACCCAACAGAAACCATGCAAAGCACTTCAGAAAATGCAAAATAGTTTTTATTTGGAAAAAAGAAAATTTAGAGTGAATGATAGGTATTTAATCATGAGTAATAGTATAGCATGGAAGACTATTCCAGAACTTCACTCCTTTGACAGTTAACAACCTTCAACTAATTTCAAGCCTGAACTTGTTGATGGCCAGTTTACCAAGTATATCCATTTGTTCTTGTGTCCAGACTGGCATTTAACTTAACTCCTCTCCCTCCCTGTATTTACCCCTCTGATGTATTTATAGGAAGTAATCATAACTCCCCTCAGCCTTCTTGTTGTTAGGCTAAACAAGCCAAGCTCTTGAGTCTCCAGTTACAGAAAAATATTAAACTTTCAATAAATACCATTTGCAATCAGAGAATAAATTACCTAGAAAATAAAATATACTGTAAAGAGATCCCATTTAGAGGGAAGAATTCTAGCAAAGTCTGTAAATTATGAGGTAAAAGTAGTATGTAGAAAAAAGATGAAGGAACAGCCTAATGGAGAAAATGTGATGAAAGACACCTCACCTTTTTCTGGTGTCTTCTTGCTACTTACTTCTCTTGAAAACTTTTGTGGTTCCTTATAGTTTTTCTCTTTACCATCTTTCGAAAGTGTGGTTATTGCCTTTTCTTCATGGTTCACTATGGCTTCTCCATTACCATGAGAAGAAGTTTTGCATCTCTTTGCTTTTTCCTCATTAACACAATCTGGATGACCACTGTGTGCCTTTTTGAAATTTGACTCTGACAATCTCTGCTTTTGTGTTTCGTTTGCTTTTGTTCCTGAATCCTTCGATCCATTTGTACAGGTCTGCACTTTGTGGTTCTGAAAACCAATAGCTGATGACCTGGGTTTGACTTTTCTATGCAAAGGATCCTTAGAATTGTCCAGCACTGCATGTAACCCATTACCTGCATCTTTAATAATAGATTCATCTGTTACAAATGTATTACTATTCAAATTATTATCCTTTGAAAATTTTTCATTTTCCAAGTATTTATTTCCAGTCGTTCCTTTGCTTTTAATGTGTCTCCCTACATTCTTCATATTCTCAGATACTTCCATATTATTAAAAAGTTTTTTAGCATCTGCCTGTTTTAGTTGACTTTGTCTTTTTTCCTGGACATGAACTGACACTGTAACTTGATTCAGCTCTTCTTCAACAGAATCTAACGGATCAGAATAATCCTTCTTATGCTTATGCTTCTCCTCTAGAACAAATCTTTTTTGCTTCATATTTATTTCCTTAGAATCTGCTAACGATGTTATATTTTCCTCTTTAATAGGCATATATTTATCCTCCTGAATTCTAGAATTTTCATCTTCTGTGCGTAGGCCATTTATCATGCTTGTTACCTGCTCTGTAACTGTATCAGCTACAGCAAAGCTGACTTCTCCAACAGCACTGGTCAGATCATCTACAGCATTACTAAGAGCGTCAACCAGAGAAGACACAGAAGGAAGGTTCAGATTTTGTTGAAAGTTTTTGAAAAACGCCATTTGTCCAGTCTTTTTATTAACCAATGAATTAGTTTTAGAAGAGTCTTCCGTTTTGTGAATCTGTCACCCACCCAAAAGACTCAATTTTATATTTATTTAGTGATGCTGTCCATAAGCTTATTATAAAACCTGAAGCCACTTTGTTCTTGCCCAAAATTCTATATGTACTGAAGGAAATAATAAACTGAAGTAAAACATCTTTGAAATGACGTCAAGATCAACTAACTCAAAACAGTGTTCTTCCATGGCAAAATAAGTAGTCTTTAATCAATGCTCAGTATCAACTAGTCAGAATACAATGGGTATTTGTTTAAAAAAATGCAACAAAATATGGGGAAATGTATATTTTATTCTACACCTGCAAAGAAGAAGTTTTAAATACTTTTAAATTATGTACTTTTATTACATTAATTCATACTGCAATGAACTACGGTAGATTAACATAATAGCAGCACAACAGGACATACCCCCAAAGAGTTTCTTCATCTCAAAATATTTGTTGCTTTCTAAGCAATTTAAAATATTTTGGTCCACAGATACTTCTTCTACAGCCATCAGGACAGAAAGAAACCCCAATCTGGATACAGTCTTTGGCTTACTGGACCTCATCTTTCTCATAGGCATGCTCTAGAAATCAGTTGTTAGCCAGAGAAGAGAAATCCTTATATTTTCTGGTGAGTGATTCTCTTTAAAATTCTTCTCTGGATGACTGAAGGAGAGACTTCCTATACAAGGACACTAGAGAACTAACTGGATGCAACCCCCAACAATACTTTCCATTTACGTCTGTTTGAGTAGGGCAATTATACACAACCATGAATTGTTTCAATTGGCATTATACATCCAATATCAAGGATCAGGGGAAGCAAAAGTTATCTTTTCATAAGCAAAGGCCATCACTTTAGCTATATAGCAATGGAGACCTGTAGAGTGGGCCAGCTGTCAGAGTAACTCCCTTTCCTCCAGATAGCCCACAGTCATCATGAACTTCTACACAGATATAACAGGTCTTTCTCATTTGGTTCAAGTGATTTTTTAAATATTTTGTGTTAGTCCATGAAAGTATTGCTAACATTTAAAATATTAAGTTGAGTATTGTATATTTCAGATACTTACAAAGTTTGTCTTGTGAATTCTTCCTTCCACTGTATCCTGAATCAAGGTCTGGGAAACCACCAACATTTTCAAAACACATCTTCTTATTAATATATAGAAAAAGAAGCAACATCAGGATAATGAACACTCCCACAGCTGACAGAAATCCAACTGCCTCAGGAGATACTAAAAGAAATAGAAAGAAGGAAAACTCTAAACGTCTATGACAGATTTTAGAATTTGATGGTTCAATATTAAAAAATGACGCCATCCCTAACATATGCAAGATAAGTTCCAGAGAGGTAGCCGTGTTAATTTGTATACAGCAAAAAACAACGAAAAGTCCAGCGGCATCTTAAAGACTAACAAACTTCCTTGGGTGTAAGCATTAGTGGGTTGCATCTGACAAAGTGGGTTGCAGCCCACTAAATCTTATTCCCAAAGAAATCTGTTAACCTTTAAGGTGCCATGGAATATATGCAAGATCATGCAGAAGTAAAATGGTACTACTTCAGTTTGGATGTATTTTGGATATGCTGTTAAATTTAAAAGCGATCAACTAACTAACTGACATCTCCAAAAAATATTTTCTTACAGTCAATCAACACATCCTAAATAAGCTTTTATTTAAGACGCACAACACATATTTGCCAAAAACAAAGTTATTTAATATTTCTGGAACAGTGCCCGAATTAGGTATTTTGAGACCCAGAGCACGCCTGGGGCAAGCTGCACAAAACATGCAATCAAATCAAGCGGTGAGAAGGAGTCACTGTACTGAAATTGCCCTCTAAAATACACTGCCCTAGTTATGGCCCTGCTCTGAAATCATTTTTGTGTCTTATACCATGTCATGTTACAGTGTTCCATTACATCTTGACAAACTTCAACTAGTTTACCAGAAATTTAAAACAGAATTATTAACTCATTTTATATTGAACGATGTGTGTACAAACTTTTTTTTTTATTGGAAATATAGGTTGTCACTAAAAAAGTACATCCATGCTGTAGGAATTCCAGAACAATATACAAGTAAAAAGCAGACTTGAATGCTGTAATGATTTTATTGAATAAGAGTGGGGAACAATGCTGAATTTCCAGAAACCCAGCTGACACATACCAATAGTCCAGGTATAATTAATCAGAATGTTATGACTGATTGACCAAAAAAAGAATGTTACAAACATATGAGTTCTTTTTTGGCAGAAGGAGACGTTACCTGTCCAGTAACTGGAGTTCATCAAGATGCACTGTCTCTTTGAGTGCTCCACTCTAGGTGTGCATGCACACAATGCATCTTCAGTCAGAGATTTTTTTGTTGTTGTTGCCAGCATTGTCTGCTTACTCTGCACACATGCCTTAAACATCCTCATGCCCCTTAGTAAGAACGTGTACTGAAGGACCGACTGTCAACTCAAAGTCCTTTTCTACCCTGGAACTCAGCCTACATTAGGGACTCTAAAGGAGACAGGAAGGAGGATGGGTTTGTAGAGTGCACTTTACAAGTAAGTAATCACTCTTTTGGTCAGTTCTTCCTGTGAGTGCTTAATTCTAGGTGTCTCCCAAGCAGTCATCTATGAAGATAGGAGTTTCAGAGTCCAATCCAAGACAGCCTCAAATACAGCAACCTCAAATAAAGCATCTGCTGTAGCAGCCTGTACATATAGCTTTGATACCAAGGGGAGTTTTTCTCAACCCGGCTGTTGAAATGGATTGAGCTCACTAAATGAGCTCCAAGGTTAAGAAAGGAATCTACCATGATCTTGTAAAATGTTCTTGTACACCCTGAAGCCTCCTTAAACAGTCTCTGTGTGAAGAAAGAGAGAAGCTTAACCCTTTACTCAAAGAGGGTTACAAAGACTCAAGGAGTTTCTGAAGGTCTGTTCTTTGAAGGTTAAAAGCCAACACCAGCTGAGTGTCTGACACGTAAACTAGCTTCATCATGACTGACTTGAGATTTGAGAGACTATTGATAACAGCATGCCTACATTACAAACTTTTGCAACACAAATTAGATCAGCATAAAGTTGCCAGTCAGCAGATAACTTGTGCATGTGCATAGTTGGCTCCTTTCAGTGATGCTGCATATTCTCCTCAGAAGTGCTTCTGTCAATGCAGAGAGCAGTGCACCATGGGTAAACATCCAAGTGAGGAACTCACCACCATCCAGTGCAGTCTTTTGTGAAGCTTTGGCAAAGTATTTTTGGTGAGGCAGAAACAAATAATGCAGGGGCTGCTGGGACTAAGGTCAACTTCCCAGCATGTAACTATCTCCATCCCATACTGTCATCTATATCCCATCACTATTGTACCAGTCACAGTCTGCGCCTCCCGACCCGCTGAGAGGGCACCCCCTTGCAGGGCTTATGAGGGTTTAGTCCCTTTAAAGTCAATGGCCCCAGCCTCCAGGCGGGGTGGGCTAACAATAAAGTCAATGGCCCTGGCCCCCAGGCAGGGCAGGCAAACAATAAAGTCAATGGCCCTGAGTGGTTGGCCAAGGAACAGGCTCACACAGAGAAAAGGGGAGGGAGGGAGACGCAGGCCCACCTGACACCACTGTGTCTCAGCCCAGGGCCCTACCAGTGACTGGCAATGCGCTGACACTCATAAGAGCTGGCCCCTGGCTGACCAAGGGGAATTCCCCCTGGGCCACTTCCTCCCATCCTTTGCCTGGGTACCTGCTGCCAAGAGGCTCCCCTGGGTCCAGGGTGTTGGCCGCTTGAGGAATCCCCTTGGGTCCCTCACTGTCCATGGAAGGCAGGTCGGGGAAGGCTTCATGGTCCCCAGCTGAAGGTAGCTCCTCTAGGTCACAAGGGCCCTCTGCACCGGGGAGTTGCTCAGGGCCATAGGTGTCCTTGGCAGTGAGTAGTTCTTCCAGGTTGTATGGACCCTCCTCAGCCTCTCCTAGGCCCCCTTGAAGGGGTGGTCGCACAGAGGCATGAGGCTGGCCAGAAGAACCACCCCAGTCCACTTTCCAGGGCATTTCTTGTCAGTCTTCTGGTCCCAGTAGGCTAGATGGACTCTCTAGCTCGCAGACAAGGCAGGCAGGGGTTCCTCGGGCCAGAGAGCCATGAGATGGCCTAGCTAGCAGACTGGCTGAGGGAGCATCCTTCATCCAGGCAGCTCAGCCCAAACTGAGCTGCTGGGCTGGCTTTTTATATCTCACTTTCCTGTCCTGGCTCTGCCCCTCTGCTTCTGGGGCTTCAGGCTTGTAGTGCCTGAGTTTGGCTGGAGAGGGTGTTCAGGCCCTTCCTCAGGCCCAGGCTCTGAGGAAGGCCAGAGTCCTCTGCTACAGTACCTTTACTAAAAATCTCACAAACCCCAAAACAGTCACTCATTCTGTATGCCCTCTCTGAAAACAGCATGGAGCCTGTACAGTCCTGAACTACTGTCATATCTTTCAAGCACAAAATGCATGATTGTTCAGTTATCTGAAGAGCCACAGGGAAAATGACAATTTGTTGGAGAGCAGACTGATGTGAGACACAGCAAGAACCAATGCAGGTTTGTTGGAGGTTTCAGAGCTGCTCTAAACAATGGAGTGCCTGTTCATGACCAAAGAAACAAGATCTAACTTGTGGCAAGGTATCATAATGCAGGCTTGGAATGACAAGGAGTGGCTGCAGAAATCTTAGATGTGCACTACCACATTCCTAGATCTGCATGCAGGTCACCACAACCCTCCAGTGCAGGGACACCAAAATGAAAGCTCCACAGATAGTGAAGATGTGCATGGTGATCAAACTGTAAAAACTTGGATTGTTTTTAGTAAGTGGAAAATTATTTTGCAGTTAGAAAATGCACTGTGGCAACTGTCTGCAATGCAAGTGCACATGACCATTAAGCACCTCCAGCTACACAGGACTGTGACTCTTAGCCATGTGCAGCACATAGTGGACAGATTTTGCTACAGTGGGGTTCCCACACCACATTGAAAACAGCATGCCTTCTATACCCCGATTTTGTCACCAGACCACCTTGTCACAGTGTACATCCACAGAAAGACTAATTTTCTATGGTTAAAAAAATATTGGTGGATTACTGGGGACAAGTTACCAACATCAATGGTTGTTGGTCAAGGAAGGTGCACAATGCTCAGGTCTTTAAGAATATGGGACCATTCAGAAAACTGCAAGAAGCAACTTCCTTTCTGTTGGCAATGCTGAAATGCCAATCATGATATGGGGGACCCAGCCTGCTCCTTGCTCCCCTGGTTCATGAAGCTCTACACAAGTCACTCAAGTAAAGATTCAATTACTGGATCAGCATGTGCAGAATGACAGACGAATGCACTTTTGATAGACTGAAAGGGCTGTTTACTCACAAGACTGGATCTCAGTGGGACAAAAAATCCTAATGGTTATAACTTCCTGCTGTGTGCTGTATAATATTTGTGAAGAACAGGGAAAAAATTGCCACCAGGGTAGAGGATGGAGGAGGAGCAACTGTCTGCTGAGTTTGAACAATGAGTCAAAATGGCTATGAGAAGAGCTTAATGTGTAGCTATACAGCTCATGGAACCTTTGAAAGAGCACTTTAATGAGGTATGGTGAATTGTGCTCTACCTGATCCTGTTGTTTTAGTGTTCTTAAAATTGAGTGGTTCTTGGTGCACATCTATGAATATAATACTGTCAATGCACTATTAATTTTGAGGTGCATACTGTACATTTATGATTATGACTGTGTTTATCACTGAACCTATGCATGCAATAACAAGTAAGTGGATGTGTTCAGTACCATTATGCATTCTGCAACATATGTTGGAAACTAATAAAGAAATTATTTTCCAAATAATGGAATTTTATTGAGTAACAAAAGCAATACAAAGAAAACTATGCAGTTTAAAAGCAAAATCATCAACTACTTAAATTAATGGAACAGAACTTCACGAGTGGAAAACCATTCATGTCCACTTTACCTACACATACATAAACTACAGATCAGTGTTGTAAAGCTGCAACTGCCCTTAGCATCCCCCAGAGTGGAGTGCCAGTCATAGGGATGTGGCCCGATACCACATATGGAATGCTAAAGAAAGTGTAGAGAACTGCAGTAATAGAGTTCTTCAAGGACGGCAAACGGAGGTGAACTTGCGGTTGTTGAACTTTTAAGTCTGCAAGAGTCTGCATCAACTGTGTTCACTGCCACAGAAGCCTCAATATGTTCTGATGCATCTCCCTCTCGTTCTGTCCTTCTCCATACAGTCTGTAATATTCACCATTCATTTCCCCTGTAGGCAGTACAATGCAGCACTTGCTTGCATGATTTCACTGAACATATGATCCTGAGTCCTCTTCTTTTCCCATTCTTACCTGAGTCAAAAGTTCTATGGGCATGGAGAGAGAACTCCTCAAGGCCACAATGGCAACAGCTACAGATAAAACACACAGAGGAACCATTGTCAGGATTGTCACAACAAAAACACAAGTTAAGATTCAGAATTCCCTTCTCTTGCTCCCCTCCTTTTTAAGATGACACGCTTAGTGACACTTCAGCTTTGGTGCGCTTGTGCATGGCACCACCTACACCACCACCCATGGTAAGAAATTGCTCAGTTGTATACAACTGCAAGTACAGGGCATTAGGACAGGATATTGGCACAATTTCCCACAGATTGCAGTGATTTTAATAGATATCTCACTCCAGAGGGCAACAAAAACACAGAGAATACAATGCTAATGGCTAATGCCACCCAGACCGGTATACTGCTAGTCTGTTCACTGTAATGGTGTCCATGAAATTTATGGTCCACTGGCATGGGAAAGTGTCCTGCCATGAAGGAAGAAATAAGGCTGTTATCCCTAGAAACCTTTGGGAGAGGATTACAGAGTACTGCCTCTCAAGAGGATTCTTTGGACATCTTTATGCATATACACAAAATGCTCTGCAGGGTCCCCACCCCACACCTAACTCTATGAGGAAATGAGAAGAAGATAAAAACCCTACCTCCCTCTTTTGTATTGTTACCTCTTCTACTGTAATTCAATAGTTGTATCTTGTTAAGCTGGGGGAGTCAACACTCAATCACTGTAATGGGAAATACATTTACAAACTTACCTGAAGTCTTTTCCCCAGCATCTAGTTCACCTGTGCTCAGGTACTCAGACTGACTGCACAGTGGTGGAATTTCTGGCAGGTCCTGGCCACAAAGCACAGCTTGGACTCCCTGGTCGCACATTTCCCATTCTCCTCATTATATATGACAGGGCCTGTGACTTGGACTCCTTGGAGGCATCCACAGTAGTGTGCAGGGTGGTAGTAGGGTCTCTGACAAGCATGGCAATGCAGCTCTTTATAAAGACAGCAGGTCTGCAGCTCAGCACCAGATCAACTGTTGGTCTCCCTGACCTTCTGATATAATGTTGACATGGTTCCTTCAATTTCACAAAGGACTGATGATGATCCCAGTTGTATTCTCTCTCCTGAATGTACTGTGCAATCTGCTCATAGATGTCCACATTTCTACCAGTGATCTATATCTGTGCTTGTAATCACCTGTCCACACAAGCCCAAGAGATCCAGGGAAAAAACAACAAGGAGTTGTGTGGCACTTTAAGACTAACAGATTTATTTTTTGCATGAGCTTTCGTGGGAGAAGATCCCACTTCCTCAGATGCTTCGAAGAGGGGTGCACTTACAGAAAGGAATGAAACTAAATGCAAGGGGGTGTAAAACATAGGATCAGGTCATACAGTAACAGCAAATCAGAGCAGTTTACAGGCTCAAACCATGGGAAGCCTGAAGTCAAATTACCCTTTGTAATGGGAAAAGAATCCACAGTCTTGATTCAGTCCTGCTTTCACAGAATTTAGCTTGCATATTAATTCGAGTTCAGCTGTCTCTCTTTGAAGTCTTGATGTCCCAGGTACAGCTCTAACAACAGTCATTAACAAATCCATCATCGAGTGATTAGGAAGATGGAAGT